>JARDYH010000003.1:257234061-257841561 GCA_029215795.1 Anniella stebbinsi | reverse complement strand
CTGCATCTCTTAATCAAGCATGCCACCACAAAAGTAACATCCAACAGACCTCAAGAGACCAAATAAAATATAATTAGCATATTTCAAATAGCTGGTATACAAGTCTTCTGACTTACCTCCACGCTCTCCAAAGATGCTGATCGTTTCAACGGACTTTTCACGTTTACTTTCGCTTGCTGCTCCTGTAAGTACTTGGGAGTTTCCAACTTAGTTCCCTGGAGTTCTGGTCTTGTCCGGCGGCCATACCACTTGGCCCCATTTATGTACTTGGGCTTGACTTCATCTGGAATAACTAAAAGATGGAAACAGTCGCAGATTTGGTACAGACACTAGCAGGTCATTTCCACCTCCCACTTCCGCCTTTTTCCTTTCCAGTCCCAAATAAAGCTTTAAAAAAAGGCAGCTAAGAAACAATTAACATAACATCTAAGATGTTCTTGTGGGCAACTTATATTGTTACAGTTAATATTGATCTCAAATCAAAATTAAATAAGAATTTGGGAAATTTTGACCTATTTTTTCTCCCACTTGAGGAAACAGTCACTTGCCCAAGGCTACCCAGCAAATCCATGACAGAGAACCTGAAAGCAGAGTTCTCAGGATCAATGTGTGGAATCCAGCATTGCACAAGCAGAAGTCTGTTCATGCAATACAACTTTCCCTTCCCCTCCTCTCTCCATGAAAAGCATCTTCAGAGGGTCAGTGGGGACCTCTTGAATGTTGTCGGCAGCAGTGGGAGAGGAGAATTGCCTGAATTCTAGCCAAGAAATCTTGTACCACTTGTGCAAGGTTCCCAATTTCTATTCCCACAGTGTTAAAGCAATGGCAACCAAAATGTGCTGTAGAGAAATTGATATTTTTACGTATTTGACAGCACATGCCACCAGTCCTCCTGTAAGTCCCTTGTTCACATTATGTGAAGTATGTGCAACTATCTGCCAGATACTACAGGGTGTAGGAACCACATTTCCCCCTGCATATAGGAACATGGGTACTGTACAACAATATTTATAATAACCAGGAGTTTTGAAGGAGTTCAGGAACATAGGCACAATCCCATTGTTACACGATAGCAAGATCACCAGTTTGATTCCAGTTCTGCTTCATGGCATATTTTTAAAGTATATTTTCAGAAAACAACAGAAGGGATTTCTATTAACTAAGTTGTTTTGTAATCCCCCAATCCCCCATGCTCCATAGTGTACTTATTTTAGTGGTTAATCCACATCTCAGCCAGTCTTAAAGCAGGAAATCCAAATCAGATCTACTTCTAACATCTCACCCTTCACCCACCTGGCTCCAAATAGCTGCTCTCATCATCAGAAAGACCAAGATTGATGCTCGAGGACAATATAGTCACAAAACCTTCCTTAAACTCTTCAAAGTTAACCTAGCAATGACAGATGGGAGGAGGACACTGTTAAGTTGGTTTCACAGCAGGAAGAAAGCTCAGCTCTTGATTTCCTTCTGTCTTATCTCATAGGAGAACATAAAGTGGACTGGTGGGAAACAAGACTGGTGAGAAGTAAGACAAGTGGAATCTTGCTCTTATTCAGTCACCCCAAAACTTATCCATATAGGAACATTTTGTTTGCAAGTGGGAGCCAAGGTACACCTCATCTGTTCTTCTCATGAACATCAGAGTTTGCACCACAGAAATCCCTGTGGCTCTTCTGCTTGAAGAGACACACCAGCCCCTACTGTCTTCCCAGATAAAATTTGAATGGCAGAATCACATGGGGCCTCCAGGTTCAACTTGGTACAATTCATACCACCTTCAGCAAAGGGGACTCTGGAACATGCGTGGTAACTCAAATATTGCTGGTGCTGCATGAAACCTAAGCCGTAGGGAAGTAGCAGCTATGCTACACAGGTAAGATACAAAATTGAGACTCAGATAACTTTGCTCTTGTTTAAAGAGATCTCATAAAGACTACATTTCATTCAGCTGATGGGAACCAACTGGATTTTCATCAGTTCTTGGGGATGATAGCTTGTATATCCATGTGTGCCTGAATGTGAGTCTAAAAGGGGGTTTCTGGTTGCTAAGCTCTTTCTGCTTCCACTACTAGAAATCTTATCTACAGTCCCAGAGCTTGGTAGCTTGGATACAGCTAGTTTTAACAAAGACTGGAGAGTTGATCAGCCAAGGAGTTTATTTGGTCTGGCTTTTGATTACTCTTTTTCAAAGGTGAATTACAATTATATGGATAATAGGATCAAACTGAGATATTAAAGAGCTGCAGCAGTGATAGCAAATACACTTGCATGTCTCCGTAATACCTGCATACATATACTTTTTATGTAATATTCCTTAGGTCTGAAGATCACTTGAGATTTCATTTTTACCACCCGAAATATGTCAGTTTTCATTCTATTAAACGTGTTCTGAGAAATGAGCTTTGTCTTCCCTTTGCTAGAAACAACAAGGATACTGACATCAATCACATTCTTATTTTGTTTATTCTTTACAGCAAGGAAGTGATTATTTCCTGGCACTCTAGAAAATCTGGAAATATCAGACAGACAGAAGCTAACTTTTACTTACAGCAGTCTCTGGATGATATATAAGAATGGGAACAATGGGCTCAGTCAGTTCAAAAGTGCAACTTTTGTTACACACAACAGAACTTGCTTCCAGCTTCTTGCAAGTTCCATGAGCCAAGACGCAATTTAGAAAAGAATAGGGGAGGGGGAAAAGACAGTAATTTATAACTCTCTGCTGAAAAAACTATGAGGATAGCTGTGAATTCCCCTATATAGGAAATTAGTTTGAATTCTAGAAAGCCAACCAAACAAAACAAAAGTAAGAGCAAGGCTTGGCTTCATCACCAAAAGACACGGGCTACATAATTATGTCCATACGGAAGGGGAAAAAACACATGGGGGTGGCATTCAGATAGTCTTCCAAACCATGTTTGGAGGATCAGGAATGAGTATGGCAAATGTCAAACCCTTTCCCCTCTTCTCTGCATGCAAGTGAAGATTAGAGGCTTCTACTCCTAAATTAGTGGCACACCACCATTCACCACCATGTGCGAACCTTCCACAACATCATGCCCTCCAGATGTTTTGGACTACAACTCCCATTGGCCCTGCCCATGTTGGCTAGGGCTGATGAGAGCTGTAATCCAAAACATCTGGAGGGCCAGACTGACGAAGGCTGCTATATAGCATGAGCAAGCAAACTGGATGAGTTAGGCCAGACTCAATTATGTCCATCTGAAAAGCAGTGGGATGGTTATAGTCTGCCTGAAAAGCAGTGGGATAGCATCCCACCCCACTTCAAGCAATGAGAGCAAGTCCAAAAAGTTTACTTTTGATATATTTTGGGAAGTATGCCTGCATTTTTATATTTGGAAGGCACTGATGGGGCTCAAAAGCCATAGGACCAGATAGAAAGGAGGAAGACGGGCCAGTTGAGAATTTCATGAATGGATGGAAGCAGATGGTGGAAGTGGGAGAAGAGACTGCCATTTTGAACTGTTATCAGAAAAGTGTGCCTTCACAATAGTCAGGTGCAAAGCCTTGGAGCTACTTACCCTTGCAAAATGATTATTTCCTAAGAGCGTTTCAAGGAGTAACGGGAGCTGTCTTTCCAGATGTAGCTTCTGGCATAGCTCTGTCAGTTCCTCCTTGTCTAAATACCCAGTGCCTGTGGTGTCACAGATGTCATACACATCCTTGAGCTGGGACACATATTTGTTCTCTTCCTCATCCATCCCATAGTATACAAAACTCGACCTAAGAGGAGTAAGCCAGGAGAAACAAGAGTCGACTTCCTCAGCATTTGTGTTTATTGATCTTAATCGGGCTTTTCTCTCATACATTTAATATAAAAACCATCATAAATACTTTACAAAGTCAATCAGCTCCAGTATCTGAGGCAGTAAGCATATATACACCATTTGCTGGGGAACATGAGCTGGAGGGTGCTATTGCATCTGTGCCCTGCTTATGGGTTCCTGGTCGACAGCTGGTTGACCACTGTGTGAACAGAGTGCTGGACTAGATAGACCTTTGGTTTGATCCAGTATGGCTCTTCTTATGTTCTTAACTGTGATGATTGTGAGGGTCTAGGATTGACTCAGTATAAGGCAGCTTCCTATGTTCCTGGGAGTTGCGCTCATGCTTAGGCAAGGACCTGAGAGCTCCACGTAGCTTTCATGCGAAAGGAAGTGTTATTATCCACAGGATAGTAGACTTGTAGTTGCTTACAGACTATTGCCCAACTTAAAACAGATACTCACCAGCAGAAGCCCTTGCAACAGAGATACAGACACAAGGGCCAGAGCCTGTGGCAGACCCAGATGCCAACTCTTCTTCCCAATTCTATTCTGGTAATACTATTACAGGACTTAATAATGCCATTTACAACATTGGGGGTTCATACACCTGCTCATCTTGCAATGTGATCTATGCCATCATTTGCCAGCAATGCCCTACTGCATTCTGCACAAGGCAAACAAGCCAGTCTCTACGCAAAAGAATAAATGGACAGAAATCTGATGTCAAGAATGGGCACGTTCTGAAAACAGTGGGGGAACTCTTCTCTTCCCAGAACACTCTGTCAATGTCCCTGTGGACAATGTCCAATGTTCTATTTCCTATGGTTTGAATAAGGATTTTTTTTTAAATCACACTACATGTGTTAATTTCCCAACCAATGCAATTATGTCTGTGTTATCATCCAACAACGCTTTGCGAAAGGCATCTGTTGAGGAAATTATCACTGTCTGTACTTTTTGCATTTCAGTTCCCTCTGTCCTCACTGTTTACAATCCCCCCTCATATAAATCTGCCAACTTGAAGTTAACACTTCAAGCATCTAATGAAATGGACAGTATCCACAAAAGCTTATGCCATAATAAATGTGCTAATCTTTAAAGTGCCGCAAGACTCTGTTGTTTCTGCAGCAACAGATTAAGCTGGCTACCCCTATGGAAATGGTTACATGAAAATGATTTGTTTAAAACTGACAAGGTTGTATTACAATAAATACAATGCAAAATATCAATAGATATATCCCTTGGTCTTTTATCATTTCCCATTCTTCCCACCACCACCCTTAAAATAAATCCACTTCTTGTTGGGAAAGCTGTGTTATGCTGGTGCTGGGGGAAGAAAGGAAGGAAACACTAGTAAAGAGAGTCCCTGGGATCTCTTTTATCAAACTGTTTACACTATAATAGGGGATATCAGTTGGGGATACCAGACTGGCTGTTAGAACTCAACCCCCTTTCCCAATATCTCTTCACTATCGGGGCAGGGGTGAATAGGGGTTCCCCCAGTTACATGGCACCAAGGATATTATTGTTACTGTGCAACAAATACTTAATAAAACCAAAGCTGTGGAAAGTACAAAGAAAGAATGCCTGCTTGCCAGTTAAAAGATGAGAAACTATCAGTCAACTCAGGGTCTTGCAGGATAACAACCAAAAGAAAATACATGTTGTAACATGCAAACCATGCACCACCAGAGGACATTCTGGATGAGACACAACTGTAACATTTCAAGGGTCATCAGTCAGAGCTTGTTGATGCAATACATCAAAAGTAACAGATGGGGTGGAGAAGAAAAAGAAGAAGAACAGTATCATGAACTGAAATTAATACAATAGAACAAGGACATAAATCATTTATAGAAAATAAACCTCAACTCCTACAACACACTGGGTTGTGTCCAATGTTAGTCTAACTTAAGCCCCATTATTTCAATGGGTCTCCTTTATGTAGGCCTAGCGTTGGATACAATCCAATACTTTTCATCTTCCAAAGGGAACTGGCCTCTCACCCGCTGCTCCAAGTTACTCCCACGCTAAGTCAGTTTGCTGATCTTTGGAATTTGTGTTGTTTTAGGTGCTTGGTGCAACTGCCTTGTGAATTCAATTTTCACAGCATAGTTCAAATTATTACATAAGAGTGGGATGTTAATAGCTTGTAGATAAAGAACAATCCTAAAAAAATAAAAAGTCTGGAAACGTAGGCATTACTTGTACTCAGTATTCTTTCAAACAAAAAAGCTCCCTTTTTTCCTCATAAGTCAAGCATGCAGTATAGTCATCTCTGTTCAGCAGGGGAACTGGGGAAAAGCTAGTGAGAAAATGGAAAACGAACAATATCCATCTGCAGCCACCAAACTCCTTGAAGCACATCCAAGGCAGATTTTCATCTGGTAGAGAGGCAGGAATTTCTGTCCCAAAAGTATTCCTGGCTACGCAGCAGCTGTGGCACGAATGCTCAAAGAGGAATTATTTCCGCCTTTAAGCCAAGCTAAATAGTGCTGCATAAGCATTTCCGACACAGAGATGCTTATCAGACAATCCTTACGGTCTTTTAGGGCCAAACCAGACAAGATCACATATTTCTCTCATATGACTGAAGATGCCCCCCTCCCCCCATTTCCCGCTGCTTTTCTTTTCTGAAGAGTTAAGAAAAAGCAAACCCAGTAGGAGTCATGCAGGAAGAACTAAACCAAGTTCTAAGCTGTGAACAAGTTTTTCCATCCATTTGATTTTAACTTGCCCTGGATCATGACCGTACTTTATTATGCAGATGCATTGTTTTATTATTTTAATGTTGTATATTTTAGATTGTTAATTGGTTTATAGGTTCTTCTTCTTTGTACGCCACCTTGAGATGTTTTATGAAAGGTGGTATAGCTCTTTTCCTTAAATGATTTTAGCTGTTACCTCCTAATACATCCTAGGGTTAGCACATTCGCTGCAGCCCACCATGGATTATTTAAAACATGTTTTTTAAAACCATGGTGGGATTGTTTGTGTTAAACAACCTTTAAATAACCCATAGTCAATTGCAGGATTATTTGGGGGTTGTTTAAACCTCAAACAACCCCTGCTGCCCAGGTTTGGACAACATGGCAAACCAAACCATGCCAATCCCTCACCAGGGGTTGAATATTTAAAAAGCCATGGTAGGCTGTAGCAAATCATGCAAAACGGCCCTCTATGTCACATAGCAGCGGTGGACAGAAGGTTGATTGCAGTCTACTGATAGATCTCTACATGATTTTCAGTAGATCTGCAAGGGTTTCTGACTCCTAACTGTTTAACAACAGCAACAACAAATAGGTTCCTCCCCACTGATTTGCAAGCTCCGTTCTGGAACTGAAAACTAATTCCAGGGATGAACATGTATATACTCAAAGATGCCCTGGTCCTAAGTTCTAACTGTATTAGTGGACCTCAAAAAACACAAAGTAGATCTTATAAGTGGACCATAATAAAATAAATACCTCTAGATTTCAAGTAAAGACATATCTTTGTAGTTAAGGGTTAGCATGGACAGAAGAGAAGGATGTATTCTATTAATATCTCTGTTTTTAAAAAAAGGCTGAGGCCACAGTCCTATACACACTTTACTGGAAGTAATCCCCACTGAATTCAATGGGACATACATCTGAGTAGATATGTATAGGATTGCAAAATTTGTTCAAGACAATCTGGGGTGACAGACCATTGATGTGACAAACTACATCTGTTTTTGTTTTCTTATGTCCAACATGGCATCATGCTAAAATTCATGATTTACCTCTGGAATGAACTTCATCAGGGGTTCGTCAGGCCCCTTCTTTGCAGGAAGATGCATCTGTTTTTGCTGGTGTTCTCCTAAGTTGGGGTCATTGAGTTTATTGTAAATTTTAGTTTTTAATTATTTTAATTGGCAATGTCTATTTTTATGGATTTTTTAAAATGCATCTGTGTGCATTTTATCTTGTACGATACCTTCAGAGGGTTCCATCCTTAAAGGCCACCTAGAAGTAATTTTAGATTAGATGAGGGCACAGTCTTATCCAGATGCCTATCAGCTTCCAAACTCAGAGGCTGACAATTATCCTATGCAAGAAGAGTGCTGAGGTGATTTTGCCCATCTAGCAAGGGCTCTGTGGAGCAGGAGGCTGGGGTGGCCGGAAGATTCTTCGTAAGCTGGCCACTGCAGTCTCTTCCTCTTTCCACCCACAGAACCACCCCCTTTCCCTCCTCTCTGAGCTTGCATTTGTGAGTTCGTAGTGGTAGCTGGCACAGTTCTCTGTGTGCTATCTGCAAGGGGGAGGAGAGCTCAGATTCTTGGGTCCAAGATCGAAGCGCTGTCTCCAGCCTCGGATCTAGGAATCCGAAGTAGCCTATGGCCCACCCAGACTCTGTCTAGGGGCCATAGGACTGCTCTCTAAATTTCATTTATAAACTCCAATAGAGGTTCATGCAGTATTATCTGAACCATGAAGTGTCATCTGACGTTTGTTCCCTACATTAGTGCTCGAGAGGAATGTCTTGAGCATGCTTCATGCTAGCTATAGAAGAGTTTTAATGAAGCTTCGTTTAGCACAGCAGGATTATTTATAATATGCAAGCTTCTGTGACAGCTACTACTCTAGTGTCCTGCACCAGTCAAGCATGCAGCCACCTGCTCTTTGGAGTACCCACAGTTACTAGAGGCGAATTGGGCTGGAGGCAAAGAGGAAATGATGGAGGATTCAGTATTAAGAACAACTAGCAAGATAAAATATAAAACATTAACTAAGAAACCAGTAGCAGCATATAGATTTTTATCTTAACGTCCCCACCATGCAGGAAATAAGGAAATAACATACGAAGTGGTGTGCGAGAAATCCCATACTAGTAGTCATGTCTTTACTAAAGCAACTGAAAATTGGTACAAGTTGAACTGGGGTTGAGGGAAGGCAGGCAGACTAGATTTCAGAACAGAAAGCCCTTTAGTAGATACTAAGGTGATCTTCTCTTCTTAGGCTCTAGCCCCAGTTGCCTGGATCAGTCTTTCCTGTTAACTGCTGCCACCAGTCTTTCCGGTCTCTTGTAAACTCTTTGGTTACTCCACAATCCATTAGGCTACTGTTCTAGTTATCCTCTTAAGATATAGCTTCCACTCTCATGTCTTCTACCTTCTTAAACACATGCTTTGCATCTTGCCTTTCTGTGTTGACTGCTATTTATTTATATTCTCTCACCTAACATTTATTTTTAATATTTATATCTTGCCTGTTCATTGTAAGAGTCATCAAGGGAGCTTATATACTGATTTTAAGACAATTAAAAAATAATGCCTCCAGATGTCTTGGACTACAGCTCCCATTAGCCCAGCAAGCTGACTGGTTTGCTAGGAATTGTAGTCTAACACATCAGGGGATATCCTTTTGGGGAAAGCTTTCCTAGGCCTTTAAGAGAGTCTAGATCATAGCTTGTTTTGTTTGTTTTGTTTTTATGCTAATCTGGTTTATGTTTTTACTGACATTTTTATGTAAACCAACCTGATGAGAGATGGTACCTCCCAAAACAAACAAAACAGCCAATCATGTGAACCCAGAATGCTGGCTCTGATAGCAGTTACAAAGTGCGTTGATACACAAAATGAACCCCGGGTTTACTAGAACTCAGCAATTGTATATTGTTTTTGGGCTTCTAAATTTGACCACAACCATGGCTGATGTGGTGGAGAAGAGGATTTTATTACCAATTCCACCACTCCTTAGCGTCCCTCCTTTTCCTATGGAGGTTAAAACTAACATATTATTAATCCCTCTGAACAAACGTTGGCAGCGACCTGAACAGGGCAACTCTCACTGCCTTAGTCATCCTGAACGAGACCAGCCCAGTCAGTCACGATAAATTACTTCCCAAACCATAAATGCCGCCACAGAGCAACACAATGTTAGCACTGCCAAGTTAGAACTCTAATACTGTCGGCAAAGCTTGACTTGGATTCTTACACACACATATACACGGAGTGCAATGGGAAAGATAAGATCATATGCATAAATGGGTTCAGAACTCCAATTTTCTTTAATTAGAAATTATTTTAGCAAGCACCCGGCAGTATGTAAAAGAAAAGACACCACCACATCTTCGATGGAGAAAGAGTACCACTCAGGCAGCACGAACTTAAACAAAAATTGCTTCCAAGGTTTCTAATAACCAAACTACTCCATGCAGCATAGAAGACTGAAATACTGACTGCTCATGTAATTGTTTCATAGCGGCAATCCTCCGTTTATTACTTTCAAGACACTTTGAAGCATTGTTTTTATGACCATGACCCTGGGACAACCAATTGACAATCCCTTCACTAGCAGAATCAGACATACAACCACCAGGTTTGATCAAAAACAATTCCAAGGTAGCATGGTCTTTATGCTGACAGACATTTGTATAGTTTTGAGATGTGCCCCTGCCAAATGATCCAACTTATAAAACCATTGTGTCCCCTGATGCAATAAAAATTCAGAGTCCAAGGATTTTAAATCGCTTCATTTGAACTCAGCTGTGCATACTACCTCGTCATCCCATTGTTGCAGTGAAGCAACAGAGCAGAAAAAAGTCTAAGACAGCCTCCCTATGCTGGTTGGGAATGATGGGAGTTGTAATCAACACATCTAGCAGATAGGGGAGGCTTGTCTAAGTCATCTTACTCTTGTCACATTAAATACACAGTTGGGCAAAATGATTATAAAGAAAACACTGAGGTGGGGCAGAAGATTTTCCAGTGCTTTCTTTTTCTGTGGAACATTTTCCATTTCAAATGTTAATTTGTAAAACTGAACACATGCCAATTGCAAATACAAATAAAATATTACTAAAAATAATTACTAAATACAAGTAAAATATATGGCAAACTTGGCAGTTTCAGAGTTGCAATGTTTTTCACAGAACTATCTTTTGTAAGTATGCAAGAATACATATACGTCATTGAAATACATATGCCTCAAAGTGAAATGGAACTAATACATAGTTCCAGCAAAACTGAAGGTTCTCCAACATCCTTAGTGGAAGACAGCTGAACTTGGTTCAAATAGATGAGTGGTTGTCAGTATATCATGACACTGTTCTTTGGATTGATAAAAGTAATTAGTACATCAACAGTTTTCAAGATTTTTCCTGTAAATTTAGACAATGCAAGCAAAGTACATGCTATTGGCTGTGTCTGGACAACGCAATAGTCAATGGTGGGTTAATAGTCAACTTCATGGTTGATTATTGAGGGGGTACTCCCCACACGACATGATTATAATCAACTGTGATGTGGATTAAGGCCAGCGTTGAGTTGACTATTAGTCAACGGGGAGTTTGATTGACACATCCCCCACCCTCTCTCTCCCCTCAGTCCTCTCACTGGTATCCCATCAGCCATTGCAAGCTCTGACAACTGGAGTACAGCAGCTGCCGCTGTGGTTGTTCTTGCCAGGGGACTCTGTAGTCACCCAAAATAAGCAATTGTGTGCAACAAAATGGTCAACGGTGCTTGACACATGACACAATAACCAATGGTTGTTCAAATAATCAACTCTGCACAGTGTTGGTTATTTGCATTGGTTATTTTGGACGAATAACCAACAGGGTGTGAAAAGTCCCAACAGATGACACAATAACCAACCACTGACTATTTAGCCCACCACTGGCAATCATGTTGTCCGAACCCAGTCAGTGGCTCAATTCAGATGACACGCTAGTCAATGGTGGGTTGACTAACCCTAACCCTAGGGGGCACTCCCCACACAACATGGTAATAAATAATCAAATGTGGTGTGGATGAGGATCAGCACTGAGTTGACTATGGCAGCATTCGGATGACACAATAGTCAAAACAACTGATGATTGTTTCCCCCACACCAGTTGTTTATTGTGTCGTCCGAATTGAGCCAGTGTCTCAATCAGCCTTGTTG
Source organism: Anniella stebbinsi (assembly GCA_029215795.1). Classification (NCBI taxonomy): domain Eukaryota; kingdom Metazoa; phylum Chordata; class Lepidosauria; order Squamata; family Anniellidae; genus Anniella; species Anniella stebbinsi. Next base: position 257,829,866 of record JARDYH010000003.1, on the reverse strand, counting down.
ACATATTAAAATTGACAAGCAAAATTTGTATTAGTTGAGTATTAAGAAATAATCTGCTCTCTCAAAAGTCTAAGAACTAAAAATTAAGCTATTTGTTAAGGACAGTGTGTTGGCAGCTACCTCACAGTCATTAATGATTAATCAATTAATAATGATTATTTCTGTGTTCTCACTAGACATTAAAGCAAATTCTTATTTTTACAATATTACTGAGTCTCTTTTTCTCAGACAGGACCGAAATAATGACAGATATCTGGCTGCCCAGGTATATAGAAATTTGATGCAAGTGTCTAGGAATGTGAGATATTTTTTCCAGCCTGCTTCTGTTATCTTTTGCCTTCAAAAGTTGATGTTGCTACATTCTCTCAATTATGTAGCTACACTGGAATTTTGGTAGATGTGTGTTGAGTTAAGCATTTCAAAAGCACACTTGCATTTGAAATTCAACATTTAATTTCTAAATTTAGGTTTGTTTGTTTTTTAAAGTAACCACAACAAATGTACTGATTTTTTGTAATTTAATTTTGAATATCTGTTCAAGGGTAGGCAACTGAACTGTGATGCAAGATTTGCATCAGAAGCTTATTTATTACACAACATTAGGCTGACCATATGAAAAGGAGGACAGGGCTCATGTAACTTTAACAGTTGTAGAGAAAAGGGAATTTCAGCCAGTGTCATTTGTATGCAATTAGTTCCTGGTGAAATCCCCTCTTCATCACAACAGTTAAAGCTGCAGGCACTATACTAGAGTGACCATATACAAAAGAAGGCAGGGCCCCTGCAACTTTAACTGCTGTTATGAAGAGGGAATTTCACCAGGAACTAATTGCATACAAATGTCACCTGTTGAAATTCCCTTTTCTCTACAACTGTTAAAGTTACATGTGCCCTGTCCTCCTTTTCATATGGTCAGCCTACACAACATGATGAGCTGCTACCATCCGACACCCATCCTGGCCCCTCCCTACCCAAAGTGCCACCAGAAGGGCTTCTGAGGAACCATCTTGCCCTGAGGGGATGGGAGAAGAGGCAGATTAAGCTTGAACTCATGAACAGAAAGCAAAAGGAGAGAAACTGCAGAAGAAAAGAAAGATGGAACAGACCTGCAAGAGACATGCCAGCCTAGAAGGAGAATAGATGCAGCACAAGCCTGAGTCCAATTGAATCTGGAATAGTATATTCCCATCCATAACAACAACTGAATCAACCCCCACCATCACGTTTTTTCCTCCTCCCCTCCATATTCTTTTCCTTGTGTGTTGTATCTTTTAGTTTGTAAGTCAGAGGGCAGGGACTGTCTAATTACTGGTTTTTGTAAGCCACTTTGGGACCCTTTTTTTGGTTGAAGAAAGTGATTAAAATGTTTAGTGCACTTAATGATGGTGATATACCTAAACACTGATCCTGTATTCCTACCAGCTAAAAATATACTAATTTGTCTACTCTGTGCAGTGTACCTGTTTAATCTATGCAACTCTGAAAACAATTTAAGTTCAGCAGTTTCATGATTCTGTGGATAGTCTTGTATTTCTAAAAACTTCATATTTTTAGTCCAGTGTGCCCTTGCAAAATTAACAGCAGAGTACCTTGGCCTTAAACTGTCCTCAAGAAAAATGGTTGGACCCAGACTTTGTGTAGACCCACTGAAATCCATGAGACTTAAGTTACTCATGGAGTCTCATTGAATTCAATGAATCTACTCCAGGCATGACCAAGTCTGGATCCAATCCATTGTTTAATGAAGTTAGAAATCATGCAGATTTTATTTAAATATATTTAAAGTCCAGCACACATGCAGTTTTGAATGCTTGCTTTTGAAAGTTATCCAAAGCTCTTAATTTTTAGCCTTCTGCTCAGCTTCTGAAGTGTTAAAGAGAAGTGGGTGAGTGGACTGTCAGCAATGTAACTCACTTGTTATACTAATAATCTACTTCTATCTTCAAACCACTTTGCCTGGATTCTGCCAATATTTTTTTTTAAAAGGAGCATTCATTTTGGGGCAGCAATCCTTAAATCTCATGCTTGCAGCACTATGAATCCATCACCACACATACCTCATTGTCCTTCAAGACCAGGGATTTTGGTTCCACTACAGGTGTTAAATTAGCATAGCAAAGGTAGGAAGATGGTTTTATCGCCAATTACGGCTTTTGCGAATAGGCCCTGTACATATCTTGTATACGTTTCAACTATGCATAAAAGTCTCGGACTGTACCTCTGGCATCTCGCTGATTATTACCATTTATTCTCTCTACACCATGAGTGAGGAACTTGCGATCCTCCAGATGTTGTTGAATTCCAACTTCTAGTCAGCATGGCCAACGCTCACACATACTGGGAGTTGTGCTCAAACAATATCTGGAGGCCCACCAATTCCCCACAACATTCCACAACCTGGGTGATGCCACATAGAAGGCCCTGTTCTTTGTTCCCACCAGCTATGCCTCAGCTGCTGGTGGGACACATAACAGGGCTTCTCACTTGACCCGAGGATAACCCTTTAAGCATCCAGCGATGTGAACTCTAATCCACAAAAGCGCACACCATAACAAATCTGCTAGCCTTTAACTTGGCACAAAACATTTTCTTGCTTTCGCCCAAGATGTTTTAAACATGCTCCTAGAATGTCGAACGTAGAGAATTCAGCCAACAGATATTTTTCTAGCCAAGTTGTCTCCTTCTTTGGGAACTTTAAATTCTGCCATCAAACCATTTGTTTTTGTAGAAAAAACACTGAAAGACTTGGCTTGATGTCTGGAACAAGGGTGAGCTTTGCTGATCTTTGTCTTAGTTACGCTTGGTGAGATGGAAACCATTTGTGTTTCTTGAGTAGTAGAGACTCAGTGAAGTGAATTTTGAAAAATCTTTGACGGTTCCAGAGCCACTTTTATTTTTACGTTGGGGGCCCACTTTATCTTTACACCGCCAATGGTTCTACTCTAAGTAGGACTAACATTGGATACAACCCAGAATAAGAAATACATCCTGATGACTTGTCCTGTCAGAAGTAGGTTGACGTGTCCTGCTTTCAGAGTAATTCTACGGAACACCCTTTATAGCGTAGGTAAAGGAGAATAGCTAAACATCTGTTTTTGTAGTACTTTACTGTATATTTATTGCTTATTTGTATACTTCAGTATTCTTTTTTTAATCTGGTACCCTACCTTGAGAAGGTTCTATCCTTAAAGGTGACCTAAAATAATTGTAAATGAATAAAATTTGATGTCCTGGCTCGACTACTATAATGCGTTGTACATTGGGCTGCCTTTGAAGATGGCTTAGAAACTTCAGCTGGCACAGAATATAACTGCCCAAGTGTTGGTGGGGACAATGCGATTTGATCATGTAATGCCTATACTTCACCAGCTGCACTGGCAGGCAGTGTGTTCCAAGCCAAATTTAAAGTGCTGTTGATCTTTAAAGCCTTAAACGGTTTGGGAACAAGTTACCTGAAGGACCACCTTCATCCACATCAACTTACCCACACTTTAAAATCAGCAAGAAAAACCCTTCTCAGTTGTCCACCTCTGAGACCAGTTAGGTGGGTGACCACAGGAGAGAGGGCCTTTACTGCAGTGGCCCCACACCTCTGGAATAAGTTTCCATCGAGGGTCTGCCAGGCCCCATCATTGCAGGCTTTTAAGAAGGCCCCGAAAACATACTATTTTACTTTGGCTTCCCCCTAATATATTCACAGTTATTGCTGTTTTTTATTGCTTTTAAGACTGTATTGGGTTTTATTATGTGTTTTATTATTGTAAGCCGCCTTGGGAGAGCTCATGCCCTGAAAGGTGGCAAGAAATATTTTAAATAAATACATAAAATATAGATAGCTACAATGTTTCCCAGGTCTTTCCCAGAATAATCTTTACCTCTTTGGAAAATACACTACTGGGGGGAGGGGGGAATGCTCTCAAAATTAAGGCTGTTGGTACATATTTGTTTAGAACTAACTTAGTTTAAATTTCAAGTACGCGAACATAAAGTTTATGGGTCGCAGCTGATTAGAGGTTTCTCTCTTTTGCTTGTTACTGAGAAGGTGGGTTGTAAGATAGTTTTGCCTTATATTTGTTATGAGAAATAGGTGGCAATAGTACCCATACTTGCCCCCGCACAAAAAGAGATAATAAAATAGGATTTCATACTGTATAAACAAGACAAACTGTCCAGTTACTCCCTGCAGTGCAAACTCTGCTCTGTGTAGGAACAGCAAATGCAACCACAAGATTTAAAAATAAAGTTCATAGAACAAATGCTTCTGTCTGGTTGCTTTTAGGAGCCAGGCAACTTTTTAAAGCACAAGCTTCAAAAAGTTAACTGGCTGAGGGTAAGTAAAGTGTAGCACGCACCAAAGAGAGCACAGGAGAGCACAGTCAGATTGGAAAACTGGAAGCAACGGGAGAGTGTAAAGACTGTAGCGACCCAAACAAAAACAAAGAAAAAGTAGAAGTGCAACCATATCTCCCTGGCAAATTAGAAAGTCCGGTTTTAAAAAAAGAAAGCAGCAGCAGCAGCGACGGAGGAACTGCTGATAAGGGGGTTGCAACTGTTTCACGTGAGGGGGTTTTGGGGGGAGGGGGATGGCTAAATAAGAGTGAAGCTTCTCCTTGCACCAAAAAGTAAATACATGTTCTTCCAAGTGACCCTTTGCCACCCGGTGGCAGAGAGCTAGGGTTCGTCCCCCTCCAAAAATCCTCAAGCACTCAGTCCCTGAGGTAAGGAAGGCTTGGGAAGTATCCTAAAGGGGCTCTTAGGGCGCACAGGAGACCTGTAAAGCAAGCCTTAGCAGCACTTACCTCTGTCCTCCTGCTGGTTCTGTCTTCTACTACCAGAGCAGCAACGGCATCTCCACTGGGCGGGCACCGCCGAAGCAAAAGGGCTTCTCTCTCCCTTTGTGTCCCTCCCTCGCCCAATACCAGCGCGCTCTGCTCCTACGGCGGCGGCTTCTCCTCTCCAGAGGTTGAGGTTGCCCCTCCCCTGACGAGGTCCACGCTAAGCCAGCAGCCCCGCAGACATTTCTGCCCGTCTCCTCTGAGGCTCCTTTCCAGCGTGTCTTTCCATCATCATCATCTGCTGCTGCTACTGCTACTGCCGCCGCGGGCATCCTCTGCTGGTTTGGAGGAGTCAGCCTCCTGGAGGCGCCATCAGGTGCCTGCGCCCGCTACACGACTGGGAAAGCCAAACACAAACCGAACCAAACGGCTACGCAAAAAAAGGTCGCTGCCAAGTTTGTTGCGCGATAGCCAAGCGGGCTTTTGCAATTCGCCTTTTGCGCTGCAGCGGCAGTGCGAATCCCATGTACGTTCCCTCCAGCCTTCTTCCCCAACCTAGTACCCTCCAGATGTTTTGGACTGCAACTCCCATAATTCCCAGCCAGTAAGATCTTCTGAGTTCAATGGGACTTTCCCCCTCCTGGGTATATGTGATTGCCGGCCTAGCACAGCTTCACTATCAGCCTCCCTCCACCCAACCTGGCCCCCTCCTCCAAATGTTGTGGACTGCAACTCCCATCAGTCCCAGAGGGTATGGCCGAAGGTCAGCGGTGGTGAGAGTAGAGAACTAGTTTGGGGAAGGCTATGTAGAGGACTTCCTTCCACATTCTTCCTAGGGCTTCCTTCCCAGGGAGGCCAGGCTGGCAAAAACTTTTTTATTCCAGCAGGCTTTTGGAACTACTCTGGACCTGTGTTAATGTATTGACTTTTTTTAAAAAATCTGTTATTGTTTTTTTTTAATTAAAGTGTGCTTAATTTTACTGCAGGTTTAATTCTATTTTAACTTTTGTAAATTTATCTGTTTCTAAATGTCATTCCACTATCAAAAGACATCTCTGAAGACCTCAGAAAAGCAGTTACTGCTGCCCATCAGTCTAGAAAGGGTTACATTTCTCCGGATTTGGGGCTCCACCAATCCACTGTCAGACAGATTATCTACAAATGGAGAAGGTTCAAGACCACAAACCAGGAGCAGCTATCCTACCAAAATCACTCCAAGAACAAACCAGTGCATCATCCAGGAAGTAAAAAAAGAACTCAGAGTAACATCCAAGGATCTGCAGGCCTTGGCTAATGTGAATGTTCATGACTCAGTGATCAGAAAAAGACTGAACAAGAATGGTGTTCGCGGGAGGATAGCCAGGAGGAAACCACTGCTCTTTAAAAAGAACATTGTTGCCTGTCTGAAATTCGCTAAAAAATCACATAGATGATCCCAAGACTTCTAGAACAATGTTCTCTGGACAGACGAGTCAAAAGTAGAACTTGTTGGTCTCAGTGAGAAATGTTATGTATAGCAAAAACCTGAAAACCGAGTTTGAACAGAAGACCCTCATCTCAACCAACAAGCATGGTGGTGGGAATGTGATGCTTTGGGCCTGCTTTGCTACCTCAGAACCTGGATGGCTTGCCATCATTGACACAACCATGAATTCTGCAGTGTATTAAAAGATTCTAGAGGAGAATGTCAGGTCACCCATCCATGAGCTGAAGCTGAACCTTCTTTTCCTGATGTTTTGCTGTTGATTCATCTTGTTGTATGGTGTGTGGGGGTTTAGATTATTTTAGATGTTTCTTGCTGGTTTTGATCTGTTATAGCCCTGAAGTCTATGGGTGAAAGGCTAGATAGAAATTTCTGTGGCTGAGTTCAGACGACACTTTAGGCAACAGAGGGGGAAATAGCGTGCTGACCGTGCGTTATTTTGGCGGCGGCACAGCAGCACCTGCCGCATGATATGTTGCCCCTCCCCCGTGCACGGCTGAAAGTCCCGCCATCCTTCTGGGCTGCTGTGTCTCCTTCTCTCCCACCTCCCTCAGTCCTCCGGCCATATCCCCCAGCACGCACCTCAAGTTCTGCCGGCTGTATCGGAGCGGGGGGGGGGGGGGGAAGGTTGGCTGCTCTGGCCAGCAAACTCTATCACCAAACGGAATAGTACACGGAGAGAGGGGGGTTCCCTCCACACGACACTTTAAATAATGGAGTTCGGGATAAACAACGTGCAAGCCCGTTGTTTTTCTCCATTGTTTAAGTGCCCCAAATAGCGTACTGTCAGTTGTGTGTGCATTGTGTGTTGCCCTCCATATGACACAATAAGCAACACAACTGACGATTGTTCTCCCCCCCCCCCCCCCGTTGATTATCGTGTTGTCCGAACCAGGCCTGTAAGTAACTAAATGTATAGATCTGCAGGCATGACATGAAATCCTATGCATATTTACTCAGAACTAAGCCCCACTGCTTTCAGTGGGCTTATTGATCTGTAGAGACCTGTGCTTGTTTTTTATCCAGTGTTATGCCTTTAAAAAAACATTACAATAGGATTTGTTTTATTTTTACTGGCTAAAACTCTTCTGAGCACATCTGTATTGAAGGGCAGCGTAGAGAATTTTAAAATAAATTTAAATTGTGATACAAGCACAAAGAGAAATGAACAGGAGGAGAATCATGTAAGCCGCCTTGGGTTCATTGGAAGAAAAAAGGCAGGAAAGAAATATAATAAAATAAAGTTATCTAAGATAGGAGAGTAGTGAATGTGCCCTCACAGGCAGGTCCCATTGACCTTCATGGGAGCTTCCGTTTAATTTTAAACTCATGGCAAAAGCTTTATTTAAATATGCTGTGTAAGATATTTTTTGATAAAGGTGACAGGTCTATAAAATAAATATTTTACATCAGGGCTGGATTTAAACTTGTGGCCTTAAGCTCTAACATGTGAGAGGCCCTTCCCTCTTCAACAAATAATAAAGTTTTCAAATACAAAATAATTTAGACAGACCCCAACCACATAACACTATTCCCCCATTCTGAAGAGGTCTTCATTTCGTATAATGTTTATGGTTTCCTGGTGGCAATGTTGTAAACCTGTTGTTGTTTTGTCCTTTCTAATGCGAGGCCCCTTGTGGGGCCCTAAATTGTAGCTTGTTTAGCTTTTACGTAAATCCAGCCCTGAATAGTTTGGTCGTTCCATCTGCACTACAGCCCGTTTAAAACTCCTGCTCAGAAATGGCGCAGAGTAGATGCAAGCCAGCCCCCACTTCACACACACGATGGACGAAGAAAAAGAAGCGCGATAAGAACCGTGCACGTGCCATTTATCTCGCCTCGCCTCACATACGAAGGCATAGAGACTTTGGATGGACTCAAATGGAGAATTCACCATGCAAATTTACTTCGGGCACGATTTTTTTTGTCTCCCGGGGACGGAAATGACCTTTGTCCATAGAAAATTAAGGGGAAGATTGAGGACTTCACCATAATTATGATTGGACAGAAGCATACGCCCCTATACGCAGAAGCTAGTAGCAAAGATAGACGTTCATGCCTTTGCTTTCAGTCAAGACTTAGTTCATGTGGGAAATGTCGTTTTTATTTGTTTTCGTTTTTAAACATTTGCAAGTCCAACGTTAATGCACACAAATCAATGGAGCACAAGGCTTTTCTATGCAACCGACCTCTGGATTCGGGCTGGGTGTGGGGTCCAATTTTAGTAGATTGACTTGCCAGTTTTGTTTTGTAATGCGGGCTTTGGCCTCAGCCCCACTTCTAATCTGCAATATTATAGCGGACCACATTGCAGGGCTGTTGTACGCTATTCTCTTACTCTCCCCACTCGATAATATGGGCTGTATTGGCATTAGCAGGGTGATACTAAAATGCTTGTTTTAAAATATCCGTTTGTTTCCAAATATTAAAAATGTGCGTTTTATTAGATTTATATCCTGCTTTTCCTTCGAGGAGTTCAAGGTGGGATCTCCATTTATATCCTGCCGACAACCCAGTGAGAAAAGTTATGCCAGTCTTCCTCTGAATGTATTCGCACTACAGCTGCCATTATCCTACAAAGGCGATTGGAGATTATGGGAGTTGTAGTTCCAACACATTTGGGTTTGGATTAGGCTACATGCAGAGCCTGGTCCAAGGTGAGGCGTCAATTATTGAGTGTGGGTTTTGAACTTCGGTCGCCCCTGTTTTAAAACTTTAAAAATAATCGCCCCTCCCCGCAAACAAAAATACCTAATTAGAAAGAGCGTAAACTCCCCTCTTTGCCGTTACTTCTGGAAACCGTTTAATAGAACCTGGAAGTTCCTTAACCAATGAAATTATTGTGAGTCTAATTCCTATCTCTATGGGAAGGAGCGAGCGTCGCTTGGCGTCGTAGACGTCTCTGAGCGTCAGTATGTACATGACGGAGGAAGCGGCGGCGGGGCTAGAGCGCATGCGCGATCTGTTTGCGGCCTCGCGCAGGGTGCGTCTCGCGGGCCTTTCCTTTCGGCACGTTCGCGCAGGCGGCGGGAATCTCCTCAGTCGGTAGGCCCCGTCGCGGTGGTGGTGGTAGTTTTCAAAGAGTCGGACCGAGCGCGATGTCGGGGGCTACGGGCGGCGCGGCGGGCTCGGCCCGGAAGCGGCTGCTGAAGGAGGAGGACATGACCAAGGTGGAGTTCGAGACCAGCGAGGAGGTGGATGTCACCCCCACCTTCGACACCATGGGCCTGCGCGAGGACCTGCTGCGCGGCATCTACGCCTACGGTACGCGCGGCCACGGGGGAGGGGGGAGAGGAAAGGAGCCTGCGTGGTGGTGGATGGGGAGCAGCTGCTTTGGCTCTGACTGGGCTGTTGAGGGGAAGGGTCCGTTCCAAACGGGCGAGGAACCGGAGAGGCCTCTGGGCCGCTTCATTCGTTAATTCGGCTTCTGCCAACCTGGAGGGCACCGGGAGCTCAACAAGTTATCCATAGATGTGGAGAAAGTGGATCGGGAGCCATTTCTCTCCTTCCCACACGTTACTAGAACCCAATGGAGTCATTCCATGAAGCTGATTGGCGGGAGATTCAGGACAGAAAAAAGAAAAGGCACTTCTTCACACAGCACATAAGTTAAATTATGGTATTTTCTAACGGAAGATGGCATGAAGACCCCCAAAGAGGATTGGACAAATTCCTGGTGGGGGCTATCAATGGCTACTAGTCCTGATGGCTAAGTGCAATCTCCAGTATCAGAGACAGTATGACTGTGTAGGCCAGGTGCTGGGGACGATGGGCAGGAGAATGCTGTTGCACTCATGTCCTGCTTGTGGGTTTCCTGTGGGCAGCTTGTTGCCCAGTATGTCAACAGAGAATGCTGGACTAGATGGACCCTTGGTCTGATCCAGCATGGCTCTTCTTATGTTCTTAAGTGGGTGAAGGATGAGTTAATTGTTACTGCACTTAACATTGCCTCTATATACTTGGCAATGTTGGCTGGGAATGATTGGAGTTGTCATCCAACCCACCTCGAGGGCATCTGATTGGTGAAGGCTGCATTAATTGCCTCCATGCTCGCAACTATATCTGTGTACCTAACACTGCGCTACACTACATCTTCCATAAGATGTATCAGTGGCCACCAACCTTGACAGCTTTACACATATTCATTGAGAATAAGGGTATCAGTGGCTACTATCTGTTATCTCCAGGATCAATATAGTGTGTCTCTCAATCCCAATTGCTGGGGATCATGAGCCGGAGGGTGCTGTTGTGCTCATGTCCTTCTAATGGGCCTTCCAGAGGCATCTGGTTGGCCACTGAGGGAACCAAATGGTTGACAGGAGAGGCCTTTGGTCTGATCTGGCAAGACTCATATTATGTTCTTGCTTACCAGGTAAAGTACATCTTGAACATTATTATTATTATTTATTGGATTTATATACCGCCCCATAGCCAAAGTTCTGTGGGTGGTTTACAAAAATTAAAAACATGTGATATATCAGCCTTTTAAACAAGGTTACTAGCTTGAAAAAAAGAAGTATTGGCTGCTGTGAACTGGCAGAGGAATGAAGAATGCTGTCCTTCCTCTGGCATTCTGCTTTGTTTCCACCTGCTCCCATACTTGCCTACATGAAATTCAGTGCACACTACTGCATGCACTTCCTTGTTACCTATGGCTACCAAACTAATACCCAAATACAAAGCTGGGATACAGTGCAGCTCACTGCCAGGACATCACCATTATTATATTTGCTGCATATGCTGGCTGGGAAAGCCATAGCCACATCACAAGCCAGAGTGTGGGGTGCCATTGAATCGTGGGTTGTATTGTATGAACCATGGTTTGTTAATCACGAACAACCCAAGAAGAGAACACATGGTGACCCTGTTCAGATGACACAGTAAGCCATGGTGTTTAAGCATTTTGATCTAAACATTATGGCTTAATGTGTCATGTGACCCATGACTTAAGTGTGTTATGTGAACCATTCCTAACCATCGTGGCTACATAACCACAGTTTAAACATGCTCACTAACCATTTGCTGCAAAAGGGTTAGCAGCCTAACCATGGCTTAGCATGTTGTCTGAACAGGCCGGGTTAGTTGTTGGATTGTGAACTGTGGGTTTGGGGTTAGCAAACCATGGTTTGTTAGCACGGGTGATTTCACACAATACAGCAACCCATGATTCAGTGACAACCCATATTCTGACTTGTCATATTGTGTGAACCAGGTCATAGTTAGGACTCAGCTTCCCAGTCATGAAATAAGTTGGATGTCCTGAAATAAGTGAACTGAACAAAGGTGATGTGGTAGTTACTAGATTGAAATGCCTTCTGTGTAGCAAGAACATAGTATGGTAGACTGTTCTACTCTGGGAAGGTTAAGCCCCTCATAGTGATTGGTGGGAGTTATCAGGCTTAGGTTGAGAGAACAGATGTATGTGGGAATGAGGTGACTAGTTTTATATAGTTCTTAACTTGGGGGAAGAATTTCAGGAGATAGATTCTATTACCTTTGTTTGGTATCTGTTAGAGTCATCCCAAAAAAATGGGCATTGATATTCAGGATCATCATACTGAGAAGTACATCATGTTCAGAGTCTTGTTTGGGAAAGTATTTAGAGTTGGGAACCCAGACAGTATCATGTAGTTTTTGCCCAATTCATAATTGCCAGTATTTGGTAGGACCTTGCTCTGACCCTTTTGGTTCATGAGTTTAGAAATGCATAAAATTTGCAAATTATCATCGACTGCCTGCACATACTTGTCACTTGCTTTTTTTCCCAAGTCTGCTCCTTACCTGCTGATTCTGCTACTCTTAAACGTATTATGTGTCAACAGCTCTAGTTTTCAGTGTTTTGATCTCTAAATGGTTGGTTTATTGCAATATTGCTTTGGATAATGTTTTGGGATAGAACTTGTAATTGGAGGGGAAATCTAACAGTTTTTAAAATGAATTTTCCAGGCTTTGAGAAACCTTCAGCCATCCAGCAAAGAGCAATCAAACAGATCATTAAAGGAAGAGATGTGATTGCACAGTAAGTGAAATTGTACACGGGAAAAAAAGACTGAAGAGTTTATTTTGGGATATTACCATCTTGATGATGAGCATGTAAATGGTTGATTGTTTATTGTCAATTGTTTCAGAATTGTTTTAGATATATGTGTGTCTCTGTGTGTGCTGTCTGCTTTTATGTTTGTACGTAAATGGTCTTCAATAATGTTTTTTTTAATTAATCTTTGTGAACTGCCCAGAGAGCTTCCGATATTGGGAAGTACAGAAATGTAATAAATGAAATGAATAGAATGAAATGGTTTTTATGCTGCTAAATAATAAGGAATAATATATTTGGATGCAAAGGACTAAAGTAAGTTTTTCAGTGCAATCCTAAGCATGTTTTCTCAAAGTAAATCCTTCAGAGTTCAGTGGGACCTGTTCCTTAAGCATACTGTCAAAGTATGCTTAGAGAGGAAGTCCCACTGAATTTTATGGTATTTACCTTTTAGTAAATATGCTTAGCTTTGCACTGTTAAGTATCTTTCTAAGTATGCTTAGGACTGCAGCCTCAGTTAAAAATTTACAAAAGTTTTTTTTGTCTTATATTCTGTGACATGGGTCACATCCAACCATAATCTTTATCCTGTATATATAATTTGTTATGGATACCATTGGTGGGTAGCAGGAAGTGATCCCCAACATCTTGCAGATCCTGAAAATTTCAAATATTTCCCCCTACTTAAAAGATATAACAATAATTTCTCAGTTTTGTTAAGAGGAGTTCGTGTAAGACATGCTACAGATGAGAATACAAATTCTCCAGAGTGCTTTATAAGCATTAATTTGCTGTTTGGACATTTTCTTCATACATGTATTGGACAAATCTTAGTTTTCTTTGTCAGGTCCTATCAGACCTAACCAACTTTTTAAAATAGGTTTTTAAATATTCATTCGACACACTTGCTATTTTTTCATTTTCTGCAAGGCTTTTTATATTCAGGATATTGCTTATATTTTTATCTTATTATTTGTATTACTATTATGTGTAGTGCTAATGGTGGAAATACACTACTGGAAAAACCCAGTGTGTTCACAGGAAGTGCATAATATTTTGTGCTAGTGCTTTAAATTCTGAATCTGTATAACCACAGATTCTTGAGCGATATGCCAAATGTTGATCCTGTTCAGATGGCATGCTAAGCCATGGTGGTTAAGCATTTGAGCTAAACATTATGGCTTAGCATGTTGTGAAATGTGACTTAGTGTGTTGTGTGAACCATTCCTAACCACAGTGGCTACATAACCACAGTTTAAACACACTCACTAAGCATTTGCTGCAAAAGGATTAGTGTCGTAACCATGACTTAGAGTGTGATCTGAGCAGGCCGGCTATAGTATTCTTGTGTATTGGTATTAGTGGTACGCTCTTACTATATTACGTGACTGGAACCATTAATTGAATTGAATTTTTGAAATTCGTTTTTGTTTGAGGAAGTGTCAGTGCAGAGAGTGATTGTGGCTGTAATCTTACACATACTTGCATGGAGTAAGTGTCGTTGAGCTAAGTATATATAGGATTACATTGGAAGAGATGTTCAGGACAGATCTGTTTATTTATTTGAAATATTTTTAGGCCACCTCTTGGGGTAGAATTCCTCTCAAGGTGGCTTACAAGATAAGAACAATACAATAGTGATCTGAGTACAGGTTGAATTGTGAGTTGTTATGTGCAAATGAACAACCCAGAGTTCATTACCCAACGATAAACAATGGGTATTCTTCCTGGGTTATTTGTGATTAACAATTCATAGTTAAACCATAGTGCAGAGTTCACAGGTAATGACAACCCATGATTCAACGAAAACAACCAGGCCAATATCAACAATAACAAAAGCCAGTGACAATAATAAAGCAGGCATCCCAACCAAAAAACATTAAAACCAAAAATAATTGCAATCAAAAACCATCAGCAGTCCGTAAAAACATTTAATTGGTCTTGGTTGTAGTATTTTAGTTTTAAGTGTTACCTTGCCCATTTTAAGCAGCTTCTAGCTTACAGGAAAGTATCCTATAAATGTGTTATAGAAATAAATTTAAATGTAGATCTAGTTAGAGTAAATCTTTGTTCCCAGTAGACAAAGCTTGGTTCCAGTTAACAGACTGTGCTCACTAGCATCAGTCTTAAATTATTTGAAAATTGGTGACAGAACAAATGCCAATGCATCAGGTGCTTAGTGGTTAAACAGGATTAATAAGCTTGGGCTTCACTGATAGGTTATTACCTTTCAAGAAGTATTTTGATAGTCCCAAAAGAAATTAATCTTGTCTGTGGTGATAGTTGAGTGTTTGACTTATTTTTTGTTCAGATATTGGTACTAAAAATACTATGTTTCTTTTTAGATCACAATCTGGAACAGGCAAAACAGCAACGTTTTCTATCTCCGTTCTACAGTGTCTGGACATCCAGGTAATTTTGGAACATAAATGTGATATTTTCCATTGTGAAGATGCAAACAGTATTCTGACTGGAAATAGTATATTGTCTCATGGTGTTGATGCTGGACAGAGACAACTTTCCAGATTAATTACCTTCTCTTAACATTGGATTTTATCCTCCTCGCCTATCCTAATTGAATGGAGATGAGGGTATTCTTGATGTTGGAACACTTTGATTTGGAATGCCTATTTAGTGGGAATGATGGTCACATTAATTGTATCTTATTATTTCAATCAGGTTCGTGAAACCCAGGCATTGATTTTGGCACCTACTAGAGAATTGGCAGTTCAAATTCAGAAGGTAAGTGAATCTTATACAAGGTGGTAATTGACAGAAATGAAATGGTGCAGCATGTAAGGCCTCTTTGCTACAGGCAGCAGCTCAGTAATAGCAAGTGGTTGTTTGACTTCCAGTTGCAGCGTTAGATGGAAGCCTCTGTGTTCTGTGAGCATGGCTTCTTATAGGGCTATTGCAAATGTGTTTGTGCAGCCACCCCAGCGAAATGGTGCTCCATATGAGGACCTTTAGAGTTAATAATTAACATGCTGCCAGTGGTCTTCCTTGATTTAAATTCTGAAAGCTGACCTGTTGCCTACAGCCCTATCCCAAGAGTCAGCACCTGGCATTCTTGGGCAGTTGCCAGGGCCCCAGCACCTAGGAGTGGCCCATTACAGATGCCTGCACTGGGCCCCTCTTACACTTTTTTCTGTCACAGCACCCTGTGCAACACCAGATGCCTAAATCTAGCCATCCCTTTTATTTTTCATATTGCCCTCCAAACGAGCATTGTGGGAATTTAAAAGGTAGCTAGACACAGCTGCCCCACACTGCTTGGACTGCTATCACCATAGCCAGGTAAATTCTCCAGGGTCCACTGACAAAGGAGGGAGCCCACCAGAGGATACATGGAACTGGCCCTGATCCAAGTACTTGCAAGTCCTGTGATGCAGCACCCTTGCTGAAACTAAGCAGGCTTGGGTCTGGTCAGTGCCTGGATGGAAACTGCCAGGGGAGGATTTGCCTCTTCATTCTCTCATGCATTCACACAGAGGCTGCTGTTAGAGGATGTCATTGCTCTTGTTAGGGTTCCTACTTCAATTATAGTTCAGGTTGTGTGAAAACCTTTGAATCCTCTTTAAGTTGTTAATGCTCTTGTTCCCACAGGGTCTTCTTGCTCTTGGTGACTACATGAACGTCCAATGTCATGCATGTATTGGGGGGACCAATGTTGGTGAAGACATTAGGAAGCTGGATTATGGACAGCATGTTGTTGCTGGCACACCAGGGCGTGTATTTGGTGAGGAGACAGTTAATGTTGTTTATTACCAAGAATTCACCTTAATGTTTTGTGGAGAAGTCTATATCTGCTTCATGCTCAAGATACTTTTCAGTCTTCGATTCTCTAGTGTGGACTGGGAATTACAACCATGGTTTTCTTACCCCAGTCCTCTTTCCTCCTTTATGTGTTTAACCATCTGTGGAAGGACCCTTGAGTCATTTTAAGCCACGGGTGGCTTGTAAGTGGCCTGTAGGCCACATCTGGCTCCTAGCCTACCATCTGTAGTTCCCAGCTCATGTAAGACAAAGGGAAGGCACGTTCCATTTGCCTGGGCAGAGCTGCTCTTGGGCTTCTTTCCCAGCTAGCTGCTGCTCCTTCTTACTGCTGCTTCTGCCAGCTTATTTCCTCCTGTCCAGTTTTTATTGTGTGATGAAAAGATGCCCTAGGAGCCTCTCAGGTGTCCTCTCATATTTGCTTCTGTCCTAGGGAGCACCCTGCAAAAATGCATAGCATCCTGTTTTTACATATAGGATGCTCAGTAGATCAGAACTGATGTCTTGTGTGGTGTTCTGCAATATGCAAGCCACACTTCTTCAGCATGTACCCACACAAAATGAGAGAGAGAATGACTCTTGGTGCTGGAAATAGCCCAAGAGTGGCACAGGCTAGCCATAAGGCTGCACCATTCTTAAGCTTCTTTGGACATAAAATGTAATTGCAAAATTTAACCTTTTCCTAATACTTTTCAAGATTTATTCTAGTAACTATCAACACATGAACATAAGAAGAACCATGCTGGATCAGACCAAAGGCCTATCTAGAGTCCTCAGTGATAAGCTTATTCTCCAGGCTGACCAATAGCTTGTAATATGAAGATGAAGCGGAACCTGTTAAATAACCTAAGAGAGTTAGTATAGAGCTTAAAAGTAATTCACATCTTTTCTATTAGCACATTAGAATGTTAGAAATAATCTTGCTCCAACTTAACATTGCCAGAAAAAGGGAAGAAAATCTGCAACACCTACCCTATTTTGAAATGTGTTGCTAAAGGCTCGCTGTGACACTAGTTTCAGTAAAACTCCAAGGTGTGAACTTTCTAACATAGTGAAGACTTTGCATCAACAGCAGTCTTTTACCCAATATCTTAAGTTACAAGTATAGAAATGTAGTCTGAAAACAGGCTTTAAAGAAATTAAAGGGTACATAGTCTTTACTGCTGTTGTTCTTGTAGATTTTATGATGCCATATTGGACTGCTTTTTATGATGACCCTTTAACCATCCAGCTCTCCCTGACACAGTACCATTTGAGTTTGAACTCCCCTTGCTCTTGTGAGCCCATCAGCCTGCAGGATAGTAACTGGATCTCAGTATCTCTTCTTGATCACTTTCAGATATGATTCGTCGCAGAAGTTTAAGGACTCGTGCAATCAAAATGTTGGTTTTGGATGAAGCTGATGAGATGCTCAATAAAGGTAAAGAATGCCTTTAGGTCTGAAGTCTTAATCACATATTTTTAATAACATGCAAACAGAATGTTAAAGAAAAGAGAGATAGTTTAGTTGCTGAAACAGTTTATGCCATATTTGCAGATTATTTTGGTTTGAGTACATTCTCAGGTCCACAATTTCAGATAGGGATAGGCAACTGTGTGCCCTCTAGATATTTTGAATTAGATCTCCATAATCCTTCTTTGTTGGTCACATTATTTAAATCATGATGTTGTGAACCACAGAAATGTATGGACAGGCTAGATTTTCATAAATGCATTTGCCTTAGATGAGCCTTTTTCAGAATTATGTCTGTGTTTTCCTGTCGTATAAATACTTGGAAACTCCTCCTAGGTGCATAACAAAGATTACTAAGGACTGACTAACAAGAAATCTTATGTTATTCTTTATTAAGAATGCTCTTTAAGTAGCACAATAATGAAAACACTTTTGTACTTGTAAGTTATTGGCAGAGCAGAAAATAAACATTTGGCAGGTAGGCAGGTGAAAGCTAAGTGGGTGTTTGTTTGTTTTTGCAGCGGTATCCGTACTCTCACTTGAAGCTTCATACCATATAATGCGTTATAAGTATGCAATGTATAACAAGTGTCTGCACACTTTGCCCTTTTAGATTAAAAGAGTGGAGAAACCAACGATAATAATGACCAGTGTCCCATTTGTTGACTTTCTTAGTCTCAGACTTTGAAAGCAAGAGCTCCCTGCAGCTTTCAAAACAAATTCTAAAAAATTCTTCACAAGTACGCTATACCCACACAGATTGCCAGATGTTATTAGGTTCAGATGAAACAGGTCAGCTCCATGCCATACATGCCTCAGATGGGCACTAACCTGTGCTAAACAATTATGCAGACTGTCATAGGCATGGATGAAACAAATTTGTAGTGAATTATTTGTAGTGACAAATGTGTACCTATTGCTCAGATCAACAAAGAACAAGAAGGCTCTCAAATTCTGCTTTATCTCTGCTATATTGTTTGCTTCACTTAGGTTTTAAAGAACAGATCTATGATGTGTACAGATACCTTCCACCAGCAACACAGGTAGTTCTGATCAGTGCTACCTTGCCACATGAGATCTTGGAGATGACCAACAAATTTATGACTGATCCCATCCGCATTCTGGTGAAACGGTTAGTGATTTCAAAAGTTTGGGCTGATGTTGCTGTTTTCCTTTACATTAGTAGTTTCGAATAATGACCACGTTGATAACACTTCAGATCAAAATTAGAACAGAGAGCGTGTTTGAATCCATTTCATTGTCTTCTTCCTGACCCCTAAGTTGCAAGTATACCCTTTGTAAGTTACAAAGGGTATACAATTGGAATTGTAGCCATATTGGGTTTTCTTAAGACAGACACAAAAAGTCTTTAAAATCATATTTTGCATATAGCACAGGGGCCTTTCTAACCCTTTTAGCTCTTGTGAGCACATTTGGAAATTTGAGAAACTGTTTGGCACCACCACAAAATGGTTGCCTTGGGGTGTAGCTATTCACAAAGGGCAAGTCACCTTAAAAGGCAGAGGTGGGGTCTGAGCCGCAACACAAACAATTCCTTTGAGCCCATAGTTTTCTGCACCAACAGAAATCTATTTCACAGAAGGCAAGCTTTTTTTTCTGTCTCCCCTCACCAATCTGCTATCCAATGAATTCCCGCTATCTCTATTTCTCTCTCATCCCTGATAACCAGTCATACATAACTCTCCCTCTCCCCCCACACCCTTGGACCACCACCCAGCACACATTCCCCCTCCCTCTCATCCTAGATCACCATCCATGCACACCCATGATTTCTCTCCCACCCCCTCTCATGTACATGTTCTCCATGTACCCAAGGTGCTTGCACATACATGTATGCATTTACTCTTTCTAACCCTTTCTTCTGTTTTCTTTAGCGCCCCCCCCCCCCCAGCTTATCAGATATCAGCAACAGGGATCCTTTTTTCACCTTCTGTTTCTTGGTGCCTGGATGCCACCTTCCCTTCAGAGGAGGAAAGGGTCTGCCTGCAGCTGCCTGTCATTTCTTAATAATGTATCTGAGCCTTGGGTGCAGCCCAGAAGCATTCATGAGAAATGAAGATGACAGCGGGTATAAGCCCTCAGTTCACTTTGAAGCAATCTCAGATGCTGGTACATTTTAAAAAGTTAAAATAAAAAGAATTGGGATGGGTAAGGTACCTTGGCGGGCCTCAAAGAAGGTATCTCGTAACACTACACCATGATTTAGCATTGCATCCAAGGGAAGCCAGTGAGGTCATGGCTGAGGTGGAACTTCCTAGTTCATATTCACTATATTTTCAGTTCTCTTTATCTTGTTAATCCCAGAGCCAACAACTGAGTGTTAAACTGAACAAATGTGTTTTAAATTCTGTTCTGTTTTTAATTTAATAAACATTTCTTATAGATCTGAATAGACTAGAGAAAACTCTGCAGTTTTAAGAGGTTTTGATTTGTAAATGTAATGTCCTAACATTTCCACCAGGCTACTCCCTCCATCAGCTGTCACCTGGCAGCAGCCATTACACCAGGCTAGAACAGAGGGAGGAAGAGAAGAGAAATAGGACCGCTATCAGTTCAGCTGTGAGATGAGCAACTTTTGATTTCTCCTCTCCTTGAACTGTTTCCATTCCAGCAGGACATTATAAAAATATTGTAATTAAGAGCTATTGCCTGATTTTGCTTGTTTTCTTTCTTTCTCCTTCTCCTTCCCTTTTCCTTTTGTGTCATGTCTTTTAGATTATAAACCTGAGGGCAGGGATTGTCTTGCTGTTCCTTGTAAGCTTTTCCTGAAACATTTTGGCTGACGTGCGTGGTAAAATGCTTTAAACAGATAGCAAGCATGTTTTCCTTCTCTCTGTCCAGTGATGAGTTGACTCTAGAAGGGATCAAACAGTTCTTCGTGGCAGTGGAGAGAGAAGAATGGAAATTTGATACTTTGTGTGACCTATACGACACACTCACTATCACACAGGCAGTCATTTTCTGTAATACCAAGAGGAAGGTACGTCAATAAGTAACAATAAGATCTAGTCAAGCTATGAATATTTTTTATCGGGACTAGCAATTGGGCAGAACCGAGCATGGAGCTCAATCTAGAAAAAGATAACTTTTTCTGGATTGCCCCTGCCACAGACCCGGTTTGCACATAATGGTGGCAAATGTGGCTTAATTAATTAACCTATGATTTGCTGGTTAGTGTGCCACTTCCGTTTTGCATAATCAACCTCCATTTGGCCTAATTGCAGGTTATTGCATAACGTGCCAGCTCAGATACTTTGGGTTGTTTGTGGGCTAACTAACTCAGAGTTAACTTACAATTAGTTCTTAAGTTAACTTTAGGTTGTTTATCCTACGAACAAGCCATAGTGTCGTGATTCACCCAACAACTTCTGATTAGAGGTTTACTACAGAAAGCAGAAGCGGCTCGTACCTGGCAAACAACCCAGCAAATTATGGGTTATTTCACCCACAATTTCCCACCATATGTCCAAGAAGAGCCACAGTCTAAAAATAACTCTCTGGCTCAGGTTGACTGGCTGACTGAGAAGATGAGAGAAGCCAACTTCACTGTTTCATCAATGCATGGTGACATGCCCCAGAAGGAGAGGGAATCTATCATGAAAGAGTTCAGATCTGGTGCAAGGTAAGCCAGCTGTTTTTTCCCCTGTGACACTGCATTTCTAACACAGAGAGAACTTCATCAGTTGTTTATTATGATCCCTTGAGGCCCACTGAAAAAAAATACTATAATTTTGATGCATCCTG
Source organism: Anniella stebbinsi (assembly GCA_029215795.1). Classification (NCBI taxonomy): domain Eukaryota; kingdom Metazoa; phylum Chordata; class Lepidosauria; order Squamata; family Anniellidae; genus Anniella; species Anniella stebbinsi. The sequence continues at coordinate 257,808,582 of JARDYH010000003.1, read as the reverse complement.
CAGTGTATTCTGAAACTATTTGTGGGGTGAAGGGAGTGTTATAATCATGGAGGTTATTTAGCTTACCTGATTCGTCTATGAGAATTGTGCATGAGAACACCTGAGGGTGGTAATTCTTGTGCTTTTGGGTCAGCATCATTTAAGACATCTTCAGATGCAGCAGCTGTGCTTTTCCTCCCAATTTTTAGGCCTGTCACTGTTCATTTCATTGCACAGAGTGCCACCCTCTGTCCTTATCCCAAATTATGTTCAACCCATTATGTCATATTAATGAGAAGATTAGTTCTGTTGAAACTCTTGTCTTGCATAAACAGTTATTTATACAAATGAAGATAAAAGGGTCTGTTACCTTTTACTGGTCAGTCATAATAGGCTGCGACTTTGACACCAAAGCCGAGTTATTTCCAATTTTCTGCAATCCAATGACTTGTTTCCTTTTCCTTTTTACAGCCGAGTTCTTATTTCTACAGACGTTTGGGCCAGAGGCCTAGATGTACCTCAGGTCTCCCTGATCATTAACTACGACTTGCCCAACAACAGAGAATTGTATATACACAGGTAATTATACTCTTATTTTGCAATGGAAGATTTTGTAAAAGGGTTTTCTGAAAGTCTTGTTTTGTGACTTGGGATCCAAAATGAGAGGGTTGGTTAATCCTGGACACTTTGCATGGATATTTAAAAAATATTTCTTTGTAAACCATCCAGAGAGCTTTAGCTATGTGGGATATGTAAATGTAATAAATAATAACAATAATAATCCAGAACAAATGGTGAAAATTGTCAGAAATGTATGCTTAAAGAAAAATGTCGCTGCTTTTTCAGTCTTTCAGAATGAAAATGAAGAACGTAGAGGACATTTTCTTTGCATGATAGGTTGTTCCTCTGATTTCTGCTATGTCCACTGATTATGAGTCCCACTCTTATCCCACCAGGATTGGTAGATCAGGCCGCTATGGACGGAAAGGTGTTGCCATCAACTTTGTAAAGAATGATGACATACGTATTCTGCGAGACATTGAACAGTACTATTCCACCCAGATTGATGAAATGCCTATGAATGGTGAGAATCTGATTCTTGGCCTAATCTTGTCCCATAGGTAGATAGGAAGTCAGATTGGAAAGAGTGGGCATTCCTAGGCCTGATGTGCCTGTGTTGGGCAGAGCGGCTGCTCTTTCCTGCACAGACTGTGTCCCACGTCCCTCAGCCCCATTGCTATCTTTGATTTGGATGGCAGGGCTCACCCGTGTGTGGGATGGGGGTTGAGCAAACGAGTCCCTACAGTTCCTACCTCTCATCTGAGAACAGGGATGTGGGGCAGCCTGGATGTTGGAACTCATCCGCACGACAAAGAGCAGCTGCTCTTCCTGGTGCAGGCAGGCTATCTGATTGGTGATAGCATGGGGGGGCGGGGTGGAAAGTAGGACTCAACCTGTGTATGGGAAAGAGTCCTCGCTCTCTCCATGCAAGTGAGTCCCAGTATCCAGGATCAGATCAGAGATAGCAACAAGGATGTTGGGTGACCTGTGCTTTCTCCATGCTGGGAAGAGGTAAAGGTCCAGCACGAGCAAAAAAAAGAGACATGTCAGGGAGTAGGGCTATGCCCATTAATATCATCCAGCTACTTTTGCGTCCCTGGTGTAAGCCCTATGTCAAATAGTCAATGCTATAGCTCTGGAATGTTTGACTTGACCTCAAACAGCTCAGATAGTATTGTGGTATACATATGCACAGGACATGCTCTCTGTTCATTGTTACCATGCATATCATTTGTTTCCTCTCCTTTTAAATCTAGTTGCCGACCTTATTTGAAGAAACAAGATGGGCTGAAGAGTCTCCTCTTAGCTGTGATTTGTTACTTAACAGCACCCAAGAGCTGCTTTTAACTCTACTTCTTACTGATACTTGTCTTTTAAGAACCATAGCAGCATAATTCCAAAATGGTTAGAAGTTTATCCGCTTCAATCTAGGCCCCTACTGCTGAACATCATACTTGAAAGATCAGAGTTGGTGAAAAGTAATATTGGAAGCAGCTGAGAGTCCTTGGTAGTTTTTTTAAAAAAAGAGTCATTGTGCAATCTCCTAAAAAATAAAAAAAATGTTTTTTTTATGTTAGTTGTAAAGTAGCATCTCTGTAAATAAGGTATTCATTGTCATCCGACCTGCTGTTCTTTCCCCCCGATTAAACAATGACGTTTTCATATAAATTCCATATGTATTTACTTATTCTTTGATGCCAATAAAGGTTATTTTTAACGAGTGTAGTACATCCCATCTCAAACACTTCTTGGCACATCCATTCTTATATATTTCTCTCTTTTAGTTTGATAGCTTGAATGATAATTGGCGTTCTAAGACACGCATTTCTAGTGTTATTCCTATCCCTCAGTCCTTAAAACAGAACCTTACCAAATCTGAACCAATAATTAGAGTGAACCTTAGAGCTGATACATGAATGTACGTGGAATTAGTATGGGTCTTTAAGAAAATCAAGTTACTGGTTCATAAACCTTTCCTTAAAAATAAATTGATGTTGGGGTCAGTTTACTCATAAAACTGCTGAAAATTACTCTTATTCTTCCTCCTTTAACAATGGGAAAACAAGGTGCGTAACCTCCATAACCGAGTGCATACTAAGGTTACATTTGGTAGTCATCTGCATTCACTCAAAACAGCCTGATAAGATAGCATTGATGTGCTACAGTGTAATGCTTTGATAGTGTGGTGCCTTAAAAATTATTTAAGCTGCTTTTTCTAACCTCTGACATTGTAATAGTTAGCTGTGCCTGATCATTTAATCAAAAGCAAATTCCAGTAGAATTTCAATAGAATTTGGCAGCAAGAATTAACAAAGGAGGATGGATATATTTAACTAATATTTAACTAAAACTTAATTTTCCCATCTTTCTTCCACTTCCTTAAGCATTCAACTTCCTTTACAGAACGGAAGCTTTCCTGGGATAAAAAAAAACGTAGCGCTTAAATTTCTCCCTTGAATTGAGTGCCAAACTGGTTTGCTAAAACTTTTATTGAGCTGAACCCAGAGAGGTTTGAAGCTGCCTTTTACAAAAGTTTATGGCGTCAACTCCAGGCACCTGCATTTAACCACTTTAGTTGTATTGAAAATATTTTTGGTTCTACTTTCAGAGAGCTTAGCAAATAGCACTGCTGCAAAGTTGGAAATCTATAGCTATATGGTTGGAGCCACCCTTCAACAGCCTTAGAGTAGACCCACTGAAGTCAATGGGTTTTTAGTTATGACTGATATTAACACATTCATCAAATTCCAAATAAGGGTAACCATTACAAAATTAGCTCCACTGAAAGTAAAGCATAGGATATGTAAGATTCAGTGAATTGATGCCACTAAGTTGCACATAGTTTAATCGTGCTTTTTGAAAAAAAAAATAACAATTTTATTTCTGAGGTGTTTTCAGTGATGGATATTTGCACGACCCTAGTAGATTGTCCTACATTGCTGCATAAATGTGGATATTCATCAGCACTGCCATTCATTAAATTTTATATTCCCCATTTTTACCAGTTATCTATAATTAAAAATAGAAGATACAGGTTTTCTGGGAAATGTGTAGTATAATTAGTACATAGGCCTAAGCTAATCACCAGGTGGTTCTCACCCACTGAGAGCTACAAGGAAAGGCTAGAGTGTGGCATAACTGATTGATTCAAGTTTAATTCATAGAACAGTCAAGAGTTGGGAGGGGTCTATAAGGCCATCAAGTCCTGCTCAATGCAGGAATCCACCTTAAAGCATGCCTGACAGATGGTTGTCCAGCTGCCTCTTGAATGCCTCTAGTGTGGGAGAGCCCACCTCCCTAGGTAATTGGTTCCATTGTATTGATGTATTCAGTTGGATATTTCTTTAATGGCAGAGAATTTACTTTTAATAGAAAGTACAGCTTCTTTGAAAAGCTTGAGTGGTTCAGGTGAAACACTGGTCATTTGTTTTATGAAATCCCTGCACAAAAGGCATTCCTCAGAATTTTCATGTTCCTTACAGATTGTCAATTGTATCAGCTTGTATGCATGAACAGCATGTGTGCATAACATACTCATGCCTTCAATGTAGGAATTTGAGGCAGGGTTTAATAGGGAAAGTTCTTTCTCCTATTGCAACAGCTGGTGTAGGCTCTGCATTTTTTCCACTGCCATGTTCAATATAAGCAGTTATGAAAATTCAGTGGAAAAAAATCTTATCAGACTTATTCTAGTTAAGATAGCAGAGCTAGCCATTACTTTTCAGATAAGGTAAGTACTTAAGAATATGTTAGCTTCAAATTCACATAGATCCTACTATAGCTACCTCTGAGGCTGTGATAAGGATTGGAAGATGGATGCATGCTACTCTACAGCCAAACTTCCCATAAATTATGGTGGAATCCTGCCAGCAAAGGCAGCTGTTCAACTTCAACTGCCGCTTGTGCCATAGCTCACCCTGCAAAGCCTGTAGTTACACCCCACAACCGCAAACTAACCCTTCTAAAGATTTATAAACCTTGATGTGCAACATCTGATGAAAGATTATGTATAGTTTAATTCAGGTGCTTAGGGTCATTTGGAACATTTCAGCTTTGAGACATTTTTGCCAGAGGAATACTTCCTTTAAAATTCCATGAACGCAATACCAGTGGGTTTTTTGGTTATGGCTTCCCCATCCACCATCAAATCCTTATTCTCGCTTCTACTTTGTTTATTCTCCTGCAGCAATCCAAACAAGAGCACTCTATAGAAAATGTTATTCTAACAAATCACAAGCAACTATATAAGTTAGTACAGTGAATTACAAACATTTCTAAATAAAAGTTCTGACTTTTATACACAATTGATTTTAATAATGTAACGGAAAATAAATTACAGGAAATAACTTTAAAATGCAACTGAAGACAAAGTTTCACAACAAACATTCCCACTGATTTCCCATGGGGTGAGATTGCAGTGCTCAAGGCAGGTAAATATCACAAATATATCAAAAAACTCCAAATTGTTTTGATGCATTCACACATTTACATGAGCCACAAACATTCCTTTACAAGGACTGTACTTAGCCTATCACAGAACCAGGTTTTGCCATAAACTACAAAACTTTGATACAAAATTGTATTTATATATTTATATTTTATACATGCCCTGTGGTTTCTTAAAAAATAACTACACACACTGTACAGACAATCCTAACTCATTGCTTTGTAGCTGTAGGCAACGGTCTTTGTTTTTTGGATGGATTTACTCCCCCCAGTAATATTAATGGCATATTATATATACATGAAGGCTAAAACTGCAGAGAAAAAGATCTTTCCTCGATATGCATATCCCGTAGGACCAGGTCTCCAAATTTAAGAAGGCAAGACAATGTACACTTGAAGATAGCTTCCTTGGTTACAATTGTTTCCTCTAAATGTAATTTCTGTGGAGAACAATACACATGCATTTGGGTAATACTGGTAGAAAAGGCAGTAAAGCAAAGAATATGCTAACTGTAGTGGCTCAAACATGACTTCACAGCTGTCCACTGCTGCTATGACAACTGGATTCATGTTAATGGTTTACAAGTGTTCAAAGTTAAAATGTTCAGTGGGACACTGTGTGGCTACATACATTCTGTTAAAAGATTTCCTTGTATAGGTTTGAAAATTACTTCCCTGAAAAACCCTTTAGAGTGGGGTATGTTTCCGTAAGACAGAGGCCACACCACCTCTCCCTGGGTACATAGTACATTAGTACCATAGCTAAGACACCCCCTTCTCGTCTCCATGGCACTGGCTCCCTCTTAGAAGTGAGCAAAGAAGGAAGTCTTAAAAGCAGTTGATTTCTTTTCCTGAACCCCCACCCTCCCACAATATGGCAGCAGCAAATTGGGAAGCCAGTCAGACTAAACTACATCTCTACAGTCAAATGTAAACTTTGGTTTATTGAGTTCTCATTGTACAGCAAGCAAAGTCTAGGATGGGCAGGTGAATGAGATGAGATGAACTGTCAATCTGCCTTTAATCTGGCATGCTGAGACATCTGTTCAGTCAAGCCTGCTTTGATAGAGTTTGTAACCGATTGTCTCATAGTATCTTCAATCAAATTATCCCCAAGAGGTTTTAGCACCTGCAGTATGAGAAATGTACAAAGAAAAGAAATAAAAGTAACTCAAAACCGTAAACCTTTCGAAACACAATTTTTTTTTTGAAAAAAGCAAATTAAAATGATAGAGCATGAAATGTACTCAAAGTGCAACAAAACTAATAACAAAAATGAGTTAAGTTTGGCTACCAGCATATAGTTAATAATTTACAGAGTATTAAGTGGTTTCCTCCGATGCAGTATTTGAACCCAAATCATTTTAGAGCTCCTAGAACATAGGGTGCACTTTTATACCCTATAATGCAGCATCAACCTGGTATATTTATAGCATTTATGCAAAGTGGCCCAGAAGGTCCTGCTTACTGTCTATACTAGTGAAGTGTGAACGTTTCAGATAAAGAGAAAGGTAAAAATACTGGCTAATTTTTCTTCTTGTTATTGTTTGATGAGAGTCGCTGCCGTTGCGCTGAGGTAAGAGCACGGCGAATCATTCGACGTCTAACAACTTCAAAGAATTTGGAACACACCTAAAACACGAAGCAAGTTGTTAGAAAAGCAGCTGGCAAAAAGCAGGGGGGGAAATATAGTCTGGATGTTAAGATAGTCCCCACCGATATTCTCACCTTCTTGGGACTCCTCTGAAGCAGAAAAGAAAGACAAAAGATGGGAAAATTTAGAATAGATCAGTAGGCAAGCAAGAATGGGGGTTAGACACTGGGCAAGAGCATTTGCTTTCAAAAATGTAGATAGTAAGCAATTCTTTATACGATGTAGAATATTGTGCACTTTACTTTCTTGGTTGTCAGCTAAATTAAGTTTACCAAAAAGACAACAGTGCCATTTTCAAATAGTATTCTAGACTACACATCAAAAAGCAGCAAATGGAAAATGAAGGACTACAACCAAGTGGAGTATTATATCACGCAGTTTAGCAACTCAACAGCCTCCTGTATTAACAAACCAGCCTTTAAACAGTGGGTTGAGATAGGAAAGGATACATACAAGAAACTTGCCTCAGAGGAATTGTTCTGAATATACTTCAAACTTCAAACTCAGAATTATTATAACTGGTTGCCCATCATCCACTCTCCAAACCTGGGAGCCCCAAAGAACAACTTTAGTGGGTTCTGGATGAGGGCAGTCTGTTTAAACTGTCCAGTCAAATTCAGAATATTGGAATCTCATGAAATCTTTATGAGGTTCTAGAAAGATCACCACCTTTAGAAATGGCTAAAAAGGAGAGTACCATATCAAAAGATCCCATGGTGTTTTCACTTGGTTACAATGCAAAGAACTTGTTATCTTTGACATTTTTTAGCAGTGCTATTCACTACCCAAAGATTTTTTAAAAAATTGACTGGTTTGGCAGGAGGCAACATCTTAGTCATAAAAGAAACTTAGCAGCTGATATCAAGTCAAGTTCCCATGAAAACTTTGAGGTCCATCTGGCTGATCAGGTGCTGCTGCTGCACCCGAACAAATAGAGACTTCCATCAGCAGAATCTAATTTTATTACCAAGGGAATGTCATGAATTGTTGGAACATGGGCAGAAAGGATTGTCTATAGCATGCCTATTTCAAACTTTCTGTGGGAGGCTATCTTCAGATTACAGGTTATGTAATTCCAAACCCAGAGCTGTTACTTCAAGGATTTTATTTTCCTTCTGCTTTACATGAAACGATCTGTAGCTATTCGTGACAGCCGAATTCCAGACAGACAGCAGGTGGCAATCTAAGACCATAATTTTCAGTTGCACAGTAGAACCCAGTTATAGAAAAACTAACTCTTAGGAGTGGCACAAATCTACGCTTAATAAGGCAATTTCTTGGAGGTAAGTTCACCTTTGTAACAGAGATAAAACCATTTATACACACTGATGGTCTATTGCCATTTAGAATACATGAATATAAGAGCAGCCATACTGAATCAGGACTATCTAGTCCAGCATTCTGTTCCCACAGTGGCCAACCAGATACCTATGGAAAGCAGTCAACAGGGCATGAATACAATAGCATCCTCATGCTCATGGGCTCCAGCAACTGGTATTTCAGAGACATAGTGCCTCTGCCACTGACTAGTAGCCATTGATAGCTGTATCCTCCATGAATTTGTCTAATCCCCCTTTAAAGCCATCCAAATTGGTAGCCATCACTACATCCTGTGTAATCGAGTTCCATAATTTAGCTATGTGCTCTATGAAGTATTTTCTTTTATCTAACTTGAATAGTCACCATTCATCTTCATTGAATGACACTGCGTTCTATTCACTTTCTCCACACCAGGCACTTCTGTCATGTTTCCTCTTACTTGCCTGTTTTCTAAGTTAAAAGGCCCTAAACACTGTAACCTTTCCTCATAGAGGAGTTGCTTCTGCCTCTTGATCATTTTGGTTGCTTAATTCTACACCTTTTCCACCTCTTTAAAATCGTTTGAGATGTTGTGACCAGAACTTTACACAGTATTCCAAGTGTGCTCACAACCATAAGTCATTATGATATTGGCAATTTTATTTACAATTCCTCTATAGTTTCATGTTATGGCTGCAGTCTTAAACTATGGAGTAAGCACCACTGAACACAGTGAGACTTACCTCTGAAAACATGCATATGATTGTACTATCAGACTTTAATCTGATTTGGCTTTCTGATGAGAAGTTTCATCTCAATATCTTGGAAAGTAGTGCAGCGGAACTTAAAATGGTTTTTAATTCTGCTACTAAGCAAGCATTAATTAACTAAAATCTATGTGCAAATCTTCTGATCAAAGAACTAGGTAGCTCTTTGTTTACGTCCACTCATGGGACTCTCCTGTTAGAGGAAAGGAGGAACAGGTGAATTTTGCCATTTCCTCCTTCCTCCTTGCAGCCTCCTGTGCCTGAAAAGATGCTCCAGAGGGCTGGGGGACCCTCTAAAACAGAGCTCCAGGCGGAAGAGGGAAATCGGTGAAAACTGCCTTCCTCTAGTGGCAGCCTGTGTTAGAATCCCAGTCTCTTCTGTGAACTAAAGAAGCCCTTATGTCACAGAAGGGACACTGTGGAGCCAATATAAAGTTAGTATATCAATATTTAATAATAGCCATTTTTCTTCTCTATAGTGGATCCATATTAAAGGATTCTGAATTAACATCAATTTTATTTGTGCAAAACGTAAGCCAGGCTGTGTTAAAGTACTTCTTCTTCTCTGTACTCAAACTTAAATAACTTTCCATTCAGTGTCATGACTGAAATCATGAGGTACAACCAAATATGGATATAAAACAGTGGCGCCTTCAAATACCCACCTTCAGAAACACGAATTACTTACCTTTAAGAGCCTCAAAGCAAGCATCTACTGCTTTCCTTGAGAGATTGACTTACTGGAACACCTCTGCTTCATGGAGGTTTTCAAAATCTTGAAATAATTGGCCACTGAGATACTTGAAGATATCCTAGATAGACTTCAGACTTTTTTCCACCAGGTTTCTTTCTACTGGCTTGCATATTTCAGTGTTTGTGCTACATTCGTGTAGAATGGGCCTATTTTGCCCAACAACAGATAAACTGGGAAGTTGCTTCAAGAAAGTAAAACCGCTTAAAGAGATACCAACCTGTTCCCATAGTAGTTCAGCCATCTGGTCAATGAGTGTTCCAACTTCTCTGAATTCCCCAGAGTATTTAACATATGCCCAAGTACAAAGGGAAACAAGCGCTAACCCCATCACAAGGTTGCACAGGGTAGCTACGGAGTTCATGCCAAGGAAGCCAGTCAGTCCTGAGATTATGTACATGGCGAACATGACAGCAAAGAGGGTGGCAGGAGTACGAGCAGCATAGAAGATGTTTTTGCCATCATTGTGTTTCACAAAGTTTGCATAGATTTCATCGAGCTCTTCTTCAAGCTGGTCCTGATAGCGGCGGCAGAACTCTTCACCTCCCATCTTTTTCACAGAACGGAACTGTTTTATAGCAAACTCCTTAAGGTCCTGATGCTTTTTCTCCAAGTCTGCAGGAGCAATGTAAGGCTTATCTCCCCCACAAACCTGTGAAAACAAGCAGAATAGGCCTATAAGATTACATAAGATAGGCTTGCCATACAAATTACAGGGCAGAACTGCTGTAATTAGGTACCACTAAAAAGAGTCAAGTGTAGTGGATAGACTAGGACTGAGGGGATCCAAGTTCAAAGCCTCACTCAGCCACAAAGCTCACGTGGTTACCCAGGGCCAGTCTCAACGTAGTCTGCCTCACAGAGTTGTTGCGAGGATAAAATGTAAAGGTGCTAGGTATGCAACCTTAGGCTCCTTAGGAGGAAAGGTGGCATAAAAATATAATTTAAAAAATGCTGGAAAAGGAAGTCTCCTTCAAACATTGCAGCTGCCAGATCAGTCAGCAACACCTTCAGAAAGACGGCTGCTTGTGGCTAAATCAGACTAGTGTATGTGCAAGCAAGGGCAATCAAAGGTCATGTGTTCATTTCATATCACCTTTATATTTAGCACTGAATAACAGAACTAGAGCTATCCAAGGTCTTTCTGGTGTGATAGGAACTCATCTGAGGGTTGATGCAGACTTAATCATTAACCACGGTTAAGAGAATCACACTCTACCCTACCAGCCTATCTACTCTTAATTCAGTTTTCTTCCGCATTCTGTATAAGCCAGTTTACTCAGTTCATAAATATTGTTTTAATTGGGGGCTAAATTTAAATTACCATGAATACTATGAATACTAAAAGAATAAAACATTCAGTCAATTCACCCTGGTACAATACCTGCTCCATTCCTTTGTTGTAAGAATCTTTTGCTCCAGCTACTGCAGCAAGGTTGTTAGCTTCTGCTGTTGCCTTAAACAAAAAGAGCATAATGTGCAACTTTAAACAACTTGGCTGAGTTTTCTGTAGCAGTTTCCATATACCCCATAGGGATATTAATGAATGTTCCTCATTTATGTCCCCCAAATCTTGAGACAGATTTTAAGTGTCTCGGCTAACATGTGTTAACTTATGCCCAAAATGTGAACTCTGAGCATCATAAGCCCTTAGAGACAGATGTGTAAAAAACTTTACCTGGAGCATTGACTTAGGGTGAGGTAGTTCCTCTCCTTGATATATTTTAATATAAGCCTGAAAATGAAATAAGTTTTATTATCTAGTCTAGTTTAATTTGATTTAAAAAGCAATTGTTTTACAACACAAAAACCCAAGTCTATTCTTAAGTTTAAATTAAATTAAATTGACAGCAATGAGATTTGTAGAGAATTCCCACCAGTGATGTTATCACTTTCAGCAATATACAAGATTAAATTCCATACATTCACTGAACAGCCACAATACTGTATGGAAGTATAATAATTAATGGTTGGGTTTACTGGGACTAAAGCTAGGTATTTCATAGTATTACGTCATGCCCGATATGCTTTTTGAAAGAGCTTCTATTCAACAATAGTTGTGTTCCCCACACACAAAATCAAGGGCAGGTAGACTGCACCCCACCAAGCACCTGCCTGCTTTGGCTGATTGAACCTAATCGGTTCTCCTAACCTTTGAGACAAACACTGTAACCACTACAGCCAGAACTGACTACTTTCAAGGACAGCAGTTTACAAATAAACCAGAAACTAAATGTATTTGCAATGCTCCAGTGACAACTGGATACCACTTCACATCTATCAATCTATCTATGCTCACGAGCACATAAAATATGCTAGAAGAGCCATGAGAGGCAGCTACAGTGAACATCTCGGCTATAACAATTATTCCACAACATTGTAGGACTATGAAGCAGGTAGAAGCTCCTTCAGTCAAGAGCAGTGTTACAAAAACAGAAAGAAGGCAAAGCTAAATAATCAGTAAGTTGTTATCTTGCCTCTAAACATGATGGCCATAATGCACGAAGCTGCACACTATTCCATCTTGGCAATTTCCTGGGCCTCATTCACATAACAGGGCAAAGGGCGACAAGTCGAAGGATCTTCAAAAGGATCACTCTATTTTAAAGAACTAATTAATGAGCACAGGTATTTGCCTACCTTAAAGTATTGCACAAGGTCTCTACAAGTCACCTTCGAGCCACTGATCTCTTTTTCTACCAGATTGTCAGGGGCAAGCAGCAATGGAACCAGATTCCGTAGCTCTCTTTTAAACTCTTCATCAATGTCTAATGGAATTAGTCACAGAAAGGGAGTTGTATGTTTGCTGTATTTAACACAAACTCTTTCTCTTCAGAGTCAGTGGCAGCTTAACATTATTCAAAACATCCTAACCCAATAAAAAGTTCAAAAATGTTAGCCAATGCCGTGGTGTTTTTTTTTTAAAAAAATAACAGATCAACAAGAGGCTACCCAACAACCAAAGCATTGTCTTCAGAAAACACAGAATAATATTTTTTTTTTACTGTAACAATTCACCTTAAAAATGCTGTCAACTTAAATTTCAGTTCAGTCACAGGTTTTCATATCAAATATTATCATGCAAAATATGCCCTACTTGGCTGAGTGTTCTAGTCTTAGAACAGAAGCGATATGAGTAAACCTTCTCACTGATAAGCCCTGCTTAAAGTGCATAGCCTTGATATTTGAGCTATAATAATAATAACAGCAACAACATACAACAATACTGACCACCAATAATAATAATAATAATAATAATGAACAATAATAATAATAATGCCATTTTAAAAATATGCAATTCGTGAAGGGAGCTACAATTTCAAAGTAGATGATGATTCTGCTGAAGTCTTTTACTAACAGAGTATTTCATGTCTAGATTGTTTACACAGTTCTAATGTAGCCAATTTCTCAAAACAAAAGCTCAATTCCGATATAATAGGAAATCATGAGATTCTCACTATATGGACAAGCAATTGCAAGACTCTGGCTTGTGCATTCCCCCTGTTGCTGTGGAGGAGATTGGAAGCTTTTGCTTTTAAGTTTCATTCCAATTTAGTGCACAGGAGGCATCCATCATGGGTTAACTCCTCCCACTGCCCAAGACAGGCAAGGAACATGTGACCAGTCGACCAGAAATGAGCCAAACTGACACAAAGCTGCTGAAGACAATAGTGCCCAGAGCCCATACTTCAGGAAGAGGCATTGTTGGCTTATTGACTTTAGTTTCCACTAAGAAATTATTAAGAGCCTCTTTTCCAAAGAGGCAGAACCCTACAAAAGTAATTGTGGCTAGGTTTCCTTTGGAATAAGCATCCATGTTACAGTGCTTTAATCGGAGTGAATGTCTGATCACTGTGGTTGCAACAATGGAATGGGCCACATAAATCATGGAACCCTATGTGGCATCAATGCCCTTTTCATTAGATTCTTTAACAGAGGCATCCCCATCCTTCAGATTCATGGCTCCCGAGAGTAAGGCTGCCAGAAGAGCATCAACCAAGGAGACATTAAGTTCTTCCATAGTTCTCTGTGATAAAGAATAATCCCTTTGTGCCAGATTGGAGGCCTTCCTGCTTTAGAAGGGGGGCATTTCATTTAGCTTTAATCATTTTTTTCCCGAAAAGACAAAGGAAAAGAGACCTCATGATTCTGGCCTCAGCTATGGAAAGAAGGCATCACTTCTAGAAGGAGGCTTGTCTTGTTCATGGGTGGAAGAATGAATATTTAAAGATACCATAGTTATGGAGCAGATAGGTAGAAAGTAATCATGAAATAATCTTCCATTGAAAGGCTCTTCCATTGGACCCAGTAAATATCTGAAGGACCCCAGGTTGACCACCCCTGGTCCAAAGCCTTGACATAAGGGATTTCAGGCAGGATTCTTTCAAAGCCCTATATGGAGATGTTCAGGATTGAACCTGGGACCTTCTGCATGCACAGCAGGGGCTCTGCCACTGAGCTATGATATTTCCTTGAAAGATAATCATGTGAAAACCTTTCAGTCTTACTATGCTCCCCTTTAAGGGTGAGCTAAGGGTTTGTGGAATCAGAAGCTGAATCAGTAGAAAGATACGGGCAACTCAGTCTTCTTGGATGTTTTAGAATGTTTGGCAGTAACTACTCTTTTAGCTTTGCTTTTTTAATGTTGGTCATGAAGAATCAGAGGAAGGAGCTCTTTCCCTGTGGTTTTTATACCCATTTTTATGTTCAGGAAGCTGAGCCAGTTGCAGCCTAATAGCCTCCTAGATAATTTGAAACAAAGCTTGATCTTGCTTCAGTGGGCAGGAAACTTGCTTAGCCATTTGCCTTGAGGAAGACAAATAGTCATCTGAAGGGCCTGTGTATCTCCATTTCCCCCCCCCCCCCCCATGGATGGCTGAGTATGCTAGAGAATGCAATCGTTACAGACCTGGGAGAATGAAAGTGATTTGGGGCAGGAAACGGATGAGCAAAACACATGACCTCTTCCCACTGTAAAGATCCCTAGAAAATGTTTACACGCCCTGCCAGAATTCTCCAGGTTTATGTCCCATCAGCCTCAGCTGAGGAGGGAACTAAGTAGAGTGTGCACAAACTTGCGTCTTCCAGTTCTGTAGAGCATCTGCCGTGATCTGCCCCCATTTGCTGCATTACATGAGGGTGGGTTGCCATAAGGGCAGTTGTGTCGATGGGCCACGGGCATCAGATTTTTCCTGGACACAACAGGCCCCAATAGAATTCTTGGTGTGACACAGGCAACGGCTTCTGCTTGGACATTAACAGACCCTCAAAAGAATCCTTGCAATCTGAAGAAGTAGCAATCAACGACTGTTTTGATTTGAGTACTTTACAAGCAGCAGTTTGGGTTCAGACAACTTTGTGAATTACTGACTGTTTTTTTTTCCTTTCCAGCCAAGAGGAGGAAAAACAAATACTCTCTTTTCCCCTAAAGTGGAGAAGAGAAAAACTGGAAAAGGAGAGCAGACAAACTCCAAGGTTTGTAGAGATAAAGAATAGGAACAGAAAGTAAAATAGTAAGAAGGCTGAGAAGAGAGTTTGTTGAGAGGGAATCTAGAACAAGCTCTGTCCCAGGTGGAGGTAAGGAATGAACTTGCTGGGAGGAGCCACAGAGGCCAGGCCAAAGGTTAAAAGCCTGGTCACATGTTCCTTGCCTGCCCTGGGCAGTGAGAGGAGTTAACCCACAATGGATAGGCTCCACAGATTTGATGGGAACTGTGGTTTGTTTGAACTATTGCTAATGAGAACATACGAGGATCAAACCATGGGTTTAGATCCTGGCCTAGTTCTGCAGACACAGAGACCACGAAGGAGTTTCCAATCTTCTCTTCGTAGCTGCTGAAAAGAGAGCAAGAAAGTGAACCAGAGGCTTTCCATGGATCATTCACAGTGAGGAGCCGTGGTTTCCCTGTTATGTCTGAACCATGCTAAACTGTAGTTACTCCTAACAACTTTGAAGCTGAGACTGAGGGCAATAGGATGCCTATTCTATAACTTAATGGCAAACATCCATTTTGGTATTCAGATTTCAGTATCAAACTCATTTTATTTAAAATTATTTCTAGGCCACCTTTAAGGCCCTCTCAAGGTTGAATACAATATAACATCATACAAAGTGGATACAATAAAAATTAATAAGTACATATTCAATAAGTACATAACACCACAGCATTTTATTACATAAATTGTATATTTGTCTAGAGAGCTCAAACAGAATTAGCATTGATAGCCTCTGATTCTCCTTCAATAAGCATCTTATTCTTTCCAAGAAAGTTCATTTGTACTAAATGTAAAATGGCATACAATTAAATCTACAACTACCAATTACTGCCTGCAGTGTCCTCACAAAGTCAGTAATATAAATAGAAAATCTCCTACCATTTAGCCTCCCATCAAAGGTTGGGTTAGTTGCAACCTTAAGACCAGGGTGTGGCAACAGGAAACAGCCAAGATTACTGAAACATGAATGAATATGCTTCCTCACATTTTGGAGCTCTTCATGCTGCTGTACCTTTACCTAGGAGCAACACACATTTTTTTTTCAGAACACAAAAGCAGTGATTTTACCAATCATTCTTGCACCTCAGATAAGTAGTGCTTTATTATGCAGAACATTACAGCTGACCTAATCCAAAAGCAATTACTCATGGGTTCTATTTAGCTCAGCTAAATCATTCTCATGGAACAAAGTCTTCATTGGCTAGAAACAACATGATTTTACTTGTTCTTACATGTTTTAGTACAGATTGTAGTTTACCTGTAATCTCTTTTCTAGAAATTCCTGTCCTCCTCTTAAGCCATATGGATGTTCATAAGGATAGCTCCAGTCTCTAATTAAGAACATTAGTGTCTACATAGGAAATACAGAATAGCAATTAACCATCATCCTGGCAACCAGAAAAACATATTCCTGGAACTATCGATAGCAAAGTGGCTATTACTAGAAGTAGTTCAACAAATACATTCAAATCCAAAATACAACTAGCATGAAAATAGCACAACCTAACCTCAGTTTAACTTGTTCTACCTCAGCCATTCCAGGAAGATTTGATATTTTATCATGTGTACCAACATAGCTAAATGGCCACATTTGGACTTAGGAACAGATTGAGCCAACACTATAAATTTTAAAAAGTAGCTTGTAAATAAGCCAAAAGTTACTAGTCTGCATAAAAATCTACTAGCCTGCTAAGAGGCTAGTAGCCTATGTTTCCATGCTGGCTCCTTCATGTCCAGAATGGAAACACAAGCTTTTAGGCTAGTAAAAGGCTGGTGGATGAGGGACAGATCATTTTGTCCCACTCCAGCCCCATGAGCCTGCTGCCTTTCTGTGTTGGCTTTCCTTCCTTCATGATTAGCATGAAAATAAAGTGGGCTGGCAGAGACAGAATGGAAAGATCTATCCCACCTCTGTCAGCCTACTCACTAGTCTACATGGAATTCCTGGTCAATTATGGGTACTAGGCAAATAGTTAAAAGCAGGGCTCTTAAAAAAACACAACATGTGTTACTTAAAGCAGGGTCAAACAAAACTGGAGAGCAGCCAAAATAACCCAATAGAATGAAGGTACATCGTTGCAGCATGTTGAAAAAATATATAGTTTAATTCCTTGAAGTAGCCCTACTTCAAAAAATGCAACCACTTATTTTTTTTCAACCTCCTTCAACTGTGTCTCTTCATTCCATTGGGTTATTTTGGCTGCTCTCCAGTTTTATTTGACCCTGCTTTAAGTAACACATGTTGTGGCTAAAGTGGGTCAGCTTTTTACATCTGATGAACACTATGATCATGCCAGGGAAAAACATGACGTCCTGATGCACATGCACTATATAAATGTAAGGTTAAGAACTTTATAGCTAGTCTGCGTGATGGGCAGAAGTGAGCACGTGGTATAATTAATGTTTACCAGCTTCTACTGTAATGTGTAAAACTGCTCTAAGATAGATACACATGCAAAAAGTAGTAATTGTAACAGTAAAAATAATGTGATTACCTGAAATGGCTTTTGGTAAATTTCTTCCATAGCTAGCCGTCCATACTCTGTAAACAGCTATTAAAGGAAACTATTAAGAATGCATAGAGAGAGTACAGAAACAAATAGCACTGCAATACATACTTAGACATTAAAGTAGTTCAGTATTGGTTTTCAAATCCCTGTTTATCAAGTTAGGCAGTTGCACTGACCAAGGTTAGGAAAACCTGATATTCTAACCCATTAATGCCTGTGGTACAATGTTTTTTTCTACTTCCAGCATCTTAATGATTCTCAATACTAGTGTTGTATCTGAAGGTACCTAACTGAAATCTTCCTAATTGTGTCAATAAAGTAACTTTTATTCAACACTATTACTTCTATAAGAAGAAAATGAAAGATGCCTCATAAGCCCTTTCAGGTTGCAATACTCTGGAATTCTGGGATTAAGAAACAACATTTCCCTTTAAACTTTTAGCAACAGAAAAATAAAATAGACTAGATCACGAAGTACGAAGTTTTTGCAGTGGTGGTCTAATCTAAACATTGCTAGTAGTTACTGCCAGATGCTTAAGTGACACAAAATGGATACTTAAGCAGTGGCCAGTTCTCCACACCGTTTGGTGTCGGAAAGTTTTGGCCATGCTGTCTAACTTGGGCAAAAATTATATGAATGCCTAGTGAAATAGATTCTGCACCACAGGTGGGATGTGAGTTTTTGGTGCAGGCTACATAGTCCTAGGACTGGAGAGCTGGAAATATTTGTAGGCAAGAAGGATTGTGCAAAGGAGCTAGAACCCATAGAGAAAGAGACAGTAAGCCCAATGGGAGTGATGCTGCTGCTCTTGGCTACAGAAGACTGTTACAAGTTCTCCTGTGTAGTCTATGGGAAACAAACAGAAGCTGCATTTACACTGAACTCCTCTGCAACCATCAAGACCATAACTCATTACATAGAAGACATTAGGAGTGTAACAGTGAGCAGGGTATCTGACAAAGTAACATGTTATCATAGTTAGACAGTATGCCAAAGTCCATAAATATGGATGATTTAATATCTGGGGCCCTATATTGAACAGGTATAAAAATGCAAAGTGTTTCACTTCACTGTATTATCTGTGCCATTTCACATTTCTCTACAATAAAGAGGTTATTGTTCTATAGTGTTTCAAGCTACTTTCCTTTTTTTAGTGCGAGTGATTCATTAAGAGGGCATTTAGATCAATCAGAACCCAATTACGATTAATTGGGGGGGGGGGGAAGTGGCCCCAACACTGTGCAGATTCTACTCGCACATCAGGACTTGAGTCCATTTACTCTGCTCCTAGTATTAGCCCCCTCCACTCCACAAAGAACCTCTCCAAAGTCAGGGAACCTTCAGAACAGAACTCCTTGGGGACGGAGGGACTCTCAAAGGACCACCTTCCATGTGTTGAAGGCCTGTTAATTGATAATGCAATACTAATTAATAGTTGGAGGCTATTATGGTGTCAGGATATATTTACCTGCAAATGCTGAAGATCATCTTCTTGGATGTTCTGTGATAAGTTGTATACCTACAAAACACAATACTTTACATGTTATTTGAAAAAGTAATCTCAAACTACATCAGGTAAGGAAACATTGAGTCAATTACTACCTAAACTTATAATCAAGGATTTAGTTATCCTGTCCTAAAACCTAACTAGAATATTTGATAACCAAAGTGGAATGGCACTTAAAGAGGAAAGCAAGCATTAATATGATTCCATTAACATCCTCAAGTTCTATCTTGAGCAAAACCAAAAACAATACATGCTTTCCCAATAAGGCCATAGAAATAAAGAATCAAAACAAAACTGGTTCAGTTTGTTAACTAGGTAGACAGAGCCGTGTTGCTAGATATTGCATAGATGGTGAAGGCAGCTGCCCTGACCCAGAGAAGGAGACCTGGGTACATCATTTGCTTAATTAGGGACTGTGGGCATACATTAAATGCCAGAGCTCTAAACACTCACCAGCTTACCAACAGTGAGCATTCCCCTCGGGTGAGCCCCACTATAGAAGTGCCCAGATACTTCCCTGCTCCTCTGTGCCCAGTGGAACCGAACACAACCAGGTTGCACCACTGAGAGTGGTGGCAGAAATAGCTCCCGAACTTGGCTCTCACCTCAAAAAGGGGGCCAAAGCCAAAAAAGACAAAAAGCCAATTATTAGTGTAAATGCTTGCTCAGCTGCAGAACAAACAGGGCATCACTGCAACAGCAAATATAGCAGAAGCAACAGCTGTCACAGCAGTCACCTTAGCTAACCTCATGCCGAGTGCAGTGCAAGGAAGGGTCAAGTCCTTTCAAGCTCAGGAAGTGGGACGGGGTCTCTTCCAACTGTACTGCTACTTATATCATGCCTCTCTTCTACTGGTATGTGTGCATGTGCATACATAGAGGCTTATTAAATTCCAGTGGCTCAGTCATGTTAGTCTATTGCAAGAAAACAAGCCATGTGTATAGTCATATGTGCTGAGGATAACATTCCATGCTCTAGCTCATGACAGTTTATGACATAATGAAGTCATATTCTTTAAAAGTGCCACAATACTCTGTTGTTGCTGTTTGAAGGTATGTAGGTATGTAGAATACTGTGTATTATAAGCTACTCCCTATTTTATCATCACAACCCTGTGCAATAGATTAGGCAAGTGCTAGTAATTAGTGGAAATTTGAACTTGGGTTCCCCCAATCTTAATCAAACTCTCCAAACTTTAGTCATCATACTGGATATTCACAAGCTACGTGAAGGGCTTTCAAGATCCTCATTACACTTTAGAGGAGCCCTATATTTGAAACCCTTAACTATTCTCATTGTAATGTCCTCTAGAAGCTGAAAGAGGAAACCCAATAATTTAGCTACAGTACACCAAGTGCAAGGCAACTCATTCTTTTCCTATTCAATTTGCAAGCCAAACATGTCTTTCACAGCAGCAGTGCAAGAATATTTAAAGGCTCCCATCACTTCACACAGCTAGCCTTACCTGGACTGAACTTGTCATGGTGCTCAGAGCAAATACAGTTGCACAGTCTTTGATAGTTGATTGGCTATCAAAGGCACCTTGGGTATCCATAAGTAATACAGCAACCTAGAGAATCCCCCCCAAAAAGGTAGAATTAGTAAACAAGCCGTCTTTTCACCTTGAGGCTGAAAGATTAAAGTTAATGAATGCTATTTTATTATCAATTTCTATTATGCAACCTCAATTAAGCTGCCATACCGCAATCCAGACTTTTCGACATTGGCAGCCTTCAGAAAACATAAGGATTGACCAAGTAATCAAGCCACCCTTTGTTCTGCTGCAAGCCATATTCTGATCCATAGTAGTTAAGTGGAAGCTATCTACTGCTAAATGTGTATGATGTACCAGTTTGGTACAACTCAAGAGATGACCCACCACACACATCACAACAACCCACAGTTAACAAACCAAGGGTTAATGGAAATGAAGCAAGAGCGAGCAAGCATGATAGTTCCTATCTGCTACTGCTGCAGCCATCGGTTCCAACTTTGGGTTGTCTCTCACCAAACAACCCAGAATTTGAGGTTCAGATGTCATGATAAACAAGCTAGGGACGGAGTGCCCCTGGGTTGTTTTATCACAGTGGGAGTGGTCTGTCAGTCACCAGGACTCTTGCTCCTGCTCATTCACAGGTCCCCTATGGATCTGATTCAACTAAGTTGCTTGGTTCACTCTAAGGGCAAGACTAGAGTTCCAGCAGGCTTCTTAGACACCACCAAAGCAAGGGGAGAAACCTCTCTGGTGTGAGTGATGGCTGCTGATGAAATACACAAGCAAACATTGAACTGAACCCATCAACAGGAATTTGACCAGAGATTGGATGCAAAGAGGAAGGAGACTTTTAATCTGAATTCCTATCAATGAGATACTAAATGCTGTCATAGGTACCCAGAAGCTCAGAAACCTAGGCAAGTTAAAGACAGTTACAACCATCCTTCCCAGCCTGCAACAATCCTCAGAGAATGAAGTCTGTGTCCCTCCCTTTAAATTTACATTAACTGAGAAAGGTTAGAAGAGCACAGGAAGATGCCTTATACCTAGTAAGATTACTGGCTCATCAAGCTCATTATTGTCCGCATCAACTTTGCAGCAACTCTCCAGGGTTTCAGACAAGAGTATTTCAACTGCCACCTAAAAGTGCTAGGGATGGAACCTAGGAGAGAATGCCAGAACAGCTCTACCAACAACTACTCTATCCTCTTTGTATAAACACAGAATTATTCCTAAGCATTCTGCAAACACATGTTCCAATAAGACACTCAAAGCCACATGTCTAATTACTGAAGCACTTTTTTGGGCAGCAGTCATTTAGTTGGATCCAAAGTTGTGTGGAGTGGAATTCCTCTAACTGGACATTCCCACAGATGCCGATTTCTCATACCCCCTGAAAATTTGTTCCAGAATATTGGGGTACCCTCTGAAGCAGTGTGGGAGCTAGTACTGGGGGTTGAAGCAGGAAGGATCAATCTGCCAAACTCCTTTTGCCCCTTCCTGCAGTGGGAACCTCCAATGGACCAGAGTCACTTACACCAACAAAAGGGCTCCTTCCATCTATGGAACAGCAGGTCTAGATCCAACCCACTGAGTTCTGAGCTTATACTGGTACATTCTCCTTTGGTATTTTGAGGCTCCTCTGGTATTTGAGCCAAGGAAGAGTAATGGAAGAAACTTCATAACTTTATCCTCAGAAGTCCTCAGCACACCAGACCTTATTAACATAGGGATTACTTTGGCAGTTCGACTGGAAGCCTGCCCGATCCATGAGCAAGTGTCCACTGCATTCCAAAGTTTAACATCAAAACTGGAAGTAAATTTTATATTTCTCTTCACTATGGAATGTTGTTATCCACCAGGACAGGAAAAGGTAACCACTGCTTCACCCTTAGTTTCTTTGCAGGAGATTCATAGATACTCGTAACTCACAGGTTTAACTGAGATACTAGATACTATGACTGCAGAGTATTTTGAATACGTCATGACAAAAAAAAAAGACGTTGCCTACCCCTGCACTACAGTATTGAATCAGAATCCTAGCTAGACTCTACATGCAGCTATAATCCCTGTGAGTGGACATCATAACACAGCACTTGCATACACTATTCAAATATATACAAAGGTAACTGAAAAGTTACATTATTAGCATAGTTTCATGTACATCTTAGAGGAAGTTACCTGCAGTCCTTATTTCCTGCCATTTTATATAATTTCAACTCTACAAAGTTACAATGGCACTATTTTCAATCCAACATCCTAGTATATATATATTTAATGAGGATAATTTGGACACTACATACGTGTCAAAGAAAATTTGTCACCATTATTGGAAAACAGCCCACTTACGTTAGCTATTTAATAGTTTACCTTTGTCCCATCAGGCTTGGGAATGATGAACACTTCACTCCAAATCTGAATGCCAGTTGTCTCTCTCTCACACCCTCCTCTCCATGTAAACCCAGTCAAAGGCTCATTAGTTCCACCTATCCAAGATAATGAGTCCTGTAACAAAAATCACACACTTATTCAGTAAGTTAAGTGGTACCAGGTAATCTTATCCAAATACATTTGTTGACTATTAAGGGGGGTGGGGAAAGAATCATATTTCAACTCTAAAATGAATGAGACAATTTTGAAGAACTCAAAATACCTGTCAAATGTTAAAACTGGCTATTGTCACAGAGCACACTTTTCTTAACCTTACATATTTCTGTTTTTCCAGTCTACAAGTGTTGGTCAGCTATGTTTAGGAAAGTCAGTTTTAACAGCAGCCTTTACCTTTGTATCCAAGACATACAAGCTTCATAAATGCTGAAAAGTCAGGTATATAAACAAGTTCTCCCAAGTTATTTCATCAAGCTTTCCTAAATATTGTTTTAATGGAGCCTGTAAAAAACAGTTTTAAACATGGCTCTTGTGATCTCCCATGAGAGTTAGTTCTC
The DNA here is from genome assembly GCA_029215795.1 of Anniella stebbinsi. Taxonomy (NCBI): domain Eukaryota; kingdom Metazoa; phylum Chordata; class Lepidosauria; order Squamata; family Anniellidae; genus Anniella; species Anniella stebbinsi. The sequence goes on along the minus strand of JARDYH010000003.1, from coordinate 257,785,170 downwards.
TCAGCGGTGGTCCCACATAGATAAAGGGCTCTTCTTCTCCCCCACTCCTGACAAGTGATCAGGAAGAACAGGATGCTATAGCGAAACAGGAAGCGTGCACACACCTCCCATTTTCCCTTCCCACCACATGCCATGCCACCTATGCATATATCTATGCACCCATGGTGGAGAAAGAAGGAAAATCAGGGCTCTCATCAGACTCTTGTGTGTAGAACTGCTGCACTCATGGTAATTACCATCTCGAAACAACCATAAGGACTCTCATGGGAAGAGATGTCCAAATTATGCAAGATCCAGCCACTTATGGGTTTATACACACTCCATTCAATTGTGAAGAATTAATCCCAAAGCATGTATGGTATCATAGCCAGGCTAAAGATTTTTTTTTTACTTTCAGTGGACTGACAGAAGGAACTACCCAATAAAACAAGTTTTCATTCCCATGCAGTTTGTTTAGAATTCCCTGTCTATTAAGCATGTTCGTAGTTGTCAAGTCAAGCATTTGATAAGATTAAGGAGCACCTTAGCTTCCTTGTATTTATGTTCATATTACTCTCCCACAAAATCTTGCGGATTGGCATTTCATTTCTATGCTTTTCTTAGTATTAGCCTATTAGTTTGTTAAAAATTCTACTCTTCCCTTCCTTAACAGCCAACCACATAACTCTTTTTGTCTTAATTGTGTGAGAAGTTATACACTTGTGTGGTATATTAAGCCATCCATTTTAGCTCCTAGCTTATTAGTTATGTAAAGCTTGCATATAATACACCTTGTGAGAAGTTGTAGAAGCCTCTAAGGCTGGATATAAACAGGTTTTCTTTGGCAGGGAGTTTTGCAATCATTCTGTGTGCCAGTGAGGCCATGTTGGGAAAGTGCTACCTATTTGGCAAGCAGAGGCACACATTTCTAGGCAACTCTCCTAGTATGTCTTTACTGGGCTTTAGTGCCACCACCACCCAAAGCCTGGTCAATGGAGTCGAAGAGATTGTCCCACCCATTAGATCTGTCAATTTTGGCAGTTTTTAACATCCCTTGTAGATTACTGTGAACCACCGCAATTTAAGAACTCACTATCTGCCAATCCTCAATACCATCTACCCTGACAAACACTGATCTTTCCAGAACTTCTGCTTGTATCTCTCAGCTGCAGATGCAAGTAGTGCTGCTTTGCCACTGAGTCTCCATGCTCCCGTTCCCATGGAACATCTTATGTTCAAGAGATAGAGAGAGAGAGAGAGAGAGAGAGAGAGAGAGAGCGCACTGCCTAGCTGAATGGGCATTTTTATTGATATTAATATTCAAACATACACCAGGGAGGCTTGAATCCTGCTATGACTTAGCAAGACTTTCCATTAAAGGCTTTGGGAACCACCCCAATAGCACTCAGTAGAGAAAAAGGTTTTCCATTCTTAGTCTGCGACCTATAATGAATATTATGGTTACTACTGTTTTCTAAATCAGTACCATCCTATTGTCTTCCCTAGTTTGGATAAATTCTGGGGTATAACCAAATCTTATGCTGCATACAGACACATTCTGCTTCAATTGAACTTCTGTCTATCCATGTTGCTCCAATAAAGAGGAATGAAACTTCTTAAAGTAGAATAGAAATGTAAATAGTATTCCACTATCAAAATTTTACATAACTTGATGGCATGATTTGGAGTTGTACAAGTCTCCCCCAGGGTTTCATCCAAAAATCAGGTGCCTTGCCTTGCATGAGCAGAAATACCTTCTATTGGAATTGCTAAATCCACTGAAATGTTACTACTTCCTCTAAGGTTATATTCAATTGGGGCTTTGAGGTAAACCAAAGTGCTTCCACTCATGCAAGGTGATGCAACTGATTTTTGCCTATCCCTTATCTTCTGCAGCTCCCTGTGCCATGCTCCATATGATTCCAGAGGGTCTCACAGAACCCTCAAGATAAACTGGAGGGGGGCATGGGGGGCAGCTATGTATGGCAATGGGGTAAAACCAACTTGTATAAGCTAAAGTGCTTTTCAGTAGTGCAAAGCAACTATCGGCTACAACCCATTCTGTATGTCATTCTCTGGAAAGGAAACCACTTATATACTAAAGTACTTTTCACCAAGATAATTGTACATTTTCAGCTCCAGGATCTGGTCATAGTATAATATTAAATATTAGATGATTATCTCAAAAACCCACAAAAATATTTAGAAAGAAGGCAACACTGGATTTGTGTTTCTTATTCGGGAGCACATTCCAATGAATACTAAGTGGAGAACACCTTTGAATTCATGTTCAAACTAGTGAGAATGTTCAGCAGCAACACAGGGCTTTAAACTACTCACCTTGTTGTACATATATCTAAGCATAAAGTCCAGGAGAAAGGATTTTCCTTTACGGAATGCACCAGCTACAGAAACAACTACTATATTGAGATCTCTTATGTGTTCCTGAAGCAAGATTCTCTCCAATGCTGATTCATCCAGGTCAAAGTTATGATCATCTTCATGAGCAAGAACAATTTGTATTGGGCCAGGCTTTTCTATAACCACCTCTTCATTAGAATCCAAAAAGGCATTCTCTTCTGAATCCACATAGCTTTCGCCTAGGAAATAATTGTTTGACATTAGATATACTATGTTTCCAAATTCTGTTAGGAGCATTGTGTTCACTTTTACATACTTAAATGAAATGGAACAAAAGGATTATTAGTATAAATAACAGACATGGGAGCTCATCTTCAAATAACTGCAGAAGCAAGCTAGGATGCCCATTTCAGTTAGAGTCTCTTTTCTCTCCCCCTCACCAGAACTCTAGAAAATATTTCTCAAGCTTGGGAAGCAACTTATCATGTTATGTGTAGTGAGCTCACAGACATTTTCTGCATTAAGCACCCCCCCCCTAAAAAATAAACAAACCACTTGACAGAGAACACCTGATGGCTTGGTTGCCAATATTAAGCAAGCCAATCCAATGCATGACTTTCAGAAGCAAAAAATTACATATGCAAAAAAATACATATGCAAAAAAATACATATGCAAAAAAATACCAAATAGGTCTGTAGTTTGCAATCTTTCCAGACTCGGGACCCAACTTTAGCCTAAATACACATTTGGGGACCCATTACATTTTTACAATATATCTGAATGTTGGTAGTGTTGCTGCTGCAATCCACCTGTGGGCAGGCTGTGACCTAGTAGTGGGCTTCAATTCCTAGCTGAAGATCATTTCCTATATAGAAATGTCTGTTCCAAGGCAAGGGACACAAAGGGGTGGTCCTTTGCAAGAAGAAGTAGCAGCAAAGCATCTAGAAAAGACACAACTTCCTAACCCCATGCTTGCTTTTAATGGGCATCCAGCCAGTATAATATTTGTTATCTAATTTCATCTAAATTTTGTGCCAAAGCCCACATCCCAGCATGCATTAAATCTGGTATGGGGGATGTGTGGCCCTGTAGAAAGTGTTCAGCTACAACACCCATCATCACTTACCATGGCTATACTAGGTAGGGCTGATGGGAACTGGTCTACCAACATTTGGAAGATATATCCCACCCCCCTATATTAAAATGCTTCTGGTCAGCTAAAGGATTGAACTTGCTTATGAGACAATGTCAAGGTTGCATGTTTATTATTATGTTGTTCTCAATTTGCTATCTGCTGAAGAATCCCAAATACAAGTAATCATCTGCTTTATGTATTTATTGGTATCTTGTTAGTTGGCTCACATCTAGCTTAAGCTACAGCTCTAAGTTAACTTTTTCCTTAAGCATTGTTTAATGTAGGCATGTGAGCACCACAAGAGTTGAGTGCCAAATGTTAGTGGGAAATGTCTCTCAATACCTTCTTTGGTTCTGTAACTCTAGTACTGTTATTGTATTTTAATTTAAGAAGTTTAATCTGATAGCGGCTGAATTGTGCCAAATCAAGGAGACATGTTAAGTCAGCATTCGCATAGTTCATTGCAAGCTAAAACAAAGCCTTCATTTCAGAGTTGTAATCATAAATATTTTTCTAAATAATGAGCAATATAAAAAGGCTTTGTTCTGAAAGTGGCTAAAATGAATCTTAAAGGATCACAATGAGAAAATGTTGGAAGTGGCACCATTCCATTTTTGTGTGTGAGCATGCCAAATGTTTACGCAAACCTTCACCCTACAAAGGAAGTTATTCAGAGTATATGATATCAAAGTGTTAGAACAGTATTTGTCTACAGGACAGCTCTCAGAAGAGGAAGTAAAGCACTTATCTCTCACTGCAACATTAGCAGATATTAGCTGGGTTTAAGATCTACCTCAAGTAGTCTCACTGAACTCTAACACGAAGCAATCTTTGCTTAAATGCCATAAGTAACAGCTGGCCTTTGACTGCTTTTGAGATGAACCAGGAGTTTAGTCATGCAACCTGCACTATGGTTATAGAGATGGGAACATGAAAATCCTGGAGGGGAGGAAGGAACAGTGCCACCTCCCTGGAAGGACTTTTCTTCAATTTTTCCAATGGAAAAATCTGACATTTTGGGGGAACACTGCAAAGACCTCCTATGAAATATTTTCCCTTTTGGAATGAATTAAATGCTTTCAAGACAAGGTCTGACTTACTAAAAATGTGTACTATGAATTTTGTTTATATTAGCAAAAGGATTATAATAATGTTGTTATAAAATTTAACCTGATATACAAATATGCTACTAGTGTTTAATATTGGGGTAGTATGAGACCATTTCTGCCCAAATAATATTATTGTTTAGAGATGTAAAGTTTCCAGAAATTTTGAAGCCATGGGAAAAAAATATTTTTACCTCCAGGTTTTGTTTTTTGTTTTTTTTTGGGGGGGGGGAGGGGGGATTAATTTTTTTTGGAAAAATTGAAAAAATGCAACATTAGTACTTTTTACAGATTGAAAGTCACTTTGTTACTTTAGGAACATTAAATTTAATTATGTACAAGTTGGTTTGGCATAAAATTATCACATTTGGTATATTCAAGGTACAGTGTATTTAAACAATTATTACAAATTGGATTTACTTTATTACATTTTTACTTTTTTTGTAACAAATGGAGCTACAAGCTCCTGAATTGTAATGAACACCTCAACAGTAAAGAATCTCTTTGGTTTTGCCAGTTTATGAGGAATAGGCAAAAATGTTTTTTTTAAAAAAACAGAAGAAACCAATATTAGTAACAAAGAAAATCATTTATGTCTCTGCTAGTCCTCCACAGTGTCAAGCAGGTTTTAAGCACCCATTCCCATAAAAAGAACTGAGAAAAAAAAGGGGAGACAAGATTCAATGAATAGACATGATATTTAATCAGACTCCTTTTCTGAGCTATAGTTATCACTATCAGTTTCAGTCTCTGCTTCTGCTTCGTTGTTTGCCATCATCATAGTTATCATGGACTTCTAAAAATTGAAGGTTTGCCCGGATTGAAACAAGCTTCTCTACCCTTTTCACATGTCAGTTTATTTCTTAATTTGGTGTGAGTGTTTCCAAACATAGACCAGATTCTTTCATATGCTGCAAAAGATGGAGGAATCTGAAAAAGGCGAGAAGCAAGAGGATTCAGAGGCTGTGTTGTGTAAAGACCTTGCCATCATGTTGCAGGAGGGATATGTTTGGCAGAATCTCAGACTGCATTCCTGGACCAAATCCCTGAAGATGTTCTGTATTCTGCAACATTTCAAAGTACCTTTCCAACATCAAGTCCTAAGTGTGATGCTTGTTTTGTAATCAAGTCAAATGCAGTAGCTGTGCTTTCATCACCTATATTTCCGCCTTTGAACCTTGGATCCAATGGATTTGCAGCAGCATGAATTGGATGGCAACAAAATTCTTCCCTTTTTTAAATAAAATCTTTCACTTTACTTTCTTCTGTAGTTGTAAGTGGAGATACACTGAGATTCTCAAAAACAGTTGTTTTTATCTTGGCCATTTGGTAAGGAATTTCTGATAAAAGTGCACTGTCTGATTCAGATGCAGTGATTGCTGAAGAAACTGGCTTTAGAATCTTCAAGGAATTCTGCAACTGAACTCATCAAGTACAGTGTTCCTTACACTCCTAGGTACTTTAAGATCCTCAACTATTACAGTTCCTTGAAGAGCTTCTTTGTTTTTAGTAAACTTTCAAAGGAGATCACCACTCCACCCCACCAAGTTTACTACAAAGCTTCAGTGTCACTATTTTATTCTTTGCATTTTTTTCTACTTGCTTCTTCTTGAAAACTGCAGCTACAATATGAGTAGCTTTTACATGCTTTACAACTTCTTTTGCTCTTCTATAGATCCTTTGAAGGGTGTCCAGTTTCATAATATCATTAAGAAGCAAGTTTAGCCCATGAGATGCACATCCTATTGCAGTAGTATGTGGATACTTATCCATTATGATCTCCCATGCTGCTTTCATATTACTTGCATTGTCAGTTAGCAAAGTAAATACTTTACCACTCCCAGTTTTCTGTAGGACTTCACATATTTTACAACCGATATACTCTGCAGTATGGCTGTTCTCTCCTGTTTCAATGCTTCCATAAAAAACTGGTTGAGGTGTTATCACAAAATTCCTTCTCCTCTGACATTTGTCCATCCAGCTGTAAGTAGTGCAAGACACAGTGCTTCGTTGATTTTTCCTTGCACAGATTCCATTACACATTTGTATTCTGACTCTAAAAGAGGCTTCTCAAAGAACGTCTGCTGGGCAAACGGTATGATGGTCTTAGTAATTTAAAATCTTCCTGCCAGTATGTATTTTCAGTTATTGACAATGGGGTTCCAGAAGAATATATTGCAAGAAGAGCTTGATCATTTTTTCCTGATCTTCAGATGTCATCTTGTCTACAAATGAAGCTATTGAGTATTTTTGGATGCAGTTGTTTTCAGTATTTATTTACTTGAAGATGCTGCTGATGGGACAACACTTTGTTATGATGCTGATGTTACAGATGGAGCAGAAAGAGGACTTCTTGAATGAGAACGTTCAGGAAAGCTATGTGTACATACATCATTATGGTTCTCCTCACTTAGATCCATGAAGGTTTTTTTTTAAATATCTACCAGACACTTGTTACATACAAGAATGTGTTTTGTCATCCTAGTAGCATTTGGACATGCATATTTCATTTGACAATATTTGCAAATCACTTTTTTTTTCTCAGAAGAACGTGTAGTGTGGAAATGCCTCCATATGCTAGATGTTGGTCTCACCATTTTCCTGAGGGGGGTGGGGAGAAAAATAATTTAGTGGCTAGCTTGCAAGTAAACACTAAGCTATGGTTGGGGGAACAACAATAAAGAATAAGTTAAATAGGAATTAAGTTATGATTTACATAAGGGTTATGAAAATAAACTAATGCAGTTAAAATATGGTTAAATTTTCTGAAATCAAATAAATTTAAACTCTTACCTTTCAATTAAGTATACTTTCAGCTCCCTTTTGTTACTCTGTACTTTCTTCCAGTCCTTTAAGGCCTAGTCAAGAGGACAGAACTACCCACCAGCAAAAAAAGAAACTGAACCCTTTTTTCTTTTCTTGTGATAATGGCAGTGCCCCCTAGAGGCAGAAATGCATCTTGCTCTTGCATTTGAGAGTGTTAGTCTCTCAGTTTGCAATCTAGGACTTGCTTGTCCTTGGTGCACAGAAATTGTAATAATCTGATACTGTAAATAGTTTTTAGAAATCATTTGGAGAAGTAACGTATTAACACCTTGTCTTAAACATTTTAGTCATCATGCTAAAATAAAACATTCCATAATCCATTTTTCTTCATTTTTTCAAACTTTTTAGGAAAAAAACAAGTCTTTGAGGAAAACTGGGGGGGGGGGGGGGGAACAGGTTTTTTTCTGAATTTTTCCTTTTTTCTGGGCCTTCACATCTCTATTTTCTACAAAATTGATGTGTTTGGGGGGGTCAACTTTTATTTTTTCCCTGTTACTCAGGTGGCAAAAACTAAGATATACATGCTTAGGTAGCAACTACCAGCAGTTGCAGTGCGCTCTCCCTGTTATTGAGTATAGTCACAATTTTGTTTGTACAAAGTAACACATACTTTTAAGGCTGCAATCCAATATGTGCTTTCCTAGAGTAGAGAGCAGGTTGGATCCATACAGTTATGACTAACTTGTTTATTCTAAACACAACAATGGGCTCAATGCAACATCATGCAAATGGACTTCCCTCTCGCACAAACAGACTTCCTCACCCTCTTCTCCCCTCTGTAACCCCCCCCCCCATGTACCCTCAAATTTGCTCTAAAGATTCCCAACCTTCCAGAGCAGCTTTAGGGGCACACAGAAGGAAGCAGAAATCCATTTGCCAGGGATTTCTCTTCAACTGGAAGAACAACACCATTGCATCCTAGCTTAAGTCTACATCCAACCCAGTAGTTCTGAGTAAAACACTTTGTTCTGTACAATTGTATATGTCAAAGTATAAAAGTTGCATTTCATGTTGTTATAGCTATAAAATAAGGTTAGCTTTGATAACAGAGTATTTGAATCTCCCCCAACATAATCATAGAATAGTGGAGTTGGAAGGGGCCTATAAGGCCATCGAGTCCAACCCCTTGCTCAATGCTGGAATCCACCTTAAAGCATACCTGACAGATGGTTGTCCAGCTGCCTCTTGAATGCCTCTAATGTGGGAGAGCCCACAACCTCCCTAGGTCATTGGTTTCATTGTCGTATTGCTCTAACAGTCAGGAATTTTTTCCTGATGTCCAGCCGGAATCTGGCTTCCTGTAACCATTATTCTGCATCCTGCACTCTGGGATGATCAAGAAGAGATCCTGGCCCTCCTCGGTGTGACAACCTTTCAAGTATTTGAAGAGTGCTATCATGTCTCCCTCAATCTCCTTTTCTCCAGGCTAAACATGCCCAGTTCTTTCAGTCTCTCCTCATAGGGCTTTGTTTCCAGACCCCTGATCATCCTCGTTGCCCTCCTCTGAACACATTTTGTTTTCTCCTTCAAAAATGCCCCCAAACTTCAAAATTGTGGGGAAAAATTACATTTGTTTGGATACCTAATTACTTAAACAAACACACACACACACACACACACACACATTTTTCTTGCTGGCATCTGAGAGAGACTGAGGAAATAGTAACCTTCATAGCTGATGTTGCATAACATGGCTTCAAATTGAACAGCTACGGCCATACAATTTGTCCAGAAGAAAAATGTTAACTGTTCACATAAGAACCTTTTTCTTTTCCAAATAGAAAACTACCTTGAAAGATTTTTTTAATTGTCTGTCTTCCTGGCTTAGTGACAAGTAATGCACTCCATTCCACAGGCTGTATGTAGTTCAGCAGCAATTGCTATCATTGGATCTCAGCCACATCTAGTATCTGAATATAGCAGCTCTTTGGAAGCAATGCATTGATGTTAATATGGGCATTCTACTTAAGTGATATACTTGTGATCATTATTTGTTTATGCCTTATGAAGATATTCAGAACCAACATCCGCTCTAGTCATCTTTGTGGTCTGATTTTAATGGTAACCAGTGCAAATAAAAAGTAAATTCAGCAAATAAACTCTTCAGATAAGCAAAAAATATTTAAATTATGAAAACATGTCTACCTTTGTTTCACCAGTTCTAGGGCCTATGTTCCAGATCTCAGCTATAAACAGAAAAACTAGATACAATACCTTAATTAGCTAAAAATTCACTCAACACTTTGCTCAATGCAAGTTGGAATGAATGCTGAGACGAAAAGTCAGCTCTTTTCATCTTCCCTATTTTTCAAACTGGCTCACTCTGACCAACAGCCAGAAAGCTGCACAGAAGAGCAAAAGAGCCATTTCAAACTTCTACACATTACTGGTTTCCTATTGCTGAACTGCAAATTTTGCCAAGTAGCTTGTTTTAAGGCCAGAAATAATTAAGTGCTTTGGCTATTTCAGCTTTAAATAGCTGTAGTGATGAAGCTCCCTAGCTGCTTAGCAGATTGAAGTGGAGGAAATACAAGTTGAAAGAACATGCTTCCCATACTCTGACCCTGTCCTGGGGTGACTCAAGACTTGAACAATTAAGCTAGTAAAGCTTCATATTGGTACTTAATCCAGAGTATCTGTCACTACTAAGCATCTCCAGATACCACTGATTAACAAACAGAAATAGAACTGATGTAAAGTCTACGTACCACAATATTGTTAAGACAAGATTTTCTCACTTCATGATTCATCTTGTAACTATTACATCCAGGTAAAAGGAACCAAGTGGAAGAAGGTATTTTTTAAATCAATGGTTTCAGTTTTCACAGGTTTTCCAGAAAACCCACGTCATTGTCAGAATTATGGCTTAAGAATGCACTCTATAACAAAGCTGAGCAAAAAATCTGACTTGGCTGAAGGTGGTATGTTTCAAAAACCCAGACAAGATACCCAATTGAAACTTTCAAACTTTTCCAGTTAGTTGGAAAACTGACATCACTGATTTTCACCCTAAATCTTTTTCTATCCTAAGCACATAAGACATTATATTATTCTTCGAAGATAGCATTCTACAGCAACGTCACTATTCAAACAGTCATTGCTGACTTCCGTAATCTCAATATTGGCCCACATCATCAAAAACACTACAGAGAGACAGTCCCATGTAAACAGTAGACTACCAGAGGTAAGGCCACTATGAAGTAGATTTGATAGCTATTTCCAATTCATGCTGGAAGGTTCAGTACATCAAACAGGTTACAGAATGTCAGCGTGTTCACTGATTCCTTGCAACATTTAAATAACCTGAGACCTTCAACAGAAGTCCAAGGCAACTGAAAAGAGAATCATAGTGACATTGTACCGTAGCCTCAGCTATTCAAGGCTGGAACATGGTTGACATTTTAGGATGAAGTGCTATTTATGTAATGAGACACTGGCTTTTAGGTCAGGGTATCTCCTGGCCAGCTTCAATATGCAATTGATACATATTTTCTCAGAGCATGATGTTGACAGTCCCAGTGCTGTAGTAGCTGCCAGAAGTCTTCATGACCTACAGTAAGAGTTTGCTTATACAAGGCCACAATAGAAATGGTTCCAAATAAGGAAGATGGAGATATTTTCTCATGTCAGTCTCTTGTTAGGAGATATTTTCTCATGTCAGTCTCTTGTTAACAGCCAGCAGCCACTTCTTAGGCACATAAAAACATCAGACCAAGGGTCCATCTAGTCCATCATTCTGTTCATAGTGACCAACCAGCTGTTGACAGGGAAACCCACAAGCAGGACACGAGTGCAACAGCACCCTCTTTGCCTATGTTCCCCAGCAACTGGTGTATATAGGCATACTGTCTCTGATACTGGAGATAGCATATAGCCATCAAGACTAGTAGCCATAAATCACCTTCTCCTCTAGAAACCCCCTTTTAAAGCCATCCAAATTGGTGACCATCACTATGTCTTGTGGTAGTGAATTCCATAGTTTAACAACGCACTGTGTGAAAAAGTACTTCCTTTTATCTGTCCTGAATCTCCCACCAATCAACTTCATGGGAGATTCTAGTATTCTGAGAGAGGGAGAAAAAAATCTCCTTATCCACGTTCTACACACCATGCATAATTCTGTACACCCCTACCAACTCTCTCCTTACATTTTTCCATGCTAAACAATCCCAGCTGTTGTAACCTTCCCTCATAGGGGAGTTGCTCCAGCACCTTGATCATTTTAGTTGTCCTTTTCCACACTATTTCCTACGCTACAGCATCTTTTTTTTTAGGTGTAGTGTGACCAGAACTGTAAAGGCGGTATGATATTGGCAGTTTTATTCTCAATTCCTTTCCTAATTAGGCCTAACATGGAGCTTGCCTTTTTTTTTACAGCAACCACACACTGTGTTGACATTTTTATCAAGTTCTCCACTACAGCCCCAAGATCTCTTTCTTGGTCAGTCACCGCTAGCTTAGTTCCCATCCCATCTTATACTTGGTTGGGATTTTTTTGCTCCAACATGCATAATTTTACATTTGCTTACATTGAACTACATTGGCCATTTGGATGCCCACTCTCCCAATTTGGAGAGATCCTTTTGGAGCTCGTCACAATCCTTTTTTGTTTTAACTACCCTAAATAATTTGGTGTCTTCAGCAAATTTGGCCACTTCACTGCTCATAAATAACTTCAAGATCATTTATGAATAAATTGAAAAGCATTGGTCCCAATACATATCTCTGTGGGATCCTACTATTTTTATCCATCCACTGTGAGAATTTACCATTTATTCCTACTTTCTGCTTTCTATTTTATAACAAATTACTGATCCATAACAGGACCTTACCTCTTATTCCATTACTGCTAAGTTTGCTCAGGAGTCTTTGGTGAAGTACTTTGTCAAAAGCCTTTTGGAAGTCCATGTAAACATCCCTCATTTTTGTTTGTACTTCAATTTTAGAGGAAAATTATTACTGGATAGTTTAGATAAAAGGTTGCCAACACCTATATTCTCAAGTGCCATTCTATTCTTTAGACAAGAATCCAGGGTCTGACAGTGGTCAGCTTCATAATAAAGTTGGCACAATTAAATAATAAGGGTTCCATACCTTTGAAGTTTATGCATGCTAATATTTAAAATACTATGAACAAGATAAACTAGGGTGCACGCCTATGCATATTTAGAGAGAGGAAATGACCTACAATTCCCAGGATTCCACAACCAGATACTTAATATTTACATTAAACATGTATTTCTAAATATGATAGAGTTCAAGTGTGGAAATGCTGTTTGAGAATATTTGTCAGAACCATGCCAGGGGGAGAAACAATTAGCTTAAACATTTTAATTCAGTCCTAATAAGTGCCTTTTTAAGAATAAGCTGCTTCTTCAAATAATTTAAAAATATCTTTATGTGGCATTACCACAAGGACTCCAAGTCAGCTACTAACTATAAGATATAGATATAGATAGATATATAGATATATAGATATACACAGAATGGTTATTAACCATGGTTGGTTGGGGCTGTGCAGGAGCAAGCACACACCCTGCCACCCACCCCCTCGCTATTCCCACTTTGCACCTGGTGTTGATGCAAAACAAGAAGTGCCCTGTTCTGAGTTGTTTGGCTTGATGTACAAACCTGAAACTCTGAGTTGTTTGGGTGGGGGAAGAATAGAGATGTGAAGGCCCAAAAAGCCCCACGAAATTTCAGGGGAAAATGTGTCCCCCTCCCCCCCAGGACTGTCTGTTTTTTTCCCACAAAATTGAAAGCTTTTGGATTATGAAATATTTTCTTTTGGAATTTAAGATAAGCTGTTTATATATTACTCACAAATGTACATGAGATGTACAAGTATAATTTATTCAGATAATTACAAATTTACTGAGTTTACTTTTAAAAGTTTTTAAATATAATGATAATTTTATAAGCAAACCAAGTTATACATAATATAATTTTAGGAACAGAAAGGCTGCTTTATGATCCTAAAGCAGCCCTCCCCAACCTGGTGCCCTCCAGATGTTTTAGACAACAATGCCCAGCATTCCTGATCATTAGGCATGCTGCCTGTGAATGATGGGAGCAGAAGTCCAAAATATCTGGTGGGCACCAAGTTGGGGAAGACTCGCTTAAAGCAACAAAGCTACTGTAGATCTATAAAGAGGCTAAAAATAACAATTGCTTATTTTAAAGTTTCCTCTAAATGCACATTTTTTCCAACTCCCCACCTCCTGAAAAAACGTGTTGTTTTTTATGGCCTCAGCATTTTCAGAAAATTTACACTCTAGGGGGAAACAATTCAGAGTTTTAACCCAGCAAGAAATCATGCATTAAAAGTCTGGATTGTTTTCCCCACAATAACCCAAAGTTCCAGATTTATGTGTCATGCCAAATAATCCTGGGTTGTTTTCTAAACCAGAAGCAAAGCAGAAGCAGCAAGCAGGAAGGGGCACAATTTAATGATCGCATTTGGACCATTTTTTTAGGAAATATATGAAGACATAAATGGGAAACTGGATTTAAAACAATAATTTAAGTTGGCCTTTTTCCTTGGCGCTTCAAATTGCCTTGATTTAAACAGGGACAGAGCCCCGTCTGTGATATCAAGAGTGGGGCCGTGCTGCCTGACATAATCGAATCCCCGACAAAACACCAGCTGGAGCGCCTCCAGGTTGCACTTCAGCAGGAAAGCCTACTTTACTCCACCAGGGCTTTCCCCAGCAAGCAAAAGCCCAGGGAGAGGGAAGACAATTGAGGCAATGGCTTCACTTAGGTCCTCCCTGACATTCCCCACATAGAGAACATGAGGGAGGAGCTAAGCAGAGCCAGCTCAGTCCCCCACACATCTCCTGACACCTTCTGGTGGAAGAGCAAAAGGGACCAAGCCAGATTTGTTCCTTGTGCAGAGAAAGGGAGGGAGGACCAAAGCCTGCTTATTCCTCTTTACTCCTTCATTAGAAGGCAATGGAGGAGCAAAGGGTCCTAAGCAGCATTTCAGTCATTCTTCCATCTCCTCTCCCTTCTGAGTGGCACAGACCTCACCTGAGGGCCACAATGGCAGGCCAAATTTACCATCCCTGATTTTAATCACCCTGAAGAGCACCCCCAGACCACAAATCTGCATTTTCAAAGAGAGTGCTACCTTATTTAACATAGGCTGAATTCTATCCCAGAGTCAGTTCTGCTGATCAACATCTCCTGTGTCTTGCCTGGATTGAGCTTCAATTTGTTTGCTCACATCCAGTCCATCAACACCCCCAGATGCTCTGAAATCCAAACTTAGTACAAGGATCTCGCAGTCATAATTAAATCCATAATCCTCAAGCACTGTTAAAAGGTGTTCTTATGTATAAAAATGTGAAAATATCTAACTTGAGATCAAGCATTATAAACCCTGTATCTCATTAGACTTGTCCATTGAATCCACCTGTGTGATTGTAGTTGTCCTCTAGTATTATGTTCATGTATTTTTTGAGCCCATGCATGTTGTCTTAGAGGTCAATACCACAAAAGTTTATTTGGATTTGCTCCTAATTAAGTGTGCAAAGATTATATCCTTACTATTCATGTATGTGCCCTTGCTTAGTGCCCTTGCTTTGATAGAAGGCAAAAAACACATTAGTTTAGCATTTGCCACTTGCTCTTGTCTAAGCAAGTTGAATCTGTAGTGCAAAAAAAGTATAGGATTGATATCAGGAGAATATGAATTAAGCTTCTAGGCAATACAAAGGTTTAGCTGCAGACCAGTATTATTTAATCATTATAACAGCTACACAGTATGTACTTTTTTTTCAGAACAAAAATACTACATTGCAGAATGGGAAATGTTATTTAAATCCCCCCAAACTGACCAAAGGCCAGATAAATTGCTTTGAGGCTGCATCAGGCCCACTGTCTCTCAGACATCCCTGGTTTAGTTATTACAGCCAAGATCAAAAGTTCATATGTTATTAACAGTATGTCCTAGCTAATGTTTCTCCATAATGTATCTGGCTTATATAATAAGCATCAATTGACAGTTACTGACTAGCCCTCCCTAGCAGCTGTACCACTACAGGTCACACCATGGAACTCCCTGCTCAGGTAAAGCTTTGTGTGGAAGTGGTAATGTATAGCAGGTAGAAGTTCCTTTTGCATCTTTTTTGTAAGCAGAAAGATAGCCTAAAGGTAACAATTCACATACAGATATGCAGCCTGTTTCTATGCATGTTTACTCAAAGTAAGTCACCCTGTGTTCAATGGGGCTTACTATCAGGTTGAATGCATAAGGCTGCATTTGACATGCTAACAAAGGTGTCCAAGTTAGGGACTACCTATGCATTTGCATATAGACTGTATTCCTCCTGCCTACCAACATGCCTTAAGACACAGCCAAATAAATGCATCATTTTGTTCCAAGTTCTACTTACTTTGCTATAAAGATTATAGGAGCAATGTAGAAACTATTAATCTCACCTTTTATAATTGAACTCCAGCTTATATACCTGGGAAGAGTTTAATGAATCCTTTCAGATTTATAGAATGGAGTATTGAATATTCAATTTTAATACTCAAGAGTTCTCAGCTATTGCAATTTCATTTATGACATTTCTATAACTCCCGTAGCCAAAACTCTCTGGGAGGTTTACAAAGATTAAAAACCTTAAAATACAATATTGTGCAAAATATAAAAACAGTTTAATTACAAACATATAAACAGACACACACACACATCCAATTAATATCCCATGACCTGATTAAAATCCTGATCATATGCTGAGAAATGCCTCGGAGTAACAATGTTGGTGCCAGGCAGACCTCGCTATGGAGTTCATTCCATAATTCAGGGACCACCTCAGAGGGGGCACCTGAAGGGGGGCCATAGATGGATGAGCATAGTGCTCAGATGGGTTCATGCTGGGAGAGATATTCTATCTGTTATTTTAATCCTGAGCAATGCAAGTATTCACACACAAGTCAAAACTGCTGGTGCACACAGTTCATTCGCTCCTAATTTTACTCCTCCCTTTTGTGTGGACAGGTAAAGCAAACCAAAAATGAGAAGCTTTACATGATGTCCAAACTCAGGCTTCTGGTTTATTGTTCCTAAACAAACCAGGAACAGTAAGCTAGTTTATTCCTAGATTGTTTGAGAGCAAGAAACCAGGAACCCAGGTTCAGATGTAATGTGAAGCTTCCCATTTCTGGTTTGTTTTACCTACTTGCAAAGTAGGAGTGAACAAGCTGGCATGTACCAGCACACTCCTCCTACTTCACAGTAAACCAGGATAACCTAGCAATTCTGGCTTATTATGTGTGAATTTGGCAAACGATTGCTACAGCTCCTTGATCACTCTTTAGCAGATAAGGCAGTATATAAATGTTAATAAATGGTGGGCAAATGGTAAGACGTGCACTACAGTGGAGTACATGCCCATTACGAAAACCACAACACAATATATATACATAAATCTATGTGGAAATGGCACTTCATCCCAATGATTTCAATACCAGAGCTAGTTCTTGCAATTTTCCCACTTTTTGGTGGAAAGTTTATTACGATCAGTCCCATAAAATGCATATGTAGTAGCAACCTCTCCCCTAGGGATCCCTTCCCTGAGGCTATGGGTATGTTTGTGGTATATAAGAGGAGGTTATCCTTTCACTTCAAACTTTGCCCCTTATATACTTTCAAGCCCAGATCAAGGAAATACTGCTATTCCCACCAGACTCTGGCCACTCTCAATACCTTTACCACCATATATGCTCAAATATACCTGTCTCACATTGACTATCTTGAATGATAGATGCCACACTGAACATTGAACAAAATTAATGATTTATTAATAACACTTTAAAACAGTATATAAGATGTATTTGTGTATGTTCAATAAAGCACTGGAGTTATTAGTTTTTTTTAATTATAGCTATCCTATTCTCAATTCCTCCCTCAATCTCTAACCCTAAAGTAATAAACACATCCCCACACTCTCTAACTCACTCCAACTGACTGACTACAGACACTCCAATTTAAAACACTGTCACCTCATGCTCTCCACCAGTCACCAGTACACCAATACAAAAATGTGAAAATATCTAACTTGAGATCAAGCATTATAAATCCTGTATCTCCCCCTCCCACCTTAACTCACTTACCATATTCACATTATTTAATTGACACTGACTATATATATATATATATATATATATACACACACACACACACACACACCAACCTGTAAAATACATTATATCACATAATTAAGGGTCACACAAGCAAAAGTGGGTACAATATATGCTATTCTAGTTTGCCAACCTCATGAAATGACTTATACTCGCTTCTCAATGGTTGGCCTGTGTTTTTAGAAACTAGCAAAAAGCCCAAAATGTAGATAAATGTATGGAGCTTCAAATTAATTTTCCAAATCAGCCTCCCATGACAGCTTACAATAAAATGGACAGTAAAATATTAAATGAATATTTTGCATATTTAACACAACAGCATTAGCAAGCATCTATTTAACATTTCACATATTTAACACTACAGCAGCCCATTAAACCAAGGACCCAAAATGCCCACCTGAGAAATCTAAAAGATTACCAAGTTGGTACTCTACCAGAATTCCCTGAGTTGCTGTGGCTGCAATACCACTTAGGAGAAAGCCCTAGATCTCACTCCCACCAAATTTACCTACAAGAAGATCTCTTCTGCTGAGAATACTTTAAAAGTCAAATACCAATGTTTTGAATTTGGCCTGGAAACATAAGGAAAGGCAGCTGCTTCTTGTCAGGTGTTCTATCAGCAAATCCTGACACTTTATTTTGGACCAATTAATTTCTGGATACTTTTCAAAGATAGGCACACAGATTGCATTGCAGCGATCTTATATTGATGTTACCATAGCTTGAATCTGTGTCTAGACCTATCATTCCCAGTAAAGGGTGCAACAAACACACCCAAGAAAGATGAAAAGAGGCACTCCTAATCATTGCTGTGCATCAAACAGCAGTGCTAAGTCCAGTTGCTAAGTGGGCAGATTATGCTAGCTCCAATATCTCTTCCTAGCTAGGTTTGCCCCAAATGTTTCTCTTGTACCTTAGCTCCACCCTCTCTATCTCTTGAGCCCTCACATATGTCCCCATGTCCTCAAATCATGCACAGTTTAAAATGTTTCCTAACTATTGTTGTGCTATTATCTCTAGGAGTGAAGAAACTTGCTTTCTACAAAGTCAAGGCATTGTTCCATTAGCTCAGTAGCTCTCCAGGGTTTCAGATAGAAGTCTTTCCCCACATTATCTGGAGATACCAGAAACTGAGCATGGGTCTCCCACAGCCCTGGTTTCCCTCTCAATAAACAGAGTTGTATCCTGATCGCTTTGAGAAAGTTTATTCTCTGAGAGTACCACACAGTACATACTTGTAGCCCCCCAATTTGTTTACATACTACTTCAAAAGGCTATTCTTTGGGTAAGTCAACCACACTTTCAGCAAACTCTGTAGGAGAAAACCTTTACAGAACAAAGACTAGCTCGTTACCTGGTTAATCCAGTTTCATATTTAGCTTCAAGTGTTAAAATAAGCCAGCCAGCCAAGCTGCCACCAATGTTTTATTTACCATAAGTTTTCTATTGGTTTACATTAGAAAAGAATTTTCTTTAAAATATTTTATTTAAATGTTTCTAAGTTACACACACCATGGTTTCTATTGGCTATCATTTGCCAAGCTTATTTATGAAACGAAGTGGAACAAATATTATACAAACGTATTTCCCTAGTGGTTTGGCAACAAACATACACACATGTTTATCACATGGTATACACAAAGACAAGACTTCTTGGCTACTTGCCAATTTGCACCATATTGGAGGGGAATATAAAGTCAGCAGTTATCAGTTGGATTTTATATTCCTCCCTCATATTCCATATGCATCAAGTATAAGCAAATGCTGGAATGGGCAAGTTGCAAAAACTAGCTGCACAACAGCATAACTCTTGAGTTATCCTATGATAAGAGAAGCAGTAACTAAAACAGATATATGTTACTTTAAAAGTAGGTCACAGCCTGTGAGCTGGGAACATTACATTCTAACCTGAAGTTTCTCTATGCAATCCTGCTGCCACTAATGCCAGTCACAGCTCCCAAGTATCTAACTACCAGAACAAATCTTCTCCCCACCCACTGGAGGAAGTTTCTTTACTCCAGTGAAAACCTCTTACAGTACCTTCCTTCCCCTTACACGAGCCACTGAAAATCTGCAGTCTGGTACAATAAGTCAACAGTTGATTTATACTAGCTCTGCAGTCTAACATACTAGGCTGGTTTGCGTGAAAAACCAGCCCGCCAGGGTTTGTTCAAGTGCAAATGGCCATTTTGAATATTCAAGCCATTGCCACAGCTCATTGTGTTGTCCAAACCAAGTTGGCAAGGGATTGTGTGAGGGTTAAACAACCTTCACATAACCCATGGCTTGTTTGACAGTTATGCAAGGGTTGTTTAACCTTCACACAACTCACCCATGTCAGGTTCAGACAACACAAGCCATGGTTGCAACTTGAATATTCAATAGCCACCTGGCACACACTGGAACCCATTTTGACTTAAATAAGCCATGGTAGGCTGCAGTGATTGTGTGAACCAGGTCACAGTCTCTTAATGCAGTGCTGACCCCAGCATAACAGAAATTCCCAAACCTTACATCCACACCTTACTTTTTTTCAATACCTACTAAACACAACACCCCAAAAGATTTAGCCATGAGGCCTACATAACCTGCTTATCCACCTACCCAAATTATTATTAGCGAGAGGAAAGAGCAGGAGCTTAGAAATATAACACAGGCATTGCATGCAAAATGCCCCAGGTTCAATCAAGACTCCTGCTTGAAACCCTGGAGCACCTCTGCCACCAAGTGTTGACAATACGCATACAGTGTTGACGATAGGAGGCCCTACGAGTACAGATCTTCATTCTACCTCACTCCAGAAGCAATCAGAGAAGCTACAAGCTCACAGGCATCACAGACCAGCCAAACCCTACCACGTGGGACATTCGCACTTTCCACCTGCTCCGCCAGTCGGAACTTGCCACACGGATGTACCTCCGAGACACTGTAAATGAAAAACCTGCTCGCCCTCTCGTACTAGGAGAAAGGGAAGATCCAGCCCTGTCGCAAGCATCCCTGACCCACATCCATGCGAGAGATCCTACATCCACAGAGCAGTGATAAACAACGTGACATGACGCTTTCCATCAAACCCACCTCCGGTTACACATCCACCAGATTCTTCCCCGCCCCACCACACACACAAACAGTGAAGCCCAATGGCCGAATATACCTCATTCATCCTAGTCTCCCCCCCCACAAGCACTATATAGGCCAACTAGACCGTTCATGTCCTTTCCCCTCAAGGCACCAGCAGTTTTGCCACGCTGTGTCACCCCCCCCCCCCCGCCTGCCTGCGTCTCCCATACCGGTCTACACAGAACTCCTGCGGGCACAGCCTGCCGTCAGACGCCAACGCCCTTCTCAGGGATGGAGGCGACCCACCGACCTCTCCCCCTGCGAGTGGGACGAGGCCTCACAACGACAGCCTCCCTCCTCCCCGGACTCCCCTTGGGCACCCTGCGGCTTGTCCGGAGGAAGGGAGGGAAACGAAGGAAGAGGGACTGCGGTCCTCTCAGTCCCATTCACGCTGCCACAGCCGTCGGGGCTCCCTCCTACCACCCCCACACGAGGAGCCACCTGAGGCAAGCGGTTCCCGCCTGCAGCCGTTACGGGGGGAGGGGGAGAGACAGCGGCCTCTAGGCCCGTCTTCAAGCTCACCGCCGCAGGGCCACCGCTGCTGGCTCCCCTTGCCGCTCCTTTTCAACCCGACGCGGGCGCTTAGTTACCTGCCAAGTCCGGCTGTAGCTGGGGCAACTCTACTCGCTGCCCACACCGAGCCGCGTCCCCTTCCGCCATCTTGTCAGGTTTAAAATTAACTCCCCATGACGTCAAACGCCGCCGCGAGCCCTTTATCGACGGGCAGAACGCGGGCGCGACGTACACCGAGCGTCCAGGGTCCTAGCGCCGGCCTATTCGTTCCTCTCTCGCTCGCTCAATGCTAGCACGCATGCGTAATGGTCGCAGCGCTTTCCCGCTCGTTCGGCTAGTCTCAGGACAACCGCCGCCGTTCCACAACGTGTTCCCGGGTCCTAACGCCGTGTAACTATCGTGCGGCACAGGAAATGCTGTCCGAAATAGCATCTTTCAAACTATCACTACAAACCAGAGTTAAGCACTTTTACGTCTTACGGACTTCAGTGGCAGACTGAAGCACGTGCATACATTTCTCCCATCAAAATTAGTGCTTAACTTGGGTTAGATCGTGTCAGATACATTTGAAAAGGGGACACACGGTGCAGAGAAGTTATTCGTTGCAGGGAGAGGAAATCTGGCTTACTTTCTAAAGTTGTTGATGTTGCTGGAAACCAAACAAGACCGATTTTAAAATGCTTTCCAACTGAGAGCTGTTCATGAAGAATTCTTGGGATAGTCAATTTTTATTTTATTTACAATATTTATTTACCACTCCACATCTAAACAGATCCCAGAGCAGTAAACGATAAAAAAATAAAAGAATAAAACCCCATATATGTTTTTTTTTAAAATTAAAAACAAAATACCAATAAAAACGGGCTGGTCAGTCAAGGAAGGCTTCCTGAAATAACGGGTTTTCAAGGGGTGATAAAAACAATCCAATGTTGGCGCCTGCCTGGTTTCCAGAGGCAGGGAGTTCCACAAAAAGGGAGCCACCACATTGAAGACTCTTCTCCAGGTGGACTCTAATTGGACCATTGGGCCATGCAAGTTGATGAGAAGGTGCTCCCTCAGATATATCCTGGCTCCAAGTTGTTTAGGAGATCTTACAGCATGAGTGACAGAAACAACCAATTCCCCTCATATACCATTCATTTATGTACAAAGGTCATTAAGTTTGCTTTGGGAGAAAGTGTACAGTAATATCAAATTTTGCTTTCATGTGACTTGACATACGTTGCTAGCCATCAGATGCTATGAAAACCATAGCAGATCTTCGTCCTCTTGCTTTCTTTGTTTGTAAAGATTATGCTCATGTGTCAGTCCGTTATTTTCCTTTTCAATTTTTTTTTTACAACAAATAACCTGTTTTTAACTAATGGGAGTAAATTCACAAAATCATAATTTTAGCAATGCATTGGTGAAAACACCAGAGCCCTACATCTAGGACACACAGACAAATTAAATTAAATTAGATACAATGGCACTCTTTTTTCTCATTGTGTTTGGGCTTAAGCAGAAGACTTGGAGATTTTTAGTTTAAATAAAACGCAAGAATAGAGGGACATATAGGGTTGTATAAACCTGCGCACGGTGTGAAAAAAGTGGACAGCAAGATATTCTTCTCCCTCTCTCATAATACTAGAACCCATGAAGCTGAGTAGTGGGAGATTCAGGACAGCCAAACGTAAGTACTTCTTCATACAGCACATAGTTAAACTATGGAATTTGCTACCATAAGATGTGGTGATGGCCACCAACATGGACAGCTTTAAAAGGTGATTAGACAAATTCATGGAGAATAGGTTTTATCACTGGCTACTAGTCATGTTGGCTATATATTACCTCCAGTATCAAAGGCAATATGCCTCTATATACCAGTTGCTGGGAAACACAAGTAGGAAGGTGTAATTGCACTCATATCCTGCTTGTGGGATTCCTAAAGTATCTGGTTGGCCACTGAGAACAGAATGCTGAACTAGATAGGCCCTTGGTCTGATCCACCAGGGCTCTTATATTCTTATGTTCATTGTGGCCGTTGCCCCAGTGAAAAACCAAATGTAGAATCACTGATTTGTGAGACCAACCAGCCAACTTTCAAACCTTGCCACAAGCAGGATCTACCAAACACAAATACACACAATCAAACCATGCAATCCACAATATACTAACCGCAATAGGGGCACTGCCTAAAGCTTTTCCATATCAGCACAGCTGGTTTCTGGCAGCAGATGTTGCTCTCCACGTTGTATGGACCATTATAATGCTTAGTATTGTTATAGTGTGTGTTTTCCTAAGTGTTCAAAATACTTCACATCAATATTATTTCAGTAATCCTTGCAACAACAGTTGTAGTGCAAGCTAATATCGCCATATTGCAGATGGGGGACTGAAAAATACTGGTCCTTATGCAATTAAGGACATACTGCACTCCTCACAAGAAAGTTGAGCGATATTCTTTTGGAATCATATGCAAACTCTGGAGACACCATTGAACAGTTTGTTACTGAACTCAAACTTAAAGCCAGTAACGCTGAATTTGGCCCTGTAACCAATGATATGGTGAGGGACAAGATTGTCTAGTGTACAGGAAGAGAGGATAAGAGACCTACCAACATACACAATGAACTTCAGAGAATCTAAGGCACACAAAAATAGTTCTACGAACGCACTGCAAAGCCACTCAAAGGAGGAAATTCAGTACAGATGGACATCAATGAAGGCTCGCTTCATTGCTATTGAAAATTTGAACAGCTTCATTCATATCGTTGTGACTCCTGATGGCAGTACGGAGCATTGCAACAAGCGCCATTTAAGGTTTCGAAGTGTGGTATCCAAATGTTGTGACAGTGCATGTTCTGAGCAAGAGAGACCTGGTCCCGTAGAGCAGGGCAGTTGTATGGATGACCTTTGGAGACTCCTGTTGGTGAAACCTTTAAGGATGATAATACTGCAACCAGTAAAACATGTGATCTTCCTGCAGGACCAGATTCACCCACATGTGTGGACATCCTAAGGTAGGCCTGTTATTTTGCCAGTACGATTTCAGGACTATGTCCTTTGAGATAAGATGGAGTAATAATAGACCATCTCCAATGGTGGGCCAAGTGCTGGTAACGTTTGGCCCCACTATGTTAGTTACTTTGGATATTTTCTTTATCATGACATTTCTTATTACTATTATAAATATTTATGTATTATATTTCACACACACACAGACACACACACACATCTTAAAGAAGGGAGATGTGGTGTAGTGTTCCTTTAAGGGAATTGTAGCAAATGTGAAAGCAATAATAAAAAGGTTAGCTCAGTGCTTAGTAGTCCAGGCTCGAGAGTGTTGAGAACTTCTATATATTGGTCACCTTAATAAATGTTGCCGCTTACAGAAGATTTGGATGTCCTGACATTTGCCTAAATGCATACATAAGCAACAGACATTGCAGACTGGATGTTGTAGCCAGGACGTTTGCATAGTCAGAGTCTAAATGGGTCCATAGCTGAACTGAAATCTGAGGAAGCAAAACAAGGCTTTAAGTCCTGGTTTGAGGGAGTGCTCAGCAAAGTACTCCAAGCAGGCTTACAGGCCACAAGGTAAAACAGAGCTGGGGGACAGAAGGGCCAACACACAGGCAGGTGGATGAGCCCAATCTGGAGCAACTACAAGCACTACTGTGCTCTTGGCACTGGCCTGAAGATGCCAGATGCTGCCACCAGGCCTGATGGAAAGAAGGGCACCGGCCTGAACTCCAGGAGCAAGGAGTTCCAAAGAGAAGG
This sequence comes from Anniella stebbinsi, assembly GCA_029215795.1. Lineage (NCBI taxonomy): Eukaryota > Metazoa > Chordata > Lepidosauria > Squamata > Anniellidae > Anniella > Anniella stebbinsi. Next base: position 257,760,215 of record JARDYH010000003.1, on the reverse strand, counting down.
GGGCCACCACACTAAAGGCTCTTCTCCTGGTGGACTCCAATTGGGCCATAGGTCCATGTGGAACCACCAGGAGCATGCCCTCTAAGGCAGGAATAAGAGAGAGGAGACCTCAGAGGTTCACTAGAAACAATTAGGAGCATAGGAAGGTTCCTTATACCAAGTGAGACTGTTGGTCCCTCTAACTCAGTATTGTTTATTTATTATATTTCTCTACCACCCAATAACCAAAGGTCTTTAAGCAATGACTAGCAGTGGCTCTCCCGTGTTTCAGGCGGAGCTCAGTCTTACATAGAAATGCTGGGGATTGAACCTGGGGCTATTTGCAAGCAAAGCATGAGCGTTACCACTAAGCTACAGGCTTTCCCTCTTAATTGAATAAGTCCCATTGTGTTTTGAGTTGTAAGACTCTTCTTCAGGGGCAAGTGACTCAATCTCTTTGAAAGATAGATAAGTTATTTATTTATTTATTTATTTATTTACAATATTCGTATACCACTCCATATCTAAAATAGATTCTGAAGCAGTGAACATAGGAATAAAACAGCAAAAAGATTAAAAGATTAAAGCAGCATATTAAAATTGTTCAATTTAAAAAAAAATACCAATGAAATGGTGGCTGGTCAGTTGAGAAATGCTTCCTAGAAAAGCTGTTTTCAGGAGGCACCAGAAGCAGCACAGTGTTGGCACCTGCTTGACCTCCAAGAGTTCCAAAGAAAAGGGGCCACCACACTAAAGATACCAGTCAGACCATAGGTCCATGCGGAACCACCAGAAGCATGCCCTCTAATGACCTCAGTGACCAGGCAAGTTGGCAAGGGAGAAGGCACTCCCTCAGGTATCCTGGTCCCAAGTTGTTTAAGGTTTTGTACACTAGTACTAAAACCTTAAATTTGGCCTGATAGCCAATAAGCAGCCGGTGCAATTCCCTCAACAAAAGTGTTACATGTTGAAAAGGGTCAGCTCACAACGACAGCTAAGCTGCTGTGTTCTGCACTAGCTCCAGCTTCCGGAACAGCCTTAAGGGCAGCCCCACATAGAACGTATTGCAGTAATCCAGCCTTGAGGTTACTAATGCCTGTGCCACTGGGGCCAAGCTATTGCTGTCCATAAGAGACCATAGTTGGCGAGCCAGACGAAGCTGGTAAAAGGCACTCAGAGCTGCCATAGCCACTTGGGCTCCAGCGACAATGATGGATCTAGGAGTACCCCCAGATTACGAATCAGATCTTTCAGAGGGAGTGCAACCCCATCCAGAACAGGCAAAGAGCCTCTCTCCCAGACTCAGGAACCACTCACCCACAAGGCTTCCATTTTGCCAGGATTCAGCTTCAGTTTATTGGTCCTCATCTAGCCCTTTACTGAGTTTAGGCACTGATCTAGGACTTATACAGCCTCACCTGATTCAGATGTTACAGGGAGATAGAGCTGTGGTGTGTCATCAGTGTACTTGATCTTCTAGGCCAAGGGTAGGCAACCTAGTGACTTCCAGATGTTTTGGACTACAACTCCCACAAGTCCAAGGCAGCACAGCCAATGGTCAGGGATTATGAGAGTCAAAGTCCAAAATATATGTAAAGTATTGAGTTGCCTATCCCTGTTCTATGCTATCTGATATATTAGCTCCCAATATGAAGTGAGATTTGAGCTATGGACATCCTCATTCTCTTAACCTTTATTTTACGTTCAGTTGCTACATGTTAAAGTGACAATGCGAGTAAGACACCCATATCTGAGGCTATTTCAATCAGCCTCCACCTTATAAAAACAGAGACGGGCTTCATCCATGGAAAATACCATATCAGCATTAAGAAACAGATAATGTTATGGCACTTGAACTTATCAGTTCCGTTTCCTTTCAAGGCAATGAACCCTGGACAGTGAAAATGTGAACCCAGGGTCAGGAGTAATCGCAGCAATTTGGACTTGCTCCATCTGCTGGGTTATTGACTTCAGTAGGGGGATCTTCCTATACATTTAATCAACATATAGCCCAGTAAGCCATTATCTCTCCTCTACACACCCCAGAGGCACACCAATAGCTGGGCTGGTAGACCGTCTGGTGGGCAGGATGCTGGAAGAACCACTCTGCCAGTCCAGACGTGACCAACCTGTCCCCCTTGGCTAGGCTGACCAGATAAAATCCAGGTCAGGGCTCCTGTAACTTTAACAGTTGTAGAGCAAAGGGAATTTCAGCCAGTGTCATTTGTATGCAATTAGTCCCTGGTGAAATTCCCTCTTCATCACAACAGTTAAAGGTGCAGGGGGCCTGCCTTCTTTTGTATATGGTCACTCTAGTATAGTGCATGTACCTTTAACTGTTGTGATGAAGAGGGAATTTCACCAGGGACTAATTGCATACAAATGACACTGGCTGAAATTCCCTTTTCTCTACAACTGTTAAAGTTACATGAGCCCTGACCTGGATTTTATCTGGTCACCCTACCCGTGGCCTAATTTCAAACTCCCTCTGCATGCAATCAGTTTAGGCCGCTGGCAAGAGCAGCGTGACCCTTTCCTCGCAGCTCATGGGCTGAGAAGGAAGAGAGAGCAAAGGAAAAGAGAGTGACAGAAAAAAGGTGACCCACCCATGTTTAGCTCTAGCCCTGCCCAGCACTGATGTTAGCCACGCCCACTACTAACATGTGGCCCCGGGCAGATTACCCTCGACGACAGAAAATAGGTTGCCCATCCCTGCCATAACCAGTAGCAGAAAGATGATATGCATATCTAAGGGGGAAAAAATTGAATTCTCTCAGGCTGCAGTCAGAAGGAAGAGAAGCTTCAAATGAACATGAATTCTCTTTAACGATTACGGTCTTTGACAGTTTTGTGTCCTAATGGAACCCCCCTCCCAGATCAGCCAGCCTGCCTCATCCCGCCTAATGGTAGGGCCAGCCCCAGTGCAAACTAAGATACACTTATTTATTTATTTGTAACATTTATATATCGCTGATCATAATAGAATCTCTCAGCAGTTCAATATTACAATATTACAATATTAAAACACAGTATTAAAACATACCATAAAAACACAGTATTAAAACATTTCTAACAACAATAAAAGAACAGTAAAATAGGACAATGAAATGGAATGGAGTAGTTAATTTATTTAAGGCCCAGGGAAGGCCTGAGTGAACAAGTGTGTCTTCAGGAGGCGTTTAAATGATGCTACATTTCCTGCCTCCCAAACTACACGAGGTTTTTCCCCCCCCAAATGGTGGGTGCCACTACAGAGAAGGCCTGCCATCTGGGTACTTAATGACGCCATTCCGTCCATTTTGGAATGACCAGCAAGACTTCCTCTGCTGATCTTAAAGATCGCTTCAATACATATAAGGGAAGGCGGTCTGCTAGATATCCTGGTCCCAAGTTGTTTAGGGCTTTATATGACATTAACATAACCGTGTACATGGTTCAGTAGCTAATACTTGCTAGTCTAGCCATGGGTTTCATAAACTGTTTACTTCCATGACATCAGCGCTTTCACAAAAGGCAGCAGCAGGAGTTCATTTTCAGCCAGCAAATGGTTATCACACATTTGTTGAGTGATGCATTCAATTCTAATGATAATAGATAAAAAAATTTTTTAAAAATAGGAAATACAGCCAACCCCCAGATATGTTTTTAAAAGTGATATTATAATAATAATATAATAATAATAACAATTTATTTCTTACCCGCCTCTCCGTCTGGATCGAGGCGGGGAACAACAACATGATAAAATACATAAAACTGATTAAAACATGACACATATTATTAAAACTGCATTAAAATCCTAAAACATCCTAAAAACATCCTTATGTCACATCTCAAAGGTCACAGTTGGCAGTTTTTTAAAAAATTCATATAAGCACAGGAGATTATGTATTAAAACACAAGTAGCACTATAATAACACAGTGGAGGGAGGGAGAAGAGAGAATCAGTAGACAACAATGATGGTCTTTATTTTGTGGTAATAACTAAGGCAAAAACCAGACAATGGATTCGTTGGAAGTGTTCAGACTGCCACTGTTGTGGATGTTACACAACCACCCAAAGGATTTAAAGCCAGTGCTGGCAGGAGTACAAAAACAAAACAAGCCATAAAGGGCGGTTCCTTGCCCTCATTTCACCAGAGTCCAGAATCAGGACGACCAGAGCTTTTCAAGAAACAACATCGCACAGTAAATTTGAAATTAGACACACAGGTCTGCAGGTTGAGTTCACAGCTGTACCCAAAACCAGGCCTAGGGTTTGGGTTCTCCCAGGCCGGATTGCTGAGGTGAATTATTGCAGGAACATGAAGCTTTGTTGATCAGGCAAAGGCAAAAAGCCAGGCTCTTGAGATGGATGCCAAGTTTGGCCAGTCCAGATGCTTTGTACTGTGTTGATAGATCTCGTGCTGACACGTTCCTTCTAGCCTCCTGCTTCGGATCTGAGGTGGATGTCAACTACCAAGAAGGGGGTGGGTTGTGATGCCCCTCTTACGAAATGCTCTTCTCAGGGAGGCTCTTGTGGTACCAATGTTATCTTTTAGAGCTCCATCAGATTAGCGTTTTATTGCACGCTTATTACTGGGCACTCACGGATTTTTGCAGGTCCCTCTCATGAAGTCATCTGCCTCCTGCGCTCCTCCTGCCCCTTCTAGCCTTCTTCGCACAACAAAAAACCACCCCAGTAAATCCAACTTATTTTTAAAGATAGAAGTTGCCACCATCTCCTGCTGCGTGCAGGAGAAGCAGCGCAATCAAAACGGCCCACTGAATGGGCCATGTGCATGTTGTTTACTTCCTCTTTCAAAAGAGGAAGCAATGTGGGACAAACGCGCAGGTGGAGAAACTATGGTAAGCAAACATGATTTTCCACTGTGCGATGACGCTCTTAGACGCCTGGTGAAAATATTTTTTATTCATTTAGGTGTTGAACCTCTTTCAAGCCAAGGCCTGAATTCCATTTCACAGTAGTTCTCAGGAGCTGAATTCCAGTAGTGAGTGGGGGCAAAAGCAAAAGTAGAAGGGACAAAATATAAAAATACCAGCATATTTTAGCTTAAAGGTCTTCCTACCACTAATTAAGCCTTTCAGCTTTTTAGAGTCGGGGTGGGGAAAACACATGCAAAAGCCAGGAAACCATGAAACAATCAGGGGTCAAGAGATAGTGCTTGGGCAAACATGGGAAAAACAGATTGGGACGCCAGGTGTAACATGAGGATAACTGTATAAAAGGGTGGGGAACCTGTAGCACTCCAGATGTTGGTGTGCAACTGATGGGAGTTGGAGTCCAACAACATCTGGAGGACCACAGGATCCCCACTCTGGACCTTAATAAATTCACCAAGGATAGGATTATCCATTGCTATTAGCCACGGGAGGTAAATGGAAAATCCAAGTCCAAAGGCCATATACTTTGAACTGCCAGATGCTGTGGACAAATAACAAGGGAGGTTGGACCTGTGCCTTCATTCTCTGATTGTTAACTTCCCAGAGAGACCTGTTTGCCACTCTTTGCAAGCAGAATGCTGGACTTGATGGAACTTTGGTCCAATTCCCTTCTCTTCCACCCTTCTCTGTTGTCCTGACCCTTCTCTTTCTGTTTGACTAAAGACTGAGGCTACCTCCACAAGAGAGGTTTAATGCTCTTTGAAGGCTCATTATAAATTTTACCTCCACACCAGCGGAGCGCAAAACGGGCGTAGAGGCGCGTTATCTCCCGGATTATGTGCATTATCGAATGCGCGTTAAATAGCGACTTTTATTTTGCTCCGGTCGTTAAAGCGCATTTTCGCCGTGTGAACAAGCGATTATGCGCATTAACTTCTTGTAAAGCGCTTTTTGGACATCAATTAATGCGCTTCGCCGCCTCTCGCCGCCTCCCGTGCAGAGGGATTAGGAGTAAATGCGCCTCCGCGATAATGCGCATAATCGCCGAACCAGGCGCAAAAGTGCATCCTTGTGGAGAGGGCCTGAGGCTCCCAAGTGGAGCTCCATGCCCTCTGGCCTTGGATAAGCAAAATGACAACCAAAGCAGGGATAAGGTTGCCATATTCTGAATCCTCAAAACTGGGACAATTTTTAAAATGTATTTATTTTTGCTGGAAGCAAAATAAAAAGTAATGGTGTGGGTGGGAGTTAGAAGAGGAAAGTCTGGGAGAGGGAAGGGCTCAAAAGGGGAGTGGGGGGGAATTGCCTAATGCAATCAGGAGAGGAGGAGGAGCAGCAACGCAAAGCCATTTTTGCTAAGCAAGTGTTCCCACTGATAAAACAAAAACAACAACCTCCCCCAATAAGTTTTCCTTAAAAGGAGCTATGAAGCCTCGGCTATATGGGGTCTGGTCTAGAGCTGAAAGGATTACTGACCTGGCTGGAAGGGGGAAAGCACCGACTGTTTTTCTTTCACTGAGTCCCTTGGGTCTCTGAACAGGCAGTAAGTAGCCCTACTGAAGGCAAAATAAAAAGTAATGGTGTGGGAAGGGAGTTAGAAGAGAAAAGGAATGGAGGAGAGAGTGGAGAGAGGAGAAAGCGATCACAAGAGGGGCAGCTGTAGGAATGCAGAGCCCATTTTAAACAACGTGTTTCTCATGAGTAAACCCCTCCCCGAGGTTTTCCTTAAAAAAACCAATGGGGTCTAATCTGCAACTGAAAGGATTACTTGGAAGGGAAAACACAAGCTGAAGAATAGCAGCGGCTCCTCAGGCGATATTTTTCTTTTATTGTTTCACTAAATCACTCGGCTCTCCCAGGCTCAGCAGCAATAGCCCTACTGCAGCAGGCAGCACAGCAGCGTGAGGAAAGCAAGCGCGCCTTTTTCTGCTGCTCCTCCTCCTCTGCACAGGTGCAATAACACAAGTCACAGGGAGTGACTCAGCCCAGCCTGTGCAGGAGCGGCAGTGCTCTGAAAAAGGCGTGCATGCTTTTTTCTCTTCTGCTGCAGCTATGCTGCTCAAGGCGCCATTTTAGAAATCAGCTGGCCAGACTGGGAATCCGGGATTCTTGTGCAGACGGTCAGGACATTTCAAAATCACCTGGAAATCACCGGGCCATTCCCGGTTTTCCGGGACGTATGGCAACCCTACATTCACCCATCACACACTCCCAACACACACAGAAACACACACACAGAAACACACAAAGTCCCTCAGCATCAACCACCCCAAAACACACGCACACACATCCATTCAACCATGCACCCCATCCCCCCCCCATACTAGGGATGTGCAGCGGATCGAATCCGATCCACGATCCGAATCCGATCCGCCCAAAAATTGGATAAAAACGATCCAAACTCGATCCGATCCAATCCGATCCAAAGGGACCTGATCCGGATCGGGAAAAATCGGAAAATCAGACGCCATTTTGAATGCTTTTCCCCATAGCCTAGTATTGTGTTACAAAAATGCCTATAACTTTTTCATTTTTAAAGATAGAAGGATGAAACATGGGCACTTTGTAGATGGGTTAGGGGTAGTTATCTGTCAGAAATTTCAGAAGATTGGTGCAGGCATTTTGTGACAATTAACTTTTAAATAAATAACCAGGAATGCCTATAACATTTTCATCTTTAAAGTTCCAAATATAGAACTTTGCCACATTGTAGTTGGTATATTGGGACCCATGTGTGCGAAATTTCAGAAACATAGGTGCTTGCTTTATGTGGCAATTAATTTTAGAAAAATGGGTAGCAGTGGGGTAAATACAGTTATGCCTTCAACTTTTTTATTTTTAAAGATACAAACAGGAAACTTGGGCACATTACAGGTGCCACTTTGGTTGATACGTGTGTGAAATTTCAGAAAGATAGGTCCAGGCATGTAGTGGCAAGGTATTTTTGAAACAATGAGGAAAGAAACGCCTATAACTTTTTATTTTAAAAGTTAGAAGTCTGAAAGTTGCTCACTTTGTAGATGGCTTAGGGGTAGTTATCTGTCAGAAATTTCAGAAAGTTAGGTCCAGGCATTTGGTGGCCATGATTTTTTTAGATTAAAAGTTACAAAAGTTTTTCCACAGAGGCTTGGGCTGTCAATTGCACCCTGCTCCCCCCCCTCCCCCTCCCTCTTTTATCTGTCAAAACTCAGTGTTGTTGTAACTTTTAATCTAAAAAAATCATAGCCGCCAAATGCCTGGACCTATTGTTCTGAAATTTCTGACAGATAACTACCCCCAAGCCATCTACAAAGTGAGCAACTTTCAGACTTCTAACTTTTAAAATAAAGAAGTTATAGGCATTCCCTTCCTCATTTTTCAAAAATACCTTGCCACTACACGCTTGAAGCTATGCTTCTGAAATTTCTCCACATTAGACATACCACTTTGGTTCACATGTGTGATAAATTTCAAAAGTCCACAACTCCTATAAACTATATGGGCTCTCTGTTGGGGGTTGGAGGAGTATATTAATCTGTATAAACCAGGAAATTCTGTAGAGGTTGCCGTGTACTATTCCGACAATCATGCCAGTTTATTTTAGCCATCTAGGTAAACGTTCTGCCAGCAGAGAGGAAGGCTTACTGTCAGCACAATTTATCTCCATACATATATATTGGAATATAATTATGCCTCAGGCTGCATACGGTCGTTGTGCCCCAGTTACTCTGTATACAAAGCGACGCTTCATGCCCTGTCAGAGCCAAACACAAGAACGCTGCTCCCATTCTTAATCAGTGGAGAAAGCGGATAGCAACAGACAGGCACAGAATACTGGGAGGGGGAAATATGATATTTGGGGCTGGGCATGAGGCAATGCTTTCTTTCTGTCTCCCTTGCTGTGTTTTAGTATAGGATCTTTGAACGAATGATTTGATGAGTATTTCTCCAAAGAAAAATAAAGTCATGACAAACATTTCTGGAATTTGAATGCTAGATCAGTTCCTTTCCTTTATATTTCAGGTTGGTTGTCCACCTTTTAAAAATTCATTTTGAAGCAGCAGATGTGTTTATATTATTTATTTATTATTTACATTTATACCCCACCTTTTTTCCTCCAAGGAACCCAAAACAGTGTACATAATCCTCATCCTCCTCTCCATTTTATCCTCACAACAACCCTGTGAGGTCAGTTGGGCTGAAAGTCTGTGACTGGTCCAAAGCCATCCAAGTGAGCTTCCATGGTCAAGTGGGGACTAGAACCCTTATCACCTGACTTCCAGTCCAACTCTCTAGCCACTACACCACACAGGCTTTCTCTCACACTAGGAGCTTGAAGAACTAGAATGCATATGCATATGCATTAATCCTTCACACACACACCCCAAATCATTAAATTTTTTAGATATAATCACAAAACTGCTATGAAGATTATGACCCTGTTCAGACACGCTAAGCCACGGCAGTGGAGCATTTTGAGCTAAACATTATGGCTTAGCGTGGCATGTGAACCATTCCTAACCATGGTGCTAACTAACCACAATTTAAACACACTCACTAACCATTTGCGGCAAAAGGGTTAGCAGCCTAACCATGGCTTAGTATGTCATTTGAACAGGCCCTGTGTATGTGTGTGAGTGATATCAGAAGTACTAGACCACCAGATAGCCTTGTCTGACACGAGGAGCTTGAAGAACTAGAATTTTTCTCCAAAGCCAGCTCCCCAACTTTAAAATGTACATGGTGTTGATGTTTTCCACAGCAAGTAAACGCACCTTCAAACCACCCGTATTTATGCTACCTTCAACCGTACATGGGTGCAGCTGCCCCTTCCCACCAGATTGCTTTCTATGGGGTCACAGTAACTAGTCTGTAACTGGAACAGTCTAGCCAATATCGTTCAGGGAATGGAGAGTTAATAATTTGCTCTGATTACAACATTCTAAATCCTCTTCCAAGTTACCCAACAGTAACTGAGAAGTGGTGAAAGTAATGCAATGCCACCTTTGCCCCTTTGGCCCGTGCAGAGTGCTGATCTAAGGCCAATGAAGAACTTAGTCCGGAGACTGTAAAAATGGCTGATGGGGAAAGTTGGTTCAAAATTGCTGAAATTTGACTTGTAGCAAGTGCCGGCTTCTCATTATTTTAAAAGGTGGGAGCCTTTTGTCTGACAATTTAAAGCTAATTGTAAATACATCTAAAGTTTTTCTGAGTATGAGAGGAAAACATTATTGCTCATACATCAGAACTAACAATAAATAACGTTTCATCCCCCCCCGCCCCATTTCATTTCTACCCTGCTGGTGGAATAATTCCTATGGATGCTACAGACGTGAGTGTTTTTTTTCTGCCAGCATGGCTTTTCTTTGACCAATGACTGGTCCTCCCTTCCAGGTCCAAAGGGGTTTAGGATGGAGCAGATTTTACACTGGTGAAACTGCAGTGGATCTTACCTTCTGGCAAATCCCAGCACTTGCGAATTGCTCTGCCAGGCAGCAACAGCATCCCAGGATAAAGCACCAAAAATACCATTTAAACTGCAGAAAAACTGCACACTGAAAATATTCTTATTCAGAAAGGCTTTTAATATGCAATTCTTCTGGATTTTAAATTGTATGCATGGTGAATTAGGCCTTGCTGCTGCTTCTGCTGCTTTTTGGCTGGTCTTCCCAAGGGAGGGCATTCCAGAGTTGTGTTGTACACCACCTTGATGGCTTTTTAGAAGATAAGGTAGTATATAAATGTTAATAACAATCAACAAAATAAAACATGGCTCTCCCACCAAGAAGGCGTTGCCCCTTGTGCCCACCCATATGCAAGGCTTAACAGGATCCCAAACAGTTGCTCCAAATTTAGTGGTGGTAGCAAAAAGGGGGATAAAACCACATCTTTTTGGCATGTTGGGAGATGTGGGACAAATTTTGAGAGCAGGAGGCCAATAGAACATACTGGCACTCCTCCAGCTCTTCAGTGCTGCCATATTTAAATTGCCATAATGCCCACAGAATGAGTCTGTTCACACATAACGGTATGCCATTTTGAATATTATGCAACGTTCAGTCAGCCTGATCGTAGATTCACTATAGGTTATCCATGGGTTAAACAACCAGAGTTAACCTAACCACCCAAAGTTAACCAAATAACTGACTCTGGGTCATTCATAGGTTAAACAATCCAAAGTTAACCTAAGAACTAACCATAAGTCTACTTTGTGTTGTTTAACCCACAAATAACCCATAGCACCTAAGTTTACATGTCACGGAGCAACCTACGATTGGGATGTTTAGAGTTTGCATATTTAAAGAGACAGCAGCATAGCACTTATGTATGAACCAGGTCTATATCACGCAGTAATGTTGTTCTGGGAGTCATTCTGGGACAAAAATGACATCTCCCACTGGCCCAGAAGGGCTGTAAAAATTCCCGGGATGTTTAATCTTAGCCTTAGCAGAAATGTCTGGTGTCTGTCCCGAGCAGCCCCCTAATCTCCAACCTCATATCCTGCATAGATACCAGCATTTTTTTATTATTTTTATTTTAAGAGCTGGCAACCTAAAAACACTGCTAACTGGGAAAGCTATCAAGAAACAAGTCTGCTGCAATTTCCAGTCATCGGTCTGAGAGGAAAGCAATTACAGAGCCACAGAAAAGATTGGGATGTCAAGAGCAAGATTCTGTGTTAAATTTCCCTAAGGCAATAATAGGGCCAACACACAAGCACACCTCGTTGACATATGCAAAGAAGCTAGGAATGCTCCGGCCTGCAAATGGAATAAATAGATAAAGTAATAATGTTTTATCAAGGCAAACAGCCATAACAATATTAAATAATGCAAGTTAAAACGACAGAGCATCATACAACAAAATGAATGGAAGCCAAAAGACAATAAAAAAGAATAAAGACCAAACTAAACTCGGCTTTAAGCACTTGATTGAAATATGAGTTTTTCAATTGGCCGTGTCTCTTTTTTTGCAAGTAATGCAGTTTGTGGAGGGGGGGGCATGGGGGGATTTTGATCCAGATCAGGTTTCATCTTCCTGGCCCCCTCATCATTTTCCACTGAAAATTCCTCCCCGAAGCTCCCTGCCCCAAATTAAAAATAAAATCAGATTTTAAAATAATAATAAAAAAACATTGCTGTTTAGTTCCAATTACGATCAGAGTCGCCTGCAGCTACTTTCTATATAAAAAGAGATGTGGCCTGTTGCAAGCACATGATATAAATACATGCTTAAAGTCACGTATAATTTCAGAGACTAATCTACACAAAACCATGTTGCAAAGAAAACAGATATCAATTAAATGCTATGCCTGTAAATTAAGCTGTTAGCACATAAGATCACCTACCCAAAATGTAAGGGTGTGTCCCCCACACCAGCTCATCCTCCTAGCGTATATCAGGAGCATGCATACATATGACACCTGCTGAAATTCCCTTTTCTATGCAACTGTTAAAGATACAGGAGCTCTGTCCTCCCTTTCAAATGGTCACCCTACTATTGATAGCCTTCTCCTCGAGGAATTTTTCCAACCCCCTTTTAAAGCCATCCAAATCGGTGGCCATCACCACATCTTGTGGTAGTGAATTCCATGATTTAACTATGCGCTGTGTGAAGAAGTACTTCCTTATCTGTTCTGAATCTCCCACCAATCAGCTTCATGGGATGACCCCGGGCCGGGTTCTAGTATTTTGAGAGAGGGAGAAAAATGTCTCCCTATCCACATTCTTCACACCATGCACAGTTTTGTACACCGCTATCATGTCTCCCCTTAGCTTCCTTTTTTCCAAGCTGAACAATCCCAGCTGTCGTAACCTTTCCTCATAAGGGAGATGCTCCAGCCCTTTGATCATTTTAGTTGCCCTTTTCTGCACTTTTTCCAGCTCTATATTTTTTTAGATGTGGTGACCAGTACACAGTATTCTAAGTGAGGTGTTGTAACTTCTCCACACAGTAGATCTTTTCACTCAGCTTGCTGTTACCCTGTTGTCAACTAGAACCAGCCTTTGAAGAAACACCACAACCTGAGCTGAGTTAAAAGAAGGAATACATTGTTCTGTCACATCACCAGCCTTATTGACTTTGAAGGTCAAAGAAAGACCTAACAGGATGAATGGGGTACAATTTCCTGTATCAGAAAGTACAGAAAGCAGGATACTGGTGTGTTTCACAAACCATCAACCTCTTCTATTTGGGTTCACACAGACGTGCATCCTGATACGTTTGCTTGGATGTAATTGTGACCCTCCAAACAAAACAATTGGCCGCTAGTAGCGCATCCAGTTTATAAAATTTTATAGTTTTAAACATTTTAAATTTATTTTATAGCTTTAAAAATGTTAAGCATATACATATATAAACAAATTTTAAAATGTGAAACGTGTTGGTATAAAACACCAGTCAGTCTGATTGGTTCTGGCTGAGTTTATAAGTGGTATTGTAGCATATTCTTGTTTGTGACTGAAGCTGATGTTTTATCCTGAAACATTTCACATTTTTAAATTTGACTATATGTATATATGTTTTAAAAATGTAAAGCTATAAAAATGTATAAACTGGATGCGCTAGTAGTGGTCAATTGTTTTGTTTGGAGTGTTGTACCATGGTCATCGCATAACCTGCATATCGGTTGATTTTGTAATTGTGACTGTATTCAGTGGGATTACTCCTATGTCTGAGAGCACAGGACCTATGGGTGCAACCCCATGCACCTTTACTTGGCAATATGAGCACTGTACCACTTACACCAGAGTAAACATGCACAGGATTGGCTGCCCATCCCATTAAACTAGGGTGACCAGATAAAATCCAGGTCAGGGCTCATGTAACTTTAACAGTTGTAGAGAAAAGGGAATTTCAGCCAGTGTCATTTGTACGCAATTAGTTCCTGGTGAAATTCCCTCTTCATCACAACAGTTAAAGTTGCAGAGCCCTGCCTTCTTTTGTATATGGTCACTCTAGTATAGTGCATGCACCTTTAAGTGTTGTGATGAAGAGGGAATTTCACCAGGAACTAATTGCATACAAATGACTCTGGCTGAAATTCCCTTTTCTCTACAACTGTTAAAGTTACATGAGCCCTGACCTGGATTTTATCTGGTCAGCCTACATTAAACTCCACAGGCCCAAACCAATTCAATACAAGTCCTGCCTGCTTTACATAACATAACTTGCACTCCATATGTGATTTTTAGAAACTCTATAGCATAGGTGCAAAGCTAGTTTAAGGTGGGGGTTGGGTAACCATATGGAAAGGAGGACAGGGCTCCTGTATCTTTAATAGTTGCATAGAAAAGGGAATTTCAGTAGGTGTCATTTATATGCATCCAGCATCTGGCGAAATTCCCTCTTCATCACAACAGTTCAAGCTGCAGAAGCCCTGCCCTCTTTTGTATCTGGTCACTCTAGCTATACTCCTGCAGCTTGAACTGTTGTGATGAAGAGAGAATTTCACCAGGTGCTGCATGCATACAAATAATACCTGTTGAAATTCCCTTTTCTATGCAACTGTTAAAGATACAGGAGCCCTGTCCTCCTTTCCAAATGGTCACCCTAGCTGGATGTCATCACACAGCCCTTCCCATTTTTTCTTCCCCATGCTGTTCTGTGAGTTCCATGCCTCTCCCAGCACAGAGAAAGGGACTTGGTGCAGGGAGGAACTGCTCCAGCCGAGTCAGGGGCCTCCTTCGTGCTCTGAGTCCTGCCGTCACCACCGTATCTGTGTTCATCCTCTACTATCTAACAGCATAACAACTATGGAAGAAGTTGAATGTTATCACTTGGCATAGTGAAGGTTTTACTTACGGTAGTGGAAATCTATGCCTATTTGCATCCAAGGCAACTCTAGTATTCCATAGAACTGGATTAACAAGCTATGGAAAGGTGAGGCACACGGCTGGTTTCTATTTACATGTTCAGGCTGGTTGTACAGTAATACTACATTATTAAGAGCAGGCATTTATTTTAAATTCCCAGAGCAGAAAAATAATAATGTCAAGGATATACTGTTGCCATGACCTTAATTAGGAGCCTGCTATTATAGATTCCTCCATTGCTTCATTCAGCTGTTCATAAATCTCTCTCCTGTCTGGACAAGACCTTGCATGGAGGAATATAGCTTGATTACACTGCGAGAGAATGTAAGCGGTGTTTTCATATATCTCATGGGAAAGCTTCATCAGTATGAGTTGGTATGCCCCAGACAGTAGTCTCATGTGCTGAACATTAGATAAGCGGAAGAGCACTTACTAGTGATGAATAAGAAAAATATTTCAGTTCATTTTTTGACTAAATTCATCCAGTTTGCATCTCCTGCAACCAAATGTGAACCTGATTGTGGTTGAAAGTCTGTACATTTCTGAGGCTCAAATGTGATTTGCAGAACCAAAAGAATGCATTCAAGAAATGCATACATTTGCAAAATGCACATGAGAGAATGTATACATCTGAAAAACATGCATAACTGATGTCCACTTTTGGGGACATGTGCACAAAAATACACACACGTTTTTCATGCGAAAAGAGAAAAACAGCTCATAATCTGATAAAGCCACAAGTCAGCACAAGCTTTGGGGTGGAATTCGGAGAACCTCAGAAGGCTCAGGTTTTGCTGATACACACATTCCTAGCAGTTACAAAATGCTCCACAAGCATATTGATCTGGCATTTCCCCACCGGTATGGCTAATCCACTTTAGCAAGAAGGTGCCAAGGAGACGGCCATAGGGGATAATGGGCTTTTAGAACATTACATAAAGGTAGTGTTGTGCAATAAATAGGGCACTGTACTTGCACAGGGAGAGTTGGGTTCAAATCCCTGCTGCTCTGCCCTTAATCTCATTAAATGGTATTGTTTCTCAGCATGGCCTATCTTGGGGGGAGGGCTTTGTGAGGATAAAATGGGGTAACACACACATATACCCCCATGAGCTGCAGGCAAGGGGCTATAGCTCAGTGGTAAAGCACATGCTTTGCGCACAGAAATTTACTGATACAATCCTTGGCATCTCCAGATAGGGCTATGGGAAACATCCTCTCAATAACCCTGGAGAGCCACTGGGAGTTTTTCTACACAAGGGATTTATTGTGAGCTCATGATTATTATGTACTCACAGTTGTTTACAGGTTCATTAGACAACATTGTGATCTTCCAGTTTCACTTCTGTCTTTTAAGAACACTTTCCTGAGGTTTTTTTTTTAGAGTGGCGAAAATAGGGTATTGTTTCTGAAAGCGAAAGAAAGGGTATTTTCCTATTTGTGTATTTGTGATACTCCACTCTAGCACAGCACCACCTACTGGTTATGTAGCAGAAAAGTGGGAAAGGAAAAGCTCTTTGAGCAGAGCTTGGATATCAATTCTGCGACAAAACTCCCTCATTGTGTCGGGATTACCTGATGCTGCCCCAGGAGAGGGAAAGGGAGGGGTTGGGGAGGGAGGCAGCCCCAACCCGGCACCATGAAGACAGGAGGAGGCGACAACCCGGCACCGTAAAGATAGCACCTAGTTTTCTGCATTGCACTCCATGCAGGCTAATGTCATAATGACGGAGCTTTTAAAAAGGGAATTCAGTGAGCGATCCGTTTAGTGTAATTATCTACCAGGTGACAATCTGCCATTTGTGCTATTGGGGTGGGGGGATGGATTACATAAATGTCTGGGATACATGTATTTTTTCCCACATTAGCTCAAATGTGTGTTTAATCCTTTCAACTCAATAAGGGCACCCCTTTCCACCATGGTCTATGTTTAGCAGCATTTGTCATCACGAAGTAGCGCGGCATTTCTTGACTGCTCTGTAACTTCCAAGGCTCATCAGGGACGTAATAACACAATCTATTAGGCTCCTCTGTGAGGCCAAGAAATGTATTCAAATGTTCTGAACTCTAGTAAGGCACAATAAAGCTTTGCTGTGGTAAGGCCTCTCCGTGAATTTGCTTGAGGATAATTATGTGCGCTTTCAATATAGGGTGCTTTGTAGCATAAGCAACAACCAAAATAAAAATAAAAAAGGGAGAGGAGAGGACTTTGCCCCAAGGAGCTTACACTGAAGTTTGACAGTGGGAGGAAAGGGGAGATAGGAGGAGAAAGCAAGAGTAACAGGAGCTGAATGCTTGGGCTTTATGGCAGCTGATAATGAATAGGAAGGCCAGGATCTCTTCTCGATCATCCCAGAGTGTAGGACACAGAATAATGGGCTCAAGTTACAGGAAGCCAGAGTCCGGCTGGACATCAAGAAAAACATCCTGACTGTTAGAGCAGTATGACAATGGAACCCATGACCTAGGGAGGTGGTGGGCTCTTCCACACTAGAGGCCTTAAAGAGGCAGCTGGACAACTATCTGTCAGGGATGCTTTAAGGTGGATTCCTGCATTCAGCAGGGGGTTGGACTCTATGGCCTTATAGGCCCTTTCAACTCTACCATTCTATGAATCGATGATGCTAAGAATGAGATACTAAGCAAGAGCATCCAGGAAAAGGTGGGTTTGGGAGAGGGATTTGAAGGAAGACAGGTGGCACCCTTGTGCAGATGTACTGGGGTTCCAGACTTAGGGGGCAGCAAGGGAGAAAGATTTACAGAGCAATCCCACTGCCCAATGCTGGGCTCATGTCAGCAGAACGGAAATTAGGGAAGGAGCTGAGTTTTACTTATTTGCAATGAGAGGGAAATTATTTACATAAAGATCAAGGCTAGTATAAATCCCTCCCCCTGGTTTGGGTTTATTTCGGCCCTTGCCATGACCCTGATCCACCCACTTTGTACCTCTCCGGACATCAGCGCTCCAACATCGGGAAGATAAGTGATGTGGGTGTTTCCGTGAGGTCAGGAGGGGGGTTCCAAGATCAGCTCTCTGCCTCCGAGGGCAGACTTCCCTCTCCATCCAGGGTGAGAGCCAGGCAATCCTATGGCCCTTGGGATACCCACCCCAGGGTCATAGCATTGTAACCTTAAAGGAGAAGATCTTTAGAGAGCTGAAAATAGTAGGGTTGGAGGACATAAGATCAGAGGCAAGAATCTAGGGTGACCAGATAAAATCCAGGTCAGGGCTCCTGTAACTTTAACAGTTGTAGAGAAAAGTGAATTTCAGCCAGTATCATTTGTATGCAATTAGTTCCTGGTGATATTCCCTCTTCGTCATAACAGTTAAAGGTGCATGCACTATACTAGAGTGACCCTATACAAAAGAAGGCAGGGCCCCTGCAACTTTTAACAGTTGTGAAGAAGAGGAAATTTCACCAGGAACTAATTGCATACAAATGACACTGGCTGAAATTCCCTTTTCTCTACAACTGTTAAAGTTACATGAGCCCTGACCTGGATTTTATCTGGTCACCATACAAGAATCTATTGAGAGAAGGATGCTAACATCTTCTAGAACAATAGCTTTCGTTCAGAAACAGAAGGTTAAAAAAATGTTGCTTTGTGTTGTTTCCATTTATTTACAACATTTATTTACTTATACTTTATGGATAGGAAAAGATGGGGAAGCTGAATACAGACAGGGCAGGGGGCGGGGGGAGCCAGTCTGAGCCAGAGAGGCCGGCAGCAAACTTTAAGCACCACTTCTTTGGTGCAAGTGTGGGCAGCTTCTGCCATTTGGGTTCCTTGCAGCTTCCCATTTGGCACGTCCCATGCACTCTGTGGCCCATTTGTAAAGAAATTAATTCATGCAATATCTTACAAAACATTCCCCTTGATGTTCCCTAAGCTGATTAACAGGGAATGATGCAACATGAAACCCTTTGGAGATAAAATCACACAGTGCTCTGAAAGCAGTGTGAAAATAAACCCCAAGTGGCATCATGGCGGTTCAGTGCTGACTGTTGACATACCGATGTTTTGATGCACCACTGAAGCCAGAAGCTTTGCAGACCCTATCCAGTTGCAGGTTTACTTGGGTTCACAGAAGTCATTCCTGGCCTGAGTTTCTTCTGATACAGAAAGGGGATCAAGGTACCCGTGGATATGGGTAATATAGGAAGCAGTCCTAGTCAGGTCAGCGGCTCCCCAAGGTCTCCAACAGACGACTTTCCCATCACCTGCTTTCTGACCTTTTAACTGGAAGTGCCAGGGTTTAAATGTGGGACATTCTGCATACAAACCATGTGCTCTGATGCTGACATATTGGGATTCAACTATCACTACCGCTACCACTGCAGTTCCAGCACTGGTCTGTTAGGCAGGGAGGAAGATAGTACTTGAATTGGCTCTGATTTATTGGCTTTTTCAGTGGTTGCTTCTGCTGGGGGTGGAGGAGGTATACAGGTGTAAAAGGAGTATCCCCCTCCTAAATTTTGCAGTGCAGCATTTCAAAGCATGAATAAAAATCACACAGTCATTGTAAAAACATGCAAGGAATTAAATTATGTCCGCTGCACTGATAATGAGGGAGCCATCCTGCAGGAGCTGGGAAAGTGTAGAAAAGGACAACTAAAGTGATTAAGGGGCTGGAACAACTCCCCGATGAGGAAAGGTTATAGCTGTTGGGGCTTTTTAGCTAAGAAAAAGGGCTGGAAGGGGAACATGAGAGAAGTGTATAAAATTACGCATGGCGTGGAGAAGAGTTTTTCCTTCCTCTCTCATTATACTAGAACCTGGAGTCATCCAATGACCCTGAATGGTGGGAGATTCCAGATAGATAAAAGGAAGTACTTCACACAGCATATAGTTCAACTATGGAACTTGTTGCCACAGGATGTGGTGAGAGACCAGCAACTTGGAAGGTGTTAAAATGAGATTAGAAAAAATGAATGAACGATAAGGCTGTTGGAAAATCTGGTGTGATTGGCAGCAGAGTTGCCATAAAGAGAAAATGTGGCAACGCAGTACTTAGTATTAGAGGCAATAAACACAGGATAGAGCCAGTTTAGAAGTTCAAATCAGTTTACTTTATTAGTGCTTTTGTACATATCGGCACAGAAAACTATCTAACACTGTTAAGCACAAGCACCCCCTAAAGCTGGGTGTATGCGTGTAAGTAAGCAGAACCATGATTTAGGGTTACTTGCTTCCTTCAGGAAGAGGCCGCATGTTGTTTGTTGCAGAGGTAGAAAGGAAGAAGGAAGAGGAAGGGGAGGGAGCAGGAAAAAGAAACTAATCAAACTACAGGACATTATCTATCGCCCTCTAGTGTCTGGAAGCATGCAGAGTTGTTTCTATTATCCAACAAAGGCTATCCATGGCTACTGGTCATGATGGCTATTACCTCCAGGATCAGAAGCAATATTCCTCTGGGACTTACTAAAACAAAGGACAGTACTTGCCCATAGGAAAACCATACTTGCCCATAGGGATTCATTGCATAGCACTTGCCCATAGGGATTCATTGGACAGTACTTGCCTATAGGGATTCATTGCATTGCACTTTCCCATTGAGAAAGCATACTTGCCCATAGGGATTAATTGGACAGTACTTGCCCATAGGGATTTATTGCATTGCACCTTCCCAATGAGAAAGCATACTTGCCCCTAGGAATTAATTGGACAGTACTTGCCCATAGGGATTCATTGCATTGCACCTTCCCATTGAGAAAGCATACTTGCCCCTAGGGATTCATTGGACAGTACTTGCCCATAGGGATTCATTGCATAGCACTTTCCCATTGAGAAACCATACTTGCCCATAGGGATTCATTGCATAGCACTTTCCCATAGAGAAAGCATACTTGCCCATAGGGATTAATTGGACAGTACTTGCCCATAGGGATTCATTGCATTGCACCTTCCCATTGAGAAAGCATACTTGCCCCTAGGGATTTATTGGACAGTACTTGCCCATAGGGATTCATTGCATAGCACTTTCCCATTGAGAAACCATACTTGCCCATAGGGATTCATTGCATAGCACTTTCCCATAGAGAAAGCATACTTGCCCATAGGGATTCATTGCATAGCACTTGCCCATTGAGAAAGCATACTTGCCCATAGGGATTCATTGCATAGCACTTTCCCATAGAGAAAGCATACTTGCCCATAGGGATTCATTGCATAGCACTTTCCCATTGAGAAAGCATACTTGCCCATAGGGATTCATTGCATAGTACTTGCCCATAGAGAAAGCATACTTGCCCATAGGAATTCATTGGACAGTACTTGCCCATAGGGATTCATTGCATAGCAATTTCCCATAGAGAAAAAATACTTGCCCATAGGGATTCATTGCATAGCACTTTCCCATAGAGAAACCATACTTGCCCATAGGGATTCATTGGACAGTACTTGCCCATAGGGATTCATTGCACTGCACCTTCCCATTGAGAAAGCATACTTGCCCATAGGGATTCATTGGACAGTACTTGCCCATAGGGAATCATTGCATAGCACTTTCCCATTGAGAAACCATACTTGCCCATAGGGATTCATTGCATAGTACTTGCCCATTGAGAAAGCATACTTGCCCATAGGGATTCATTGCACTGCACCTTCCCATTGAGAAAGCATACTTGCCCATAGGGATTCATTGGACAGTACTTGCCCATAGGGATTCATTGCATAGCACTTTCCCATTGAGAAACCATACTTGCCCATAGGGATTCATTGCATAGTACTTGCCCATTGAGAAAGCATACTTGCCCATAGGGATTCATTGGACAGTACTTGCCCATAGGGATTCATTGCATAGCACTTTTCCATAGAGAAACGACGAATGGTGTAAAAGCCGGAATGGAACGGAACGGGCCGGAACGACCCCTTAATATTAAAAAAAACCACACCAAAAACAGTGGCATGTGTTAGAAACACTTGAAAACAATATTTTAGGACTGAAACCATTGCAATATTATATTATTATTAACCTCATAACTCCCAGAACAACATCCGGAACAGAATGGATGGCCCGGAACGGCCGCTTCTGAATGACTGAAACCAACCAAACTCAACTGTCACACATTACTAGGTGGGACAGATACAATACACCACAAAACAGCCACAAAAACCATGTTCCGGTGCCCGTATCGGGCCATAGTCCATATTGCGCAAAACAGGCCAGAACGGCAGCTTCCAAGTAAGCCAACTCAACCAAACTCACCACTCACACATTACTAGATGGGACAGATACAATACGCCACAAAACAGCCACGAAAACTATGTTCTGATGCCCGTTCCGTGCTATAGTCCATATTGCGCAAAGCAGTCCAGAACGGCATCTTCCAAGTGAGGTAAGTCAAACAAATTCAACAGTCACATGTTACTTGGTTGGACAGAAAATAGTAATAATAATAATAATAATAATAATAATAATTTTATTTCTTACCTGCCTCTCCATCTGGATTGAGGCAGGAAACAACAGTAAATATAAAATATGATAAAATACATAAAACTGATTGAAAACATGGCACACATTATTAAAATAGTAATAAAACATCATTAAAAAAATCCTAAAATCATTCTAAAATTCCACTGGATATGCCTGCCAGAAGAGACCAGTCTTTATAGCTTTCATAAGTTCTAAAAGACGGTTAAGTTGACAAGTCTCCTCCAGCAGGTCATTCCTCAGTCTGGGAGCAGCAGAAGAAAAGGTCCCCTGGGTAACGGCTGTCAGCCTAGTGTTGCATAAACTATGCTGTTCCCAAGTGTGCCAAAGTCCAGATATGAAACACTTGACGAAAGACCTCCTGAAGCTTTGGAAACTAATTTATTATTCTGTGCAGAATAGGTGACCTCCGGACGCTAACGCTGCTTTCCAGAGTCACACCACACCAAGGTTCAAACAATGCTCTTATACTCCAAAAGTTACACGGCATCAGCCCTCATCCCATTGGTTTATAGCCCTAGTGACATCATTTGGCCAACTCTATTTTACTCTCGAGTAGTCCCAAGTAGTGGCCAGATGTGACGTTGCATTGCCATGTGCTATTTTACTTGTACCCAGAGATGCTTTGCAACGTCCCTCTACTTCTATCATTCTCTTATATGGTCGTTTTGTCCCTCTCCAGGTGTGCCATGGTCACATCTGGATGAGTCACACCCCTGGTTCTTCTAAGTCAAGTAGCCTATGTGCGTCTCTGACTGCGTACAATGGAGTCTGACCTGGAGAAGAAGGAGCAATGGCAATATTGACAAGCTCCTAGTTCTTGCACCGCCAAATCTCTTGCAAGCAGCTTGACTTTTGCAGAAATTGATACAATGGACAGGCAGTGGGGAATGGGGATTTGGGGTGCTGTGTGTGGACGGTTTGGGTGAGCGTGTCAGCAAACACATGTAGGATGCATGTGAGATGAGTGTAAGATGCATGTCAGGGGAAATGGACGTGTTTTGGGATGGAAATCATAGATCTGTTCAGATTTTTATAACACTAGTGTCGGCCGACTGTAGTAAGTTCTTCCCAGAGGATCTGAGCGTGCGGGGCGGATTGTACGGGAGAAGGCGATCCCGCAGGTAACTGGACCCAAACCATGTAGGGCTTGAAAGGTAATAACCAACACTTTGTACTTCACCCGGAAACCAATTGGCAGCCAGTGGAGCGATTTTAAAGCTGATGTAATATGGTCACCCCTAGGTGTATCGGTGACCAACCTGGCTGCCATATTTTGAACTCGTTGAAGTTTCCAGACTAGGCACAAAGGCAGCCCTATATACAGAATAACGGTATTTAACAATTTTGTAACAACCTTGTGGGATCGGTTAGGCTGAGAGAGGTGATGGCCACAGGTCATTGGAAGCTTCATGATGGAATGGGTCCTACCCATTCTAGTCTGATATTTTGAGTGCTACACCACACCACACCACAACAATGGGCTTCGGTATGAAACTGTCTTTGCAGATCTTCGTTCTGGATTCTGTGAAAGTTTGTTAGCTCTTCCATTTAGAACACTGAAAGTGGTTTGTTCGATTGCCTTCACTCACACAGAACTTGCCATCCTGGGCTATTTCTCAAATGAGTTTCTACCTCATTTTGTTCACCCATGATCTGCTTTTCCAGGTTATTTTGCACAATATGAACCACGGCCCAGAACAAGCATTGGAACGTGGTTTTTGTGGCTGTTTCCTGGCTTATTCTATCTGTCCCACCTAGTAATGTGTGAGTGGTGTGTTTGGTTGAGTTGGCTCACTTGGAAGCTGCCTTTCCGGTAGGGATGTGCACTGGATCGGACCCGATCCACGATCCGAGTCCGGTCCAGTGGGAAATCGGATAAATTATCCTATTTCCGATCCAACAGCTGGCTCCGCCGATCCCGTCCGAACCGATCCGAAAAGGCTCCGAACCGGTTCAGCGGATCGGCGGGCGCCCACTGGCGCCCACTGCCGCTTCCATTGGCGGGCGCCAGCGGGCACCCGCCGATGAAAGTGAACAGCGGGGGGGGGAGGGGGGCGCTTACCCGGCGCGCTACTCGAGAGCAAGCCGCAAAGCCAGCTGGCGGTAGCCGCCGGCGCCGGACGGTAGGGAATGGCCCGGAAAGGTAAGCAGTGGCGGGGAAGGGGGCTTACCCCCCCGGAGCCGTCCGCTTCTATCCGCAGGCGCCCGCGGGCGCCAGCAGATGGAAGCGGACGGCCCCAGGGGGGGTAGGGAGCGCGGGGGAGGGGGCTTACCTGCCGGGGCCGTCCACAGCGGATGGCCCTGGGGGGGGAGGGAGTTAGGCCCCCCCTCACCCACCCGCCGCCATTTTTTCCTCATAGACTTGCATTGCAATGCAAGTCTATGGGGAAAAAAATGGCGGCCGATCCAAAAATTTCCGATTTTTGGATCGGGATCGGACTCGATCCGGTCCGGGGGGCCTCCAATTTTGTCCGAACTGATCCATGACAAAATTGGAGGTCCCGATCCGGGTCCCGATCCGATCTGGGGGGTCTGTGCACACCCCTACTTTCCGGCCTGTTTTGTGCAATATGGACTATGGCTCAATACGGGCACCGGAACATGGTTTTTGTGGCTGTTTTGTGGTGTATTGTATCTGTCCCACCTAGTAATGTGTGACAGTTGAGTTTGGTTGGTTTCAGTCATTCAGAAGCGGCCGTTCCGGGCCATCCATTCTGTTCCGGATGTTGTTCTGGGAGTTATGAGGTTAATAATAATATAATATTGCAATGGTTTCAGTCCTAAAATATTGTTTTCAAGTGTTTCTAACACATGCCACTGTTTTTGGTGTGGTTCTTTTTAATATTAAGGGGTCGTTCCGGCCCGTTCCGTTCCATTCCGGCTTTTACACCATTCGCCGTTTCTCTATAGAAAAGTGCTATGCAATGAATCCCTATGGGCAAGTATGGTTTCTCTATGGGCGCTATGCAATGAATCCCTATGGGCAAGTGCTATGCAATGAATCCCTATGGGCAAGTATGGTTTCTCTATGGGAAAGTGCTATGCAATGAATCCCTGTGGGCAAGAATGCTTTCTCAATGGGAAAGTGCAATGCAATGAATCCCTATGGGCAAGTGCTATGCAATGAATCCCTATGGGCAAGTACTGTCCAATGAATCCCTATGGGCAAGTATGGTTTCTCTATGGGCAAGTGCTATGCAATGAATCCCTATGGGCAAGTATGGTTTCTCTATGGGAAAGTGCTATGCAAGGAATCCCTATGGGAAAGTATGCTTTCTCAATGGGAAAGTGCTATGCAATGAATCCCTATGGGCAAGTATGGTTTCTCTATGGGAAAGTGCTATGCAAGGAATCCAAATGGGCAAGTATGGTTTCTCTATGGGAAAGTGCTATGCAAGGAATCCCTATGGGCAAGTATGGTTTCTCTATGGGAAAGTGCTATGCAAGGAATCCCTATGGGCAAGTACTGTCCAATGAATCCCTATGGGCAAGTGCTATGCAATGAATCCCTATGGGCAAGTGCTATGCAATGGATCCCTATGGGCAAGTATGGTTTCTCTATGGGCAGGTATGGTTTCTCTATGGGCAAGTACTGTCCTTTGTTTTAGTACGTCCCTATTCCTCTCAATACAACTTTCTCAGAACAGAAATTGGAGGGTGCTGTTGCACTCAGGCATCTGGCTGGGAACAGAATGCTGGACTAACTGGGCTTTTGGATTGATCCAGCATGGCTCTGCTTATGAGGGCTCATGACAGACTGCATGCCTTACTTGCAGAAAATCTCTGGTCTGGCCTCTCCCTGAGACCCTGGAGAGTTGCTGCCTTCCAGAGTAGACAAGGCAGGGCCATGGATCATTGGTCTGCCTCTGCATAAGGCAGTTCCATATGTTCATATGTCAAGGATACTGGTAGATCCATGGCTGCGTTTGGTTGAAGCAGTGGTGACGGTGACTTTCTCTGTCAGGTTGAAACATGCAAACATGCCCTCTCTATGACTAGCAAAAGAAGAATGTATCATGCAAAGCAAGGCAAACTAGGTTTAATTGGGGAAGTGCCTCAGTGGTAGAGCACCGCTTTGCATGTAGAAGGTCCCAGGTTCAACCTCCAGCATCTTCAGATAGGGCTGGAAAAAATACTGCCTGAAACCCTTTGTGTGGAAAATCAGGGCTTTTCCACACAAAGCATTCTCTCTACTCATGGTTGTTTCCAAGGTCGTTAAACAACATCATGACCATCCAGTTTTGCTTCTGTACTTAACCAGCACTTTCCGTGAGTTATATATATTTTTTAGAGCAGGAGAAATGTGGCAATTAATTATGAAAGTGAAAGAAAGCACTATTTCCTCTTGTGTATTTGCTCTATTCTGCTATACCATAACACCACCTAGAGGTTATGTAGCGGGAAAGCAGGAAAGGAAACACTCCTCACATAGTGCTCGGATCTCAATTCTGCTCTCGTGGAAAGGTTCTCAGTGTTGACAATACTGGGCTAGCAGGACCAATGGAGTGACTCAGTGTGAGACAGGTTCTTATGTTCCTAATTTGTACAACACATACACATCACCAAATCTAGCCATTCTCGATGTAGAATTTGCATTATCTTGGTGCAAAATGGTTTTAATCTGTTAGGGTGTGTATTTGTTTTTAGTGCAGAGTTACACATATGAGGCAAACGGTTGTTTTTTTAAAAGAATCCTGGCCACTGTTGTAGTGCACATGTTGAAATGAACTGTCACAAGCCTGACAGATTAAAATCAGCTCTTACATATCCAGATCCTTGTAAGTATTGACTTTTAAATTGATTTGTGTCTGTGCTAAGAACAAAGCTCTAGTGTGTCAATCAATCCATAGGAGTGTTCTGTCTCCTGTCTGACAGCGACCACTTTATGCATTCAGCCGAATCAAGCAATGAAGGCTGTTCTTGGACCGCAATGCTTCAGGCTGTGTAGACATTTCATGTTTGGATTCTCCTTTCATAGGGGTGGGGGGAATAACCTATGTACACACAAAACTACAATGGGAGGGAGAATCACTTTCCTGACATATAATTTTTCCATGTAGTGTCACCGTGGGGCCGGTGATGCAAGTAGGTAATTTTACACTCTGGACATAATGATCGGTGTGTGTGTGTGTAAGTAGGGGTGATGTGAATTATGTGTATTGATGTGTATTATTTCAGTTGTGAATCACACAATTAATATTTCTCTTTTTCCATCTCACCCCTGCATTACATGCTTTACAACTGTTTCTACATGATGTTAGGGCTTAAAAACACTGATTTGAAGGTGTGTGGGTGGGAAGGAAATGGAACTCGCTTCTGCTGCCTTGATCCTAAACAAGTTAACTTGGAAAGAAGCACTTTAGGATAATACATATTTTAAAGTAAAATAAATAAATGAGCATCTGTAACCACCCCATGACTATAAAACATTTCTTAAAAATAAGAAGAAAAGATGCTGCAGTGACCACCATCAGCCCCAGTGGCTCACCTTCCACTCTCTGGTGGCTCCAATGTCACTGTGATGAATCTGCTCCGAGTTTCAGTAGGAACTCTAAAGGAGCTCTCTGAAGCACCTTGGATAGCTCCTTTAAAGTTCTGTCTGGTTCTGACTGAAACCCGGAACGGATTCACTGCCACACTGACATCGAAGCCCCAGTCTGCACTGCCTGGACCCTAGCTGCAGCACTGTGTGAGGCCAGCGAGCCACAGAGAATGCAGGACCTGGAATGCAAGCCTTTCAGGAATGGGACCGGGGTTGGCTGAGTGAGCAGCAGAGTGCTGGGCTGACCACCAGAAGCATAAATATGGAGACAGACTGAGTCGCAAGCCTGGGTTTAAACCTAGTAATCCATCCAGAGAAGGAGAGAGCTGGGTTGAAAGGGTAGGCAGGCGGCAGGCAAGCGGATGGCAGAGAAGCAGACCGTTTGTGAAGAGAACAGAGAGGCAAGGAGAGAATAGAATGGATCTGACAGATTGTCGGTTTAGCATCCTCATCACAGAGCCTCAAGCGTCCCATTTTCTGTTCAGAACGCTCACCCATGGGGTGGAGGTGAGAAGCTCTATCTGTAACCTCTTGCGGCACCCCTGTTCGTTCACTCAGCCATCAGCAAGCATAGGAACATCAGGAGAGCCCTGCTGAATCAGAGCATCAGACTATAAGAAGAACCCTGCCGGATCAGGGTTCAGTACCTCACAGTCCGCAGAGACCCACCAGATGCATCAGGGAAGCCCACATGCAGGGAAGTACCAGGCGCTGATAGCCTTCCCCATTGGCCATGTTGGCTGGTGATCATGGGAGCTGTAGTCCAACTCCTCTGGAGGGCACCAGATTGCGAAAGGCTTTCATAAGTGCTTGTGAACTCAGATTTTTGAAAGATTATTTCCTGGTCACCACACCTAAAAGAAAGGTATTATAGAGCTGGAAAAAGCGCAGAAAAGGGCAACTAAAACGATTAAGGGGCTAGAGCATTTCCCCTATGAGGGAAGGTTACAACAGCTGGGATTGTTTAGCTTGGAAAAAAGGAGGCTAAGGGGAGACATGATAGAGGTGTACAAAATGATGCATGGTGTGGAGAATGGGGATAGGGAGACATTTTTCTCCCTCTCTCAAAATACTAGAACCCAATGGGGTCATTTCATGAAGATGATTGGTGGGACATTCAGGACAATAAAAGGAAGGAGTTCTTCATACAGCGCATAGTTAAATTATGGATTTTTATGGTGAAATTCCCTCTTCATCACAACGGTTAAAGCTGCAGGAGCTATACTAGAGTGACCAGATACAAAACAGGGCAAGGCTCCCACAGCTTTAACTGTTGCAGTGAAGAGGGAATTTCACCAGGAACTAATTGCATACAAATGACACTGGCTGAAATTCCCTTTTCTATACAACTGTTAAAAGTACAGGAGCCCTGTCCTCCTTTTCATATGGTCACCCTAACTGTACTGCACAGCTGCTCATTCCCTCTCCGATCTTGGACTTGATTATGCGGAACATCCCAGGAAAGTCTCTAGTCTACATTTGCTAAAGTCAGAAAATAGATCCATGCCCTGAACTACCCCCTAATTCTGTCCAGTTTTCACCAAATCATTACCACCCTCAAATAGGCTGACCATGTGAAAAGGAGGACAGGGCTCCTGTAACTTTAACAGTTGTAGAGAAAAGGGAATTTCAGCCAGTGTCATTTGTATGCAATTAGTTCCTGGTGAAATTCTCTCTTCATCACAACCGTTAAAGTTGCAGGAGCCCTGCCTTCTTTTGTATATGGTCACTCTAGTATAGTGCCTGCAACTTTAACGGTTGTGATGAAGAGGGAATTTCACCAGGAACTAATTGCATACAAATGATCCTGGCTGAAATTCCCTTTTCTCTACAACTGTTAAAGTTACAGGAGCCCTGTCCTCCTTTTCATATGGTCAGCCTACCCTCAAAGCATTCGAAAAGCAGTAGCTGGGGAGGGGAGGATACAAAATGGAAGGGGGCTCTGTCTCCCTGCCTCCCACCCTTGCCCTTGTAATTCACATAAACTCTCCTGCCATTCGTGGAATTTGGATGGAATGTTGTCCTGAAACCTCTCCATCGCAGAACATATAGCTTGAGATGACGGCGGAGTAGCCCGCGCTAGTACCTAAAACATCATCAGGCCCTCAAAGAGGCAATTTTTCTCTCATCCATGCCACTGCTCAAGCCTGCTTCTCTGCCAACTAGCTCCAAAGAATTCTTTCTCTTATTCGTATATTTTTTTAAACCTCAAATAATTTTATCTCTTTCTCTAGTTAAATACAAAACTAAAAAAACCCCAACTATTTCTGTTTGCCTTGCCCACCACTAAAACAGGTACACAGGGTGGGTTTCTCACAAAATTGAGTAGTTTAGAGTAGCCATAAGCTATCGACAGCCTTTAATCAGGAACCTATTGTCAATCATCAAGAGCCAAAATCCTTGGTGGGGCGGGGAGGGTTGTGCATAACCAACCAAATAACATGTTCCTCTCCATGAGTAGCAGAACAGATTATGCAAAATTAGCAAATATATGCAAATCTGCCTTAATTACATCTTTCTCCTCAACTGTAACCAAGCTTTAATACATATTGTCGAGGGGTTTTAGGAAATAGGTGATTTTGCTCTATTGGAATTGCTGGGAATCCTAGTGAGGAATTGTTAAATAATCTCTCTTAAAACAATATAGGATGTCTTATGAAATGCCAAGTAATGAACAACCGAAATTGCTTAATGATAAATAATTAACAATTTGAAAATGTAAATAACTAAAAAGTAACACACAAAAATACAAGCACGTTCATAATTAATTTTGGGTAACTGGCATAATTTTTTTTTCTCAAGATGACCAGAATATTATCTAAACAGAACATGCTAAGTTAAAGCCCTATCTATCACTTGAATTATTTGAATAATGAACAGGTGTTAGACTTTTTTATTCCAGGTCAAAGTATACGTAAGACTTTCACTTCTCAATTAACGAGCAAAAATATTATGTAAGGTATACGCATCAAAAAGCTTGATATACAGATGTCTGTAAAATTTATCAACTTACGTTTAATTGGTAAATTTTGAGCAAGAAGTTATTTTCTCAAAGCTTTGATTCAGAATTGATTTTATCCTGCCCAAAAGGTGTATGTCTAGGCTTTTTTTTCTTTTTGGTATGTTTTAATTGTTTAGTAACGTTTAGACTGTGGACACTGGATAATATTAACAAAGAGATAATCTCTACACAAAAAGTTATAAGTATATGCTGATTTTGGAATGGAATAGCTTCATATTAGAAGTTCACCTGGTCTGTATAACTGCCGGCTGAATGGCGTATTCAGAGCTGCGTAGGAAGCTTTGTACTCAGATGAATCATCTCCATTTAAAATATTAGGACTGGAAGTCTAAGAACAAGACATGTTTTAAATTTACTTTTGATTATAACATTTTGACAAAAGGAAAGTAAGAAAGAACAAGACGTTTAGGATTAGGAAATATTATTCTCTATTAAACTCTCAGAATCTTTAACAATGCTTTATAACTTTATAACTAGTGAATGGACCCAGCTTTGAGTGGGTTACAATAGTCTTCATACAGCAGCATCTTCAAGGAAATATATACAGCTGTTGAAGATGGACAGATTGTGTCCACCCCATCTGAGTGAAGCCATGCCCAGTGGCACCCCTAGGCCTGGCCCCTGCCATACTGCACGCCTATAGCACCCTAAAGGTGGTTTGTCCTCTTCATTCCCCAAAAGCAGGGAGGAGGGAGACAGTGTATAACTGTATCCTTCACCCAACTTATTACCCCTGGCTTCAGTCTGTATTAATGGCAAAGTTATGTGCTGGGTAGGGAAGTCTGCTCTGTAGTGGCTGAAGATGTTACTGCAGGCTTCAACCACATGGAGTCATTTAAATTAATTAAAATCAATTATTATATTTTAAAAACAAATAACCCTGAGATGCTCACCCCTAGAATCCCCTTAGTATGCATGCCAAGTTATTTTATCATTATTGATAAGAAATGCATTCTGTCCTAAGCAATAAGTTATATTTGAAGTTATGCTTTGAGAGTATATATTTTTAAGAAAAATGGATCAGAATGATCTTTCTTTAACTGATCTTTCTTTAACTAATTCCTGTTAGTACAAAACCAAAGACTGAACCCACCTAAAACAATGTTTGATGTATACTTTATTTGAGGTGCATTATTATAAATAATTGAATGGCTGCCAGAGGTTTCCTAAACACTGGGACTATACTTTAAAAAGACAGCAAAGGCGGAATCTGCAGACATATAAAGGCATTTGTTTGACATTTGTCTCTCTCTCTGTGCTTTCGTATGTATGTCTTTCCCTCCCTCCCTTTGTTTTTCCTTCATAGTCTAATTTATGAGCTCCTTGTCATCAGGGCCTTGAGTAGGTGTAAGGGGGCCGATCCAGATCTTTAAAGTCCTTCCTGTCCCCCATGCTAGGGCCCTGATCCAGATGAGAACACTGCACCTACACTAGAGTAAACATGGGGAGAAGACATAGCTGCGAGATATGAGTTCAAAGTAATGACTGTTTTGGCCTATTGGTGAAATAATCCCCTACTTCACCCCATTTAATTTAACTGTTTTGACCAACACAGCTGTCTCCTGTTAGGTCATATGAAGGCCCAAATGAAGCCGTGCTTTCCGTAATAAATAGTGTATGTTCTGATAGGTGATCCAAATCGAAACCTGGGGAAAGCTATCCCGCTGGGAGCTTATGTCAGGTCTCTGTCCATGTCAGACAGCTTCATTAGTGTCTGAAAGAGGGAATCAGATTCTTGCATGTGGAATTCACACCCAGACTATGTGATACAGAGCACACTGAAAGAAGGCAGTTGGGGTCAGAGGTCTGAGGCCAGTAATTTTCCAGGGTAGGTGTCAGGCATGGAGGAGACTGCTACGAAGAGACTAAAAATTCCAGTCCCTTGTATCAACACAAGTCTGGAGGCTCAGATGCGAGCAAAACGGGTGAACAGATGGGGGGAGGAATAACTTTTGTCTGTGGGCCTGTTCAGACATTACTTTTCCCTCAGAGAGGAAACAGGAATCAGCCATGGGCTTGCGCAGATTCATATGCGCCCTCCTCAGTGTGAGGGGAAATAACTCAAACCTAGAGATGCCATGTTCAAATTAGATTTTCCTAGGAGATTTAAAAACCACTTTGTCAAAAAAATTTTTAATCCATTCATATGTATTAATTCATTCAACAGCTCGGCTAAAAACAACATGAAACTACATTTGAAACTAGAAAAGAAAAATTTAAGAGAAAAGCGCTGCCCATTCATGAAAGCCAACATGAACTGCCTGAGGCAGACACCTCACTCTGCCTAATGATAGTGCCGGCCCTGGAATCAGGACTTCCCTCATCCAAACTCATCACTCCAGTAGCCTCTACTCCGGCGGTATAGAAATGCAGTAATTAAAAATAAATAAAATAAAATAATGACATAGTGGTGGCCAGCAATTTGGATGGCTTTAAAGGGGGGTACACAAATTTCTTGAGAAGGCTAACAAGGGCTTCAAGTCTCAATGGCTCTATGCTACCTCCAGTATCAGAGGCAGTAGACTTATGTACACCAGTTGCTGGGGAACATGGGCAGGAGGGTGCTGTTGCACCATGTCCTGCCTGTAGATTTCCCATTGGAGGCTGGTTGGCTACTGTGTGAACAGAATGCTGGACTAGATGAACACTTGGTCTGATTCAGCATGGTTCTTCTTATGCTCTTATGAATGAGGCCATCTTATTTCTTCATGAGTGCATTAAAAATGGCAAAAACATTGAACAATAAGCATGCATTCTATTGTGTTTCACAATGTGAGGCAAAAGGCACCACATGGTTCCACAGTCTGACTATTTCTTATTTCAGACCTCAGGGGCAATGACTACAACTGGGAACTGTAAAGACAAAAATATCACCTTCCCCTACAATGCCTCTTCCCTTTGGCACAAAACCAGCCATCAGGGAATTGATGGATTGCATCACATTGCCATTCAAATAACAGCAGTGCTACTAAGCTGCTTCCAGCAACCTAACTAGGCAATAGGGTATGCTTGACACAATTTGTTTCGTAACACAGATGTGCTTAGGAGAGGTCTGTGTGTATCACTCTTTTCATTGTTAAGGAAACCAGTACAGTCATTCCACCCCCACCCCCCTTGCAAACTGTTTGCGCTTCAAAAAATGTACCCTTGCTTGTGTGGCCATGTTTGCAGTAATCATTGTAGGAGGCAGCAGGCAAAAGAAAAGAAAAATAAATAAATATTGGGTTTGGGCGGAGGACAGTGCGTGAAGAGAGAAGACTCAAAACTGATTAAACATTTGCATTGCTAGTCTTATGTAAATACTTCTACAAAGGACGGTCCCAAAGCACAATATATTAAACTGGCAAATATCTCAAAGATCCTCTACCTGAACAGGTAAGGCAAATAAATCAATGAAGACAAAAGTTTGAAAACTCTTCCCAAATCATTTGCATAGTCAGGCAGAAGCAAATTCTAGATTCATCAGTCTGCTTTGCACATTCATGTGCCACACCTTCCCATCTCACAGCCCAGCTCTTGCATCCCATTTCATTCCAGCAGCTCAGCAGCCTAACCATCAAGTCCCCATCCAAATAAACCAAAACACTGTAGTGCTTTTGGTAGAGTTCACCTATCCACAAGGTCTTGGGGGCAAATAACCTTTACAATCACGGAACATTGCAGCATATATACAACATATAATGCCGTTTATATATTACATTTCTACCCTGCCCTTTTTCCTCTTGCAAGGAACCCAAGGTAGCTGGCATGGTCCTCTTCCTCTCCATTTTATCTGCACAACCACCCTGGGAAGAAGGTTAGGCTTAGAGTCAGTGACTGGCCCAAAGTCGGCCAGTGAGCTTCATGGCCCAAGTGAGGACTAGAACCAGGATCTCCCAAGTCTGAGTCCAACCCAGGGTGCCATACCGCAGGCCAGGAGTCCCAATCCAGCCCTCCAGGTTTGCCTAGCTGTCCACACACCCTTTTGTGGGGTGTATGGACACACCCGCTTTGACGCAACCACTGATAGTTTGGTGGTTTCTCAGCTTTTGTGCAGTTCCTCTACCCCCACCCCTGCCAGTATTGAAGATTGAAACTCCTCTCTTAAGGTTTAGTTAGTAGCAGTAAGAGACTTATGCTACAACATGCTGGTATTTGGGGTATTTTGGGCCTGGCCCCGTTTGCCTTTGGTCCAACCTACCACTAGAATCCAGCCCCTGAAAGCTTCTTCAAAGTGGAATTCAGCCTTTGGGCTGAAAGAGGTTCTGCAACCCCCTGCTCTAATCACTATACCACACTGGCTCTCCTTATGGGATAAGTGTATGTGTGTGAGAGGGGCGGAGGGGGGGAATGAGTGCCATTTTTAATAGAAGAACAGGGTGCAAATAAAATGAATGAATGGGGATATGTGGGTGGTCTAGCTCTGCCCACTGCCTGCTCAGGGCTACCCAGTGTAGCCTCCATCAGATTTCTCTCAAGGGAATGTGGCCCTCATCAGTAAAAAGGTTGCTGACTCCTAAGATAGAGGGATGAATGGTCTGACTCTATATAAAGCAGCTTCACATATCATATATTCAATGTAAACAAAATAAAATTGAGCCGTACGTTTAAAAAACATATTCATCCTGCACCATTAAGACCAAATCTTATACATGTACTTGCATGAAAAGTCCATTGAACTCAATGGGACTTTTCATGTATAGAATCAAGCTGCAAATAATTTTCGGTTTTAGTTACATTTACTCAAGAACGACATCCACCAAGTTCAATGGGACCGACTCCCCACATGCATTATGTACAGGATTGCAGCTTAGTTTGCTTCTGAAACACCACCAGAAGTGTGACTTCCTGTCTGATGAACAGGTGACAGAAGGAACCTACAGACCTTAATCACATACCCTGACCAAACAGCTCTATGAAAATCCACATGAATGAAAAACAAATTAAAAAAATAAAAAGCACTTGGCTTGTAGATGGTTTCTGTGGCAGATAGTCTTCATGTTGCTCTTATTCATTGGCAGGAGCAGGATCAGATGTTATCTTCCACCTTAAGCGGCAAAGGAATTATTCACGAAGAATACCTGTTGTTACACAAGTGCAGAACTCATAGGGGGCCTGTCACTTACAGAAAAAAGGACAGGCTCACTGATCAGTCTTTCACCCAGAATCCTGCTGTGCACAGAATACAAGAAAATTCTACAAAAGGGCACTGGGTGAGATCAGAAAGACACACAGCTCTGTGCTAGTGCCTCTACAGAAGCAGCCATTACTCAAGAGGGTCAATCCCCTTCTGAGTTTAGCAATATGTGGGTCTCTCCTTCTGGTCTCATTTGCAAATGGCCTTCTGCTCTTTGTCTGTGTTCCTACAACTCATAGCTTCTGGCTGGGGAACTACTCTTTTCCTGTTCCACCAAACTATCCCAGTTTATCTAGCCATCTGTACTCTTTACAATCAAGCTGCGGATGTAACACTGGATCTTACACTTCTTTGTGATAATTTTGGAAGCACAGCCATTCCAAGGAAGCAGATTAAAGCAGCTTTATATGCACAAAGGAAACAGAAGTAGGTTTGTAGGTTATCATCCTCAAAGTCAAAGAGGGACTCCTTGGATCATCATCACACTAGAGCACTTTCACAACTGAGACAAGGAAGTATTTTAAAATTTCTTTTGCCAAAATGGTTTGGGGAGGGAGTAGATGGGACGGGATTTATGAATAAGAGTCTGATGTAATGCATAAAGCATTAAAAAATCATTCTAAAATGGCTATCATTATGATGGCTGGAGGATATATGATGGGACCCTGTGTACAGAGACACACACTGCATCCCTCTACAGGGTTAGACCAGCCCGTGTCAGGGCTTAGGGGAAGATTTTGTCCTCACTGCAAGAGGACAGCAGCCATTTAGTTAAATAGGAGAAACTGAAGGAGAGGCTAAACCTGCTTCCTGCCACTGGTGAACGTAGCCATTAAAAACTAATCCTGCAAGACCCTATCTCAGTTTCTGTTTCTTGGTCACACTGTAGTGTGCAATGTGATGGAATGTCAGCAAATGGATTTTATTAGACCAGAGAAATGTGGCTAGAGGCCTCCCTCTGGTGGCTGCTTTGCAGGGCGCATATGTAGCATTTTTTTCTACCACAATCTTTAGGTAGAGCTAGAGCATCTACAGCTTGGCTGCAGAGAAACTTTGGGCGAACCTTTGCCATACTACAAATTCCTCCTCTATGGTCTGCTGTGGCATTGTGGGATGCTGTTTAAGAAACACAAACCCCAACCCTCTTTAGACATGCAGAAATAATTGTGCAGCTCTTTGGATGCCATGTTTTCCCCTCATGAAGGAAAACTCTCACATATTTTATTCCAAAATCCAGATAAAGGTTTGTCACTAGTGGCCTCATCGAGAGACCCACGTCCAACTGTGGGTGCATTCAGGTGCTAAGCTATGTTGACAGAACCCTTTTACAAATAGATCCGTCAATCAGCTACCTAGTGGGGAGAGGGGGTCCCCTCCAGGGAGCCCTACCAACAGCTGAGCACAACTATTGCTTTCATAAGACAGCTCTGGATGTTTGTAACAAGCTACGGATGAATTCAACGAAATGCTCCCTTGGTAAATTGGTCCAGGAGAATTTGCATGTTGGATTTTACTAAGCAGTTTAAAAAATCACCCCCCTCCCTGAAAACCTACATTAGTTTTGGAAATGTATTTTTAAAACGCTTAAGATGAACAGGATCCTATTCAGTAATAACAGCAAAGCTTCTGCCTGCCCCTGAAGAAATGATCATTTTGAAAAACTGTTTAAATTGTGTTTTGCAGGCAATGCACTGTTCTTCTCTAGCCGTGGATCACAGTGGGCAGTGAGCATGTGGGACACATAAAAGGACTTAAAGCCACCTTCGACAGTGAACAGTTTCATTTAAGACCCAAGACTATTAATGTGAAGTCAATGAGAAAAATAAATCTTCATTCAGGCTTGAGAGTTTATTAGTTTTGCAAATAGCTTCCAGGCTATATAGTTAGCAATAAGGACATCATGCTAATGTGAGTGAAAAATTATTCTGAAAAGACACTATTTAAAATAATTTTAAATCCATTCTGCAGAAAAGGTATTCAATTTTTTCCTGTGAAGTTTCTCTTTAAAAATCATATACCATTCCATAACTAAATCAGTCTGTGTAATTTGAAAAAGTTTTATAAATGCAACTTTGATTTTAGAATTGTTGCAACACATACACTTTAATCAAGAGAAATAACTAGGAACTTTACAGCTAATATTCCAATATATAATTCTACTTGTCATTTAAGTCTAACTGGGAAATATCCATTGTAATTGGAAGTGTACATTTTAACGCTGTATGGAAATGTGGTTTAAGGTCTGGAACTGCATACAATTTCTTTGCACATGCTACCCACAAGGCAATTCAAACACCTGTAGATAACAGTTTCACAAGTTAATAAGCTCTACATAATATACTGACACATTACTTTTGGAAGGCAAAAGAAAAATTTGGTGTTTAAACACATTCATTTATTATAAAACAAAATGAACTTAAGTTAGATTGAGACAAGGAAACTGAGCAAGTAGTTTAGATCCTGCAAACAGCATATCATTTCAAGTTTGTAAATAAAGATGTAAGGAGCTCCTAATATGTTGTCCTCTGCTCTACAAATGGGAGGAAGTGGAGAAGCAAAGCTTCAAGGTATATGGGTTAGAGCCATCTGCAAGATACAAAAGGAAACTCAACAGTTAGAAAGAATATCATATGGGATAGTTTTGCTCATTATATCAACCTGCAAATCTGAGAAATGGGATTTCTTTTAACAAGTGCTTTACTCTTGTGATATAAACTGCTATGAAATATTTGGCTCTACTACTGATTTGCTTTTTCATAGAATAAAAGCAGCAAATTGCTTTCAATCTAGGGACTTTCCACAGAACCAGTTCTACTTTAAAAAGCATGATTTAGATGCCTTCCCTCATGGTTCCACTTCTGTCACAGAGATAAATTATCACACCATTCAAACTACTTTACCTTCTACTGATATGTGTGGGTGTGGAAGTGGTAGTGGGGAGATGGATAAGAGTCCATCCATTGCTATTGGGACTATTGCATGGAATGTGGTTACATAAACTAAGTTCTTTACTGGATATTGCTTTTTGCAAATTCATACATACTACTGTCATCTTAAAAAAACTTGTTTTGAGGGTTCATTGATCTTCTGTTGTATTATTCTAGTGCAAGAATGCTCATTCAGCCTTTTTTTAAGCTAGCAGACATGAAAGCAAGATAATCCCCCTTTTTGGCAATGCCTTGCCAAGAGGGCACAATATGCTTGTTTATGTTGCAACAGCAGCAGCAGCATTTAAAAAACAGGATTTGAAAGAAGCATGTTTAACTCTTAGTCGGTTTCACTAACCTGTCACTCACAGGCATTAATTAACTTTCACAGTTTCCACTATATAATGCACATTTATCTGCCTACTTGGGGCCGGAAGGAGAACCACTGTTGACTTAATGAGAGTTCCTCTTCTCTATTTGAGAATCAGTCTAATATCCTAATTTGCACAGTAACTTGTAAATGGAGTGGATCAGTCTCACTTCAACCTGTATAGTCACTAACTCGTAAGGTCCCCAAAAGATCAAGTCATAGGGATGGGCGGTCATCCTTTTCCCCAACCAAGCAAATCCTTTAGTACATAAGATGATAGGACCCAAGTAGGTTCTTTGTCTCTTCTTTGAATCTTGGCTGTAACTATGGACATCATGATTGCAATTTTTTGTTTCTTCATCCTCTAACTTTCAATGTGCTTTTGGCTTTAGCAGACACTAAGCGGACTGGTGGCTTCCCAGATGGCAGAAAAATTAAACTGATTTTGGGATGGATCTTTGCCAACTAGTTCCTGGACTTGTAAATTAGGTTCTATGCTGTCCTTACTGCCACCTTACATTAGAGGAAAGTAACTATTTTAAATGTTTTCTTTATTCTTTATATTCTTTTTCTTTATAGAAGTGTTGTGCAAAAGCAAGCATGCAACTCAGTTTTTCAACCACACGTTTTGCTCAGTCATAGGGAAAAGCCCTTACACAGTAATGGAACAGAACTGGAGCAGCTGTGTGCTGAAAGACATACAAGACTCTTTAGCATGAAGTTCAGATTGACCAGTCGACCCAACTACAATTTGAGTATTACATCCTGCAAATATCACTTCCCAGCTTAACATTTATCCGACTAATAAGAAAAGCAGAAACAAAATATAAAGATGGAGAATATTTCAACATGGCAACTTACTGGGGACCCTTATCTGGTAGTGATTAAGTACTGTAAGAGCTTTCACTGCATCTGTCTTGCATTCCCACTCCAACAGACCGGAAAGTGTTTTGGCTGAAGCTGCAAAACCAAGAGTTAAAATATCTTTACCTATATAGAATCAGTAGGTTAGGTTTCTTGAAGAGTTAAAGAAAGACAAAAATAATTACTTACGTTTTGGATCAAATACTTTATATTTGATAAAAGACAGGACTTCGTGATCATCACACAACTGGAACAATAACAAAATGAGAATATGGTTATTACGTAGCAAGGATCCAATTCTAAAGGATTTCACAACACGACTAGTATATGTGAGATACACCAGTAAGTGTCAAACTTGCTCCATATTGGGCCAGAGTGTACTCACTTTGTTAATTTAAATGTGGGATACACCATGAAGCAAGAGGTAGGAAACTGCCTCCTTACTATAGGTGATAAAAGCAATACCTTTGCTTTGCGTTCGACTGTATTGCAGAACCCTCTTAAAATCATACAAAGTCACTAACCAATGAAAAAAGGTTAATCCAGTCTACCCTGTAGTGAAAGCACTGTATTCTTGCCATGGTTCAAAATCAAAGACATATGTCATGGAAGATGCATCCAAAATAAGGAAGCTAAAAGATTGTTTGTATTATCTGCTACCACAGCTCAGAAACCGGACAAGGGCTGCTTTGGACATTGGAAAAACCAATCAGGAATAGCCAGTATTGTGATTCATGTGCCATAAACATCTCCTGATTCTATGCAGACACCTGTATTGGCTTCATGATCACACAAGAGAGCAGTATGGATTCTGTGATTATGTATCAGTGCATAGTTGATGCACAAAACAACCCACATAATTATCCCCCCACTGCAGAGAAATCTGAAGTGCCCTTTTTAAACGCTTTATAGCAAGGGTGGCCAACTTGTAGGTAAACATTTGGAGAACCACAACTCACATCAGCCCTAGTCAATGATGAGGGATCCTGAGAGTTGTAGCTCAAAATATCTGGAGGGCCACAAATTGCCCTCTTCTGCTTTACAGAGATCTCTTGCTGTTCGTTTAATTTTGAAAACGACAATATCCTGTTTAAGATTCTGAAAGATTTTAGAATTCTATCTTATCCATACTATAGTTGGCTAGCTACTTTGTAAATATATAGCATCTAGCAGTGCAATACTAAGCACACCTGCTAGGGAGTAAGCCCCATTATTGAGCTCAGTGAGACTTCCTTTGGAGTAAATATGCTTAGTATTGTACTGTACAACTTCTAAAAAAGTAAAGTATATTTTAAGGAGCAATCCTATGGCCCCCTAGACAGCATCTCAGGGGCCATAAGATAATTTGTATTCCTGGATCCATGGTCAGAGACAACAGTCCAACCATGGAGGGGGAAAGCCATGCTCCCCCTTGCAGCTGGCACAGCAAGAAATGTGCCAGCTGCCTCTCTGTGGTCAGGAATGCCACCTCAGAAAGGGGGAAAAGGGGATGTCTTGATGGATTGGAGGTCAGGATATGAGCTCTTTTGAAGCCTCTTCAGCCTTCTTCCCTCCCCCTCCAAAACGCCCCCGTTAGATAAGCAAAAAAGTCCATCTAGTAAAATATACAGAGCAGGAGGATGGGGGAAGTGATGATTGCCTGTTACGCCTCCCATCTTGCACTGGATGATCATATGCCTCTGAATTTGGAAGTTTACAATAATCGAGAGCAGAAACAATAGGATTGCGCCTTTAGGGAAGTTAATTCAGCCTGACATTTGACACCTAAGTTCTATGATGCAGAATCTTCTATTCCTACCTTCACAAAGGTCTCTTCAGTCACACACAGTGGAACATTGTAGTAATGCAACACACAAGAAGGTGGCTGAATGATATTCTTGGATGCTTGGCCAGCACTGGTAAAGCGATTATTCTTGCTCATTGCAAAGTCTTTATAACTGCTTGTCCCATCTTCCAGTTCGAATATCTGACTAGGAACAACTGAATGCTGTTTGGACACACTACAATTAAAGAGTACATATTTAAGAACACCTCTTTTCATTTAAATCATTTTAGGATATTTTTAAACCATTCTCAAAGCATAGTCCAAGTATTTACATTAGCACAAGTGATTTTTTTTTACCTTCTTGGTATTTACAGACAGTATTCTTCCCATAAAAAAAAAATTCAGAATCCTTGCTTAGTATCTTGCAGCGCTAAACAACTGCAGAGCTAAACAACTGCAGAGCACAAGTGTTGCAGTATTAGTACTGAATGTAAAGATGGATTGCACACATACCAAACATTAAGCCTCTTCCCAAATAATTTGACATTATTGAGATGTGTGACTGCTCTTTCAACAGCATATTCATCACCCATTTCCACTAATGCTGTGCCTGGAATAGTCTTCATAAACTTCACCTGCAGTATTTTGGAAAAAAGAAGACAAGACAATGCAGTTTAAAGCATGACAGGAAATTCTGCAGATTTGACTGGGAGATACATGACACTGGTTTGCCTTCTACATAAATTGTTTACTGTTCTTTAAAATAACACAGCCTAGACTTCTTTTCTTTTTTACCTTTTCAATATTTCCATACAAGCAGAACAAGTTGAAGACTCTTGAGCAGTTCATCTTTTGCTGGTGCAATCCGCTAACCATGACAACAGAACCGGAGGGGTTCCCCCCATGCATATAAGATGAGGAGGCTTGGGGAAGTGGATAAGCAACCAGCTCTGGAGTATCCCGAGATGCCATTCGGTATCGGCTTGGTAATGGCAACAAAGGACCGTGTGAGCCTAAAGACAAAGTATTCTAGTTAACTTCATCAGAACAGTTTAATTGATCCAATCTGCACACATAAGATATCAAGTTGCAAAAGCTGCCAATTTTTTATTCCACAATCATGTCTTATTCATATTTCATAAAGTGTTAAAATGAAATTTTAGTTAGCATCAACTAATGGAAGTTGTCAAAACATAGCAAAAAATTATGCAACTTCTTAATGTTTCTGGAAACGTTCTAGTATTCAACCCCCCCACCCCACCCCAAGCAAAAATTTTCTCTATTGAGCAATTCCATGATGTTCAATAAAGATGCTTTTTTATGGCTGGCAGCAACACCTCTTAGATATTGGAAAAACATAAAATTCTTGTATCAACTCTTGGAGAGAACCTAAACTACTACCTAGCTGAGAGAGCTGGTGCTGATACAATTAGTAATAGAATTTAGCTATTAAAGTTTTGCTACAATAGGCTGTGAAGATTTTACATCAAATAAAACACAGAAATCTATCTAGACAAGAACCAACCAAATAAAATGCATATACTTCCTCCTTCCCGCATGTCTCCAAAGTAGTGGGACAACTTAAAAGAATCTAAGGCCAAAAGCCAACAGACCTAAGAGCAACAAATTCAGTGATCTAATGATGTTGGATTGTGCGCTACTCAAGTTTGAAGCTAAGTATTTAAAAAGATGAAAAAATTGAAAGATTGTGTGTTTTGTTTGGCAATTACCAATCTATGTCCTCTCTTGCAGACATAACATAAATAGAAAGCCAGCACACTCAACAACTGTTTTGATCAAAATCAGGACTGGTCCTACCATGCAGCAGAGTAGAGCAACCTGCTTCAGGGAACACAATGAGGGGAGACAAACAAATACAGGAATTGTCTGAATGGTGTAGCAAGATATTTAAAGTGTTAGCCCTAGCAGGGGAGTTGGATTTGGGTTCTGCTTCAGACAACAAAATGTGTTCATCAGGTACTACAAACAAAACTGAAACAAGGAAAATCTATATGATGGTTATATATTACCTCCAGTATTAAGGCAGTATGCCTTTGAACTCTAGCTGCTGGGGAATGTGAGGAGGAGGGTGCTATTACATTCATGTCCTGCTTATGAGCTTCCCAGAGGCATTTGGCTGGCCACTGTAGGAACAGAATGTTGGACTAGATAGCCTTTGGTCAGATCCGGCACAGCTTTTTATGTTCTTATGCCATCAACCTGCTGACTATGTTTTCAGTATAAGCCACTGGGTTTATGAACAATCCTTCAGTTAAACACACTGAAAGCCAAATAGCAACTTACCATAGCCATCATGCCTAAATGATGAGGGATGTTCTCCCAAAATAGCTTGCCTCTGGCGACCTTTACCTCCATCTAAAGAAAATAAGATAGTGTTAGCAATAAACAAATAATCCCCCCATTCAAGATATTGGAACTTCATCATTAAGAAAAGAAGTGTTTTCCAGTTAAGAATGTAAGAAGAGCCCCAAGGGTCCACTTACTCCAGTATCATGTTTCCAATAATGGCCAACCAGATACTTCCATGTTACTTTAAGATATTACTTCTGATTACTTTAAAATGTTCAATTAAACTGACTTGCTTTAACACAAAATTATAGTTATAGGACACAAAAATTATTGTTAGCATAAACATATTACATTTGAAAAGATCTGACATTTTAAACCTAAGAAAACTGGACAGTTCTTCTAACACCACACAATACTATAGATGATACTGAAGAGAAGGAATTACCTATAACTCTCATAAAAACAAGTTGTAAATGCAGTACTTTCGAAGGACAGTACCTGAATCACACTATTAGCTTCAACAGCAACACAGTTTCAAAGTAGGCTTCTTTCAAGAAGTTTCAGCATAATCCAACAACAACCTGTATTACATGGT
This sequence comes from Anniella stebbinsi, assembly GCA_029215795.1. Classification (NCBI taxonomy): domain Eukaryota; kingdom Metazoa; phylum Chordata; class Lepidosauria; order Squamata; family Anniellidae; genus Anniella; species Anniella stebbinsi. Next base: position 257,715,612 of record JARDYH010000003.1, on the reverse strand, counting down.
TTCATAATCAGTAAACAGAGAGTACCATATTGTGTACATACATAATTACACCAACAGCTACTGATGGAGAGTGGTGAGAAAACTATATGTTACTACACTATTAAGATTATACAGCCTACGTTATAATTGCAATAAAAATTGCACTTTTAAAAAGCACTTTTAACAATGAAAAGGACTTTCAGCATCTGCATTTAATACAAGAATGTAAAGTTAACCAAGGGGTCAACACTACTGGGTGAAAGCAGTGACCAACCTGAAACGATTATTTATAATATTCCAGTAAATGTTTATTACAAGTTATCTTGGTAAGCAGCAGCAAGCTTTAACCTTCATGCTGCTTCCTTCCGTTAAGCAATCTGAAGTGCCAATCACTCAGTTGACTACTGAGCAATGAGAAATGAGAAACATCCAGCCAAAGAGCATTTGGTTCAACGGGAAAGTAAAGCACATGCTTACATCTATCCCATTGAAATTGATGGGATTTAAGAGAGCTCAGCTTTGATAATGACAACATTTAAAATGTTGTTTTTTAACGTTTGATGTTTTATTGAGGAAACAAATATCTGTGCGTATAACCATTTGCTTGAGGGGAAAGGTGTGAAGGGAGAAATGTTAACACCCTGAGACTAAACCTATTATTTGAAAGCAACTTCCACTGACTTCAGCAGAATTTACTTTAGTGTATGTATATAAGGCTTTTCTCATGGAAAAAAAAACTGCCATTAATAAGATCTTAAGCATCAGACTGATTTTAGACCCTAAAATACTTTTAATGACTGTTATTAAAGGGCTATCTCTTAAGAACCAAGAGCCTTTACTGTTCCACGTAATAGTAGAAATGAGAATTGTTTATGCTAAATATTAAAATCGAGACAGACTTAAAAACAGTTCATGAAGTTGTAGGACCTGGCTGAACTAAGTAAACTAACACAAGAGGAGATCATTTTATTCCACATGAAAGCTACAGGAAGATCATGTGGAGGATTTCATGAAAAAATAATACATTATCATGAAGGACTGAAGTTTTTAAGAACACAACTGGAGAAAAAACTCTTATATTTAACTGATAAATACAGATGCCACTGGTCATGCAAGCATTATGGAGTTTAATAAGAAACTATTTTATGGTGGGGATGTCATTTGCAGATGCATCTGCGGTTGCACTAGTGTCAATTTCAATGCAAATACTCACTGCAAAATAGACACACATGCAACTGTCATATGCAACAGCACTTTCTATATGCATATTTTATCTTGCATGAGAAGTGCTATTCATCTAACAAATCCATCATTTGAATCAGCTCTGAAGTTACAGAGGAGTGCAGGATTTGTGAAAGTGGCATACACCAGCCAACATATTTATATTAGATTTTCCAGTAGAATACTATGGCACAGTACTAAGCTTGGGAATGGGGAAAAAATCAGGTTCAAATTGACCAATTCTTTCAGCCTAACATACCCCACAGAGTTATGAGGCTGAAGAACGACTCTTGAGTGTATTAGAAAAAGCTCCACATGACCAAGGGAACTTTGTACTTCTGCTTTTCAAATTCCAGTGCTACATGGCAATTCCAAAGGAGCAATTGAAAGCAATTTGCAATATGGTATGGCATCTGCTGTTCAAATTAAGAGTCAAATGTCCCACTGTCCTTTAGTGCACCTGCTTTATTTTTCTTCAAAGAGAGATTTCTCATTTCCCATAGTTTCATTTACTGGGACAAGATACAGTTTATAAATACTATCTCAACTGAATGCCTGCCAGTTGCTTGAATTTTCATCTGCTTAGTTCAGAAACTTAGTAATATTAATAGTTAAGTGACCAGATAGGTTGAATCAAAATTTATCCTTTAACGTAAATACTGAGGTTGGACAATCTGCTAACCAATACTGCAGCCCCCTTATTAACCTTTTACAAATTCTTAAGTCTGCATGTTGAACACCTAAGTTTTAATAATACATTTTTACAAGCCAAAGCACTACCAATAAAAACCAACCTTTTAGCAATAGTTAAAAGGCAAGTTGAAACCTTCACTTTCATGTTTAAAATTTAGAAGATACTCTACCTTGATAAGGTAAGTTCCCAACTCCATGTTATAAATGCCTAGATTTTTAAAAAGTACATTACAGCAAATTATACACAAGTCATTTAGTTACAGAGAACATTTACAGGAGTCAGACTACATAGCAACTTTTCTTTTACATTTTCATGCAGTTATTTTACTGATGAAAACAATGTTCCAACTAAGCTTTGCAGTTAAAATGCTTAGACAAATTATACCTTGCACCAAATATTGGTGTCTGATGGGACAGGTTTCACAGGGTGCTGCTGAATTCCAATTAATCTTTAGATAACTGCAGTCCTTTAGACAACATTTACACTGGAAAACCTAACTTCAATTTTCTTTTACATACAAAAATGAAAATTAGCACAATATACAGGAGAGAAACAAGAGCTTGGATCTTTCATTTTATGCAGTTCCATTCTACAACTGTCATTTTATAGGGACATAAGATTGGAAACACATGCAAACTGGATTAGAATGGGTACAGTCTACCACGGTATTCATACCATGCAAATCAGAAGTGCTATAAGTGTCCTCCTTGATATGCTTGTGGTGATGGTGCATGCAGTATGCAGTCAAGGTGAGTTGCAAGTCTGAGATTTTTCAGAGGGCCTTTTGATGATGCCGATGTGGTGCATGATGAAGTGTAGAGTCAGCCTGCTGGAGTCCTCTATCCTTCTTAATGCCTTGTCCAACATAGGGAAAAATCCTTTCCATGGAGAAGCAGTGTGCAAGTTTGTAGTTTGTAAGGAATAGTCTGCATCAGTGTCCTCTCCTCCAAAGAGTGAGAGCTGCTTGGAGAAATGCAAGTCCTTGTACTGCAAACATGCTTGCATGTGTGGGCTCCTTGTTGAACTAAATAGCTCAATATAACCAGCAGGGGGCACTAATGTTGAGAGTTATTCTTTTCCAGGGTTACAGGATGCCTTTTACAACAGAGCTTCACCAGCAATACTTGGCTTGAAATGGCTAATGCATTAGACAAGCTAACTGCATATACGTATCTACTGAAACATGTTTAGAACGATTACCAAAACACTTACCTCGTCTGCCCAGATATGGTTTAGTATAGTCCCAACTATCGTTGTCATTTCGAATGACATTAAGTCGAGGTGGCTGTTAAGATATAAATAGACAGTGAGTCTTAATCATTGTTTCCCTCCTAGAGGAGTATAGAAGTTTTAAAAAGTATGATCATTACCCTTGCATATTCAATTTTTAGGGTACAGCATCCTGCATATATATCCGCTCCATTGAGTGCTGCTTTTGCCTTCTGGGCACAAAGAACTGATTCAAACATAAGTTGTGTTAAGGATTGCATTTAAACCAATCTTTTCCTTTCCCAACTAAAGAAAGAGCTCCAAGCCAAACATTTTTAGACAAGAACACAGTATGGGCCAGTTTGCACGTCACTTTTAAGCCTAGTGGTTTATAAGCTACTCTTAGTAGTTTATAAGTTACTGTATCCCCCACACGATCAAACACATAAGCTACTGTGTGTAGCTCATTTCCCCCCTCCCCCTTCAGTCCTCCAGCACACATACCAGGGTCCATGGAAGCAGAACTGTCCTGTCTGCTGCCAAGTTCCCCTTTTCTGGCTCCGATTGCGATGGTAATTGGGGTTGGGTCCCCCTCCCTTTTTTAAATAGCCCCAGCCCCTTGTTGTGCATGAAGGAAAAGCCAAAAATCAGGGGGGGGGGGGAATACAGCTCCCACCAAGGAATGTGGGAGTAACACAGTCCTTGGTAGGGGGTTGGATTTCATCTCCACCCCACCCCCAACTTTCCACACAGCGTACCTTTAAATCCCCATTGCAACTCAATGGAGATCACTTTGACTTGAACTGGGGATTTAAAGTGGGGCACTTTTTATTTTTTTTTCCTCTTTGGATACCGGCTTGCCCTTCTGCAAATTGCTCAAAGATGGAGGGGTGCAGGTAGGGAGAGCCGGTATCCAAGCCTCATAGCAATCACTGTCTCCACATTGCTCTTGAGAACTGTCAAAAATGGCAGCTCTCAAAAGCAAGGTCCAGAGAGAGATCCTTACAAGGAGCTGGGGAAGCGGCCCATTTCTTCTGTCAAAGCGAGGGTGCCAGGCATGGGGAGGTGTGGGACGGGGTGCCCACTGTCCCTCTCATCCCTCCCTGTGCCTAGCACCCTCTCTTCCTCAGAAAATGTGCGGGAAACAAAATTTTAATGACTTTGTTCCATTCTTGTGCAAGAATAGAAAAAAATACATTTTAAAAAAATGGAAAGGGAGGTAAGAAAAGTGGATGCTCTAGTTGGGGAGGCCCTTTGGGTGCCCCTCACCCTGGCACAATGGGGAATCCCATGGGGGGAAGGGTCTTAAAGGCAGACTTCCCAGCCAAACTCCCTTCGTGCCGGGGTGGAACAGCACCCTTGGGGACTGCCCTAATTGGGGTTTCCAATTTCCATACCCCACACCCCCTCCTCACCCAAAATAAATATTTTCTTCCACCTTTAGATTCCAATGGAATTGAATGGGCACCTGTAAATCCCATTGTATTTCATGAAAATCTAAAGGTGCCCCATAAGAGAAATCAGGAGTGGAGGGTGAACCCCCCCCCCCAAGGACTGGCTTGCCCCCACAGTCCTTGGAGGGGGGATGGATTTTACACACCCATCCCCAATTTTCAGTTTTTTGGTGTTCTTGGAACCCGTTACACAAAAGGATTCCAGAAATAAACAAAAAAAACGGGGAAATTAGGGGTGGGGTGGGGGACACCTCCCACCAAGTACTATGGAGATAAGCCAGTCCTTGGCAGGGAGGATTTTGCTCCCCACCCTGATTTCAGTAACAGGGCACCTTTTAAATCCCCAATGCAAGTGGAGGTTTTCTCCACTGATTTGCATTAAGGAATTTAAGGTTTGCTTTTTTCATTTTTTTTCTTTCTTTTTCCCAGATGCTACACTGCAGCACAGCAGTAGGAAATGAAGAACATTGGCTTTCTACCCCCTGTACACCAGCATGTTTGGGCATCATGCAAGGGTGCAAAGGGGGGGGGGGGGAAGCTGGTATCTTTGGATTTCCCCTTGCTGCGCACTTGTGCAAGATCAGGAACCAACCAAACAAACAAACAAACAAAAACCCACCCAAAAACATTTCCCCATGTGTGCAAATGGGAAGCCTCCCGTACTTCCATGAACATAAAAAATGGGACCCAACTCTGATCGCAACTGGAACCAGGAAGGGGGCACTGGCAGTGGCTTGGGTGTGCACACCATGGGCAAGAGATACAGGTGTTTCTGCCGCTCTTGCTAAGTGGCTCACTGCCCTTTAGCCATGATGGAGTGCCAGATGAAACGATAAGCCACGGTAGCTAAAATGAACTTCACTACAGGATGTGGCTTATCAGGATGGCTTACTTTGGCTGAATAAACTGTCGTGGTTGGGGAAAACTGCACACGGACACTACAATAAGCTATGATGTTTCCCCTCCCCCTCAAAAAATATATTAGAAATCATTGTGGCTTATTGTGTCATGCAAACCCAGTCTATCTGTACAAGAAATCAACTGGGGGTTCTTTAGTCACATTCAGTTATAAATAAGGAAATGTTCATTTCCAGTTTCTGCATGAACAATTTCAATATACTGGGAGACTGACAAATCAGCGTGAAATCACTTTCAATTGTCTAAAATTAATTTCATATGTTACCTCTTCAAACATGTTGTTTCCAAAATATGTTAAACTTTAAAACAGGACTAGTTTATGAGCTGGTGTGCTTCTAAGAGCACTATTTACAAATTTCTGAACATGAAATAATTTATATTACCAAATATCAACATCAAATATAGGTTTATTAATGCAATAGCAAAGAGACTGTGCAAAATGGCCAAAAAAACAATGGGGTGTTATAGAGAAAGCTGATGTGAGTGTAGCAGTTCAGAATCCTTTCCAAAGCTAGGGAGAAAAGTTGAGCACAGATGTAATAGGGTGCTCCTATTGGCCGCAGGACTTGTTCAATTGCTGCAGACAAAGATAAAGATTCACTTTCTGGACATAACCGTGCAACTATACAATGGACATATAAGCAACACCTTATGTCACAAACCTACCGACAGCTACACATGCTTACATGCTTCTAGCTTCCATCCAGAACAACTACAAGATCCATTGCCTACAGCCAAGCCCTACTCTCTACAATAATATCTGTTTATATTTCTTGGATAGAGACCCACACCTTCAGGATTTAAAGCAGGCATTCCTTGTGAAGAAAAAAAACAGGCTGACAAAGCCAAACTGGTACCAAGGACAGTCTACTACAGAACAGACACAGAAGAGAAAACAACACAACACCACTTGTCACGTAGTTTCCAGATAAAAACCATTCAAATGAATCAATGATCTACAGCTCAACCTGGATGGTACTTCCCTCTCACAGACCTTGGGTGGCCTTTACTTGCATATAGACAGCCTCTCCAACCTAAAACAGCTAATCACTAACAATAACACACCTAACCTAGGGCCTGAATCCTACAACAAACCCAAATGCCAACTCTGTTCTCATATCTACTCTGGAAACCCCATTATAGAACCCAAGAATGTTATCCACAATATTAGAGGCTCCTTCACTTGCTCATCTTCCAGTGTGTCAATTATGCCATCTACTGTCAGCAATGCCCTTCTGTGTTCTAAACAAGCATTCTACGAAAAGAATGGATACAAATCTGACATCAGAAATATCAATATTCAAAAACTGGTGAGAGAGCAATTCAGGGTTCAGGACGCTCTGTCATTGACCTTGAGGTGGTCCATCATAAAGCAAACAAACTTTAAAAGAGAGACTGCTATGTTAGACTTCATCAACAGGTTTAATTCTATTGCCACAGGGTTGAATCAGGAAAAGGAATTTTGTCACACTGTTAATTGGCTTACCTGGTGCCAGGATGTTTTTGTTATCAACAGCAACTGTATTGTGAATAGCCATTAATAATATGGTTATCACCATCAGTATTGTCTGCTTAAAACAAATGAAGAACTGTGAAGAGTTCGGAAAAGATCTCTAGAAAGCCAGAGAACGGGCATCAAAATGGCAAATGCAGTTCAATGTAAGCAAGTGTAAAGTGATGCATGTCGGGGCAAACCCCCCTAACTTCACATATATGCTGATGGGATTGCAATGCGTTGTACATAGGGCTACCTTTGTGCCTAGTCCAGAAACTTCAACTAGTTCAAAATATGGCAGCCAGGTTGGTAACCGGTACATCTAGGGGTGACCACATAACACCAGTCTTACAATCATTCCACTGGCTGCCAATTAGCTTCCATGCGAAGTATAAAGTGTTGGTTATTACCTTTAAAGCCCTACATGGTTTGGGTCCAGGTTACCTGCGGGATCGCCTTCTCCCATATAATACGCCCCGCACACTCAGGTCCTCTGGGAATAATTTACTTCAATCAGCCAGAACTAGGCTGACGAGCGTTACCCAGAGGACCTTCTCTTCTGTCGCTCCCAGACTGTGGAACGGCCTGCCGGAGATTCGACAAATTAGCAATCTTCTTGAATTTCAGAGAGCTGTGAAGACTGATCTCTTCCGGCAGGCCTATCCAGTTGAATTTTATTGTATTTGTTTTTATTCGTTTTAATGTTTTATCTATTTTATGATTCTTGTATTTATATTTATTGTTATTCCCCACCTCGATCTGGATGGAGAGGCGGGTTAGAAATAAAATAAATAAATAATAATGATAATAATAATAATAATAGGAGGTAGTAGTGACTGACCAAAAAAGAGATGTTGGGGTTGTGGTGGACAGCTTGCTGAAAATGTCAACCCAGTGTGCAGTTGCTGTGAAAAATGCCAATTTCATGTTAGACATAATCAGAAAAGGAAATTCCAAGTTATGCATAATTAGAAAAGGAAATTCCATGTTAGGCATAATTAGAAACATACTGCCCTTATACACATCTATGGTGCAATCACACTTGGAATACTGTGCACTGTTCTGGTCACTGCATATAAAAAAGAATATTGTAGAGTTGGAAAATGTGAAGGGAAGGGCAACTAAAATGTTGACATGGTAGAAATGTACAAAATTTTTCTCCCTCTCTCATAATACTAGAACCCAGGATCATCCCATGAAACTGATTGGTGGAAGGTTCAGGATAGATAAAAGGAAGTACTTCTTCACACAGCACATAGTTGAACTATGGAACTCACTATCACAACATCTAGCGATAGCCACCAATTTGAATGGCTTTAAAAGTAGATTGGACAAATTCATGGAGAAGGCTTTCAATGCCTATTAGTACTCCTCCAGTACCAGAGGCAGTATGCCTATACACACCAGTTGCTGGAGAACTTCAGTGGGAAAGAGCTTTTGCACTCATGTCTTGCCTGTGGGTTTCCCATGGGAGGCTGGTTGGCCACTGTGTGAACAGAATGCTGGACTAGATGGACCTTTATCTGATGGCATGGCTCTTAGTTTCTTATGAAGATAAAGAGTGGCTGTGAAAAGGGAAGGGGACACATGCTCAGTCAGGACGTGGAAGGAAGTGATAAGTTCACTGACTCCCTAGAAAGGTTGATTGCCTGACAGGATGAAGATGAGAAACATAGAAGTAGAGGAACATCTTCCCTTACTGAAGCCCAATGGGATACCTGGTAGTCAGTGAAATGAGACCCTATGACATAGTGTATCACAAAACAAAAAGCTATAAAAAGGATATTCAACCATGGCTTGTATTCCATTCCTCTTGAATATGACAATACGCTGAACTTTCCCAACAGGGTTGCACACTGTATACAAGACATCCTACAAAAAAAAGAGACACTGTTTAAACATTTTAAGCTTTACTGGACAATTGCTTTCCAAAATTTTACCAAATGAAATGCATTCCTACAAAAAAAATCATCACCATTTAACAGGTAATTTGAATTACTTTACATACATCAAGAAATGCATTTATCCCCATTACACTGAATCACCTGCCTCCCTAAGTAGTTATGCAACCACGTGAGAAAAACATTCGCGCAAAAGATGAAACATCAAAACAGTGCAATTCAAAAGAGGAAATCTAAATTCAGGGTTTATTTCTGTTTGCTTCAAAAGTTTCTCTTTCAAGCTGACTGGGTTTGGTAAAGTTCTTCAATCCTTAAATAAATGTAACCTAATTTGGTCTCCTTTATATATCATCTACAACATGGGGATAAGCAAAACTGAAACTGAATGATTTCCCAAACTTTAAAGTATTCAGATAAAATGTAGAACTAAAGCCCAAGAAATTACAGCCCTATCACTGAACATATGAGGTTGGATGTAGAGACAGACAAGCAGAACTCTGCTCATGCAATTGGGTTTTCCTCCACCTCAGCCCCTTACACTCCCCAGAGCCACTTGTAAGGACCGATGGAAATTTTAGAATGGTTTACATTGGGGCGGAATAGAGAAAATGGGGAAATTCAGCAGGGCTGCCTTGCACAAGCAGAAGAGCCCTTCCCCTCGGACTAGACATCTCAGGAGCCATGGCTTTTACCTATAAGGGATAGGTTTTCATTAACCCAACGACAGGTGAATCTATGTCATGTTCCATACACATAATTCTGACTGACACAAAGCAATCTGGAACAAGGTGAAAATGCAGCAGACTATATTAGTTCACCAGCATTATATTTTTAAACGATTTAGCCAAATAGAAACCAGTTTTTAGAGACTAGATTCTAAATGTATTAAAATTTATCCTCTATACCAAAAAGGTTTCAGGCAGATAAAAATAATCCATGTTTAAACTAATCAATTGCTAGCTCTTTTCCTACCAGCAATGGAATGGTCAAGTGACTTGCTAAAACTACACAATTGGCAAAGCCAGTCATCACAGACTTTAGAGTAGAACTAAATTAGTATCTATCCAAAGTAGCTGCACAGGTCTCTGCTGAATGGAACAATACACTCCCCAACTGTTTTCCCCCCCTACAAATTACTCTACAAAGGAGAATATGTGAGGATGAAAGTGCCACTGTATGTTAGTGCAAGATACAGGACAGGAGGAACACCCTTGCCACAGGCATGTAGAAACATATGATGCACTGAGGTCACTGAAATGTTATACTTAAGAATAAGACATACCACTGTAATTGGATACAGAGGATTCTGAATTGACAAGAGCAGAACCTTGTTCCCACCAGAGGGGTCATCTGTGTTTTCTGGACGAGTAATTCTTTTGCTTGTAGAGTAATTGAAAAATGCTTGTTGCCCAGCTATATATACTGGCTCATCCGCTGCAAATGTTACACACTTCTTGGCACTTTCAATATCCTCAAATTCTACCAAAGCTTGGCGCTTAAATGGCATCATCATCACATAACTACAGGGAAAAAATGATTAATTTAGGCCATCAATTGTAAAGCATAAGTTATGTTGAACTTAAAGATGTTAGCAAAAAAAATCTTACTGAAAACACAAAAAGGCTATTTCATTTCTAAAAATCAGTAATTATAACCCAAATTTTATTCAAACAACTTATTTATAGTCTTCAACCAATTCCAAATTGTTGATGGCAGAATAAAGGCAGCTTCTTACATTACTATTTCAAATTGGTCACAGTAAAAACCAAGACAGGCAAATGTCTTGTTGAAATCAACAGCACCTATAAAATAGGTCTGGATGATCATGGATCTGGCTTGGGGCAACCTACAACATTCTGAGAACTTTGTCACTTCTTTTTTGGCAAAGGTGTTACAGACATCAATCACACACTGGCCACATTTGGATGTCAAGTATATGAACAAGCTTCCTCCACTCACACGCAAGTCACACAAGATAGAATGAACATTACCCAAGACACACTGTATGTTAAGCATACCATATGGTTCCAAATTTTTCAAGAGCCTCCACAAGGTCCGCCTCTACAACTGATTCACAGAGCCCTCGGACATGGACAACAGGAGAAACAGAAACTTTGTGATGACTGCCACCAGCATCCTAACAAGAGCAAGCATTAAACTTTTTAAAAAATTTCTTATAAAAATAAATGAAACAAGTACTCTGTACAGTGAGAGCTATAGAATGTATTAATTGAAAACTATATGCACCTCAATACATATCTTATATATTAATTCATTTCAATCTTTAATGCCATTTACAAGTTCTATATTTAATTCTACTGGCACACTTAACAATTTCCCAAGTACAGAGGGGTTAAAATACACTGAAAAGTATAAACAGTTTTAACTGATAGGACACTACTACATTATAAATGTTTATACTATATTATACTATACTATAAAGGTTTGTTCAATTGTGCAACAATGCCTATGAAATGGATAAGACAATATCATTTTTGCTGATATACGATTCTGCAGTAAGTATTACGTTCATGTTTAACAGTTTGTTCATCATAACTATACATACGTTTGAAATTGTACCAAGTAATAGTGCATCAGGAAATATAGAGTGTCAAATTTGGGTCTGTAAGATTCAAAGTAGCAATGGAGATCACTCTAAACATCCAGTATGTGTCCAACAAGGAAGACTCTTTCAAAGTTATTCATCAGTTCATTCAACTGTGCTGATAAAAAGGGATTAAAATGCACCATCCTGTTGTACACAATTCACCTATATTGAAAGTTTTACCTACTATTGAGCCTTTTCTTCAAAATCTCCAAGTTTCCACAATCTCCCTACTGCCATTCATTTGTTTAATAAAGGACAAAAGCTCATGTGCCCTCCAGCTCGCTAGAGACTCTAGGGATTAGATCCAGATTTGGTCATGCTTAAAAGCAACCCACTGAAATTAATGACACTTGTAAGTCATGACTGATTTTAATGGGTCTACTCAAAGCACAACTAAATCTGGAACCAACCCAATAGCTTCTTCAGTTCAAGGGTATGACACACATGTAGAGGATAAATACATTCCCTGCCAAGTTCTGCAGGTAAGGAAAGACGATGAACGCCAGAGTAGTCTCTTCTCTGAGGGTATCTTTTTTTTTTTTTTCTTGCAGAGAAAGGATACAAGTCAGCATCCCCCATGCAGAAGGCTTACTCTTCTCAGGTAGAAGACTAAAACCCGCATGCGTATATGGAGGTGAGTAGGTTGCAATGCTCAGCTTCCACCCACAATCCTCCTCACTTTTTGAGAAGAGGGGTGGGAAAGAGAGATGAAGTTAAAAAGAAAGAATAATGCAGACCAGATTTATCCATTAGAGCAAAAACCTACTCTCACAAAGGTGGGAAATGTCAATACATACAACCCCTATCTCCCCACTAATTTTATTGGAGGAGGAGATGGAGAGAAGAAATCTTCATATGAATCCTCCTCTGAGGGGGGAAACTATATTTGTATATTCTCAATTTTGTGGCACCAAATAGACCTAAGCGATTGCCAGATGCATTGTGGGCTGAGCCACACTCAAAGTGGTCTCTCTGGCCCACAATAGCATCTGCCATACTCAGTCTCTGACAAGTACAATCTTATCCATGTCTACTCAGAAGTAAACCCCACTGAGTTCTACGGGACTTATTCGCAGGTAAGTGTGCAGAGGCTTCTTGCAGCCTCACTCTTTTAGGTGCCACAAGATAGATAGATACAGATATATATATTTTCAAGCTTGACTGGAACACACTAAAAATCCGTCAAAGATTGAATAAGGCTTCTTCTTACATACATGTTTATTAGAAAAAGTAGTGTTTTTTTTATAAAAAGGTGGTGGCGGTGGGCAAACTTCTCTGCTCTCCACCAGTGGCGGGTGGCGAGAAGAGACCCAGAATCGGGACTGAAGTATTACGCCTGCAATCCTGGGCACGCTGACTGACGAGTACGCTACACTGAAGACTTACTCCCTAGTAAGCGTGCCTCGGGATCGGGCTGCGCGCGCGCCGGTCCTTCCCAGGCACATCCCGTGAGGGGCGGCGGGATTACAAAGGCTGGCTCTGGGCGCCTCCTCCTCCTCTCCTTACCCCTCCGGAGAACCCCCCAGCGCGAGGGGCGGCCTTCTCCCTGCGGCTCTCGCCCTCCTCCGCCCCGTATTCGATCTCGCCCTCCTCGGCCGCGGCGCTGGGCTTCAGCCGCTTGGCCTGGCTCTCGTACGCGCCGTCCTCTTCTTCCTCGTACTGCTCCCCAGACGACGGCGAGGACATGGCGGCGGCTGTGGCGGAGGGGCTCCGTATGTGGGGCTCCGCAACTGGCGCACAAAGGCACGAGAAGGCGGTGAAGAAACGCCAATAAAACAGGCCCGCCGGGGATGCTCTCAGGCAATACGAGGCGAAACCGCAGCTGCGCCCTCACGCACGAAATCTCACACACAAACACACGTCCAGAGGAGGCTGCGTGGGGGCGGAGCCGGCCCTAACCCTACCATTGGGCCGACTTGCAGGCTCGAACGCCGTGATTGGCCAGAGGGGAAGCTCCTCACACGCTCCGGAACGCGCCACTGGAGAAAAGGAACGCCTGTCACGTCTAGAGAAACCCCGCCTCTCTTTCCATGTTTTCCCACCCCCCCACCATTCCCATCGGCTGGTGCTGAGATTCGTCTACTTGAGGGAAGGAGAACGCGGGAGGCGGAGTGCTGGAGCGCGCGCCGTTACCATGGCCAACGGGCATAGCGCGCGGCCTGCTTTTGGCGATGCTGCGTGTGGGAGACTATTAAACGAGGGTTCCCGCTCAACTACTGCGGCAGGAGGCGACTATAAAGCAGCTCTCTATAGTGGGCTAATTTGTCAACATTAACGGCTTGCTTTCGGAAGAAGGTCCGGCTTATTGCGTTATATCCATTAAAATGAATGAGATTTACGTGGGGCTAACGTTGGCTACAACCCCTATTGGATATAACTTCTTGAGAGTCACCCTTACGGTGTTTGTTTGGCTGGGAAAGTGTTACTAAACAACTTAGAGTACAGTCCTATATTGCTGTGTTCAATGGGGTTTACGCTAAGGGAAATATGCATAGGTTTGCAACTTTAGGTTAGGTCGTCGTGGTAGGTGCAAAATGCAGTCTGGGTACCCCTGTTTTCTCTTCTCTTCAAAATATAAATGTTAGAAGTTAGTTCTGTCTGCCTGCCTGCCTGCCTGCCTGCCTGCCTGCTTTTTTAAATTATTATTTTAGGAGTAGGTATGATTCTTTGTCCCTATAGCCTTTGGGTGTAACCTTTGCACCAAGCATGACCTAATCTAATTAAGGCTGCAAGCCCCTGGACACTTGAAGTACCATTGAATACTGATATTTACTTCTGAGTGAACGTCTAGGATTTCAGTATGTCCCCCCCTGCCCCATTTAAAGATTATTGCAAAGTGGAAATGGGTCCTTTAATCTTGCCAATCAACATATTTTTCTCTCCCCCACTTGCTCACTACGTTTTGACCTTTAAGGACCCTACTGTGACTCTGGGAATTTTGTGCTACCTCCAGTATCTGAGGCAGGAAGCCTGTGTGCACCAGTTGCTGGGGAACATGGATGGGAGGGTGTGCTGTGCCGTGTCCTGCTTTGTTGGTCCCTGGTTGACAGCTGGTTGGCCACTGTGTCAACAGAGTGCTGGATTAGATGGGCCTTCGGTCTGATCCAGCATGGCACTGCTTATGTTTAATGGACCAACATGGTTACCTGCAACTTTTGACAAGTGACAGAGACAAGGATCAGGGCTGAACCTACCACTAAGCAGGGAATCATGGCCTCTTTAGATAGCAACGTTTATGTGCCATTAAAAAGGCTGTAAATTGAACATCTTGACTGGAGTCATTCTTAACGATTCCAATGTGAAATGTTTAGATTGCAATCCCACAAATCACCATTGTAAAAATAATGTAAGAATTGGCTTGCTAGATCAGACTGATGGTTCACCTAGACCCCATCTACAAGAATTCGGTTTGAAGCCTAGTTCTCCAATTATGCGCATCTTCTCGGAAGCGCTTTTATGGCAAATGACTGTACGGGCCGCAGCAAAATAAAACTCGCTATTAAACGCGCATTCAATAATGCGCATAATCGGAGAGAAAAAGCGCCTCAACTCCCGATTTGCGCTCCACTCTTGTAGAGGTAAAAATTTTAATGAGACTTCAAAGAGCTTTAAACGTCTGGTGTAGAGGCAACCCTAGTCTAAAGTACTGCCTCAAATAGTGGTCAGCTTAGCTAGATGTCTCTAGTGAAACTTACAAGCAGGGTACAATGCAAGAGCCATCCTCTGTTCAGTTCCAACATCTCAAAATCAAAGTTACACTGCCTCTGACTATTGAGGTTTCAATTAGCTGTTATGTTTGAATGGCTCTATGGAAGCAGGAGCAAAAGCTGTTTTAGCTTTTGTCTGAGTGAGGAGAGTTGGTTATGTTGTGTGTTTCCTCAGTATTGATAAAGGGAATGTTTGTTTATTTTTTTAATTAGATTTATATCCTATCTTCTGCTTCAAGGAGCCCAAGGTAGCATAAATTATCCTCCTCTTCCTCTCCATTTTATTCTCACAACAATCCTGTGGGGTATGTTAGGCTTAGAGTCAGTGACAGGCCCAAAATCAAATAGTGAACTTCATGGCTGAATGGGAATTTGAACCTAGCTCTCCACACTGGTTTATTGTTTGAGATAGCAGGATTTTCAGAAATGTATTTTAAGATTCATATGTGGAAGTGACCAAAAAATTATTTTTGTTCAGAATTTAAATTTTGATATTTTTAAGCCAATGTAGAGCAGAAGTGTTTAATGATGCCATTGCCTAATTTCCTTGCAATAATATTATGTTCTGGTGCTGCTCAAATTCGTTTGTTGTAGTGATGGAAATCCCCAATTGCATATGTGATATAGCTTCAAGTTTGATCTTCTGTGTTTGGAATCTTAATAATGGCAGTTTCTTTTAGCTCCCTTGCATATGGAAGAAATTACGAAAGCAATTACGAGTATGAATACTGGGAAATCACCTGGCCCCAATGGGTTCCAACTGAATGGTATAAAACTTTTTTCAACCTCTTAGTTTCAAAACTACATAGTATAACCATGTTTTTGAATCTGGATCTCTTCCTTCTTTGTTAAATTATATTTATATCACTGTGATCCCTAAGCCTGGCAAAGATCATACTAATTTTGCTAATTTTTGGCCTATTTCATTAATTAATGTAGATATTCAAGTATTAGCTCCGATTTTAGCTGATACACTCAAGTTATTACACCATTGGTTTGAACAGATCAGGTGGGATCTATCAAATGTAGGGAGAAGGCTGACAATAGTTTTAAATAGTGATAGAATGGACCAGGTCACCATTGCCTCTTTAGATGCTTAAAAAGCCTTTGATAAAATTTATCTGCAATTTATTTTTGCTACTTTGACAAAATTTGCCTTTCCTTTAAAATTATGATGATGATGTACATGTCTAACACACCCAATAACCAATGTTCTGTTTTTTTAAATGGGTTAGAATTTTATATTCATTTCAAAGAGCTAGAGTTATGACTAATAGTTGTTGGGGGGGTTCGGGGGGTGTCCAATTGCAAGTAGAACCAGACAGGGATTTCCACTTTCTCTTTGGATATTTGTTTTATGTTTGGAACCTCTGTCTTATGTCACTCAACAGAATAGTAGTATACATGGATTTGTGCATGATTGTTTAGAATTTTAAATTATATTCTTATAATTGTTTATTTTATATTATTATTTATTTTTGAACTCAAGTCATCTGTGCAGGCATTGATGCAGCTCATTAATATGTTTGGTAATTTGTCTGGTTATTCAGTTAATTGATCAAAATCCGAAATGCTGATTGGAGATCTCATAGAGTATTAGCAGACTGGCAATTTTGATGGTGCCCTGATGTTATTAGTTATCTTGGAATACTTAGTCCCAGACATATATCTCTAATAATTAAGCTGAATTTGAATAAACTGATTAATGAGATTTCTCGGGATTTAGATAGATGGGCATCTTCAAAGCTGAGTTTGTGGGATTAGTTAAATACACAAGATGAATACTATACCTTGGTTTTTTTCTGTTAAATGCGGGATTCCCTGATCTTTACATGGCAAATATTTTCAGAAAATCAGTGCTTTGTTTTGTACATTTTAGTGGGTTTCTCTCTGCCAGGATTATCTCTGAAAAGGATGCAACTTCAAATTAAAGAAGGTGGATTTGGTTTTCCGGATCTTGCTCTGTATTATTGGGCTTATCTACTGACTCGTACTGAATTTTGGTCTTACCCATCTGCATCAAATCTTCTGCCTTGGTTAGTTTTGGATGTTCTTGTCTGGTTCCTCTCTCTAAATGGATGGCATTAGGTTCCAGACATATAAGAACACATAGGGTTCCTCCCACATTTTCTACAGTTAGAAATCTGTGGCATATAATGTCATGTCAATTATACGTTGATCCATTTTCTTATCATAAATTAACTTTATGGCGCAATCCAGATCTAAAAATTGATAAGAAAATGGTTTTGTAGCAGACATGCACAAATAAAGTGATTTTTTACTTTGCATTAACTGGTGAATTCCAGTTATGAGATCTTGTCATTTTCCATCCTGCATGCCAAATATAATAATAATAATAATAATAATAATAAATTTATTTCTTACCTGCCTCTCCCTCTGGATTGAGGCAGGGAACAACAATAAATATAAATACAAAGACCATAAAATATGGCTTGTAAGTGGCAAATACTTGCAACATTTGTTAGCATCTAGGTTTGGCCTGGCTGCTTTTAAAGCATCAAAGTATCCGTCATTATTGGAAGTACTTATTGAAGCTGGTCAGGCAAAGCAACCCATGATCCAATCTATACATTCTTATTATTGGTGAAAAATATGATATAGGACAAGGGTGTAAGCAGGAATGGAATTGGGAATTGGAACATACCATTCTGCCAAATCAGTTAATCGCTGGTTTGGCATCTATACCTGTGACGTCTATGGATCTTAAGCTGTGTCTTATTCAGCAAAAACGTTTGTTTCATGTCTGTTGGACACTGCAATATATCTTTGTCTAATTGGGCTCATTGCAAGTGGTGTATTGCAGTGAATGCTTTTTAACATATGTTTTGGCAATGTCCAGTAGTTGCTTCTTTTGGGGAGGAGGTTATTATACAGATAAAGTGTTTACTGGAACAGTTGGTAAGCATCATTGATGTACATTCGCCTTTAAATTATCTACCTGCTTCATGGAAATTAATGGTCAGCGTAAACAGATTCTCTGCACCTTTTTGACATCTAAAAGACTGATATTACAACATTGGAAGGATAAACACTCACTTCCTATAATGTAATGGACCTTATAATGCTTTCAACATTTGAATAGGTGGCCCTTTGAAATGAATACCTATTTGGATATCTGAACCACTTTTGTTGAAGCCAATGTATAATTGCTAGGAAGTTATATGCATATTATACAAATTGATGTACATATATTTAAAAAATGGAAAACATCCCCCCCTCAAAAGACAAAGAAAAAAAGCTCAAAATTTGGCCAGCCCAAATCCCTAGCTTCCTCTTCAAAGTCCATCTGCACACAAGCTTCTTCAGCTCCTAATTTAGTGCAACGAGATGGCCCTTCAACTCTGACCCGGCTCTGAAGCTCTTTTTGGCAGATGGGATACATGGGATTGGTGTGATCCGATCAACCTGTCTTAGATTAAGACAAATTCTGATCAAACTAACTCCCAAAACTTGGAGGGATTGTTACTCTGTAATGCGGAATTGAAACATTCTCTGCCAGAATGAATCTCTTTTATGTAAACATCATGCAATAAACTCCTCACTCTCTGTTTTAAGCCCCACTGGTTCAAAATTTAGGCACCAGCAGTTCATTCCAAACATCAGGTAGATTTTGAAGAATGACTTTTCTTCTCTTACTCTCCTTTTTAACTTTTCTTTGTGTCCCAGAGGTTATCTTACTCTTAGATTTCCAAACAACTAGTATTATTTATCTGTACAATCTGGTTTAAAAGCTATATGTTTACTTTTCACGGGCAGTATCCAATGCTGCCACAGCAGTAGCAAAAATGAATGCTGCTACAGCACTAGTGCATCAGAAACAAACCCAAATTAGCGTTTCCAGCATGGGACAATCTCACAAAAGGGAACTCTGCTGACTTGTTCCATTCCAGAAATGCTAATTTGGGCTAGTTTCTAGGGTTGTACTGGCAAGTGCTAGTTCCCTGTTGTCCTAGTGTTAGTTTCCAGTAGTGCCACAAGTTTAGCACTGGTGGACTACCAACATTGGATACTGTCCCAAGATGCCTTTCCAAGGCTCTCCTCTTTGGCGCTAATTAAAATAACGTGCCCTTGTCGCCTTCTGTCTGCAGCTTTATAAGCATACTCTAAGGAAAGCAGGGGATAAGGCATATGGAAAAACACAATTCTTGATTCATTGTAGCATCCATTTTACTTCCACATAATCCAGCTTCCACACTTGTAATTATCAATCGTATTAAACGAAATTGACACCATACACAACAAACCGTGGTTAGATTGTGGGGACTGAGGTGCTGAATGACTCTGATCTCCAAAGTACCTTGTGCAGGCATACACTTAAAATCTTTAAATAACAAGCTTGGAATACTGATTTTTGTTTTGATCCTGATTCTAGATTCCACTTTTCATGGGGAGAAAACAGTAGACGCCTATACAGTTCATTGGGATTTGAACCAGAGCATCTTTCAGAAAATGTATTAAATGCAACTCTGGATTAATAAGTATTAGAAAGACCACTTCTTGCATTTTGTTTCTAATGGTATCCAGACTTGTCTAACAGCCTTTTCCTGAATTGTGTTACAAAAGTGGTTTGGGGTTTTGCATATGGTTTTGCCTCATTTCACTCCAGTTAGAAAGGAAATGCAGTCACTGAAGTATAACCACAAAATTGCTTAAGCAATACCTGCCCCCAATGGCCAGAACAAAGTAAAAATTTTAAATTGTGAACTAATTATTGAAAGGTATGAATTAGTAATGAATACACACTTGCATGTTCTTATCAGAGTTCTATTGTCTTAGTTCTTAGCATAGCCCATAAACTCTTCAAGAGAGAAACAGTTTGTGTCTAGGTTCCCCCCCCCCCCCCCGTATCATACCCTAGCACAATTTAAAGTCAAAATAATAAGCAGGACAGCTTGGCACTCTTTAATACTAGGGTTTAAATTATAAAATAGAAATCTAAGGCAGCAATCTTATGTTTGCTTACTTGAGCGTAAATTCTATTGAATTCAGGGGGACCTACTTCGAAGAAAACATGCATAGGATTGGGCTGACTGTACAATAAACTCATTGATTTTCACTCCCCATTTCTCTGAACAGTCAGAATTGTTCCAAGGCAGCTCTCTACAGGGACAATCTCATTTTGTGTATGAGAGTATTGAAAACTATGGAGAGCAGTGTGTTTATTTTCACCCATTGTGAAGGAGAAATTGTATCCTGGTTATCTCATATCTTTGTGGCATTCTCCATTTATTGTAAATTGTTGCTGCCACCCTTCTATTTGGTCTGATCATACCTGGCAGGAAATTCTCCCAGCAACTGCATTTAAAAACAACAACAACATGTACATGCAAAGACACATTTAACATCATGTCTAATTTGGCACTAAGTCTCTTTGGACTTTCTGTGTGAGGCTTGTCAGGGTTTCATCACTGAATACTGAAAGCCAACTTGAGGCTCATCCTATGGATTGAGACCACATTGAACACTTACTTTTGAGTAAAATTTCATAGGATTGTTCTGTGAGCCAGCAATATGGGGCAGGGAATATGTTTAAAAGATGTTTGAATGAAATTATTCTCTTAAGTTCCATCCAAACTCTGGATGGGATCCAAGAGAATCATTTAACCTAGGGCTTTGAATTGTATGCTGCATGTAGTGCAGCTTGCTCTGTCACATTGCACCAGCTATATACCAAAGCAGTCTTTTATTTTCCTTGAGGGTCCCCCCCATCATTGATAGTGTTAATATATTTACATATGATATCTATCATCAATATAGCACTACATTTGCCTAGCTATTCCCCATATGAATATTAAGATTTGTATTTCTTTGTTTTGCTGCCTGAGGCAGAAAACCCAAATGATGCCACCTCGGTAAAAAAACAAAACAAAAAAAATAATATTAAACTGACAATTTGCTTTCCAAATTCTGCCACTAGAGAATCAGTCCTGAAATATTTGCATGTTCTTTTAACAGACTGAATTTCCACTGTGTTACTCTGTATACTAATCATATCACCTACCCAGTTTCACAAATCAGTTGGCCCCTTGATCCTGGGTTTAATTGCTTGAAATTGTCCCACCAAGTTTATTGGCACTTCTAGAAATAGACTTTTAGAGTAGCAGTTTTCATTTTCCATTCTAATTAAGCACCCCATGTCCCATTGTTCTTTCATAAGATGGCCCAAATAGACATATTTTTTCAGTGAAAAGTGTTAAGGAATAACTACTGTCATTTCCTTACCATATTTATTATAATTTCAGTGGTGGTCTAAAAAGGATCTTGTTTTAGTTTAATGTAAAAAATAGGTGTGTGTGTATGTGTGTGTGTGTAAATGCATTTAAAGGAATATTTAGAAGTAGCATTGGTACTCAGCCCTATTCTGTGGGAGACCATTAGTATGAAAATGTACCCAGAAAGCCTCATCCACATCTCTGTTCAGGCAAAACATTTTGGTGCAACCTAGTAAAGCCTCCTTGGCATTCATGGCAATGAGTCATCTTAAGTACAAGTAATTTCTTGTAACTGGGTTCTAGATCATGTTGATTGCAACATGCATAGATGTTACATTGTGACATTGGTAGCAACAATTTCAGAACACCGGTTCTTACATTTTGATTTCACAAGAATCCCTTTCCCTGTTTCATCTCTGACTATTTCTGTTCAGTGGTCCGCCTACTCCCACATGAACTTGCACTTTTGTTATAATTATCACTGGACGTCTGGGTGCCCCACTGAAAAGTGGGATGGTGGCCAGGTAGAGGGGTCTTTTTCATGATGGCACTCCGACTCTGGAATGTTCAGGAAGGTTCACTTAGGATTTGCGTTGATGCCAGGATTTGCCCAGGCATTTAGTGTATAATTATAGTGCACTGTTTGTGTTTCATCTTTAAATTTATTGTTGCTTTTACTTTTAAAAAATTACTTAATTTTTTTAATTTTGTGTTGAATATTTGTTTAAAATGTTGCTTTTACTTCTTTGCTGCTAATTTTACAATTTTGTTTAAAGATTGATCTTAGATTTTTTTTAAAAATGTTGATTTGTTGTACGTATGCCATACATATATAAATAATGGGTTTCATCCAGTAGTGTCATTCTGCCAACAAAGGGAACTACTGGCAGAACAGATTTTCCTTTTCCCTCCAGCAGCCCCCACATGCTCCTCAAATCTTCTCCAGAGGGTTGCGGGTGACCTAGAGCAGATTTGGGACTTCAATTGGGGTGGAGGGCTGCATGGGGAAGGAGAGGATGGGGAAGTCCTGTTGTATGAATGGACTCATGTGAGGTTTGGATCCAATCCAATTGTTCTTAAGGTAAGCTGAGTTCCCTGTTTGACGAGCAGCTGTGTTTTGTGCAACAGCGAAGGGAGAAATGGCACCAGCCCCTTCCCAAGGAGAGGTCTCCTGAGCCAGCTGGCACACTGATGGGATTGATGGAGGTGGGGCCAATAGGGCAGAAGTCTTGGAGTACATCTTGACGAAGGGTTTGCCCCAGGGTGGCTTTGGAATGGCAGCAGGTGATCTACATGACGCAGCCGACATCCCAAAGCCATCCAGGGGCAAACCCCTGAAACTCCGCTTAAAAAAAGTCGGCCACAGCCGATGGTAGCCCGATTGGTCACCTTCGCATGTACAGATTTTTAAAAATAATAAAAAATGGGGGGAGAAGAGGAACGTGGCAGCCAGAGAGAGGTCAGAGGGAAGAGAGCCGGTTCGGGCACCGCCCATCCCTCTCTTCCTCCCCCTCTGGCTGCCACGTTCCTCTCCCTCCCCGGTGCTTGGCATTGCGGTGGCAACTCTGCACTAGCACTCCTTCCCGTGCAACTGCAGGAACCTGAGGCCTTGTGGTGCTGATGGGGCACCGTCAAGACAGGGCCTTGGAGTGAGGTCTCATTCCTTTGGTTGAACCTGAGCCCTCTAAAAGCAGGCCTCTGACTCTGCTGCAGCATTGCAGTTGCTGGCTTCCCCACCCACCCATTCTGGGTACTAATATGTGCGTTTTGCCATGGCAGAAGTAGTCGCCAGTTAATGGGGCTGGGAAGGAATTTTATCTGCATATGAACGGGCAAAAACACTGCAGTTTTTCTTTTTGCCTTGTCAAGCAAGGTTAATCCCATTGTACATAAATTGATCTGGATTGTCAGTAAATTCTTTGTGGATGCTTCATTATATAGCATCGTTTGCCACAACTCTGTAGGTATGATGGGCATTGGGATGGATCCATTGGTGAGAGGGAGCGGGATTGGGTTCCCATCTCCCCCCACAGTGGGGATCTCTGTTAGGGATCTTGGGGTTGTGACACTAAGACCAGCCCAACATAGGGACTCAAACTGACCATGTCTGGGGTATTGGAAGGGGGTACACATTAGTGGTCTGCACCGTGGTTAGCTGCTGGCATGCAGGCCAAGAAAAGAGAATCTGACAGCAGGTGGACTGGCTAATGACAGGATCCATGCTTTATGCCACCACCGAGCTTTTTCAAGCGGAAGTCAATAAAGTTGTGGGCAATTTATTACCTCAGCTAAGTCTGTGTCTAATTTGTTTTTTTCCCTTCAACACCCAGGCCCAACTAAGTGCTGCTAGTACAATCTGTTTCAGCTACTTGCTTTATTATCTATGGCAGACTGTTTTAGACTGCAATTCTATACATACCCGGGAGTAATTCCTGTTGAGGTCAGTAGGGCTTGCTTCTGAGTAGACATACACAGGATTGTACTGCACCTTTACTTATTAGATTTATCATAACACAATACACACAAATTTCAAGTGTTTTTCAGTGCCAGGGCTCTGTCTTGCACTATGAGAAGTGTACCTTTTGCTAAAAGAGAATGATCTCCTAGCCTGACCTAGCATCTTTTTGAAGCTTTGATATTCTTATTCTGAACTAGAGTGAATGGTTATTTTTTGCATCTATTTACTTGCAGCATGGCACCTATGCTTGTAGGAACAGGCTACTCAACATCAGACATTTTTCTTCATGTTTTGTTTGTTATGTAGTTCTATGATGGATGCATTGGATAGGTGACTTTTTTAAAAAAACAAGAAAACTAAGTGCAATTCGGATTGAGATGTTAACGAAAAAGAACAAAACTGAAGGATACCCAGCTCAGTGCAGTCTGTATAGTACTAATCTATAGAAATGCTTGAGGTAATAAAAAAAGTAATTACCATAGCAACTGGTATGTCAAAAAGTGAGAAATTGAGTTTAAGAAACAGACTTAAAACAATGCTTGCTGGGGGGTTAATATTGAACTGCTTTTTAAATGGAGTAAAAGGGCTTACCAGATGAAACTGAAACTGAAATGACGGAGATGAGGTACCATACAATATTACTTACCTCCCCACTCCCACAGCTAATAGCAGGTTGGGGATCTCAAAATGTCCCTGTTTCAATCAGTGAAAAAATCAGGGGGAAGAGTATGGAGAGATAAGATTAACATCTTTCTCCAGTGCCGGACCCCAATCTAAATGGGAAAGGGGCATTCTGTAGCTGCTCTTAACCAGAGAGAGAGTGGCTGCATTTGGACAACACAGTAGTCAATGGTGGGTTAATAATTAATTCCACGGTTTATTATTGAAGGGGTACTCCCACAGGACATGATTATAATCAACTGTAGTGTGGATTAAGGCCAGCATCAACTATTAGTCAATGGTGTGTTTGATTGACATCCCCCTCTTCCCCCCCCCAGTCCTCCCGCTAGTTTCCCTGCAGCCAGTGCAAATTCTGCTAGCTGGACTAGAGTGGCAGCCTTTGCTTTGGTCACTCTTGCCAGAGGACTCTGTATTGGCCAAAAATAACCAACTGTGTGCACCAAAATAGTCAACGGTACCCAACACATGACACGATAACCAACGGTTGTTCAAATAATCAACACTGCACGGCATTGGTTATTTCAGTCGAATAACCATGGTGTGAAAAAATCCTGACAGATGACACAATAACCAACCATTGACTATTTAACCCACTGTTGACTATTTAATGTACTGTTGGTTATTGTATCATCTGAACCTAGTGAGACAGAGAGATGTAGGCCCTGTTCAGAAGACACCTTAAACCACGGTGGTTAAAGCTGTGGTTTAAGGTGTCTTCCGAACAGAGCTGTAATGTCTAATTTGGTCATTAGCACAGCTGATTTGAAATTGCCACTCCCTGTTAACTCTCAGCCATGTGAATTTTAAGTGCATTTCAGCTTTACATCCTCAGCAACTTTACCTGAAAGTAGTCCTACTGATTCCATATTGTTTTTGTTTCTTTTATGCTCCCCAAAGTTTTTAATGGAATGGAGTATATAAAATTACCACCCACCCCGGCAGTTTGTAATGATAGGGTTATTTTGGTGAATGTGTAGATCCTGTTGCAGGCTTCTTACGTTTCAGTTTGTGAGGCTGAAACCTTGAACATCCTTCATAAGGAGAAGAACAGAAAACTGTAAAAATAAGCATGTTATTATTATTTCCTCAGTTCAAAAGCCATCCAATGATAAACTTTTCTGAAATGACTCTCAATTGCTTCTCAATTGCTAGTTATTTTGGTGTTGGAAAATCTGCATGAACCCACTTCCTTGCCATTTTACATATCCTCATCTTGAAACAACATCAGTGCTGATCAGCAAAATTATTTTTAGTCTCAGCAGTAAGTGACAGAACTTTAATACATGACAAGTGAACAGGTGAAGTACTCGTGAAAGGTGAGCTATAAAGTCTTTTTATTATTAGCTGAATGCTTAATGTATGAGGTAGAGCTGCAACAAGGAACCATTCCACACATGGTAACAAATTTCTGGCAAAGGAAATGCTGTTGGTCTTCAAGGCATGCAATATTATGTCAAAAGTCAGTTTTCTTATTGCTGTGTAACAGGGAGAATTAAACGAGGTTGTCCTCTTTTGGCATTCCTATCTGTATGTGCAAATTTTGCAAAATGCGAGAAATAATCATTTTTCAGAGAGTTGAAAGCGATTTGAGAGCAGTTTTGGTCCCATGGGGTACACCCATTTCTTTTGTCTCACTGTCACATTTGGATAAACACGTTTGCAGGTTTTAAAAAGCAATGTGAAAACTTGTACACCGGAGGCAAAAGTGGAACAAGAATGGGACAAACTGACCAGTTCTCCGAAGGAAAAAAAACTAAACAAAACCCAGCACTATTGTCTATCAGCCTTGATTTATCTACAGTATAACATTTCCCATTAACCAGCATTGAGGCTGAGCTGCCAAACCATTACCAAGGAGGTCAAATTTATGGCTGAAAGCCGCCCATGAGGCAATTCTAACTTAAGTGGAATGGTGGTGATGAAACCGAAGTGGAATCTCACTGTGTGACCACTGCTGTTTTACAAACGAGCAATCTTGATGGCAGGCCTGTCTGGGCAGGCTCAGATGTATGCACTGAGGTTCTAGGTTATTTATTTATTATTGCATTTATATCCTGCATTTTTTCCTCCGAGGAACCCAAGGCGGTGTACATAATCCTCCTCTCCATTTTATCCTCACAACAACAGCAACCCTGTGAGGTAAGTTGGGCTGAGAGTCTGTGACTGGCCCAAAGTCACCCAGTGAGTGGGGACTAGAATCTGGACCTCCTGACTCCCAGTCCAACACTTTAGCCACTACACCACACTGGCTCTCAGTTTGGATTAGTCCTTTGCACAAAACTGCAAAATGAAGCTGGTGGGGATCCTGCAACATCCAGAGTCAGCTAGGTTCTTCTTCATGTTCTCTGTTCAGTTACATCAATGGGAACTGTGCTTGCATAGAGCAGCTGTTCGAAAACTTCTAGATATGGTATCCTTACCCCTGAGCAGGGAAATCCTGTGTCCCTGCATGGCTAGGTGCAGCCAAGACTCTGTCCTCAGTTTATTTTCAACCACCACTTCTCTATGGACTTTGGCCTTGAAGGAGAGTTTCCTCCAGAGGGTCCATTAATTTCCCACAATGGCTGTCTCCACATGACAAAATATATTTAGAAACAGAAAAACTCAAGGAGAACATGTCAAGCCCAATTGGAATTAAGTTTTTGTAAAATCCTAAAGCTGGTGGGGCTATCAGCATTAAGACTTGAAAACGTTCTGAAAGATTAACAACATGAATGTGTAACTTCAAGGAACAAGAAAGGATCCAAGGAATTTAAGTAACTATACTTGCAATTTTTTACATTTCGTGGGGATGGGGGATTATGTGGCTTGCATGTTTCACCACAAGTGCATGCTTGATTCTGCTGTTGTATAAGATCATGCTCTTCATAAAAGAATTCAATTGTAGCATTCCAAATCCTTTGGGAATGCATTGGGCAATTCAAAAAAATACAGTAATTGCAACTGAAGCTTCCTTGGTCTATGAACTAAGCAAAGGTTTACTTGAATAGGGCACCAGTAGGTGTAAAATAAGCCTTGTTTTCTAAATAATGCACAAGAGTCTTCTGAAATCAAGATATAGTTTCAGAAAGCCATTCTACTGGTTTCATTTTATCTAATCTCTACCTTCCATTAAACATTACTACATACTGAAAAATATGCTTCATAACCTGCTCTAGAGCAACATAACATTTTATTTTGAACAGTTAAGATTTCCCTAAACAATGGGATAGAATGATTTATTCCTTCAACTAAGAATAACGCATGGTTGAACACGACAGATAAAGTAAACAACATCCTTATATTCCCAAAGATGGTTGAAATCATGATATGTAGAGCTGTTCTGGGGAGGAGGCATTGCACTGTAAGCGTCTAACTGCTGGTCTTCTTGGAGATGATCTCCTGAAATCATGCAATTCCTCTTCCACACCTGGTGGTTGTTTCATACATTGTCTTCACTCCTAAAGGATGCTCACTAGTATAGGGTGTGGCATCTGGACCCTGATTAAGAGAGCTGAGGTACCTGTCGTTTCCCGTGCTCTCAGCCCTCAGCTTCTGGAAACGGCCAGCATCCAGTACTATTTACTGTGCTTTGAGAAGCCTCATGCAATGGTAGATGAGATGGAGTTAGCTGGATCTCATACATATTGGCTAGACAATTGCTGATGCAATATGCAATTTTCTTGCAAGTAGCAAGAGCACAGAATAGTATATCATTTTCTTCATGCCACCGGCACCTAGTATTTCCTGAGTAATCCCATATAGAGGCATCCAGAGTGTTACACACCCAAGTCTTTTAGAAGGCTCCTTTTGAAGCTTCTGACAATACAGCTCTACAACAAGGTCTTCCACATTGAGAAGCTCCAGGTGATTTACTGTGCCTGCTTCTCTAGCCATGTGCTTCAGGTACCACTTGATCCTAAAGTGATCATCAGACTTACAATACACAGGCGGCAAGGTGCCCCAGCATGGCTGGATAAATGTATAGAGCTCACAAAACATAACTGAATGATTTGCAGATGCAAGCTCAAAGCCAGATATGGGAATCCTGTGTGTAGCATCACCTGCAGCCTGGCAGTGAAAACGAAATCCCTGTGGCACCTCTCCAGGATCTATAAAACGATGGAAGTCTGCAATTATTCCATCCTTAAGTGAGTATTTGACGCAGCCAATTTCACATGGAAGAAAACGCTGATTACAATGATGGGGCAGCACTCCATGACTGAAGATATTCAGGAAGTAGAATGAGGTTTCAAGCACAACTTGATCACACTTCCTATGTGGAATTGTGAGGTTTGAAACAGGAACTCTGTTTTGGGTGTGTGTGGGAAGAGGCGCTGTGACTTGGTCAGGTGGCTTTTTTGCTGCTAATCCCGATTTCTTCACTTTCCACTGACGAGCCTTTTCTTCATACTTCTCTTTTTCTTCCTCATTCAGCATCTCCCACTCATTGGAGCAGTGAGGGATGGCCTTGGGCACTCCAGTCACAGCCAGACCCTGCTACTTCAGCTCTGGCAGCTTCTCCAGGAAGAAGAAATAATACGCGCTGCGCGCGCCTTTGCAGTTTGGCATCTCGTTCTAGAGACTGTGAGGGACCCACGTGAAGGGCGCATGTGGCGGAGGGGCAGGCACCATGATGGCTGTCTTTCTGGGATTGCAAAACAGAGGGTTGTCAAATGCCTGGTGAGCTACAACACATGGCTGCTGAGCTGAGTTCAGTCTTAGCTACAAGTTGTGTGGACCTGCTGTAAATGAAAATGTCCCGTCAAAAACAAATAGAACATACTTGTGTGTGTGAGTTCAGATTTGGAACTGTAAAAGAAGAAATGGTAATGACTGGGATGGAACATTTGCTTCTAAGATTTCTCTGGATAATATAAGTGAACCCGGATGCCAAAAAAGAAAAAGAAAAATCTTCCCTTTTGATTTCTCTGATACCATCATATATTGTATGTGTGAAACTTGAATTATTCTGGAGTCTGGAAAGGGGCTAAAGGCACAATCCTATGCATGTTTAGACAGAAAAAGCCTTACAACTGCTAGCATTCCCCAGCCAGCCTGTTTTATACCTTCATACTATGCAAATTTCCGTCCATTTCCATACTAGTAACTATTATGTTTAAGCTTGCTAATTGATTATCATATGGCAGTCTAGCTCCCTCTATACTCCTTACTCTAAACCTAAGAGCCTCCCATCTACTAACACTGAATCGAATCGAATCTTTATTCAACAGCCAATAGGCCAAAACCTTATTACATCGGTTAAAATGAATCTTTCAAAACGAATTATACATTGAAATGTATGTACACGTTGAATCACAGGACGGGCAGTCAAATATTTAAACTTTTTAATTCAGGTCTATTCACTGTTAACTATCTGATTTCTGCAGCTGATTACAATATGGAGAAATTTAGCTACTTGTAATGTGATTGGCTTATCTTTACCTTGCAGTAAGATGTTCATCAGTTTTCGCTGGTGAATCCCACCTATCTTACGTAAAATCGGACCGAGCAGGGTGTTCCTTGCCTCATTATAGAAGCTACATCTTAACAGCATGTGTTCAACTGATTCAATTTCCAAGTGATGACACAGGCAGCACCTATTTTCCAAAGGCAATCCCTTAAATCTACCCTACAGCAGCTTAGAGGGGAGAATGTTGAATCTGGCAAGTGAGTCTACTAACACCATTGTTGACATCTTTGTTATTCCAAAAGGACTCAAAAAATCCTCGGAAAGGAGAGTCTGAGATCTTCCTCCTGCCCCCACCCTCTCGCAGCCAGTATGGAAGGAACCATGTCCACTGCTCTACAAGGTCAGAAAAGCAACATGAAGAGGGTGAGAAGAAGGTGTTTTGGTGGGCGGGGAGGAGATAGCATCTCCACACTTCTTTCCTCCCCCTCCGAAGCACCCTTGCTAGATGGGCTAAAAAGCCCATCTAGCAGAAAATGCTGGGAGGACAGGGAGGCAAAGATTGCTTCTGCTGCTTCTCCCACCTGGCATTGGATGATTGGGGGCTTCCAATCACGGAGGGTGCGATCGATAGGATTGCTCCCTAACTGTTTTTGGGGCCTTTGATACAAATCCACAAAACCACAACCATCAGAGGTGCATACATGCACCCATCAACACAACTGATTGCTTGTTGACTATCTCACCTATATACAGTAGGTTAAAAACTGCCTACTACTGCAAGCCCTATTACTGCTGCCTGAACTATTATAATGTCATGGAATTTTCATTAACATTCTAATTTGTCAAAGTGAAAGTTCTATGAGTGATATGAAAAGTCAAATATATTAAGACAAAGCTCACACAGGGTCTAGGGCCCCCTCCACAAGGATGCGCTTTTGCGCCCGGTTCGGGGATTATGCGCATTTTCGCGGAGGCGCATTTACGCCTAATCCCTCTGCACGGGAGGCGGCGAGAAGCGGCGAAGCGCATTAAAAGATGCCCAAAAAGCACTTTACAGGTAGTTAATGCGCATAATCGCTTGTTCACACAGCGAAAATGCGCTTTAACGGCCGGAGCAAAATAAAAGTCGCTATTTAACGCGCGTTCGAAAATGCGCATTATCGGGGAGATAACGCGCCTGTACGCCCGTTTTGCGCTCCGCTCGTGTGTAGGTAAAATTTATAATGAGCCTTCAAGGCTCATTAAACGCCCCGTGTGGAGGAGGCCCTAGTCAGGAATGGGGCAACACATGCACCCTCCCAGCTTTTTTTGCAGCCCCCTTTGGTGCTGCCTCTGCCAAAATTCAGCAGTGCGGCTGTAGGGAGAGGGAAGCCCCTTTTAAAAGGAACACTGGTGGTTTGCCACTGATACTTGGTGGTGCAGAAATTGCTGCAGCAAAAAGGGTCTGTTTTCCTTTTAAACCAAGCTTTCCCCCTGCTGCTACGCTGCTACAATTTGGGGCAGATGTGCAGCCCCTACTGGGGCCAATGGGCCCCTCCTGGACTCCTGAAAGTTGCTCACCCCTAGAATCTAGGGAAAGAAGTTCTGTGCTGCTGGCACAAATGGAATGTGTGTGTTGGGTAACAATGGATCAGATATCCAGGAGGACAGGGAAGCCAGAAAGATAATATAGACAATGAGCTTTGTTTCACTAGTCAGCCAGTTGTCTAAATTGCTGTATCATATATGTATCTGATGAGCCTGGGTCTGTTTTTGTGGTTTTTAAGCTTATAGGATTTTAAGCTATTGTAGTGGTTTTAAATGTATGTGTATATTGTATGTTTTTGCAGTTTAAATTTTTGTATATTGTTTTTAAGTGTTTTAATCTTATGTAAACTGGCTAGAGAGCTTCAGTTATGGGGCAGTATACAAATGCAATACATTATTATTATTATTATTATTATTAATAATAATAATAATAATAATAATAATAGGTTTTTCTGTCTTTTTGTCATGCTAAAGCTAACATGATGGAATGGGATGCCAAGAAGTGGAGGCAATGCAAGCCGCTTTACCTTTTCTCTCTCTGGTTTCTTCTTCACACACAAGCTGGGATTAGTCCAAGACCTGACAGGACAGCGCATGTGCAGAAGTGGAGGTGGCCCCATAGAACACACCTGCCCCAGTTGCTGCTTTTGCTTCATGACCACAAACTAGCCTGTGGGAAAGTTTTGTTCTTGTCAAAGCGTGGGCTATACTGACAAGCACAGTGCCTTGACAGAACAGAACTTAACACTCCCCTTTCTGTGGGAGAGAGGGGGAAGGGAAAACATATTTGTTTGTGTGCACGAGAATGTACCCCGTAATCTTCTGCACGGAGGAGAGAGAGAAAGAGCCTTTTTTAAAAACTGCAAATTGTTAATTTGCGTAGGGAGCCTAGCCAGGGAGAAAGCTTTGTAAATCTTTTTTTCCCTAGAAGCATATAGTCAGATATTGAGGAAAAGTGCTCTTTGGTAGGTGTAAGTGTAGGTGTGTGTGTATTTTCAGTATTTTGGAAGAAAAAAGAGCGAACTGTTGATTAATCAGAGTATACTGGAGAAGAGAGCTATGACTGTTCCTCCATTGTTTTTAGCCAGCTGCAGTGGTATTACTTTCTTCAATTTGTAATGGTTCTTGATCATGTCAACATAGAGGCCAAAAATCACTTTAATTATCAATAAAATGAAATACAGAGGTTTTCTGCTCCATGGAAAGAAAAATATGGCTAATGTAACCCCATGGGGAGAGTTAGATGTGGATGTGGGGATTTGAGAGGGAAATTGGGGCAGGGGAGTACAGCATGTGCTTAGCACACAAAGGATGTTAATCCATGGCCAGGATACAAAAGATCTCTGCCTGAGATTTTTAGAGAAATATCCTATCCCTTCAAAACAGAGCAGCATATGTGGTTCCCCCCACATCATTCATTCCCATTACAATAACCCTAGCTTAGGCCGAGAGGATTTGAGACGTGTTCAGAACTTGTATTGATTGGTCTGAATTGGTTGGTTCTTTGGCCAAACCTTAATTTCCCAAACATTCCAAACACTTTCCCTGTGGTAAAAGTTCATATAGGCCCCAAATAAATTCACCTGTCACCAACATCCATCTTGCCAGAGGTCTGTTAACTGTCTCTCTACCAAGACTTTTGTACTATGATAGTGATGTCATGCATGCCATCACAATGTCTATACTTGCAGGCAGCCTGGACGACAGCAGTGGCAAGTAAACCTCTGCAAAGAGATAATCCTCAGATGCCTGATGGTGCAATACAGAGAATGCTTCTTTTACACATATATTTTGACAATGTCCAGTAGTTGCTTTTTGGGGGGAGGTTATTACACAGATAATTTTTGTACTGGAACAGGCCTTAATATCCACTGTTGTACACACACTTTTAAGTTATATATCAGCTTCATGGAAATTAACAAATGGATTCTCCAAGCCTTTTTGACAGCTAAAAGACTGATATTACAACATTGGAAGGATAAACCCTCACTTTTGATCCGCTTTTGTTGAAACTTATATATAGTTGCTGGAAAGATGCATGGATTTCATATGTATTAATTGCTATGGATATTTACAAATCCGTGTATGTATATTTAAAAAAAAGGGGGGGTTGCAGGTCCCCACAGGTATCATATTGTTCTTCATGTATTATTGCCCCTTCCTTTTTATATAGCTGGTTCCCCCATATAATTTTGTTCAATACATTTCAAGACACCTCTTAATTCCAAACTCTTCCCCTATGGTAATTCAGTTCCAAAAAAAATTCATCACCTTCATGCTACGAAGATCCATCTTGTCAGAGTTCAGACTCTGTTAACTGTCCCTCACTATGCCAAGATGTTTGAGCTTATTCTGTTTATGATGTCATGCACAACATCAGAAAGTCCATGTTTGCAGTCAGCTGAGGCTGTCTCCATGCCAACAGCTGTGGCCAATACACTTCTGCAACTAGGGTCCCCTCTACAAGGATTCGCTTTTGCGCCCGGTTAGGCGATTATGCGCATAATCGCTGAAGCACATTTACACCTAATACCTCTGCACGAGAGGCAGCGAAGCGCATTAACGGATGTCCAAAATGCGCTTTCCAAGTAGTTAATGCGCATAAGCGCTTGTTCACATAGTCAAAATGCGCTTTAACAGCTGGAGCAAAATAAAACTCACGATTTAACGTGCATTCGATAATGCGCATAATCGGAGAGATAATGCGCCTCTATGCCTGATTTGCGCTCCGTTCTTGTAGAGGTAAATTTTTTTAAGCGCCTTGAAAGAGCTTTAAACCTCTCTTGTAGAGGCAGCCTACCATCAGCCTGGCCATCCAGCACATTTTATGTTTTTGTTTTCTCTCTCATAACCTCAGCCTGATGAAGCATTGGGTGAAACGTGACAGCTTGCTTCTAGTGTTTTAAAAACTAGTTGATCCCTTGTATCTTTAGGAATTAATCCTAATCCATTGTGCTTTGCCATTCAGTAACCCTTGCTGTGACTACCCCCCCCCCCAAAAAAAAAACATTGCCCTCCTATCTCTTTATAGCATTTTGAAAATGGAGAACATTTTATTGTGAAATGCTCAGTAAACATTCCAGGAAGAATTACAGAAACGGCACCAAGTTTGGCAGTGGCTAACAGGTGGCCAGTATACTTCTGACTATTGGTCAGCTAGCTGGAATGAGCCACTGAATATGCACGACCTGAACTGCACATCCCATTGGGATTGGGTTGGAACTGGAGCAAGGAGAAGCTGAGGCAGTTACACAGAAAGGTCAGTTGGGGACAAATACTGTTGCAAGCCAGGCTGAATTGAGAAGTGGAGCAGGAGGATACAGGCACCTAAGAAAAGCTGACAGATTGGAGGGTAGTGCTGGACTTAATGGCCTTACAGTGGGCAGGCAGGCAGACTTTAGATGGCCATGCACATTAGTTCAGTTGTGAAGCACACAACTAACATTTCTTCCCACCTCCCTGCACCTCTGCCATTCTGTGTTTTGCAGCTACTTCTACATTTTTGACCTCTGTTTACCAATCCCAGTCTTTCTGTCTTTATGGCGGTGGGTTGCCGCCATGATGATCTAAAACCCTGCACTTTCGCTGCTGCGGGGCGGTGGCGGCTAATCTTGATGCTGCAGGGAAAGCACAGGGTTTCCGAAGCTGGTCACATCCCCTGTTCTCTGCCCTGGTGGATGGCGACCAATCAGGAGGTGCCATCTGCCTGGCCACACCTCTGCTGCCACTCCAGAGTGAGGCTTAGGCGCTGTCTTGACATCATCTTGCGCCGTCCTCACCTCGCTCCAGAGAAAAAAGTTGGGGTAAGTCCCTGGCTTTTTTTCTCCGCAGCTTCGGTGGAAAGTCCCAGGGTGGGTGCGTGATCGTTGCTGCGTTGTATAATTGCTGCTGCGCTGCCGTACACCCACCCCTGGAGAAATACCCGGAGCAAGGCTGGGGAGCTATGTGAGCAAAGCCAGAAGCTGCCTGTTGTCCAGGTCCAGTGAATTACCTGCACTCCTCTAGGGGGAATTCCCTGAGAAGACCTCCCCTCCTGCCTTGGAAATATCACTTATCATATTATCTCCACTTTAAATATAGACCCCCCTCTAGATGGATTCCGTTTGACGCCTGGTTAGCCGATTATGCGCATCTTCTCGGAAGCGCTTTATCGTAAATGCTTGTATGCAGGAGGTAATTGAGCACTCAACTGGTGACCTTACCGGTTGTTTCAAATGCGCTTTACAAGTAGTTAATGCGGAGAATCGCTTGTTCACATAGTCAAAATGCGCTTTAACGGCCGGAGCAATATAAAACTCGCTATTTAACGCACATTCGATAATGCGCATAATCGGAGAGAAAACGCGCCTCTACGCCCAATTTGCGCTCCATTCTTGTAGAGGTAAATTTTTTAATGCGCCTTGAAAGAGCTTTAAATGCCTCTTGTAGAGGCAACCTTAGTCAGCTCCTTCAACCTTTACTCATAAGCTAGGATTTCTTCTCACTATCTTTCCCAAGCAATGCATCAGTCTGCACGTCTTCATCAGTGTTATTTCCTCCCGCCCTAATTTTTTTGAGAAAGCTGTAGTTCTCAACTGTTTCTTGATAGCAAATACAATGGGAAGAGTGAAATACCTTCCGTTTTATAACTCTAAAACACAGAACTGTTTGACACAATATTTTGCTAAGAGATAGGTTGTGATGTAATGGGTTGGGGGTTGTAAATATAACTGGAGGCTCATATCCATGTTCTCATTGACCCGATCTTGCAACGATATTTCCTGGAATGAACAAAATAGGAATTATTCAGTCCTGGCGACGTCCAAATAACTACAAATGTAATGCTCTTTTTAATCACAAAACAGATGTTATGTTCTGAAAGCAGTCTTCTTCTGCCTGGTCACGTGAATGAATCAATTTGTAAATGAATCGGTTTGGGGTGTGTATGTCTTTATTACGATGCCATATATCATAGCATTCAGCCCAAGTCCACGTTTGTCAGGGGCTGACAGAACTATAAGTTCCAGCACGCAATTCTCCAGTAATATCGCGATACCGTCTGCTGAGACTTTCTCTTATCTCTATGCTTCCTCGTGTCTCTCTGTACCTACATCCTCCGAGTGAATTTCAGGCTCGTAAATTAATTGTTGCTAAATAAACGCTGCAATCCTATGCACAGTTACTAAGGAGTAAGTACAATGAATACTTTTTTCCGAGTAAACATAATAGGAT
Source organism: Anniella stebbinsi (assembly GCA_029215795.1). Taxonomy (NCBI): domain Eukaryota; kingdom Metazoa; phylum Chordata; class Lepidosauria; order Squamata; family Anniellidae; genus Anniella; species Anniella stebbinsi. The sequence continues at coordinate 257,678,924 of JARDYH010000003.1, read as the reverse complement.
CGGGCTAAAATTATATCTTTTGCAAAAGAGCTTTGACGTCAATGGAAACAAACACTGTTGAATTCAGTGGGACTGATTTCCGAGTAAACATGGATACGTTTGGGCCATAGAAGTATCCCACGTGCATGTTTACTCAGAAGTAGATCTCACTGAACTTTAACGGGACTTACTGCCAAGTAAGCGTGCAAAGGATTACAACTGTAGACCGTAATTTTGTGCACATGTGAATAAGTCCCGTTGTGTCCAGGAGCCTTGCTTCCGAGTAAACGTGCATCGGACAGGTTTTTATCTCTGAACCGCTGCTCACGCATCAGCTGATGAGCAGGTGTCATGTGACTCTTGGTTGTTGCCAGAATGCATTTGTCCGAAGTCCTTTCACATGTGGTTGCCCAAATACTCCTTCATCTGGCCGTTGTGGTCTCTCCCTTCCTTTGCAGACAGAGTTCTGGTTCAAGGGGAAAGCAATGACGGAAGTGAGGAGAGAAAACTTCGGGGAATGGCCCCTTGGCGGAGGGACTGTGGAGAAATTCCTGCTCAAATCTGACACAGTTAAAGTGGAAATCATATCCCTAGGCTGCATAATCACCTCCTTGGAGACTAAAGGCAGGGATGGAAAATTCTCAGACATTGTTCTGGGCTTTGACCATTTGGAAGGTAGGGTTAAATTAACTTTTTAAAGGATATATTGCACAGAGAAACTCTGTAGCACAATCTGCTCTCAATGCTATCTTTAATTTGTTTTGTTGAATTTAATATACAGTTGTTGTTGTTTTGTTATTATTGTTAAGCACTTCCAGGTTGCAAGGTGTTCAAACTTTATCTCCTGTGCTTAAATCCAGAATTTATCTTCTGAGATGTAGCTCAGCTATCGAACAACACAATGGTTTTTGTTCACCTAGACATTTTATTTATGTATGTATGTATTTACTGCATTTATATACTGCTCCACATCTGAATAGATTCTGGAGCAGTAAACAATAATAGATAAAAATATAAAAGAACTAAAATTCCATATTAATTGGGTTTAAAAACAACAACAGAATACTGATAAAAACCATGGCTAGTCAGTCAAAGAAAGCTTCCTGGAATAAAGATGTTTTCAGGAGGCACCAGAAACAACACAGTGTTGGCGTATGTCTGATTTCCAGAGGCAGGGAGTTCAATTTTTACATCTACATGAAATATGTGGGCAATCTCTTCCAGCCTGGGCAGAGAGCATACATTCTAAATACCTGTCATTTTAAAACCAACATGGAGTATTATATTTAAAAGCTTAGAGTGTATATAATCCTATACATGACTTCACTGCATTAAGTCCCATTGAGCTCATTGGAGCTTACTCCTAGATAAGTGGATATTGGATTGTAGCCTTAGTTCTCACAAAATGGAAGATGATGTGGTAAACTTGTGTTTGGATTGTACCACTTCAGGCTCCCATTCCATGTATTCTTGAATACTGCTCCATACTGAATACAATCTCTGCACGTAGAAAACTAGAAGACAGGCTGATAGGATGTACCCTAGCATTCTTCCTGACATGATAGTTTTCTGTGTGCATGGATTTTTTGGGATGGAGAAGCAAGCAATCATGTGAGCCAACTAGTGGATGCTAGTGGTTCCCATATCAGTGGGGCAGTGAATCCACTCCAGTTAGAACCTGTCAGAACTCCAAAGGAGATCTAAAGGAGCTTTGCTCCTTGGATAGCTCCTTTAGTCTTCTGATTGAAAACTGGAACGGATCTACCGCCCCACTAACATCAGAGTCACCAGCCTCCACTGGAGTCACTCCTCCACAGTCTGAAATGGTACAGCTCAGTCAGATGTTCCCTGCCTCTCCTGGCCACTGAAATCATTCACCCGCTGGCCCTGCATGCCGACAGCCACACAGATGTCTGTGGAGGGGATGCCTGCATGTGCAGTGTCGTATGCAGCCCTTTGCAGATGTTCTGTTGAATATGCAGAGGTTACAGGTGTGCATGTTCCCACTCCCTCCTCCATGTGTTTATGCATGGAGGGAAATTCGTAAAGAAGACTTTGCTCTTTGTGAGCGCTAGACTTGAGTCAAAGTTGTAATGGAAGGCTGGGTAACTTGTGGCCCTCCAGATGTTTTGGCCTACAACTCCCATCATCCCTCACCATTGACTGTGCTGGTTAGGGCTGATGGAAGCTGTAGTCAAGAACATCTGGAGGGCCACAAGTTACCCACCCCTGTTGTAATGGGAGTGAAACAGGTCTCCTTTGGGCTTCCTTGGTTCCCACTGCATTGAAGGCAGGCCAGGACCCTGCCTTCACATTGTTGCCACTCTGCCGCCAAACCTTGCAGAATCACTGCTGCATGGTGGTGGTGAGTAATCCTCACTGGAGAAGGCAGCGGGAGCTTTCCAGAAGCCATTCAGCTCCCCTGGCCTTCCCCCTGCCCAGCTTCTGGAGACCAGTTGGAGGTTGCCTTCCTCCCAGGAATCCTGTGTGATGTTGGAGTTAGGACAGATGGAGGAAGCATCGCAGTGACCTTGCTCTGGCAGGAAAAGTTGGGGTAAATCACTGACTTCCAGTGCACAGCTTCGTGGAAAAGCCCCATGGTGGCTGCAAGGTAGCTGCTGCATAGTATAACCGACATAGCACCACTTTTAAACTGTATAGACACACCCCTGGTGTTTCACAGGCATCCCAGCTGCCTGTTTGAATCTCGTAGTAAGCTAAACACTTTCATGTGATGGGGCTTGTGCAAGGAATTAACAAGGGGCTGGAGTGAGGAGAGGTTACAATGGCTGGGACTACTGAGCTTAGAAAAAGGGCCAGTATGCAGAGACATGATAGGGATGTACAAATTTACAACTGGTGTGCAGAAGTTTTCCTTCCTCTCATATAATAGTAGACTCCATGAAGCTGATTGGTGGAAGATTCAAGACAAATAACAGAAAGTATTTCTTCATGCAGCACACAGTTAAACTATATAATTCACTACCACAAGGTGTAGTGATGGCAACTAAATTTGGATGGCTTTAAAAGGGGGCTAGAGAAATTCATGGAGGAGAAGGCTATCAATGCCTACCAGTCATGATGGCTAGATATTACTAGAGTTATGGCTAACATGCATACCAATTGCTGTGAAACATGAGTGGGAGGATGCTATTGCACTCATGTTCTATTTGTGGGCTTCCCACAGGCAATGGGCTGGCCACTGTGTGAACAGAATGCTAGACTAGATAGTCCTTTCATCTGATCCAGCATGGCTTTTCTTGTTTTTAAGTACCAGAGGTGCTCTAAGGGTGTGCTGTACATGGCCAGCCCAAAAAACAGTGTGTGTTTTAGGCCTGAGGTAGACCCCATTGGGGCATTGCAACTTTTCTGCAGTGTGTCAAACACACAGGACTGTGGTTTGATCAGAGTGCTAGACACCAGTATTCTTAGATATGCTGATGTGTTGAGTTCCGCCTTTTTGACTTGAAGCGTTTGTAGTGGGTGGTGCTGTGGTTTCTTCATCCTTCGTGTCAGCAGCAATGCCACTGAAGCTGTGGCCAGATTCTTCCTTTTAGCCTCTCTGCTGCTTCCCTATAAGGCTTTTGTACACTGTATAGAGATTCAGATTCCCATAATTGGGGTAGATTGCAATAGAGATTCAGACTTTGTTATCCCTGGGTTGTTGTTCTGAGGCAACCACCTTTTCATGAACGTGGAATTCTGTTTGCAGTTTGCCACAACCCAGTTCACATATGTACGTATCGGCATGGTATGTTGCTTCAGATACAAATGTGAGGAAGCATGTTAATTCCTTCTCCCTCTGATGTTTCAACTGCTCTGTCTGGAGCTTTTCCCTAGCTGTTAAAGGGCTGTTACTGGGGTGATTCAACCACCAAAGCTGGCTGTGGGCTTTCAGTATCAGGAAGCAGCTTCCTGTTGAGGCTAGGACTTTGTCTTAATAACCATCGACTTCATTGGCTGTTGGTTTGTTCTGGCTCCCAGCTCTAAACCTGGGGCTTGGCTACCAACTTCCTCTTGACTACTACAAATGGCTCAGCTGTAAAACCTATTTATCCAGCAAGGCTGGCCCAAGACATTTTGCTGTTTGAACCAAAGGACAGGATGCCTCCCCCACCAAATATTCCACATACAGAAGCTTACTTTGATGCTGAGGACAGGACAACATCCTCCACAGCATTTGAGGGCAGCAGTACTGTTTACCATTTTAAAAAAATATCTCTAAGCTTATGGGGTGAAGAACAGCTCACACAGCTCTTCCCTCCAACACTTTGACCCTGCTCTGTGCCCTCTCAGCATCTGCCGCCTGAAGTGGCGCCTTGCTCTGCCTAATGGTAGGGCCAGCCCTGCTAGCTGGCACCAGTCAGGAGAAGCACTGTTCCATGTGGAAATAATTTGTGTGAAACGGGTTTGCCATGGGCAAATTACTATCCTAATGCAAGGATGGGCAATTTGTGGTCCTCCAGATGTTTTGGCTGTGACTCCTGAAATCCCTCACCATGAGCTATGCTGGCTAGGGCTGATGGGAGTGGAGAGCCACAAGTTGCCCACCCCTGCCTCAGCCTAATCCTCTTTAACAGGGTTGTTGTGAAGATAAAAACATTCCTCTGATTTCCTTGGAGGCCACTATGTTCCTTCGACCTCTCTGCCACTTTAAGCTAGCAAGTGAGAGGTTGCAGTGAATTCAGGGGTAATCATTACCTCAGGCTGTCTGAGCATGTAATAAGCAAGTTCCCCTAGCATGCAATAAGAAAACCAATTTGTCAATAAACATCTAGACAGAGCAGTAGAGACATGAGAGGGAGAAGAGTGTTGAATGCCTTTCAATTTTGCCCCGTTTTCTCAGGCTGTAATTCCTGCACACACACACACCAGCCATGTGTGGTTACCAATCAGCATTTCTCATGTTCTTCCTCAGAAAACAGACCATAGAATTGTAGAATAGTAAAGTTGGAAGGGGTCTATAAGGCCATTGAGTCCAACTCCCTGCTCAATGCAGGAATCTACCTTAAAGCATCCCTGACACATGTTTGTCCAGCTGCCTCTTGAATGCCTCTAGTGTGGAAGAGCCCACAACCTCCCTAGGTCATTGGTTCCATTGTCGTGCTGCTCTAACAGTCAAGATGTTTTTCCTGATGTCCAGCTGGAATCTGGCTTCCTGTAACTTGAGCCCATTATTCTGTGTCCTACACACTGGGATGATAGAGAAGAGATCCTGGTCCTCCTCTGTGTGACAACCTTTCAAGTATTTGAAGAGTGCTATCATATCTCCCCCTCAGTCTTCTCTTCTCAAGGCTAAACATGTCCCTGTTCTTTCAGTCTCTCCTCATAGAGATCCTAGAGTCCAGTGAAGGCTGTTACATAAACACTGACTCACCACTCTCAAACCCTTTTGAGATTAAGCCCGTGGGAAGCAGGATTCTGAAATAAACATTGATTATCTCTCTTCCAACAACTGTTCTTTTGTAGCCCTCCACCCACGTTTCCCATTGAAGGAAAGAAGTGGCTTCCTTCTTTCACAAGCAGAAGCAGTTTCCTTCCCTCACAATGATTGCCGATAATAGGGAACAAAACCCCCACTTGGATCATTTGACGGAGAGGCAATCCCTTTGAGATCATATTGTAACGCTCCAATATGAATTTAGTGCTGAACTGTACCGGTTGCTCTTCTAGAGATCATTCAAGCACTGTTAATTTATAATGAGTACACAAAAAGCCCATTTTCAAAGAGAAGCTCCCCAGTGTCTTGTGTCAGCACCATATTTGTAACGGTGAAGCTGCCCTTGTATGAAACTATCCTTATTTGCAATTTTTCTATTTCGCTTTTTCATATTGTCTCACAAAATGGCTTACAACAAAAGTGTGGTGAGGGGGGAACCCTCAGAACAGCAGTTCACGCTACTGTGTAAGCAAAGGAATGAATGTTTCCCCTTTATTATTAATTTATTTTATTTATTTATTTATTACATTTGTATACCGCCCCATAGCCGAAGTTCCATCCTTTCTCCAAGGAGGAGGTGTACATGACTCTCTCCCCACCTACCCACATTTCGACCCTCGCTGTTACCTTTTTGAGATAGGTTAAGCTGATATATAGTGACAGGGCCATGCTCACCCAGTGGGCTGAGTGGGTATTTCAACCTATTCCTGGTCTGACACTCTAACCCAGGGGTAGGCAAACTGTTGGGGCTGTGGGCACATTTGCTAATTTGAGAAACTGTTCTGGGCACCACCACAAAATGGCCACCATGGGAGGTATGGCAAAAATCAAGTAACCTGCCCAAATGACTGAGTACAAGGAAAGGGGGGGGGGGGTCTGAGCCCCACCGCATTATAAAAACAACCCACAAATCTTTGAACCCTCAGTTTCAAGCACCAACAGAAACCTATTTGACAGTAATCCCAGCTGCCGCTCAGTAGATGTGTTAATTTCAAGAAGTGGGTGGGGTACCAGGAAATGTGTCTGGGGGCGCATCAATGCCCACAGGAACCATGTTGCTTACCCCTGTTCTAACCTCTACACCACACTGTGACAGAGTCCACAGCCGTATGAGCTTCCAGTTCTGGTTGATTTCAGTGGAGATGGGGGCTGATTTGTTGACTCAGCACTTTGCAGACATGACTCTGTTGCCTCCATTGAAATGAATGGAAGCCCTCATATAGAAGAGCCTGGGATCACACAAGTGGCTTTCCTTTTATAAAAGGGTTGCTGGATCAGGGTTTTCTGAGTGACTTGTGGGTACGTAGAAGTCAGTATTCCTTTCATTCTGTATTCACTTTAAAAAAAAACACCATATCTCACTAGCTTCATACTCTGAGTTTTGAAATGTAAATAACTTTATTATTACATTCTCTCTCTGTCTCCTTTTTTAAAATCAGGGTACATCAACAAGCACCCCTATTTTGGAGCTGTTATTGGACGAGTTGCTAATAGAATTGCCAAAGGGAAATTTGTGGTGGAAGGACAAGAGTACCAGTTGGCCATCAACAATGGACCCAACAGTTTGCATGGAGGAATAAAAGGTTTTGACAAGGTGCTTAAACAAAGATATCAGTACTTTTTTCCCCCCAGTGTTTGGTACAATATCCAAGCAAATTCTGACTGTGTAAGTCAGTTTGTCATAATCATGCCAGGTCTTCATAAGACTCAGTTTTTGCTTATTGATTTAATGTTTCTACCAAGTTGACCTGGTTCGCACATAATGCTAACCCATGATTTATTTAATCCATGATTTGTTGCCCTACCCAGGTTTTGTCTGGCAGAGGTTTGTTTTCTTAATTCCTGGGTTGTTTGTTTCCCTCCTCCTTCGCCGTCTCCTTTGCAGTGCTGTAGTATTGGCATGTAGAGCAGCTGCTCTACATGCCAATACTACAGCTGCTCTACATGCCAATACTCTTTTTTACTGCTCTTGCTCACCGCCTATGTAGCCTGGCGGAACAACCTATGAACAACCCACAGCCGTAGGTTCACAGATAATGACAACCCGTGGGTGGTTCTTCTAACTGGATAGATGGTGTTCCTCCTGTTCTGGATGGCAATGCACTCCTTCTGAGGGAGCAGGTTCATACCTTGGGAGTTCTCCTGGAGCCATCTTTGTCACTTGAGGCTCTGGTGGCCTCAGTGGCATGGAGTGCCTTCTACCAGCTTCAATTGGTGGCCTAGCTAAGCTGCTGTCTGGACAGGGATAACCTGGCTTCAATAATCTATGCTTTGTTAACCTCCAAATCAGATTACTGCAATGCGCTCTATATGGGGCTTCCCTTGAAGACTGTTCAGAAACTGCAGCTTGTGCAAAATGAAGAAACCAAATTAGTAACAGGGACCAAAAGGTCTGAGCGTATAACATGAACTCTGGCCTGCTTGCATTGGCTGCCTGTATGTTCCCAAGCCTGATGCTAGGTACTAGTTTTAACCTGTAAAGCCTTATATGGGTCCCCTCTACAAGGATTCGCTTTTGCGCCCGGTTAGGCGATTATGCACATAATCGCTGAAGCGCATTTACACCTAATACCTCTGCACGAGAGGCGGCGAGAGGCGGCGAAGCGCATTAACGGATGTCCAAAATGCGCTTTCCAAGTAGTTAATGCGCATAAGCGCTTGTTCACACAGTCAAAATGCGCTTTAACGGCCGGAGCAAAATAAAACTCGCGATTTAACGCGCATTCGATAATGCGCATAATCGGAGAGATAACGCGCCTCTACGTCCGATTTGCGCTCCGTTCTTGTAGAGGTAATTTTTTTTAAGCGCCTTGAAAGAGCTTTAAACCTCTCTTGTAGAGACAGCCATGGTTTGGGACTTCAATACCTGATGAAGCTCCTCTCCCATCATAAACCTACCTGGACACTATGATCAACATCTGAGGCCTTCCTCCTCCAAGGAGGCTTGGAAGATGGCAACAAGGAAGAGGGCCCACAGTCCCAGCACCAGGTTAAGACTGTCCTCTATTCCTAGGCATTTGACGACATGTGATGGGGCATTTATGTCACTTGTTTTTTTTATCACATCTAGTATCTTACTGTTACTGTTTTCAGCTGTTTCAAATTGTTTATCAATTTTGTATATTAAAGATTTCATATTTGTGGTTGTAATTTTTGTGAACCGCCCAAAGAGCTTTGGTTATTGGATGGTATATAAATGAAAATAACAATGATAATGAACAACCCAACAACAAACCATCAGTTCTCTTTCGGGGTTGTCCATGGTTATGAAGCCGTGGTTTGTTAGCGTGGCTGGGTTCACACATCACAACAACTGAGTATTCAACAATCCATGGGTTAAATGGTGGGTTAATGCTATGTGCACCACAGGTCAATGTTGTGTGAGTAGAAGGCAGCTTGTATAACCAATCTACCCCTTCCCCACTTCCCCCAACAGCCCCCTATACCGTCTGAAAATCTTCTCTGGGGTTGGTGTGGGCTGGGGGGGGGGGGGGAACCTACCAAACAGTGCGGACTGTTGTTATACAAAGTAGCAATGGTAGGGTAGGATATTGCCTGAAACTGAGTGAAATCCTTTATGTTGAAATCTTGGGGTAGTTCACATGGAATGTCAAACTATAGTTTGGTGCTACAGGAACAAGCCGTGTGCTCGTATTTCCTGGTTGCTTGTGTAATAATGGTGGCCTGATTGAAACTTTTCATCTGCTTCAGGGCTCCATGAGCCTGCGTATCACACAGTTCTTGATCAGGTTGAAAGATTAGATGATTTCATAAAGCTCTATGCATTTCTTGTCCCCGCTGTTGCAGAGAAAACCTTTCCAACCCTTTAAAAACAAAGGTACATCACATATCTAGCCAATGAGGATTTTTTTTAAAAAAAGCTTATAAATTAAATTGTATTGCAGGTTATCTGGGCCCCTGAAGTATTGCCAGATGGTGTATGTTTTTTCAGAGTAAGTCCTGATCTTGAAGAGGGATATCCCGGTGAGCTGAAAGTATGGGTGACATATACTCTTAAGGATGGAGAGCTAAGGATAAATTACCGAGCCCAAAGCAGTAAGACCACTCCGGTCAATCTGACAAACCATGCATACTTCAATCTTGCAGGTCAGGTAAGAGAGTCCCTGAAGTACCATTGATGTCAATGGGAAATGGTGACATAGTTTGACTTTCCTTTTCTTTTTCCTCCCATCAACTGCTAAAGCCCCTGTCTGTGTCGTGATTGTTTCTCATCTTGACTGCTATAACTCTTCATTACTCTCCAAGTTGATCATACTTCTGTAAATAAAGGAATGTGGAGCAAAGCCTCAGTTTACTGGTGACAAAACTCTTTCTTTCTTTCTTTCAAATTTGGTTGCTGTAAACCCCTCACTACTGTCCAGGTTGATCTTATTTCAGTAAATAATGTGGAGCAAGGCCTCAGTCGACTGAACTTGAAACGTGAGGAAGAACCTTTGGCAGAAGGCACTCCTTAAATTGTATGGATCCCAGCCATTTAGGCTTTGCAACATCTTGAGTTAGGCCCTGAAGTAAAATGGAAGGCTTAGCCAGGCCACTGAATTCTGCACTAGTGGAACCTTCTAAAGTGGTTCAGATAAGATGTGAACTGAAGTGCCTGGAACCATTCACACAATTATGGTGAGAAAGGAGGGTAAATTATCTACAGAGCTGGGAGAAGTAGGGAAACCATGATGCGCGAGGCCGTCACACAACTGTTAATTTGTGGAGTGCCATCGTTTACTTATCCCTCCCCACTCTCACAACTAGATAACTTTGTGGCCTCCCGCCAGTGCGCTCACATATCCTAGCAGGCACTGTAGCATAAATCAGCATGCGCCAGCCAGTCCAGTCATCCAAAAGGCCACACAACCATAGAGAAAGTTCATAGTGCCAAGAGTGTCGCCGGAAATGGCAGTCACTCTTGCTAGGGACTCTATGGTCACCACCATTTTTTTCCCGTTGGAACGACAAAAAAAAATCCATGGAGTTCTTGTTAGGCAACAGGGGAACCACTGTGGATGCCCGCTAATCCCACTGCGGCAGGTGGGTAGCAAGCTTGGGTAGTTCAGCCGTCGGTGGGGAACACCCGCCACACGACACACTAATCACTGTGGATCGTGTTTTTGAGTGATCCATGATGGGTTAACATTTGCCTTCAAGGGCAGGTCCACATAGAGTAAAAGACAGCAATCAGGAGATTTCCAGTACATGAATGGCCATAGTAAGATTCATAGTGAAAAGTTTCTCTTGAACGGGGTTCGCTTGATGTCTCTCACAAACTGAAAGAATGCATGAGAGGATCGTTTGGCTGTGTGAAAGTGCCCTTTACACACAAAGACTTCTTCCATGAGAGTGGGGATCCTGGACCAACCAGGTTTCCCCTCATGTGGAGGGGCTCTTCATAGCATAGGCCCCTTCACACAGCTGTTGAATGGAGCATGATAGCAGTGGGGGGATGCAGTTATTTGGCACAGTCCCACAATTCCCTTACCGATTGAAAATTCTTATCTGGATCATTCTGTTTCTAAGTCCTGGGGAAGCCTTTGCCAACCTAAGTGCCCTCCAAATGTTCTGGACTACGATTCCCATCAGCCTCACTCTGCATGGCCAAAAAATCAGAGATGATGAGACTTGTAGGCCAAAACATCTGGAAGACATCACAACAAGGAAGGCTGGTCTGTTTGTATGTGACTCAGGCCTTAGTTTCAATTTCCAAAGAATCCTGTGCTCTGGGAAACAGCAGGTGAGGGAGGCACACCTTTAGAATTTTTGTTGGTGGTAGAAAAAAAAATAGGGAGGCCATGGTCTTCATATCTGTCTTGTGAATTTAGATAACAGCTGTGATTTTGGGTTCTCTTGGCTTAACATTTTTTACAGCTCTCTGTATACAACAAAGGCAGTACATCTCTGCATGTCTGGTATTACAGAGTTTTGTTTCCATATTTCAGGGATCTCCCAATATCTATGATCATGAATTTACCATAAAAGCAGATTCTTACCTGCCGGTGGATGAAACTCAGATCCCCACAGGTTGGTTAATTTAAGTTGAATGCTTTTGAAGCTAGGGATGTGTTCTAGTGAGCTACCATGGCCAACTGTATAGAACTGGGCTCAATGTAAGGGTCTAGTTCTGAGTTCAAATCACAGTCTAGTCAAGTTACATCTATAAAGTTGAAATATTGCCATAAAAACACAGGATAATTTGAGGCCAAATAAAGACACTGTAGCAAACACCAGTTTCGTTGCAGTCATCTTAAAGATCCTGATTTAGTCATACCTAAGAGTAGACCTATTGAACTCAATTTGGCTTAAGTTAGTTATCGCGAATTGAAGTCCTATTGATTTTAAAGGGTCTATTCTAAGTATGACTAAGTGTGGATGCAACCCGTAGAAACTTATGATGGCATATGGTTTCAGAAATTGTGTTACTGCCTTGAGCCTATGATCTTGTAATTTTACATCCAAGTCTGAAAAAATATTTTATCTTACGTTAGGCAGCAGAACAACGTTTTAAGGAACTAGTAATATATTATTAGATGGTTGGCTGACCAGGTATTAACCAGACTTTTCCTTTTCAAAGTTAATTTGATAAACAATTGTTTCACTTCATTGCCTCTCAAATTGGCTACTCCTGGGCATCACTGCTCAAAATGGTCAGGATTGTTGTCTCTGATAAGGAACCTGCTAGAGCTGTTTTGAAGTCCTGTTTTGAAAGTTATGAACCACAGAAGAAATGTATTTGAGACTTGCTACTAGAACCACATTGAATGTGGAAATCTGCCTTATGTGGAGTCAGAACATTGATCCATCTATCCCAGCCTTCCCCAATCTGGTGCCTCTGGCTGTGTTGGACTACCATCATTCCCATAAAGAATGCTCATGCTGGCTAGGTGTCAGGCTGGAGAAGGATGATCTATCCCAATATTATCGACTTTGACTGGCAGTAGTTCTATAAGGTCTCAGGCAGAGAAGACAGGTAGCTCTGATACGGAAGATCCTTTAATTGGATATTCTGCCAATCCTACGTGGCTGCCTCCCTATTGAGGGCTACCTGTGGTTTGGGAATCCCACATTCAGTTGATAGGTGCTGGAGGTGGGGTTTTGTTTTGTGGAATTAGTTCTTTTCAGATGTCCACCTTGGTTCCCTCCACTTCCATTTAAAAATTGTCATAATTGTGATATATGGAGTTTCCTTCACTTCTCTTTCTCAGTCTTTTTGTTTGCTCTCATCTCCCTCTCCAGGAGAAATCACTTCAGTGCAGGGTACAGCCTTTGATCTGAGAAAGCCAGTGGAGCTTGGAAGACACTTCCAGGAGTTTCAGCTCAGTGGGTTTGATCACAACTTTTGTCTGACACAAACCAAAGAAACAAACTTTGGTGCAAGGTACGCATTGGTCCTGATAATGTTTCTTTCCTACATACATACAAACAACATATTGTCTCATCCTCTTCCTCCTTCTCTGATTTATTTATTGAAAAACATTTATATACCACTGTTTATAAAATGTATCACAAATTTAAAAAACAGTAATACTTCATTAAAGCCAAATGGTCTGAATGAACATCAACTACAGTTTTCAAAGGCCAACAGGAAAAACTTAGTGTGACGACACACTAAGTCACGGTGGTTAAGTATTTTGAGTTAAACATTATGGCTTAGCTTGTCATCTGAACAGGCCCTTTCTGTCTCCAGAAAGCCAGCAGGGAGGGGTGATATGAACCTCTCTTGGGACTGCTATAGAGAAGATCCTGCTTCTGATGTTGGCTACTTTTATCCTCTATATAGAATGAAATCTGGAGCAATGCCTCATTAGATCTTAAGCTCTAGGGAGGTTTAAGGAGGAGGCAATGCTCCCAGAGATCATCTCTGAGATGTTCCTGGGACCCAAACCATTTAGGGCTTCTATAGTTGAGATGGGGAATCTATTGTTAACTCCAGTGTAATAGCCTTGAGTTCTCCTCTCCATTATATTTAAGAAGACAAAATGGACATCTTGATGTTGTTGTATTGCAAGTTTCCTGGCCACGCTTCACTTCGTGGTTTGTGCTTGTGCTGGTTAGGAAACTTGCAATGGGGAGAGATGTGAGACTACTGCTTTGATGGCAGCCATAATGTGTGCATACATCTACGTAGGTGTACTTGGTTTGCACTTGATATTTGAAATAATAATAAAGAGTCATGAGCGTGCACTTGAGATGCTTCTGTATGCACATGGGAACCTTCCTAATTTTTTACTTCCTACTACACCCCATTGCACTGGAGTGGATTCTACTCTGGAAGGTTGGCCAACTTTTGGGAGAACCTTTTCAGGAAGGTGGGGCCAATGATCATGGGACTATGTTTGCCTCCCACCCCAAACTAAAAACAAACCAACAAACCAACAAGGGTGTTAGGCATATTTAACTTGCTGACATAACTTTGGCTGAATGAATTATATTCCCTTGTGGGATTTTGGAAATTGACAGGGAGGCAACTTTCCCCAACCTGGTACCCTCCACATGTTTTGAACTACAACTGCCAGAATTCTTGACCATTGGTCATGCTGGCTTGGGCTGCTGGTAGTTGAAGATCAGAACATCTGGAAGGCAGACAGATGGGAAGGCTGAATTAGTGTTGGAAATGGGCAATATGGAGGAATGTATAATTTCCATTTCCACCCATTCCCATTCCAAAGAGATGGGGAGAAGTGTTAAAATCACTTATAATATATTACTTTATAGCATCTTTGAATTATGCTCAGGCTATTCACAAATCTCAAGAGAATTACAGTTGTATGTGGAGGGTTGTTGTTAAGGATGCTCATAATTGATCTTGGATACTATGATAGCACTGAAGTGCCTTGATCTAGCAAGACTGTTTGTAAGTGTGCAGCTGTTGCACATCCTGGACCCACTGAACCGTTTGAATGCGCCTTAGTATGTATGGGGATGTGACTCCCTATGTATTTGTTACATTTATATCCAAGGAGCCCAAGGTGACATATGTGGTCCTCCTCTTCTCCATTCTATCCTCACAACATCCCTGTGAGGTAGGTTAGGCTGAGAGTCAAGTGAGTCGCCCAAAATAATCCGGGTGAGCTTCATGGGCAAGAGAGAACTTGAACCCAGGTCTCCCCAGTCTGTTATCTGTGGCCACTAATCATTGCATGTGACCAGAACTTAATTTGGGCTTATTTTGTGGCCTCTTGGGCTCATCTCCCTCCCATGCGAAGCATCAATGTTATTTGGGGAAGGCAACTAATGCTATAACCCTATACCCACTTCCCTGGAAGTTAGGCTCATTGAGGTCAGTTGGACTTATTTCTGGGTAGACATGTAGAGGATTGCACTGCTAGAGGCAAATGCAGAGGGACAGGTGAAAAAGACTTCAGGGCCTGCTCCAACTGGACTCTCCCACCCTACTTATCATCAACAGCTCTATGGGAAGAAAACACTGATTCCTGTTCTAGCTACTCTCCCTGCCCCAAAAGACATTTCCCACCAACTGCCTTGTGGAAAGTACCCTGATTTTTTTTTAAAAAAAGGTTTAATATTGTTTAATGTGATTTCATTGTGATTTGAAAGCCACATTAATAGGATTTGTATCTCGAAAAGGAACATAAATAATTTAAATCAATAAATACATCTGTGATTGAGTGGCTTCCTTTTAACTTAGGGGTACTTCCCACACCAAATTACTGAGTTGCCCTGCATGCATCAAGGACCAGCTGTTTCCACAATTGGACTAACAAGTGGATGCAGATTTCCAAAGGCTTTCTCTTTAAGTTTATCTACAGTCTTTTGGACATTTAATTAACAGTGACCTTCTTTTTACAGAGCTTATCATCCCCCTAGTGGCAGAATGATCGAGGTTTACACAACTCAGCCTGGGATTCAATTTTACACTGGAAATTTCTTAGATGGCACTCTAAAGGGCAAAGGCGGCCATGTATATCCCAAGCATTCTGGCTTCTGCCTTGAAACACAGAACTGGCCAGATGCAGTGAATCAGGTACCTTCTCTGGCTTTTAATTTTATATAAGCATGGGGCCACACAGAATGGAAGCTGTACGAAACTGGCTTGGAGCCCAACTCTGTAGGCCTCAAGGCCTTTGCCATTAGTGTGTAGGAAGTTCTTATTTGAGCTTTAAATAAATTCAAATAGGTGATTTCCCCACTTGAAGTCTAAAATGGCACCAGCCCTTGAAAGCAGAACCATGTGATTTCTCTGTATGCATAAATTAGTTGTCTCAAAGGTTAAAACACCAAAAATGATGCACCAACCACAAGCCTATGAAATCCGGTGTTAACAATGTTAAGAGTCAGTTCTTCCAGCTGCTGGTGTAGTATAATGGGTACATATGTTAACTTGGACGTCTGCATTGAATCGTATCTCAGCCACAAGCTAGGGCCACGATCTTCATAAGATTCACGTTTCCTATAAAATGTACTTAAAATCTGTTTCAGTGGTTGGAAAATACATTCCTTGTCAAGTAGGCAAAACCATCACAGGCTCTTGGGAATATAAGTTTTAATAAAAGCAAACAATTTTGTTAATAGTCTTCTCAAAGTAAAAGTATGCAAATTTTGAGGGTTTTGCTTTCACTTTTTACAGCCTAATTTCCCAGATGCCTTGCTGCACCCAGGAGAGGAATACACCACCACAACATGCTTCAAGTTCTCTGTATCTTAAAGGGAAGTCCTGTAGCAAGACATTTTGTAGAAATCTGTAACAAACTAGTGATCAAAGCAGAGTCCAAATTGTATGATCAAACATGCCTTAATATGTGCTCATCCTAAAAAAAAAGAAATGCTGGTACTCCCTACTGCCAAGTAGTTAATCATTGCTATTATTTCTGAACTCACACTGCTCCCCATTCTCCAAAACACACCATCTCTTAAAAATGGGTAAGATACATTATCTACATTGGAGTTAATAGTGTAAACTCGAGGTTTAGTCTTGTCTCAGCGTAAACTGTCAGTGGTCTTAGGTAAGTTACTATCTATAAGTGAATCCTCTGCAATGTATTACTGAAATAACAGGGCTATTGTAAGGATAACTGAAAATGCTCTGAACATTCCAGAATTAAATTTTACAATGTGGAGTACTCCTCTTAAATACTCCAGCAGCCATACCTTCTCTCAGGATTAGGGTGGCCAAATGCAAAAGACAGCTCCTAAGGCTTTAAGTTGTGGAGGAATTTCCTCAGCAGATGTAGCTTGCATGATAAACCAAACCTCCCGATTCTATGGCCACTGAGCATGCTGTCTTCGGGATTCCCCTACTGCGTTAAATCCAACACTAGTCAGCTGCCAGTGGGACAGAAACCTCTGGCAAAATGGATACCTCCACCCAAAAATCTGCTGTGGAAGGTTGGGAGACTTTCCAGAGCAAAAAGGGAAAGAACCATTGCTCATGCATAAGTGTTCTCGCATGGCATTCGACTTAACATTATGTAAATCTTCCAACCATGTGCATGTTTGGCTACATAATCATTTGTCACCAGCTAAGTTCACCAGTAGCTTAAACAAATTGGGCTTGAAGTAAAATGCCCCAAGCAACTCTATTCCATTTCTCTCGTCATCCTTTTTCTTCATCAGTGAGCATTGGGCATGCTCAGTCTTCATTTAGTTTTTAAACATTCTGTAAACCTGTGATCCCATGAGTCTGCTGGTATCTCTTACGTGTGGAAAGTACAATACATAAAGATTAGCACTCCGCAAATGAACTCACTATTCTGTATCTAGTAGTAACAATTCCACCAGGCCATGCAGGAGATGAGAGTAAGTGGGGTCATTGCACCAGCCTTACTGAAATGCTACTATTTCTTCCATTCAACAGTTGCTGGGGAATATGGGTGGGAGGATGCTGTTATACCTATGTCCTGCTTGTGGGTTCCTGGTCAACGGCTGTGTGAACAGAGTGCTGGACTAGATCCAGCATGGCTTTTATGTTTGTGAGCTGTGACCTTTTAGATTGTAAGCCTGCAGGCAGGGACTGTCTTATTGCTTGCATGTAAGATGCTCAAGAAGCCTTTTTGGCTGAAGAGCAGGATAAAAATACTTTAAATAAAATTTTAGGATTTTTAGTGTTTTGGACTCACCCATTACTATACTGGCATGTTATACTTCACCTTAGTGAATACATTGAAGACGAATACTGTGTCTTGGCTGTCTTGGTGACACACCAGCCTAAGTTGATAAACACTCCTAGTCTCAGTGCCTCCCCAAACTGCGAACCAATCAAGACAACATGCACACTTAACCTCCACAATAGGCAGACTCTCTAAATAGTACCCCTCTTTTCTGGATTGTCAGATTACTGTAATGTATTCTGCTTTTGACCTTTAAACCCCTTCAGTCCAGAATCAGCATATTTTAAGACCCATTTCCCATACAAACCATTTCCATGTCCTTCAGCTGGTCAAATAGGGCCTTTGTTGCAATGCTGGGTGTATGAGAGATCTGTCTAGTTACTCATATCTGTTAGCCTTTTACAGGCAGTAAAGTATTTTCTAATGGGGCCTTGCTAGGCTACTCTCACTTGAAGTGTTTGTTCATCTCTAGTATTTTAAGCTTGCAGTTGTTACCAGTCTTGATTTTTTAATAGAAAAACACAAGTTTAAAATAAAATATC
This sequence comes from Anniella stebbinsi, assembly GCA_029215795.1. Lineage (NCBI taxonomy): Eukaryota > Metazoa > Chordata > Lepidosauria > Squamata > Anniellidae > Anniella > Anniella stebbinsi. The sequence goes on along the minus strand of JARDYH010000003.1, from coordinate 257,660,889 downwards.
CAAGAAACAGATCATAACACCTGTATACCAGCTAGGTGAATTTGACTTTTCTCTGAAATTTAATAGGTAGGGCTGCAATATTTATGTGGAGCACATGGTATGAGGTATAGCCTACCCACTAACACTACTGGCTGTATTAGCTCTGACAGAACCATTTGACAGGCATAATGAATTGCAGGGTAAAATACTCTTAATTGTGAGAAATTACATTTGTTTCAAAGTAGCTATTATGATTTTATTTCAGGAAGAGAAGCTGTTCTCAACAGAAATGTAGTTATACCAATCTTATATCATATTCCATAATTTATTCAGCTTGTAGCATTACAGTGGCCTAAAGAAAGGTGAGAAGGGTTGTAAAAAGCAGCAGGGTGATGCAATCAAGGACTGTGTCACAGAGATACTGCAGCCACACTAAACAGAGCAGGTATATAATAGCCCTTCTCAGAGCATTAGAAACTCTTACTCAACATCCCTGCAAGTTTCTGCCTTTCCGAGCTTGTCTCTACAAATCCTAAGCCTTCTCCTGTAGAGAAAATATTGACTGAAATCTTAACTACTGGAGCATATACCAATGAAGCCTTTTTAAAATTGGCAGGTATTTTCTGTAGTTTGCAATTCTGTAAGTCTTCAGAACTGATGAATGAATTGCCAATTGTGAAAGTGATTAACCAACTTGCTTGATTATAAAATAAGCATTTTTATTTATCAGAAACAGCATATTCATTGAATATCATAAATATATCCATGTCAAGACATTTTAAAGTAAGAACTGAAGTTACTGTTACCTGACTAACAGGGGTACTAAAATGCTTTCAGCCCTTTTTGACTGGAGTCCATTTATGCATTCTGATGTAGAAGCAAGTAGATTTAATCCTCTGTCCAACTTTAGGTTTAGTGTATGTTACATTTAGCAGTGAATTATAGATTAGAAGTCAGTTCATACAATATTAACTGCAATCCAACAGTTGGCATTTCCAGATGAGACGTGTTTGATAAAGACAATTCTTGAAGTTGGCTTTTAAGATCTTTCATCCCCTGAAGCATAAACCTAAACGCTTACGATTATATGCTAAGCCTAGTTCACAGAAAGTATGGGCTCTTATTTGTAAAGAAACCTATTAAGTCTTAATGACAACAGTTGCAGCTGGTTGGGCATATATAACATGGGATCATAAAGACATAAGATTTCCACTATTTTAAAGCAATGCTTTTTTGATGTAAAAATAAAACCCTTCCCCATTTTGATGTTTTCAGCAATAACCAAGGTTTTCATTCATAGAAGTCTGTATACTAGGGACCTGCTTAAACGAGAGCCCAAACTTGCACACTCTTTTCACAGGGATGGAAAGAATGAGTGAACCAAGGACCTTGGCCCTGTGAGATAAAATTGGGTAAGAGATACTGCTCTGAAATAATTAGTATATCTTTTTCATTTGTTACCTTCTACTCAACAGGGAGAAAGTGCCCAAAGCCTGCACTATTTCACTATTCCAGAAAGAAACAAAATAGCCATCTGAACATGTCTTAGGGTGTCTTGTTTAGGTAATAAAATTGTGCCTACAAGTGATGTGACGTAAGAGTATTTGCGAAGCAAGCAACTTGATTTTAGAATTCAACAAATCAAACTTGGGCATGTGTATATACCATTACAGAGTGAGACAAACAAGTAGCTTCCTTAACACTCTTCCATAAATCACACCCTAGGTAGTCTGAAGCACCAATTAAATAAGTCACACTTAAGCTTGATGCAGGCAGGGTAGTGGTAGCTACAATTATTTTAAGCCAATATCCTTGCACAGTATTTGGGTACAACACCAAGGTAGCTGTTTGTAATTTGCTTTAAGCATGCACTTGAAGTATTAACAGAAGCAAATAGCATTACAGCAAAAGTTAGAAATACACATTTTATTTCATGTGCCCATAAAAGACCCACTTTTCAGATCACAGGATGTTATTACATACAAGAAATTGTGCACTATAGTCTACTGTAGCAGCTTTTACAGATTTTACTAAAAGATCCAGATCTTTGCTGCATTAGTCCTAGAAAAGATTTTTGATCTACTAAATCCTTACATTTGTCAATAACATCAAAGAAATCCCTTAAAATAACGTAAACAAAACTCTTCCTAACATATTCTTCGCAATTTTAATCAATTCTTTCAGGACTCACACTCCTTCGAGGGCTTCCTGATGGTGAACGACTAGGTGGGAAAAAAAGGGGGAGAGGGGAGAAACCAAGTCACTACAAGTTACTCAATGTTAAATTAATAAAAAGCATTGATGAGATTAATGGATTAGTGTTCTTACTAGGAGATTCATGCTATTTGCTAATAGTGCATTAGTAACTTTAACCCTAGCGCCTATCTGGATAATGCTTTAAAAGAGGCTGTTAGTTGGAAGAAAACTGGAGGCTACAAGCTCTTAATGTTATATATTGAAGCAAACTTACATATTTTCATGCACCCCCTTCCCAAAGGAATAGATTACCAAGCTCTCTTGAGATGTTCAGAAGCATACTTACCCTGAGTTAATGGAGAATGGATATAAATGGCTCATATCAAAACTGAAAAAGCAAGACTGAAGATTAAATCAAGTAAAAATGCTTTGAAACACAAAGATTCAGACACTTATTCTGCTATTACCAGGTAACAGCTAGCTGCAGTGCAATTTCTAGAGAGATTATTCTGCAGTATAGCAGAGTTCCTCCCAAGCTTTACTGAAGGCTTCAGTCACAACTACAAGTTTTCTCAGTTTAACTTTGAGCCATTTACATTTATTATCCATTAACATAACCAAGGTAATGTGCTCACAAAATATATAACAATCCCCTTTTTAGGGAATAGTTCTGGATTGGGGATTAATTTGGGGTTTGCTTAAAATCTACTACTTCATATGCCATTAAGTGGCCACACTTCCTCAACTCTCAAAAGAGTTCACCATCAATTCCCCCTTCCCCTATATAAAATGCCAAGTTATGCTTTTATTTTAGCAAACTTTCCCTTAGAGGGATCTTTAAAAGTAAAGCCTTATGTAAGACAATGACAAATGCATACCCTCCACAGTTCACATTTAAAACATCACTATAAGTTACTTTTGTTTCACAGTTTATATGCATATAATACAAGACACTTATCCTGCAGCGGCTCATCTTACCTTCTCTTTAGAGATGGTGATCTCGATTTGGAGCGGCTGTTAAAAACATCAGTGAAGCTACATTAGCACAATGTATCCATTGTTTACAGTTATGGTCCATCTTTTATAAAATGCTATTTTGACCTAAACGCATGAAAAAAGCAGGTAGCATCTTGCAATTAAATGCAAATTACAGAGTTGGCCAAATGAATCAGTGTTCATGATATAACCTATATCTCTGAAGCCAATTTTCCTCACAGTGAAAGCTAAACTCTTAGGGAGCAATCCTCAACATTTACTGAGGGGCCTTAAGGTAGTGGGGATTCTCTCCCTCCGAGGCTGGAGACTGCGCTCCAATCTTGGAAGGAGGAGTCATGAGATTCGACCGTCCATCCTCCTTGTTGCAGCCAGCACAGAAAGAGTTGTGCTGGCTGGCATCTGAGGTTGGAAAATCAATCTCAGAGAAAGGGAAAAGGAGGCATTCTGGTGGGCAGGGAGGAGACTGGAAAGGCGAGGATATGAGCTACCCTGAGCCTCTTCCACCCTCCTTCTCAGCCCCTTTGAAGTCCATCTAGTGAAAAAACCACCAACTGGAGGACAGGGAGGCAAAGATAGCTTCTCCTGCTCCAGTGGCTTCAGCCCAGGTCATTGGATACACTTAAAGTCTGTGGATTTGTAGGTTTCTGTCTCATGAGGGCATAACCCATAGGATTGTGCCCTTAAATGCAAAACATTTCATGCTTCTAACTAAAGCTTACAAGGGTTTTGATATGAATGTTCACCCTTTGTCTCTAGACTGTTAATCTTATGTATGAATCAGCTAAGTTACTACTACTGTACAGAAGCATACATCAAAGTGTACCTGCTTCTGGGTCTTGAAATGGACCTGGACCTGGACCTTGATCTGGATCGAGACCTAGAAGAAGGTATTCAATTACGAGATGCTCTAACACATTCGTGCAGATCAGATATACAAAAGAACCATTTCAGATTATGGCTTGGGGTTGTTGTTTTTTGGAAGTATGACAGCATTTATGTGCCAGCACTACAAAATGACATGCAGTCACAATATATGAAGTTCATAACACTGTTCATTCGGAAAAAGCTTCAGAACAACACTACCTAAAACGTTTAACTAGGCCAACAGGTCAGAGGTTTGGGGATGTCTGGCACATCCTTTTACACATTGATAGAGCAACAGAATTCAAAGCGTAAGCATTCGTTCAGACAGTAGATCACCCTCAACCAATAATTAAAATATATTAGCCTTACCTTGATCTTTTTAAAGAACCTGAACGGGATCTGCGTGGCGAGATAGACCTGGATCTACGAGGAGAGAGCGATCTAGTTCTGCGAGCAGAGACAGACCTGGATCTAAAGAAAGATATGTTTTATTATTGTGCCATTTTTGCATGTTACACTAAAGTATCCCTGCTATGACTTCAGCTCACCTCCTGCCACGACTTCGGCTGCGTGAGCGGGAGTATCTCCTTCCTCTGGATCTTGAATGAGATCGAGACCGTGACCTAGTTTTAGGTTTGAGAAAACAGGTATTAGACCACAAGTTCAACAGCTAACATGTGAGCCTTTGCCAAAGCCAAAATATCAGATAACTAAACATTTGTCAGTTGAAAAATAATTTAGGGCCTATTTGTCTTCAGTATTTTTACTACCTAAAAAGAAGTTAAACTGCATAACATTTTAGAATTACATCATAATATAAAACACTGTAATGTGTATTTAAAATAAACCTTGCAAGTTTGCAGGTCGACCCTCTTTGGCCCAAGGTCTAGCAGATCTAGACGATCTAGAAGTATCTATAGCCGATCGCTGCATCTAGGTGTTCTCTTCAATCTAACGACGATCAAACTGACAGCCAAATGAGCCAGGTGAGGCTTGATTGACGCAAGAAGATTTTTCTAGTTGGGAATGTGGTCAATCTGGTGTTCCTCTTTTTAAACCGGAGGGGGGCCCCAATTGAAAGCCAAATTTACTGTTACGGCGATCACCGTCTCAAATTTTCTGCCTTTTAAAGAATAAGGTGAAGCTAGGTGTAGATGGCTCGAGGGGATCTGGCCTCTTATGCTGATCACCTCAAGGTCTAGGAGAATCTTAATTGTCGGATTTGCAAGGCGCCTCAGCATGAAATCTTAAGGCTCGTGACATTCTGAATCAAGGCGACTGACTCAAACGAAGAAACCTGAAAGGTTTTGACCAGGTTGATTATTAACATATTAACATTTTAATACAAAATATAAACAATTGAAATATACCCACATAATTACATTTATTTTAAAAATGGTGTATCATTTCCTTCTTTGCTAACAAAAACCACAATTACTTGTTAGTCTACTTATATCTACACGTACCTGCTTCTTCTCCGACGACTGTAGCGATGACAGTCATAAGCATAATGACCTTTCTCACCACATTCATAACATCTATCATTAGGATCAAATGGCCTTCGTGCTGGGGGTCTGTCATAACGAGACCGACGAGGCATACCAGTTGATAACTCCACTCTAACCCTAGAGCCACAGATCACCCTACAATTGAATAACATTTTACTTAGTATGCTTCACAATGTAAATGTAAAATCAAATTTGCTTTGTACCCCTAGCTAGATACAATTAATATTTATACTCACTTCCCATCTAGACCACGAACTGCATCTTCAGCATCTCTTGGGTCTTCAAATTCAACAAACGCAAATCCTGGAGGGTTCCGCGCGATCCACACTGTACGCAATGGTCCATAGTAACTGAAAGCTCTCTCAAGTTCTCCTTTTCCAGCACCAGTTCCCAAATTACCAACATATACTTTGGTTTCTGCAAAAAACAAGTGTTTATGACATTGAAAAATTAATGTTCTTATAGCCATAACCGTGATAATGCACACTCCTGGAAGATCTGCTTAAGGTCCACTTAAATAAAGCAGCAACCCACTCGTAACCGTGTTGAAAGTTTTATTATAGTCAAGAACTCGCAACCTTTTTTGAAGTGGTTAGTTTTTATGGGCAATTTAAATGCGAAACTGATTTCCTTGTTAAGATCTACTTCGAAGCCTAACACTATTTAAGATGGAAGTTAAAACTTACTACCTGCTAGCTCTGAAAATGAAATCCTTGAGCAGGACTACTGGCAGCATTGTACTCAATTCCTTTCATGCCACTTTGTTCAAAGTTTTTAAGTGGAATATAAAGAGTACACAATATTTACATCTACATGTGAAAGGAACAGAAAATGCACCTTATACTGTAGATCAGCCTTCATCAACCACGTACCCTCCAAATACGGCCTTCCAACTCCCATCAGTTCCAGCCAACATGGGCAATGATCACGACTGTTGGGAGCTGTAGTCCAAAGCTTCTGGACTGCAACAGGCTGCCGAAGGGTATTTTAGCTAGTCGTGGACATAAGGAGGGAAAACAGCACACATCATGGCTTTGCAATTCCGGATTTGGGGTGGGGGGGGGGGCATGCGTTCAAAAGCCAGAAGTTTTTGTCTTATCAGAAAAATACGAGAAGTCCTACATAACAAGGACCAAACAATTTGCAACGGAAATGAGGAGACACGGCAATTGGCCGCCCTTCGCCCGCACAAAGCGCTCGAATCCCACTACTCGGCCCAGGGCAGCTGCTAGATTCAAGGCCGCACAGAGGCGCCCGCGTTCCTCCTCGCGCGTGCGTACTACGCTCCCTCCCCGGCACGCATGGCAACCTGGCCGACACTCGCCGGAGGCCACCGTCGCCGTTTCTTCCGACCCCACCCCCACAAGAACGCGGGCGGCTCAACCCTGGGCGCCGCCATCTTTGGCACCGCCTCCATTTTACCCGCGCAGCGTCAGTAGCGCCAAGGCAGAGGGAAAAAAGAATCGCGTTAGCCCTGCCTGCCACTACTGGGCAAGCTCCCTCAAAACAGCCCACCGGTGTCTCTTAGGGCCCACACGTAATAGTTCCGACTCCGGGGCGACTTTACCTCAGCGTGTCCACAGACCATACATGTGCAAAATGGCGGCGGCGGCGCGTTACCGCTCAACGGGCCTCAACGCGAATCCAAACACAGCCCGGCGCTCATAATAAGCGAGGCCAGAGAAATTAAATCGAGAACAAAAGAGAAGCGGCGGCGGCGGCGGCACCACCTTCCCCGCTTCCAGCTTCACTTCAGCTCGCGCCACTCACCTCCACCATAGCGGCTGTACCGCGACATCCTCACCCCACTGAAAAAACCAACCGTCTCTGCGCGCATGCGGGCTCGCGGGCCTTATATAGACCATGCGTTGACGCGCATGCGCGTAACAATCGAGTGCTTGCTGCGGGAGTGCGAGGCGGGAAAGACAGAGCTTTCGTTTCCATAGTAACGTTGGGCTAAAAAGGGGAGTGGGAGGAAGGGAAGTTCAGCCAGGCTCCATTTTGAACGCGCTTACTCCCGTATAACCTGTCTGCTTGAAATGCAGGCTTTTTATTCGGGTTTAAACGCGTTTGAGACCGGCGGCAAGTGCTAGAAGAATATGGGTCAACGACACGTAACGGATTTCAATCATCCGCCGAAATCCTAGGAGGGGCTTTACAAGGGGCGCCCATGTGGGGAGAGGTTTCTGGAATGCCGTTATTTGCACGGAAATTTAGGAGTACGCTGAAGGTTGCCAGGATTGCTAGGATGAAGTGAAGGGTCCGGAGACTCTGGTGTACGTCGGAAGGCAGTAGCAGCCGCTGGAAAGCTCCTTAATCTAACATTTAGGGCTTAAACGAACAGAGTTACGTTCCGTATTTATCAGGGAAAGTCCTTGTATTCTATTATTAATCATTATTGAATAGATTAAAGGCTCAATCCTATGCAAGTTTGGAAAGAAAAAAAGTCCTACAACCCCCAGCATCCCTCCAGCCAGTCATGCTAGCTGGGGCATGCTGGGAATTGTAGGCATTTTTTTTTGCTGTCCTAATTTTTTTAAAACTTGCCTTAAAGCCCCAATACTATGCCCATGTACGTGCGAGTAAGCCCCACTGAATTCTGAGGAGACATGTATAGGCTTGCAATTAACGCTTGCTGAAGGAGCGTCTTTTAAGCCTAACGAGCTTCCTCCTTTGACAGCGGGTTTATTCTACGGGCCTACTTAGGGCTTGAAATGAAGTAACACCGTTATGAATAAGGAAGGCAGCCGGCAAGTTCCTTCCGGATGCCGCTCGGGCTAAAGGAGGGAGAGGAAGTCGAATACAGCTCAGTGCCTTCCGGGTCTAAGGAGTGAGGACCAGCGCAAAACCTTCCGTCTTGCTCTTTTGCTAAATACCGTCCTAATATGAGTAACAGCCAGTGAAGGTGGATGTCTGAAGTACAATTTTTTTTTTAAAAAAAGACTTAAAATAGTGTACTTGTCTCCACTTCTTGACTGACAGGAAGAGCTCCAAACTACAGTCCAGCTTTAATGGTGAGTGTGATATAATTTTATTGATCTGGCACTCTCCTTTGTAGACATAACAGCGAAGCAAGAAGGTGTTTTACTGAAACGGGTGTTCCAGGTTTTAAATGGATTTGTGTATTGGGATGCAGACCTCCTGCAAATACAAGCACACCTATTAATGAATAGTGCTCGTGCTACAAAAAGGTTCTAAGTATACTGGAGTAGAAACAGTACATACACCCTGATCTTTGAGTATTATTATTATTATTATTATTATTAATTACATTTATATACCACCCCATAGCCAAAGCTCTCTGGGCAGTTTACAAAAATTAAAAGATGGAAAACTAAAAAGACAATATACAAAATGTAAAACCATAAACATAAAACAGCTGACATTTAAAACATTTTGAACTGTTAAGCCTGGTAACAAAGTCAGTTAAAAACCTCAAGTTAAGCTGTTAAAATGCTGGGAGAAAATTATGACCTGGCGCCGAAAAAATAGCAGTGTTGGCACCAGGCAGGCCTCATCGGGGAGATCATTCCATAATTGGGGGGCCACAACAGAGAAGGCCCTCTCCCTTGTTGCCGTCCTCCAAGCTTCCCTCGGAGTAGGCAACTGGAGGAGGAGTACAAAAGAGTGGCCAATTGGCAGAGGAGGTGAGATGTTCATACCTGAGGTTAAACAGGCTTTTTGCATCTTCTGAGTCTCTAACATCAATATAACCTCACATCTATAGAATGCACATCTGACTTTAAAATAGTTCTCTCCTGCTTCCTATGGAACCTGTATTATTGAGGACTCCCACGTGTTTGATACCAGAGAGACCCAAAGGAGCCTTTAGTTTTATGAAAGCATCCTGTGGAGTTTGAGGTAAGTCCCATGAATGCTGCAGTCATACACACTTATCTGGGAGTAAGCCTCACTGATTGCAGTGGGACTTACTTCTGAGTAGACATGCATAGGATTGTGCTGAGAGTTCAGTTAGACTTAAGCACGCATTATAGCCTTACAATTATTTTTGCTTAAATTGATATGGGCCAATGAATATCTACTATAGAATTCTCTCCCCCCTATAGCTGTTTACAAGAATTCTGTGCAACTGGAGTTAAAAAGAAAATGCCTAATTGGTGTATGGATCTCAGTCTACTGTGCTCAAAGAATTGCCTTTATCAGGGCAGGTGATAACATTACAAAGTTGGAGACTTCTTGTTGCAAAGTGCTTTAGGGAGATGGGTTTTAACTTCAGTTATAGCACTTTATGGTGGAAGCGTATGATCATAGAATCATAGAATAGTAGAGTTGGAAGGGCCTATAAGGCCATCAAGTCCAACCCCCTGCTGAATGCAGAAATCCACTTTAAAGTATACCTGAAAACATACCTGTCTAATGCATTTTGCATCTATCGAGTCCCACTGCTTTTTGTTCAAGACTTGTTATGCAATCCGTGCAAATTTCTGTACAGGTAACTCCAATTAAGTTCTGTGAGACTTACTCCCAAGTAAGAATACTTGGGATTGCAGCTCAAGCTTCATTTTTTTTTCAGATCTAGAATCTGCTATTAAATATTGCAGATTATAGTTAATAGTTTTTAAAATATTTATATCCTGCTTTTTAGCCAGATAACAGGTCTCTAAGGTGTCTGGAGTAACATTTGGTGAAGATGAGGGTGAACAACATGGAGACGTAGGAAGCTACCTTATACTGAGTCAGACCATTGATCCATATAGGTTAGTATTGTCAACACTGACTGTCAGCAGATTTCCAGGTTTTCCAGCAGGATTCTTTCCTGGGCCTATTTGGAAATGAACTTGGTACCTTCTGGATGCAAAGCAGGTGCTCTGCCATTGAGCTACGGTCCTCAAGGAACAAGCTGAAGCTTAATTCAAACAAAATGGATGTGCTTTATGTAGGGAAACTACCCAATCTGGATTGGGTTGTGCTCTATCTGAAGACCACATTTGCAGTTTGGGGGATCTCTTGGACTCTTCACTATGTGGTTGCGGTGGCGGCTAGGAGTGTCTTTTACCAACTGAGGCTGGTGCAGCAACTGCAACCTTACCTGGAGAGGGGACATTCATGCAATAGTGACACCCAGACTGGACTACTGTAATGTGCTCTACACAGGACTCCCTTGGAATACTGTCCAGAAACTTAAAATGCAGCCAGTTACTAGTGGGGGCAAAGCAGACACATGTATCACCAACTCTGTACAAGTTGCACTCATTGCTGGTGTGTTTCAGGCCCAATCGAAGGTGTTTGTATTGATCTACAAAGCCCTGCATGGCTTAGGACTAGGTTATTTTATAATTAACCATGGTGTGGATTAAGGCTAGCTTCGAGTTGACTGTTAGTCAATAGGGTGTTTGACACATCCTCTGCCTTCTCTCCCCCTTCAGTTCTCCCTCTGATATCCCATCAGCCATTGCGAGCTGCTGGTTGGATTAGAGTGTCAGTCACTGCTTTGGTCGCTCTTGCCAGGGGACTCTGTAGTCCTGCAAAATAACCAACTGTGTGCAATGAAATAGTCAACAGTGCCTGACAGAAGACACAATAACCAACGGTTGTTCAAATAATCAACTCTGCAGAGCATTGGCTATTTTGGCTGAATAACCGCCCATGGTATGAAAAGTCTTGACAGACGTGTTATAATGTATGCTTTAATTTACATGGACATGCATCTCACATACATGTAAACTAAACACATACCCGAGGGATCTTTTGGCGTGGAACACTGGGCGCTTAGGAAAACCTGATCCCTCCCCTACCCCAAAAGCTAAGGCTCAGAGACCACAACAAGGTCTTCGAAAGCAATTCTTTTATTTATTACAGAAGAGTTTTAAATGAATTAAAATCACACATCAGGGGAATTAGAATCCTATGTATGTTTGGGGAATTAGAACAATACACCAACAGTGAGAACGATCCAGATAATCAAGCATTTAAAGTCAATTGTGAAGTTTAGGTACACTGGGATGCATAGAAAATTGTGCGTGTATGTGTGTGTTTAAAGGAGGTTTGATAGAAGTGCAGCACCTCAAAAAGCAGTTTAACTCTTAACAAAGTGTGTGTGTGTGTGTATGTAGCTGATCATGGGAGAAGAGGGAGAAAGTAGAAAGAAGGAAAGAAGTTTCAGCTTGGGATAATCTGAGTGGGGGAGAAAGAGACTGGCTTGGGGGGATTGTGTGAGAGTTTTGGAGGAAGCTCAAATGTAGGGATGTTGGAGGAAAATGGGTGAATGAAGAGGCGTAAAAGGAGTTCCAAAGCCAATGGGTTGTGGAGTTTGGATTGGGATGGAATATCAGGAAAAAGGGAGGAAAAGAGAATTATTGGAGTATGGATCACTTAGAAGGAAAATAGAAGATAGCGCAAAAGATTTACCTCTCCTTATCTGCTGACTTGTGAAGTGACATGATGGGGAGCTCTGTTGAATGCCTTCTCTGGGAAAGGGGAGGAGAAGGGTGCACTTCTGAGCAGAAAGGGTGGAAGGAGACTTCTTGTCATGAATCTGGGTTGCTGTTTCTGCAGCTAGATTTGGAGTTGCCTGAGGCAATCACCTGAGTGCCAAACCACATATCTTTTTTTAACAATTGGATTTTCTCTATTACCTTGTGGGTACCTTATGGGTTTCCTGTAGAAAGACTGCATGAGGTTTACTATCTTTAATGTAACACGTTAGTCTTTCTCTTTTAATCACGTTTCCAAGTCCCTTTACGTTTAAAGTCAATGTCCTAAGATGTGTCATTTTTCTTTTTAATAGTAATACTGATCTTCTGTTTTGGACCTCTGTCACAGCATGTATCGTATACTCTGTAATAGTTGCAACCTTTCTTTTAAGATAGCGCATGGATGTTGTAAAATGAATTTTAGGTGTAAAACCTTAAGGGGAAGAAAGAGGACAATGGGCTCTTCTTTCTTTCCTGATGTGAGGAAAATATAGGAGTTGATGGGTGCAGATCTCTGGCTTTTACAGGTCCAGGTAAGCCAGACAGCCAGGGGTTTTTTGCTGATTGGCTTAAACAAAAGAGTCATGTAGGCAACCTGCTTACACAATATTAGGTTTTCAGCTGTAAAAGACATTGGCTGAATTTGGACTGGGGGGGGAATTTGGATGACTGGGGGGGGGGGAACAATCGTCAGTCGGTTGTATTGACTATCGTGTCGTCTGAATGTTGCCATAGTCAACTCAACGCTGATCCTAATCCACACCACAGTTGATTATTTATTACCATGTTGTGTGGGGAGTACCCCCTAGATGAACAACTGTAAAGTTGATTATTACCCCACCACTGACTATCGTGTTGTCCGAATTCAGCCATTGAATTCTTTATCTTTCTTTCCATTTGGCTTAAACAGGAAGGTTTAGAAATTAGCATCAAATATTTCATGGTGGGGGCTTCTCTGATGGTTGTCCTGAGGCATGATCTGAAATTTGCAAGTGTTAACATGGAGGAATTAAGGCAATGAGAGCACAATGGCTGGCCAGAAAGTTGTATGCAAGACATCTGCAATGTAAGGCCTCAATATCCTACGGAACCTGCTTTTCTGCTCTTCTCCAAGACCAGAAAACCTTAGTCCCCTTCCATATATGGGCAGTGTCTTCCCATAACAGCAGAATTTGGGAGTGCTTCATAACAGATGACACAATAATCCACTGTTGACTATTTAACCCACCATTAGTTAGCATGTCATCCAAACCCAGTCCATGTCTTATTCAGCAAAACTCCTGTTTTGTGTGTATTGGATACTGCAACATCTCTTTAATAAGGGATTGTCTAATTTGGCTCTGATGGAGCAAATCAGGAAATGTTTCTTTTAAACATATGTTTTGGCAATGTCCAATACTTGCTCCTTTTTGGGAGAATGTTATTACAAAGATAAATTTTGTATAGGAACAACCCTTAGTATTCACTGATGTACACACTATTTTAAATTATTTACCTACTTCACAGAAATTAACAAATGATAAGTGTAAATAGATTCTTTGCACCCTTTTGACAGCTAAAAGACTGATATTCCAACACTGGAAGGATTAAAAACTCACATCCTATAATGCAATGAATTGAGGACCTTATAACACTTTCAGTATTTGAACAGGTGTTCACTTTTGTTGAAATTCATGTATTATTGCTAGAAAGTTGTATGCATTTCATACAAATCCATGTATGGATATTTTAAAAATGGAGGATTATTTAAAAACCAAAAAAAATATTGGGGGTCCAATTACAGCCACCATTGGAGGTGGCCTTGGTGCTATGGCACCAGTAGATGCCATGTTTGGGGGCCCTGCCTTAAAGAGAAAGTCCCATTGACCACAGTGATCCTGTTCAGACGACACGCTAAGCCACGGTGGTTAAGCATTTTGAGCTAAACATTATGGCTTAGTGTGTCATGTGAACCATGACTTAGCATGTTGTATGAACCAGTCCTAACCACGGTGGCTATATAACCATGGGTTTAACATGCTTACTAAGCATTTGCTGCAAAAGGGTTAGCAGCCTAACCATGGCTTAGAGTGTTGTCTGAACAGGCACAGTGGGACTTACTTCTGAGTAAACTTGTAAAACAGCCTACCACAAGCTGTTGCCCTCCTGATATTTTGGACTACAACTCCCAGAATCTCCCAGCCGGCTTGAGGGAGGCTGTTATATAGGATTGTGTGTTGTTTCTCCTAATTTCTTCTGAAAAGGACTGGGATGTCCTAGCCATTGGTCTGACTTGGTACAAGGCAGCTTTATTAAGCTTTGCTAATACACATTTTTGTTTTTTCGTTGGCTTCAGCAAATCGGAAGTATGACTGAGTGGCAGAGGAAAACGCCTTTGGAATGGCTTGCTTATGTGAATAAAGAAGTCAACGTTCTGGCTGCTGAAAAACACCATTATAAAGGATGGGTTTTAACAGTTGATCCAGTGTCTGCCAAGTAAGTAGGAAGTCAGTCTGCATGGAAGTATGATACCCTGGGAGAGAAGAAGGAAGACAAATCAATTAACTTATTTACAAAACCATGGGTGGGAACAAGAACCGAGGGGGAAAAATGATTTCTGGGAGAGGGAAGCTCAAAGCATCTGCCAAATAGATTCAAATAACGCACCTTACTACTTAGCATGGGGTCAATCTGTCCTGTTATGAAAAAATAGCTGATGTAATTTGGCCTGAGGCTTTAATACTGCTGCTCACATCACCAAGTAGAAATTAAACTTTATTTAGATTGGCCAGCACCTTTTTTTTGCTCTGATTTTCGTAAATAGGACAGCTGAACAAGTAAAGGGGGTGGGGAAGTAGAAAATATTAGCCTGAGGTACCATGAGGTAAGTTTTGTCCACTAGTAAAAATGAGCAGGTACAATCTAGTATTGAGTCTGTTTTATTTACTTGCACACAGACACACACCCAAATGGGCCTATTCAGACAACACGCGAAGCCATGGTTAGGCTGCTAACCCTTTTGCAGCAAGTGGTTAGTGAGCATGTTTAAACCGTAGCTATGTAGCCACCATGGTTAGGAATGGTTCACATGACATGCTAAGCCATAATATTTAGCTCAACCACTGTGGCTTAGCATGCTGTCTGAACAGGATCACGGAGTTGTGTGTGTGGTTCAGTACGTACCAGAGAATGGGAAAACTTTAGCAGCTAGGGATCACCTTGGTGTGCTAATAATAAATAAAAATCTCGGACCAAGTCAGTATTACCGAGAAACATAAAGTTTGGATGGTTCTAGTATTCAGAGCACAACTTCTGTTCTTCCGAAAAAGAAACGGTTTGACTATTCCCGTCTTTCCCTCCCCGCCACACTCATTCTTAAAAGCAATGAATTTGGATTTATGGGAAATGTTTTTAGGATGGTGTATGCAGGTGAACTGTCCCCACTTAAAACTTTCCCTTCTCTGCAGTTCCTGCACTGTATAAGCTTCAAGCAGCAAGGCTACAACGCTTCTAGTGAAGATAGCTAGTTTGTATAATACAGTTCCGTTGGCGTAACGTTGTGGGCTCAGCCTGTCGTGCCATTGCACTTCCACTTCTGCAGGTTGTGTTGCCTTCTTTATGTAGGGGCTTATAGGACTGAATTGTTGGGACTTGTGTGCTTGAGTGTGGGCAGAGTACAAATTTGATACCGTTTTGCACATGATTTTGTAGCTCTTGCAGCTTATCGAACTTCCTATGACTTGAATTCCTATTCTTGGCAGCATTCTTCTGGCAAATCCCCTCGAGGATGGAAAAGTGTCTCTCTCAGCCATCTTGGGGCATGCAGTGCGGGATGTTGAAATAGTGACCGAAGCAGATGAGGCGATGAAAGAGAAGCTTGGACAGCTCTTCATGCCTGAAGAAAGCCAAACATATACTCAAGAAGAGCTGGAGGGAAAGAAGAACAGCTTGAAGAACTGGCTAGAGAAAAACCATATCCCTGTAATAGAGCAAGGAGAGTCCCAAACAACCCTGTGCGTTGCAGGGGTCTTGTCTATCAACCCCCCATACAGGCCGGAAGACTGCAACAGTTCCAACGAAATAATTTTATCTCGAGTCCAAGGCTTGATACAAAGTTACTTTGCTCTTCAGCAATGAAATTTTAGTTCTCAAATATTGGGGAGAAGTTAATTTTATATTTGCAAAACCCACACAATATCTTTTGATACTTTTCCTCGTTAAGGCCTGTTTGTGTTCTTAACTGTTGGCAGAAAATCTGTTGCTGACGCAGTCCAGGTGGGCCAGCCATTTCAAGATTACGGCTTGCTTTGTGCAAAAATAGCAAATATAATGCAATGCTGCTAATTTTATATTTTTCTATGAAAAGAAGCATTCAAGTTCTTATGACCCCTCACCCCCATCCTGCTTGCGAACCTGGGAAACTTCCTTTATATAAGCAGTTTGAAACAACTACATGAAGATATCTGTAAAAGCATTCAGAAGAAAATAGAAGTAATCTTTCTGCCCCAAGTCACTCAACAGGTTTAGTGCTACTTCAGATATTAAATACTTCTTTGAAGTACACAGCAATATACAGTGAAAAAGATTATAAATACTTGAACGAGCATATTGCTCAGGATTGGTTTTTCCTTTTTACTGGCTAGCTGATCCATGCATAGCTGTAAAGCTCCTAAATTGTTTTATTTCCCTTCCTCTGCACCTGCTAGAAGGCATTTATATTCACTGGAAAGGGGTGCATTTCTAGGTAAGACCATCTTTGCAGGATGTGATATGGCAACAGGTAACTCAAGTATAGTATTAATCACTACCACAAAGCCAGTGTGTATGCAACTAAAAGGAATAACTTTCAGCTGGACATTTAACTGTTCAAGGGCATCAGTGAAAATCTAGGCAGACCTCTACAATGGAAATTCCACCTTGTTATACATTCATGGTGTGATGCAGTTGCATAGATGCTGATTTGTCAGTTAAAGCAAGGCATTTGATGTCAGTGTTTTTTGTTGGTTTTTTTTTTTTTAGAGAGCTCAATGTTCAATTACTAACCTAAACTTGCTTTGCCATGAATGTCAGCGCACTTCGTAAGCAGCAATCCGACAAAGGAGTTACGATCAAGCAGAAAAGTGAGATGTTGATCTAGGAAAAACTGGTTTGAAAACTAGGAAAATGTAATTTTCTTTCAACTTGGGTTTTTGGTTTTTTTGCTTTGTAGAGCTTTCTACAAGACTAGTGCTAGGACATGTATGGTTTAAGCAGCAAACTGACAAGTTTTTTGTTTGTTTTGGTCAGTGCATAAGCTTTTGCTTGCAAGCTAGTCTAAGTAACGGTAGGTTCCTGACTGTGAACTTTTAATTACATACAAACTGCACCAGCCAACAAAAACAAACACTTGCCCAAGTCTAGCACATTGTAACAAACCACTGTTAGGACTAGCTTCAGCCATTTTATTGATCTGTGTCAGCCTCCCTCAACCTGGTGTCCTCCATCCATCCAGCATAGCCAATAGAATGCAGGGAGTTGGAGCAGCACCAGATTAGAAAAGACAGCAAGAGGGAATAAAGTGTGTATTTGCTCTTACAGTTCACAGACTAATACTGAAGTGTTGTACTTTAATTTCTGGTAAAAACAAAAACAAAATAGTAAGGATCTAAACAAATCACTGTTTATTTATAAAGCTTATTAGTCACCATGCCTCCAGCCAAAGAGCATTCAAGATGACAACGTTGTAATACAGATCTATTTTTATGAGCAGACTTGTCATAGCAATTATGCATTCCTCCACTAAAACCCCACCCGCACCCCACAAAAAACTGGTCTATTACTTTAAAAAAAATTACCGCTCAGTGGACACTTTTAAGTATTATTTAAATTCATGGGGCATCCCCTTAAATTTTGGCAGGCTTGTGCTATGCAAATAGATTGTGCACCTTGTCTATCAAGAGCTGCCAGGCTGATTAATCCCCCAAGGCATAATGGGCTGTACTAAAATAAACTGCCTTGTACTTTTATTTTGCAACCATTTTTCTGCTCTGTGCAGGATCTTGTATATAGACTCAGGAGCTGGCAGTGCTCTGACATGGACGTGGCAGTCTGACCTTCAGTCTCACTTTGGCAAATGCTGGTACACTTCCCTGTTACAAAAGCAGAGATACCATCCTCTCAAGGAAGCTAAACGTACTTCAGACATTTTCAAGCAGGAAAAAGAGACCTTGCTCTAAACTCTTTGGGAAGGAATGGGAGAACTCCTATGAGCTCTGACAAGCTGTAACTAGAGCCCTGGGTGTACCCATACGTTTTAGCTCACAGACAAAAGGCTAGACCAGTTTTGTACTACAAGTATTATTTCACAAAGAGTTTGTTTATCCATCTCGTTTGAATTTTGGCAGCCTACATCAATAGCTTGATTAGAGCAGGACAGGTTTAAGTTTACTGAAAATTGAAAGGATCCATTTTAGGATTTAGAAAAATGCACAGACTGGTGCTGTAGCCAATATTGCACCTTGCCTTTTGGAGAACAGCATGGCTAAACTAATATACCATTAATTTGTCACAAAAAAAAGAGTTGGTACTTTATTGGACAAAAATGGTGATGAGAAAAAAACAGAATTGATTTATTTTTGCATCTTGTATCTTTGGAAGCTTCTTTCATTGGAATGGGAATTATAATTTCTCATTCCTTACTTCAAAGTAGGATGCTTCTGTGGGGGAAACAGTTTCACTTTAAAATATGCAAGATTCTCTAAATGTGTATATCAATTTGTACCATGACTTTAAAAGCAGATATTTCTCTAGCTCCATTAACTCCATTAGGGCTATTCCAATTTTTTAATTGCCCCTTTTAATTGTCTTTAGGCTTTCAGTCAAAGCACTACAATGATCCGTCCTACATTGACAAACATCGGTGTGGCTTCAGTCACTTTTTTAGTTATTCTGCTGATGAGTATTAAACAAATCCTCGGTGAATGATGCTATTGCGTGGTCACAAGTTTGACAATCATGCTAATGATACGAGATCCTCGAGGGCAGGTACATAGGTCCATGCTGGGGTTTTTTACTTTATCCTGCAGAAGCTGGTCAAGCTCGCAGCGAAGTTCTTTCACTAGTTCAGCCACCTGAAAATACAAATATTATTTTATGTGCACGTGCCCAAAGAGATGCAGGGGCATAGGCCATGTATGAGCCATAGCCTGCATGCACTTACAAGCTATGTTCTGTGAAGCTCAAAGGTTCCCGTAGTAAGCCAGAATTAAGAAAAGCCATAGTTTATCAGACCAAAAGTCCCTCACAATGGCTACCACCCACGTCTGGGGAAGCCCACAGGCAGGATGTGAATGGAGTTCACTCCAGCTCATGTTCTCCAGCAACTGGTGTACATAAACATACCGTCTCTGGTCCTGGAGGTAGCAAATAGCTATTAGGACTAGGGGTGTGCACGGACCCCCCGGATCGGATCCCGGATCGGGACCTCCAATTTTGTCATGGATCGGTTCGGACAAAATTGGAGGCGGACCGGACCGGATCGAGTCCGATCCCGATCCAAAAATCGTAAATTTTTGGATCGGCCGCCATTTTTCCCCCCATAGCCTTGCATTGCAATGCAAGTCTATGAGGAAAAAATGGCGGCGGGTGGGTGAGGGGGGGCCTAACTCCCTCCCCCACCCCGGCAGGTAAGCCCCCTCCCCCGCCCTCCCTACCCCCCCTGGGGCCGTCTGCTTCCATCCGCTGGCGCCCGCGGATAGAAGCGGACGGCTCCGGGGGGGGGGGGGTAAGCCCTTCCTCGCCACTGCTTACCTTTCCGGGCCGTTCCCTACTGTCCGTCGCCGGCGGCTACTACCAACGGGCTCCGCGGCCTGCTCTCGAGTAGCGCGCCGGGTGATGACATCACCCGGTGCGCCACCCTGGAGCAGGCCACGGAGCCTGCTGGTAGTAGCCGCCGGCGCCGGACGGGAGCGGACGGGCCGGAAAGGTAAGCGCCCCCCTCCTCCCCCCCCCGCTGTCCACTTTCATCGGCGGGCGCCCACTGGCACCCACCAATGGAAGCGGCGGTGGGCGCCAATGGGCGCCCGCCGATCCGCCGAACCGGTTCGGAGCCTTTTCGGATCGGTTCGGACTGGATCGGCGGAGCCAGCTGTTGGATCGGAAATCGGATAATTTATCCGATTTCCCACTGGACCAGACTCGGATCGTGGATCAGGTCCGATCCAGTGCACATCCCTAATTAGGACTAGTAACCCTTGATAGCTTTATCCTCCATGGACTTGTCTAATCCCTTTTAAAGCCATCCAAATTGGTGGCCATCAATAGTTTACCCATGTACCGTGTGAAGAAGTACTTCTGGTCCTGAATCTCCCACCAAGCTGCTTCATGGGATGACCCCTTTCAGGGAATGACTTTCTAGGAAGGAAGTGTACACTTCAAGTCCCTTTGGTTGGCAGTCCTCAATTGGAAGTGTGGGAAGATCCATATATGGAGGTCCCTAACACAAGGGCTCCCTTCCTGGATCAGGCAGAGGCTCAGCTAGTCCAGCCTTTTGTTGCCTGTAGCAGCCACCTCAATGCTTCACAAACAAAGCATGAAAGAGACTGGCCACCCCCGACCCCATGTTGTGTTCCTAGCATCTCATTCACAAAGGAACGCTGTAACTGAACATGGAAACTTCATTTAGTGAACATGGCCAATAGCCCTTTCTTTTCTGAACAGCAATTTCCTACATTGCATTAGCACCTACTTCTGAAGCCTCCTGGCCCTTCTCTCTTAAGTTTCTGATGCAGCAAAGAAGAGATGCTGTCCACGATAAATAGATAGATCCATTTATTTTGCTTAGATCTACATACTTCCACAAAGAGGCTCACCTGATTGGGACATTGTTTGAAACTGATGGGAAAGAATGCAAAAAGAGAAACTCTCCGAAGCATCAACAAAGAAATAGTGACTATCTTTTTTGCACCATCAGGGAACTCCCTGATGGTGCAAAAAAGATGGTCACTACTTCTGAAAGTGGGTTTTAGAACTGGGAAGTGTAAGAGGCAGCCTACTGTTCAGAAATGCAATGGGCTGCAATAAATGGTCTTTGTTGACATTTTTTAGAATGAGTTTCTCTGTCTACATTATTTTCGAAATGATGATGGCAATATTGTCATTAAAGGTCCCAAACTGGGAGACAAACAGAAAAAAAGCCCCAAAACATTGCATTTTTCGGGCTATCTAGGATCATGCCCACATTGCTTGGATGTTTCTCATTTGATTGGGATCTGTATTCACTTATGCTCTGCATAATACTCTCAGACACTTGGATTGTTCAATCATTTGGCCATGCTCAGTTAATATTTTTCTTATCCGTTCCAGCCCAATGACCTAAATGCCCCCAAAGGGGACTTTGGTTAAGGGTCATAATGTGTTTCCTATCTGACTATATGAGGAAATGATTTACCGTCCCTCTCTGTCCCCTTGCAAATAATTTCCCCATCTTAAGCACTGGTCATTTCCTTACCTGGTGTGAGGCTGCAACAAAGCGAATCCACCCATCATCCAGGGAAACAACAAACGCGCCCTTTTGGAGCTGCACGTTCACATGGCCTCCTCCGAACAAAACCAGAGGGTACACTGACACCATGCTGCAGTCTCGAATGAACACCCGGCTGGTTTTAATCATCTCATGGTACACCAGGTAGGGGCTGTCAAAGTGCCTTGTCTGAAACATTCAACCCCAAAGAATTTCAGTGAGACATTAAAAAACAGTTGGGTTCCACAGACATAAATTATACGATATACAGCACAGTCCACAGATTCTGATGGTGAAAGTTAGTCCCGTGCCGGCATAAGATGACCAGGTGATGGTGGGGTGGGGTAATTTCAAAGCCCCCAGAGAAACCATACATGGGCGTGGTAAGCTGAAGGAGAGAGGAGAGAAAGCTCCTATACAACTGCAGAAGCAGACGTCCAACAAATTACAATGAGGCTCACAGACATGTAATCGTGTGGAATCACGCTGCAGACTACCAGTTGCTTTGCATGCTTCTCTTCTGTGAAGCTTGTGTAGCCACAGGTGTGTGGGTAACAACTAAATAAGAGTATGCTTTACTGACTGGGGGTGGAGAAATCACCTGGTAGTTTACAGAGGATGGATGGATGTGAACAAAACCTTCCTTTTTGGTGACAAACTTCAGCTCTGCAGCTTTGGGTTTCATTTTAACAGCTCCTGTACTGGTCTTCTGATACTTCCCTTCTGGTATTTTCACCTAAAATGGTAAATAGATAAATTTACAGCAACTCTCATTTTTTCCAACAGAATTATAGAGAAGGAGTTTCTAGCGGATTGTGCTGTTTGCTTTCTTCTTCCATAGCAACATGGAAAGCTGTTTGTTTTTGATAAAAGCACTGGGGATGCTCCAAGAACTCTAAAACTAGTAAGAGCACATCAGAATCATCATAGATCAGAAAGCTGTAACCTGGGTGACTTTGCTTTACTGCCTGAAATCATGGTCAAAAGCTCAGCTTAGTCATGAACTCACTGAATGGCTTTTAAAAAGCAAATTGCTCTCAGCCTCAGATCTTCATTTATAAAATGGATATATGCCTTACTGTAAAATGTGCTTAACATGCATCACTGAGGAACATGCATATTAAGCATTGGGTGCACTAAGAGAAAACGCCACACACTAACATTAAGATGTTTTTAATGATGTATTGGTTTTTATTTGTTTTTAATATCTCATCTATTTTGTGGTCTTTGTAGTTTATATTTATTGTTGTTCCCCGCCTCGATCTGGAGGGAGAGGCGGGTTATAAATAAATGCTATTATTATTATTATTATTATTATTATTAACCAAGTATTCACCTCCTCCTCCTGCAACAGTCCCTACAGGCTCTGAACTGATTGGAACCAAGCAGCCACATCTGCAGACTGTTGCTGCAAAGCAAAACAATCACCCATCTCCCCTGTGCAGTACAGCACTGAATCTCATAGGTTTTGCAAACTTGCTTCAAGCCCTTGTTTCAAAAACTCTGATAAAGATGCAAAGCCTGTTGACTGTTAAGCACAGTGAAGAGACCAGCAGCATTCTGTCTGCAGCAGGCCACTGTGTCTCAAACTGAGAGTATTCATGAGGGTGTCTGAAGAAGAAAGAGCTGTTAAGCAAGTTGAGTTTTATAAAAGCTACATACCCCTGAGGGTCGGCAGCTAATCTGACTTGGAGAAATGCCCTAAATTTGGCACATCTTTATGTTATTTATTTATTTAAACATTTACACACTGCCCTTCATATTCCAGGACAGAATATAAAAATGAACAACTTTAACAAGCAAAAAAGGAATATAAAATATTAACAAGACAGTGCAGATACAAGATAAAATGTATATACTTAAAAATACTTTAAAAACCTTAGAAAACAAAAAAGAGCTTAGCCTGGTGCCTGAAAGCCAGCAATGCTGGCATCAGATAACCAGCCGCTTTGGGGAAGACATTCCAGAGTTAGACCCCCTGTGAGTTTAAAAAGATCTTATGTGAACAAAACTCAGTCAACCCATTTTTATTTCAAAACCATAGTACAACTCCCATGTCTCTCAACATCTTGTCTCTAGTTGGGACAATCCCCAATGCCCCAGGGGAAGGAACTGTTAAGAAAAAGGAGAGCGGGGGCATTCAACAACCGGAAATCAGAGACTCCTTGCTTTACGGCCCCACAGTTTCAGGCTATGAATTCCAATACCCCCCCCCCAAATCCACTTTTATCTCCTCCCAGGGTCTCTTGGAGCCAAGCACTCAGAGAAAAGGCTGTTGTAGATGGTTTAATATAGGTATGGATTCAGGGCTTCCCTGCCAGCTTCTATTTGTTTCTTGAACAGCTTGTAAGCTGCAAGCTGTTCTACTGCTGCTGTTTGGCTGCTGCTACTGTATGGAGTTGGTACAATATTTCCAGGAGGGAACTAGCTAGCAGTGGCCACACAACTAGCTAGCTCTTCCTGTAGGAAAAAAACCATGCTAATATCAAATGGCCCAGCTTTCAAAAGTGCACAACCTAAAACGAATGAGCTGATACAGGCAGGCAAGCGCAATATGTACACACACACACAAACTATCCTCTTACCTGAACTACATTGGGATACAGAGCAGCGCATAACATGGCCGATATCAACTTGACATTCTCTGCATTGGCATTTGCCTGCGACATAAACAAAATGCTACAAATTAAGAGTATGTACATTGCAATTGGTGCAGATAATGGCATGGAACTGAGAAGCATATAACAACTGGCACAGGATCCGAGAATCCAGCTTGCTCTGTGTGTGTGTGTGTGTAAGTTTAAAAGGAAGTTTCTAGCCCTCATGATTACAGAGACACGTCTAAAATTATGATGGCAGTGTCTGTAAAACGTTTCAGGATTACAAGGGTATGAATTCTAGCTGCTACATGACAATATCACCCTCCCTAGATATATGGAGCAGCTGTATGCCATCAGATAAGATAATAGGAAGGCATTTCTCAGCTCATAAAAATAAGATGTGTTTTGAGAAAACGTACTCACAAGACAGGAGGGAGTCAGAGAAATAATTCTTGCATCACAAACATACCTGTAACATGTCATGGGGTTCTGGAATGTCTTTATATGTTTGTTACAATCATTTATCTTGATAAGAAGTTTGAAATGCAACGTTATTAGGGAGACGAGTTGATTTTAAATAGAGATGTAGCTTTAGGAATGTGAACATAAATTTATGAAGTAAAAACAATAGCCTCAAAAAGGGGATTCTAAACACATGGAATTGGGAGTCCTCTCAAGGGGAACTTACTCCAACTTCAATCGTCTGTAGAACAAGCTTGGTAAGCTTCATGCTGACTATCACTGAGACGGATACTGTCATTGCTCTGCTTTGAAGCCTAGACTTAAAATTATGTTGAACATAGCAAGTTCTTGAATCTATGCATGCGTAAGCCTTGTATTGTTATGATGACATTTTGTTGTGAACAAACAAAAGACTAGTCTTGTCTGAGAAAGTGATTTTTGGAAATTAAAAAAAAAAGAACTCTGTATGACCTATATATATCCAGAGTGAAGAATTTGAGCTTCTTCAGATGGGGGGAGGGGGGGAATCATGTTTCCCTCCCCTTGCTTTAAATTGTGCTTCTGTCCCACAATAGGGACAAGCAGCTTCTTCTTTCTTCAGACACTGAAGAAAGAGGAAGTAAACAAAAACCACGTGGCCCATTTAGTGGGCATTTTTTCACACTGCACTCCTGCACACAGCAGGAAATGGTGGCACAATTAGCTTCAAACCAAAAAATACGGACTTTCTGGGTCTTATATTTTCACGGGAAAAGGACCAGAAGGAGCAGGAGACGCATGGGAGGCAAACGGTGCCGTCAAAGGGACCCATGAATATCCATAAGTGGCCAGTAATGAGCGTGCTATAAAACGCTCATCTGATGATGCTCTTTCTCTTACTGTAAGATGGCATCTGGTTTTGGGAAGAATCTAATTATGTTTAGTTAAACAGGTAATCCAGGGTTGCCTACATACTTTTAACATAATTTGAGAGAACCTCTGGACTAGGACATATGTCCCAAGGGTACCAAAGTTTTCTAATCAGTTTTGGAAGAAAAGGATTTTTCACACCTTCCGCAAGTAGGAAGTCAAAACCACTGGGCAAAATACACAGGAAGCTGTCTTATACCGGGTCTGACTATTGGTCCATCTAGCACAGTACTGTCGTCACTGTCTGGCAGTGGCTCTCCAGGGTTTCAGGCAGGACAATTCCCAGCTGTACCTGGAGATGCCACGGACTGGACCTGCCATTTTCTGAATGCAAACCATGTGCTCTGCCTCTGAGCTATGGCCCCTCCCCAAAGGCTCTAACCATCCTTAGAATCAGATCTTGACAAGAGGGTCAAGTAGAAAGTGTCAGCAGGCTCAGGGTAGGGAAAGTACTAATGCCACTACTTGACTTCTACTTGAGTAGATGAGTCAAGTGGCACAGGATGATAGGAAGAGCACCAAAAGGGAGCTAATCATTTGTACAAAAAGGGATGACGGTCACTCCCTTCTCCGTTGCCATTCCTGTTACCTCTTCTCCTGTAGCTTCAAGAACGCCATCTCCTCCTTGAGACCACCTCCTCTCGATATCCCTGGCTCTGAGTTCCTCTTTCACAAATCCAATATCAGACAACAGTTCAGTGAACTGCCTTTTTAAACTGGCCATTTCCTATAAATTGGTGGGGGGGGGAGGAGAGTGAGAGAACAGAGAAGTGTGTTTTAAAAGAGTATTTCTGAACTGCATCCAGTGACGTCCACCTTTTGTTCCCATTTCGCACACCCCAGTGATGTGCCACAGAAGATGTATGGGCCAAATCAGGACTGTGGATCCCTGAATTTTGTCCACTGTCACTGGTGCACAACCGGGAAAAGAGAGGGTAGCCTAGACATGTGGATCTCTCTCCTGTGGAAACATAGATCAATATGTAGAAGTATTTCTGGAGGGGAAAAAATGTAGATGGTTGCTGGACTACCAGAATGTCAATTCCGGGAGGTCTTCTGTGCTCTGCCAATGAGTTCTGGCCCCACCTATGAATAAACAGCTCTTTATCCTCTGCCGAGTGTGAGTGTGTGTACTGGAAGAGAGAGAAAACAATGGGAAACACATCCACAGCTGCTCTGACCTCTTCTTCCACCTTTCAGCTAAGTGTGATCTAATTCATTGGCTGGCAGCCAAATGTGCCAATAGCTATAATGCAGTCCCAGTAGCTAGGAAAGCCTATATATAGTACAGTACTGAAGTCTTTTACTCCTTAATTCTGTCATCTTTCAATGAGCCCTCTCCGCTTTCCCTGGAAGAGCTGCAGTTACCTTGGAAACCAGCACTTGTATATATTTGCATATCTTGTGGCACCGTAAAGCAGGGGTGCAGAACTTCAGGCCCAGGGACCAAATCTAGTCCACTTGGGATACCAATCCAGCCCTCTGGGGTTCCCAAAAGGGGACCCACCCCCTTTCCCCTGACCACCAATTGTTAGGTGGTTTCCCACCTTTTGTGCAGTTGTTTTTAGTTACTGGCAGTAAGAGCTTTAAGCTAAAGTTTCCAGGTATTTTTTTGGCCACACCCCTTTTGCCTTTGGCCCACCCACCCCTGGAATGTGGCCCCCAAGAACTTTTGCAAGATGCAATCCGGCCCTCAGTCTGAAAGAGACTCAACAAATACCCTTGCCTTAAAAGACTAACAAACTAACAACATCTGATGAAGTGAATGGTGTCCACAAAAACGTATGCCAGTTTTTAAGGTGCCACAAGACGTTGTTGTTTTGCCGCAAGAGACTATTTATTTATTTATTACATTTATATCCTGCCTTTTTTCCTCCAAGAAACCCAAGGAGGTGGACATAATCTTCCCTGTCTCCATTTTATCCTCATAACAACAACCCTGTGAGGTAGGCTGGGCTGAGAGTCTGTGACTGGCCCAAAGTCACCCAGTGGGTTTCCATGGCCAAATGAGGACTAGAACCCAGATCTCCCGACTCTCAGTCTGACAGTCTAGCCACTACACCACACTGGCTCTCCTGATTTTTACAAACAACATAAAACATGATGGCTATATTCCTTTAAGAATCCCTAGTTCTACCATCCTCCAATGACAGCTCTGTCCATTGCAAGCACCTCTTGAAATATACAAGTTCTATCTAACAAGAAAGGATAAGGAACATCCCCCCAGCTAACAACTTTTAACTCTATTTCCCTTGGTTAAAAATGTGTTAATGGCTGTTCTCTGTGCACAGGTTGGTCCTGGCCAACCCAAAAGGGTCAAACCTGATTGGAGGATGACTTCCCCTCCTGACAGTCATTTCACCCTCATTCCACAGAATGTGTCTCCAGTCTACCACTGGATACTCTTGAAGACCTGTGCTGTTGGCATATAAGTCTTGGAATCTAGCTTTATCATTGTTCGGTATAGGCTAAGTAGAAGCTTCTTGAAGCCCAATCCCATGCATGTTTAAACAGGTCTGGCTGGAGAATGCTGGGAGTTGTAGGACTTTCTTCTGTCTAAACATGCATAGCTTATTTTCTACTGTATTTTACATTGCTTGATTTCTCTCTGATCCCCCTCTTTTCCCTTACGTTTAATGAGGTCATTTCAAATGGTATCTGGATTTTGGCCGCATACTTAAGAGCACCCAAGGAATAGTCCCAAAGTTGCTGGGTCACATGGTTTACACTACACGCTTTGATCCAAGTGGAATATGGAGAAACAGGCTGAAGCTCACCCTGTGGCATGCAGGGGCTCAGCTGGCAGTTCTGCTCCTCCCAATTTAACTACCCACAGCCAGAGGGCAATAGAAACGTGATGGCAAAAGGAGGCAAGAAAGAGCATAGCCAGCAGCTTGTCTTGC
Source organism: Anniella stebbinsi (assembly GCA_029215795.1). Lineage (NCBI taxonomy): Eukaryota > Metazoa > Chordata > Lepidosauria > Squamata > Anniellidae > Anniella > Anniella stebbinsi. The sequence goes on along the minus strand of JARDYH010000003.1, from coordinate 257,632,560 downwards.
ACAGTCCTTGGAGGTTGCCTTCAGGCCAATCTTATCCTGTGCTCAGTGTTTCCCCTTTTTCAGCCCCTGCCTGCTCAAGGATAAAACACAGAGATCTCTCTCTCTCTCTCCTGGGAATTGCATCTTGTCGCTAATCTACCGGTAACCTAGCGGAATGAAATGGGATAAAACCATAAACATAAGCAAACAGGCCCAGAATACAATTTGCATGATACACATTTTGATAAATGAAAATTAAAACCTATAACAACTTTTCATTATGTAGGAGAGGAAAAGGGAAGTGGCACAGCAAGAAGATGAAGGTGAAACAAAAGTATTCAACGTGAGGGTCAAGATATTTTTAAAATCAAAACTCTGAATAAGAACATTAGCTTACTTGAAGAACGTTTTCCGATAAAAAGTTTTCTCTGCAAAATCTGTAACCCGCTTGAAAACTGTCTTTTGAAGCCAGGCGCCATCCCTAAATAGTGAAAATTTAAAATGTTAGCCTGCCATTTCACATCTTATAGTTGAGAGGGCCTACAACAAAAACAGCTTTTGAGATGAACCACAAGGCAGACTTTTATTCCTCACCTTATACGCTTGGAGAAGAGCCAGATAATCACTGTTTCCTATTGCAAATTCCAGCTTTTTTTTGAAAGCCTCTTCTCTTTTGTCCCATGGAGAAACCTCAGAAATAATAACAAAAAACCCACATAAGTTACACAGCTGACATATTTAAAATTAAGCTTAGTCTATACACAGTGAATTCTGCAATGGGTATGTAAGAATCGTGCAAATTACATGCTATAAAATGCATCAAAGGGACCTACATGAGAGTGAAATTTGCAATGACATTTTTGTAATATAAACAGATTTACACACCTAAAGTCATCATATTTGTATTCTACTCTTCTACCAGAAAATGCAGAGGCTATTCCATTTTATTCCACAATAACGCCTATGAGGTCGTTTTGGTTGAAAGAGGAAGAAGCTTGCCCAAGACCTTGTCACTGAATGGAGATCTGAACCCAGGTCTCCCTGATGCAGGTTTAGACATTGGCTTTCATATGTGATAACACTGAAGATACCGTCAGAGGCTTCAATGCATACTCAGTGTATGGTATTCCTTGTCTCGAAGTGGTATTCCTTGTCTTGAAGTGTTGTGATTGTTATTAGCAGAGACAGCTTTATAAAAGATTAGGCAAATTCATGGGGGAAATTTCATGTTATGAGGAAGTGTATCTTTTCCCCAGGTACTGGGAAGAAACCCCAATGGAAGGTTATTCCATAATGCCCTAACTGTGAACATCCTGGGAGCATCTGATTAATGTTGGAGACACACTGCTGAGCCAGAGTCTGCCATAGCAAGGCAATTCCTGTTTCCTTTTCTTAGACAATGAAAGCTAAGCAAGTTTCAGGGAACTGACAGGAAGCCCCCTGCTCTTTTAGGCTGGAGACAAATTATATTTTTTTCAGGAAATTGAAGGAAACTTGAAAGAGGGATAGCTGTTCCCACTGCGCATATTCATCCCACTTTTGCCTTTGGTAAACAAGTTTGGCAGGCTTTTGTATTATTTCATGAAAAACCCTTCAAAACCTATCTGACCACAGGTGATAATAGGAAAAAATATAATTGTGTGTATATGCCACGGGAAGTGAAACCTCTCTCAAACCACATTCAAATGTCATTAAAATTGTCTCCAGGTTTAGTTCTTTTATTAGGTATCCTTAAACATTTAGGGAATGATATTCCTGTGCTCACGTAGAAGTGGCTTACATCAGCCTTGCCAACCTCGTGCTGTCCAGATGAGTTGGGAAAGCTGGATTATAGCAACAGTACTTACAAAAGGCGACTTGTAGGTCCTGCTTGCTGCTATTGTCAGCGCAGGGTCCAGGCAGCGAAAGATGGCGCCAAAGAGCATTAGCTTCCCAATCCTTACGTCAACAGGCAGGGAAGCCAAATGATACCCCAAAGGAGTGAGCTTTTCATCTGAACTTAAAGCTCCGACATCCTGCAGCCGCAGCTTTGACGCACGTAGCGATTCGGTTGTTGGGGGCTCAATCAATCGAGATAAAACCGAGTGAAGGCTATGCGTGGAAAACATTTCCAAAATCTTAATTCTGGAAGAGAGAGGGAGGGAATGATCATTTAGTCTGCTTTGGCTGAAATCCACCGAGAACTCCTTTTCATGTGGTGTTTTCTGGATAGCCAACAGCAGGATTGGAGAAGTCTGCACTGAGTAAGACATAGGAAGATGCACTTTTGGACAGTTTCATGCCATCGAATATAGGAACTCTATTTTTTTAAAAAAGACCCAAGAATTTGAACTGTGAAATAAGGGTGCCTTGAATTAAACTAAGTCTATGGGCAATTTCTGACCTTGGTGACCCGGTAACTTCCTATCTGTGCTGAAGTGGGAATGCATGTGCCTGTCACTGCACAAACTCAGATGTTGAGCTATGCATCCATGCCTTCCCTCTCTGAAAGGGTAGAAGGGAGACAGAAAACTACCTTAGATCAGGTTAGATTATTTGTCCATCTAGCCCAGTATTGAGTCCGTATGCCAGTTGCTGGGGAACATGAGTGGGAGGGTGCGGTTGCACTCATATCTTGCCACTTTTTTGAACCCAAATAAAGATGGTGCGGCAGGGCAGCACGTCACTTCACAGAACAATTCATACAGACAAGACAATACCTTGTAACCGACCAGACATAATAATGGTCATAGACAAAAAAGAAAAACACACACACCTCATCAACATAGCAATACCGAATGACAAAAATGTTGTTGAAAAAGAAGAAAAGAGACACAAATATACACCACTGGCCATGGAAGTCAAAGAACTATGGCAACAGAAAAACGTCACAATTATTCCGTTAGTCACATCAGTCACCGGCATCACATAAAAATACTATACAGAAGACCTCCAGAAACTGGGCCTACCAGAATACATCCACACCAACATCCAGAAAGCAGTCATAATTAAAACATGCTCAATCATCAGAAAATTCCTGAATCAATAAAAGACAGCATGACTTGGCAAAGCCCGTCATGTCCATCTAGAAAAACCGCCATGAGCAAGAAAGAGATATATCATCATCATAATAGAAAAACATAACATAGAAGGAAGAATAGAGAGGTTAGTGCACTGGAGTGCTACTTGATTCTTCCAACAGTAAATGCCAGAGGTAGAACTTGGGCCCTTCTGTGTGCAAAGCCTGTGCTCTATCACTGAGCTGTGGGGTCTCCCAAGAAGGGGGGTTTAGCAGGAGTAATTTCAGCTAGAACTTGGAACCTTCAGCTGCCCTGTGTTAGCAAGCCACCCAGGGGGAGTCAGGAAATTAACTCACACATCTACCAAGAAGCAGAGTAAGGGCTAAGCAAAATTATTTGGTGGAGGTAAGGATTGGGATTTAAGTAGGAAAGAGAGAAACTTTAGAATGAAAATAAGGAGAAATCAGAATTTACAAGATGAGCCAACAGGATATACACAGGTTCAGTGCAATGGCAGGAGGTGAAAGAATGACTTACCTGAGACAGAGCTGTTCCAAAGGAACTCTTTGTATTTCAGGCAGCTGCTGCTTTAAAAGGTGGTGGTTATAATGATGGCTACTGAAGAGGTGGAAGCAAACCCCAGAGGCTACGCGGCCTGCTCGCCCTTTCCTTTGCAAGGCATTGGCTTTGGACACAAATGTATCCTCCAGGCTTTCCATGCCTTTGCTTGGATCGTACCTATGCAGAGGAAAATATGGAACAGGCTTTGGAATGTTTAGGTAAGTCTTCAGGAATCTGCAGCATCCCCACCTCGCACCCCCATCACAAACCTACTCTGGAGGTTGAGGGGCCCTTCATAGCCAATTTAGAAGGCACGTAGGGAGCTGCAGGAAGGAGGCAAGCAAGGGGAAGTCTGCTTACACAACATTTTATTTTAAACACAGCCTGAAGGCTTGCAGCCTAAGGCATAGAACCTTCATGAAACACAGTGGTTAAACACATTCAGAATTGATGCAAGCTCCCCTTTTAAATTTGTTAAAGTAAAACAGAAAAAATGTACATTAATGGAAGAAAGTCAAGTGAAAATTTTAAGTTTTATAGGAAGAAGGAACAACTGTCACAGACAGCAGGTGAAAGAAAATTATGTTCACATGGAAAATTGAAAAGGGTGGGAGAACTGAGGCCTATAATAACTCGTTTGAATCAAGGAAGCATGTAACAGATTTGGAGTTTGAACTTGGGCTTTCCATGGCCTGTGCCACTGGTCTGTAAACACTGGATCACAGGGCTGCCATTACAAATTATGGATGCTGATTTCTCTCCCTGAGTTTTACGCACAGAACTCAGATAAAAGTCAATGTCTGTAACACCGTAAGCCTATCAAAACAATACTTGGCTCCGGAGTCTCTATTTGCGGTGAGATCAGAAATGGAACTTGGGCTCTTGTGCCTTCTCCCGCTATTCCTCACTGCGCACAGAATGGAACGGAAGGTACTGTGGAATCTCTCTGACTTTGCAATCCAAGTCCTGCTTCCTAAGACCAGTGAGTTCCTGTGTTAAAATACATATATCGTCCAGTTCAGGTGTCGTATTCTACATGCATCAAGGAGGTGGATGAGCCAGATGCCTCCTTGTGCATAGTGATTCTGGAGAGTAAGTATTGTATGAACAGGCCATATCCGTATAGTGCACAGTGCTTTTGATTACCATACCCCACCCAAGTACCTCTTTTCTTTCATCTTCCCCGAATCAATCACATAGACCACGTCATCAATGGTAACGGAGGTTTCTGCAATGTTTGTAGATATGATGATCTTGGTGACCCCTAAAGGAGGCTTAAGGAACACAGACTGCTGTTCCGCACTGGAAAGTGAGGAATGGAGTGGATAAACAACACAGCTAGGAGGAAAAGAAGAGAGGACAGATATTTTGTGAGCATTTTTTCATCTCCGTATCACTTCTTTCACACAGTAACCAGAGTCGGGGAAATCCAGTTCCACTTTGGAGGGCATGGCTGGTCGTTTACATTAAAAAGGGCCATGACAGACATTGCTACAGGTCTATCAAGAACTCACACATTAGCATGTGCCCCACAGTTTTGCCATGTACGCAATACACTGGAAGCAATAACTCAGGCAAGCTCTTGGAGGAAAGCTCAGCCTTCTCTTTCAGAAGCAGAACTACATCGCCCATATACCCCACCCTAGTATTGGTACATGCACTGGGGCTTTGAACTTCCCCTGCTTTCCAGGAAACAAAGAAACCTGAAAGGTAGCACTGTACACACACAATATGATTTCCACATCCTATAGCTGCCAGCTCAATAGGAGTAGACAATCTCTAAGGCTATATCACTGGAGAGGGTGGCTTGCATTTTCTTTGAAAGGCTGGAGAAACCTAATCGTGGAAACTGTTCATGAGATGTGCTATTCCTAGGACATTATGGTCAGCAGGTGGTAGACACCTTAGAGCTATTGAAATCTAGGCTGAGGACCCTGATTTCCACACCAGGAATGGCTAGCCAGCACCCCTTTGATTTGAACAGCAGGACAGGGAGATGCAGGTATACAAGAAGCAATGCTTTGTTTCAGATTTCCAATGTCTGATATAGTGAAACAGCACAACTTACTGTGCATTCTGAGTTACAGAATGACATGTAGACTTTATTCTCAGAAAGATATCACTTTCTGGCCCACATTTACTGTCACAATACTTGTTTGATGGACAAAGAATTTTATCAGTACCCTATCTACACAAAATTCCTCGAGCTGTGGGTGAACGCACATGGGAGTACATGTGTGTTTTAGAAACTCAATTGTGCCAACAGATTTAATGAAAGAAAGAAAAAATAGCATCAGAATCACACTGTGCTATTTTCAAAATATCAACGAGTTGATTCAGATGTCAGTTATAATGTCAAACCACGGAGTCCAAAATCCACATGTACAAGTGCTATGTGGTCTGGTTTCCCCCTTTGCTTTCAATTTAACAGCAAACCACAGTGCCGTTACATCTGAGCTGTATAAACGATGACTTGTGGAATCTATGTATGCATGCAAGCTTGAACTAAGTATGAAATCCTGCTCTGCAGATAAACCATCGTTTTCCCAGTTTGGATATAAAACGGCAAACTATGGTTTGCTGCTATACTGGAAATAAGCTGGAAACCAGAACACATGAGCAAAAGAGGGAGTCCACGAACACAAAGCTCATCCATGCAGGACCAAAGCATGGCTCAGTGTTATGTCTGAATCAACACAATATGTTTTCTTGAACCGCAGCAACCTGATACACAACATGGTTAAGCCAAAGTACTCAGGATAAATTGGTTTAAGTTCATCAGGATTGATGGTTCTAAAACTGGCTCGGATCCCAGTTTCTCCGTAGCACAGTTTGTAACCCAGTTCTGCCAGCCATGAGTGTTATCTCTGATGTTCCACCTGGAAGCACAGAATCAACCTCCACACACCAGCAAGCATGACTACATTCTAAGAACAGCTGGGAGTGTGGTGGGGCTGTAAAAGAATTACAAGGAAGAAAAGTTATCCTACTCTTGAATAAAGTCCCTAAAATTCATTCAAGAGATTCAAATATCAGTTTTAAATCAATATACTTTTTATTTAAAAGAAACATGGGTGTTTTTTTTAAAAAAGCATATCCTTGACTTACCGTTTGCTGTGCCGGTTGTTGAAGAGTGCATTGGACTGCAATTGCTTATACAGAGTTTTAATTTCTGCCAGGCCTGGCAAAAAGATCAGTACTGCACCTAGGCACAAGTATCCCAAAAAAAAATTTTTTTTTAAAAAGATGGTGGAATTAATAGAAGAGTCTTCTAGAACTCAAGAACTATTTTGGCTCCATCCTCTCCTGTTGTATTGTTTCTGCACTGCTCAGTTGGAAAATACAACTCATGCATTATATGTTATCAAAAGCGACTACCACATACATATGTTCATGTTGCTCCGTGTACACACAAGACTATCGACCCACAAGATGTATAACATGATTTCAGTGTAGGCAAATCCAATCTAAAAAGTGCCTTGGGTTCCATTTTCTTCTTTGTGTGCAGGATTCCTGTGCCTTTAACAGGTGTGTGAAAGGAAGAAATTCAACAAGGAAAGTTCCTAGCATAGAGGGGCAGCAATTGCAAGAAATGTCACCTCCCAGGTCTGCCTATTATGCAGACTCCCTGGATACATTCAGACAAACCTCCTAATCATGTTGGAATATTGCGAACATGCCCTCTGCTTGTGCACTCCCCATTTCTGCTCCCTCCTTCCCTTGCACACAACGCTTAATGCATTGCTTCCCACTTTGATGAAACCATAGCTGGTCACTGCATCTGAATGTCTTCACTATGGTTTGAACAAACCACAATTTGCCAGCAAACCAAGATCACAAATCAGAAATAGAAACTGATTTCTGGGCAAACTATGATTTGATCAACAAGGAAAGTGGGGAGTGGGGTGGGAAGAGAGAAGAGAGATGTATGTAAGCACAGTGCTCGTTCCGGATTCTCCAAAACTATGGTTTGAATGCAACCACTTTTAGAAAAAGGTGGAGAAGTAGCAAAAAAAATGGTAAACTTGCCATTTCTACATTTACTGTTTCTTTAAATTCAGGAGCTAAGAAATATTTAAATTTTAAATCCCAATTTTGATAGTAGTAAGATTTTTTTATTCTCCTGCATCCTGATCCTAAGTGTACCACTTGGAAGAAAGTCCCATTTGGCTTTGAAACTGTATATCAACACTTAAAAAACATGAGCAGATTAAAACTTCAAAAGATTAGAGCTTGTCTGGGAACAGTTGATAGATCAAAGTTCCTCATCACGTTACCTGGTGGATACGAATGTTTGCCACTGACAATCCACTCCAGTAAGGCTTCAATTAATTCAAGATTAACTTTGTCTAAATCCATGGTTGCCATTGTTTTTAACACTGATTTGCTAACCCCTGAAAGAGAACAGGAGGAAAAAATCCTAGTAAGGTTATCTGTTTAGTAAGAGAGTACAAACTACAGTCACTTCCTAATGCATCAAGCCTTTGAACAGAGCAGGAAGCCAACTGAAGCATCTTGTTTTCCATAAAGGACTGATAGACTCCATCTCCTCAGCTATTCTGTTTTTACTTCACTCTATGAGCGTCATCAGATGGGTGGGTTTTCACGTTTCCCTAATGTCGCTATGGCCTCCTGCTGTTGTCCCACAATAGCAACAATATATTTACACGGGGACAGAAAGAGGAAGCAGCAATGACCACATGGCCCATTCAGGGGCTGTTTTTATTGCGCTGCTTTTCCTGCACACAGCAAGAAATGCCGGCACATTCCATTTTTAAAAAAAGAGACAGAGAGTCTATTTTGCGATGGAAAAATGAGCAGAAGGCACATGGGAGGTGGACGTCGTCGTCTAAAGGACACGAACATCCGTAAGTAGGCAGTAGTGAGCGTGCGATAAAACGCTTGTCTGATGACACTCCATATTAGTATCACTACGCAAGAGAAAGCAGAGCTACACATCACACTCATCAAACAAAAAGCAGGCCACATCTGCTGGTTCAAAATTCTAAAGTTTCCCCCCTAAAGACAAAAAGGGCGGAAGGAGTCATACTTATGCCAGCTATCTCTCTGGTGACTCATTTTCCCTAGCAGTCCGGAGGGGGAGGAACAAGGAAAATTAGCCGCCCGAGTTTGGTAGGGGGGCAGGATCAAGCGTTAAGAACTGCACAGTTGTGAAACTGCTTCTGGGACGGAGAAGAAATGATGGAAGCTACCGTATGCTGAGTCAGACCATTGGTCTGTCTATCTCAGAACTGTCCACACTGACTAGCATCAGCTCTCCAGAAGGGGTGTTTCCTAGGCCCTATCTGGAGATGTTGGTGTTTGAAACGGGGACCTTTGGGATGCAAAGTACGCACTCTGTCACCCTTGCACACCTTTAGGATGTTACATCAATTTTCATCCTTTCGAAGGCACAGCCTTGTCTGTCAACAGCTTTTTGCACCCTTGCAACCCTTGAGTTTCGCATGACAGGCATCTTGTACTTCCATCAGAAAGATGCACTGACAGTCAGCCTGGACCACGCTGCCAAAATGTGGCACACCTGTGCGCACCCCAGCTCTTCCTTCTCTTCTCTTGCACCAGACTTCTCGTTCATTTATCCGTCTATTTCCCCAACTTCCTTGGCTCATCTCATCCAGCCCCAGGCCCTCTCCTGACCCATCATGGTAGATGTGCATTCTCTGAATTTAACATCTGATGTGGCTTCATACTGATTCGGATATTGAAAAAGACTTGGAGCGGGTGGGTGGGGCAGAGAGGTCACAGTCATTCCCTCCAAATGGAAAATATTTTAGCCACGATTCAGTACTTCCGACGGCACACTTGAAATTCGCAAGCACAATTCTCAACTAATAGTCATGATGCATAATGAGAGCCTTTCAAGAAAGGCTAGCAGAATCTCTCTCCCTTAGAAGACCATGGGAAGCTTCTGCACATACAGGCCTTCCCCAACCTGGTGCCTTCCAGATGTGTTGGACTGCAACTCCCATCATCCCCAGCCAGCATGGCTGCTCTAGACCATGACCTCGGTACAACGCTATACACCTTTTCTTGTGGCTTGTGCACCCAAACAATATAGATTTGAAAACACCTTTCTAGTTGTACATCCAATATTTTTAATCCAAAAAAGGAATTCTTAAGAATAATGGGCTACAGCGTATAAGTGAGATTACCTTTGTAGCGTAACAGCAGCTGGTGGAATGACAATTGCTGGTCCGGGACGGAATCCTTGACAGTCACTGCCGGACTCTGCACCAGGCCAGCACGCTTTAGGTCCTCCTCTACTTCCTCTGCAGCAGTCCTCATGTGTCTCGCTTTCTTGCCTAGAGCTTGCTTCGCACTGCACATGTATGGACTACCATGCTCCAAGACATAGCTGAAGACAAGCAGAGCAATAAGGCAGGGCTAAAAGTAGTCTGTAATCCATGCTTTTTTAAATGGGCAGCTGCTTCGAGCAGAATTTTCGACCTTTTGGATTGCACTGCCACACTTAATGACCCAGTTCACATGAGGATGCGTCTCGACGAGTGGCGGGCACCACCTGCCTCATTGTCCGCCCAGGCGCAGTCTTGTCATCCAAATCCAGGCACCATGGCTTGCTGAAGGGGGAAACAACCCTCAAATAACCCAAGAACAGGCCATGGTGCCTGGGTTTGGATGACATGACAAACTGCGCCTGGGCGAGCAATGAGGCAGGTGGTGCCTGGAACTCATTGACAGTTATCTCCCCTTCCAACAAGCCATGCCCACCAAATTCAGACAATACGACAAGCCACGTCTGGGAGTATAAAAAGGCAAATTGTGCCCAGCTCACACTGGTATGGACCGCCGCTTAAACAAGCCGGTGTGGCTTGTTTAAGCGGCAATGATGCTAGAATCAGGCCAACAGCTACAAATCACTTTAGGAGAGACTGGCTCAATTCGGACGACACAACAAACAACTGGTGTGGGGGAAACAATCGTCAGTTGTTTTGACTATTGTGTCATCCGAATGCTGCCATAGTCAACTCAGCGCTGATCCTCATCCACACCACAGTTGATTATTTATTACCATGTTGTGTGGGGAGTGCCCCCTAGGGTTAGGGTTAGTCAACCCACCATTGACTATCGTGTCGTCCAAATTGAGCTAATGTGTATATTCTACGCTACACATCTTGTCGTTCTACTGCATAGCTAACAAAATTTAGCATTTGCTAAAGCATCTTGTACCGTAGGAGACTAAAACAAGTATCTAGCACCCACGGAGATTATTTTTTTCCCAAAAAGCTCGTAATGTATCTGGCCAATATACAGAGAGGGCTCAAAATAAACCAGGACTGTGTTGGACTGGGCAGGGCTATCAGAGGTCTAAGTGGAGATTTTCAATGCTTTGGCCTAGTTCCTGGGCTCTCTGTTATGTTTGCTTCCTGCCTATACGGGTGCTTCCAGACAAGGTTTTTATCCTGTTATTGCTCTGCCTCATTCATGGAATTTTATGAAGAGTCCAGACGTCATCTTTCCTCCCGTGTTTTCCCACTGCTTCTTTTTCTTATTGCAGAAAATCTGTTAAGTAAGAATAGACAGAATAGCTGCACAATGCCTTCTGATTGTTAGTGCTACAACTCCTCCACCTGGAAGCACCCTATGACCTACCCAGTCACCAACTCCAGTCTCTCATTCCGTTTCCTGCTTCCCATGCCCTTTACTACTCAAGCAAAAACAAAACAAATCGAAGTTGTTGTTGTTGTTGTTGTTATCGTTATCATCATTATCATCATCATCCCACCGTTTTTCCAGGGCTGGAACTGCGCACATGCTGCCTTTCCCTCAATACCCCCTTCCACAGCAGTGAATTCTTAAAGATATACATTTTATAAAGTAGGCAGGAACATATAAACGCACAACATTTTTAGCCACTCTGTGCATCACTGATTTGTGGCAGAGCTCTACTTTGAACAATATAGTAATACTAAGTGTAAATTAAGTAATATAACTGTTGGCCAAGGTTATAACAGCCTTCCGCAGCCTAGTGCCTTCTAGACATTTTGGATTATATCTCCCATCATACTCCAGGCAGCCAAGATGGGAGTTGCAGTTCAACATATCTGGAGGGTACCAGGTTGGGAAGATTGGGTTATAATAAAAGGGTGTTATTCTCTAATCTGTTGGGGCCTTCAAACAAAACGAAACCCCAAAGAAACAATATTTTAAATCTGAATACAGAGTAAAACAGTCAGAAATAATGTAAAAGTCATGCTAGACACCCATAGTTACTTCTGGAATTTCTTACCGAGTCACCTCAATTGCATCTTCCAGAAAAAACTGATCAACAGGAAACGTCCTACCTAAGAGAAATGTAAGCAGTAACAATAGAAAAGGCAAACAATTATAGCAAAAATCCACATTTTACTTCCAATAGCATTATGTTTTGACAATATTCCTAAGAAGTTGGGCAGAGGCAGCCATACCATGACGAATAGCGAAGCAGCTGTCTCCGGGTAGCAGGTTTGGGGCACCACAAATGACAGCAGTATGCTGATAATAGATCTGACTCTTGGGACACAATCCACTGCTCAGTGCCCAATAATTTCATTGATGTGTGCACAGGAGAACTTTACAGAGGATTGCATTTCACGCGAGAGTGCCATTTGATTTTCCACTTTGGCCACCAAAAGATCTTGGGCCAGGCTTGGGGTGTGCCGAGGTGGGTTGAATTTCATTGCAATATGGGGGCAGGGCCGGCTTAAGGCCAGCTGAAGCACAGCCCAATAATTGTGCCCCCTTGGCCCTTCCATTGCTTAGCTGGCAAGACATTAAGGCTCAATAAGTACTGAAAGTGAAATAAGACATTAAAACTCCGTTTTCTTCAAGGCCATCCCCCATGCCAGAACACACAACTATATTAAATATAAACTGTTTTTATTATATTGATATATTCCTTAAAATTAGATGGCACCAGCTATGGTACTGGTACTCTGTGGTGCCCCCCTATGGAAACAAAGCCCTATGAGAAGAGACTGAAAGAATTGGGCATGTTTAGCCTGGAGAAGAGGAGACCGAGGGGAGTCACGATAACACTCTTCAAATACTTGAAAGGTTGTCACACAGAGGAGGGCCAGGATCTCTTCTGGATCATCCCAGAGTGCAGAACATTAAATAATGGGCTCAAGTTACAGGAAGCCAGATTCTGGCTGGACATCAGGAAAAACTTCCTGACCGTTAGAGCAGTACAACAATGGAACCAATGACCTAGGGAAGTGGTGGGCTCTCCCACACTAGAGGCCTTCAAGAGGCAGCTGGACAACTATCTGTCAGGTATGCTTTAAGGTAGATTTCTGCATTGAGCAGGGGGTTGGACTCGATGGCCTTATAGGCCCCTTCCTACTCTACTCTATGATTCTATGATGATTCCCTTGGTGCCCTAAGCACGTGCTTATATTGCTTAATGGTTAATCCAGGGCTGTATGGAGGGGATAATAATACTAATTTTACAAGGAGGCTGTTAAAGCATTACAAATAGATAATGCATGTGAAGCTATTTGAACACTTGAAAGCTCTATACAAACATTTAGTATTATCCTATCATTTATTTATTTAAGAATATTTATATACAGCTTCACATTTAAAAACATCCCAAAGCAGTTAGTCTTTGTGGGGCCAGAAGACTATGTTGTTTTGTATTGACAGATTAAGGTGCTTTGCTTCGTTTTATGTTTCCTTTATAAAAAAACCTCTGGAATGTTTTTTGTTGAGATGGCTTATAAAAGGGAGATGGCCTTCTCTGTAGCTGCACCCACCGTTTGGAAAACCCTCCCTCTTGTAGTTTGGGAGGCAGAAAATGTGGCATCATTCAAATGCCTCTTGAAGGCACACTTGTTCACCCAGGCCTTCCCTGGGCCTTAAATAAATTAGCTATGCCACTCCATTTTACTGCTCTTTTATTGTTGTTGAAAGTGTTTTAATGCTGTGTTTTAATGCTGTGTTTTAATAATGGTGTTTTAATGTTGTGAAATGCTGAGAGATTCTATTATATCCAGCAGTATATAAATGTTACAAATAAATAAATAAAATAAACTTTACAGAAAATAGGGCTACTATCAATTATTAATCATGATAGCTATATGCAAAGATACAAAAATGGGCCCAGTAGCCATTTGCACCTAAGAAAATGGGCTTTGCAACTGGCATCTGGGTGGCTACAAAGATCAGAAAGCAAGTTTCTCTTCCTTTCTGGTTCCTAGAAAAATCTTACCAGATCCCTAGGATTTACAAAACAAGACAACAAAAATAAAAATGAATAAAGGGTTCTGGGGACAAATACCGGGAAGACTGTTGCCTTCATGCCCTGCTCATGAGCTTCCCAGTGACTGGCAACTGCTGGAAACAAGGCTGAACCGGCTGGAGTTTGACCTGATCCAACTGGGCTGCTATTATGATCTTAAAGGAATGGACATTATTAGGGCTTTCCTCAAATCAGCCATTTTCAGTAAACTACTAGCAGAAGAATACCATGTCAGAAAGGCAACACCAACCAAGTAAAAGCTGTTACAATGGAGACAAATGTGTTAAAATCTGCAAGACATATAACATGAGAGGAGATTAACAACAAGAAACAATGAGACCGTTTTCACCTGGTATGTTAACAAAAGGACAGGAGTTAAAGTACTGAGAAAAGAGTTCTGCGTTCAGGGTAGCACTCATGAGTATAATGCGCAGGTCCGGCCTCTGAAGCATTATATCCTTCAAAATAAGCAGCAAGAAGTCACTGAAGAAAACAAGCAGAAGACATTTGAAATCATTCACTATCTTCTCTCACTCCACTGACCCTGTTCAGAAGACACACTAAGCCATGGTGGTTAGGCATTTTGCGCTAAACATTATGGCTTAGCATGTCGTGTGAACCATTCCTAACCATGGTGGCTACATAGCCATGGTTTAAACATGCTTACTAACTATTTGCTGCAAAAGGATTAGCAGCCTAACCATGGCTTAGTGTGTTGTCTGAACAGGCCCACTCTCTATTTTCTGATAATTTCCCCTCCCCCCACATGTCACCACTGATGTTGCCAACCCAGTAATCCTATCAACATTCAAAGCCATTTATAGTACTCAATTCTGGGATATTTCTGAATTCCCTATGACCAGGGCTTCGGACACCGTATATCTTAGAGCTTGTGTCATACACTCAGAGATCAGTAATTGCAGCAGAATTCAGAACACAAACAAGGACTTCTCTCATTATTGTTTTTTAAGGTGGTAGAGGAGTGGGGAACGAGTTTCTAGCCCTTACACGTGAAAAGCAGATTTTGAAGTGTATGGGAATATTCCGAGAGTATAAACAATTGCCACATATGCAGCAAGAAATCACAGAGACAGAATAAAATCTGCCTGGAATAACAGTTACCAAGCCCTCACCAAGAGACAGGGTGCATCCATTAAAAATAAAAACAGAGCCACTATTAGAGGATGCAGCCCTTGAGCCTCCCATCCTGCTGTTCCAGTACTTCCTTCGCTTGCCTTGCCTGGCCTATGGAGAGGAGCTTGTAATAGCAGGTAGAAGAGGAGTGAGAGTGAATGACTCCGCATTTAGCCTGGGATTTTCTTATGTTATTGTTTCATCCTTTCCTTATTTTTGCACACATTATTTTTGCACATTGTAGACCCTAGTGTGGTGAGCTGGTGTAGTGCCATGGATAAAAGAATGGGGCTACAAAGTCCCTGATTTGAATATTGCCTCTGCCATGTACATTCCATTCTTCTTCTCAGCCTTGCCCCCTGCAGTATCAGGATAACAAATACTGAGCTACCATTCAAGTTAAGAATGACAAGATAGCAGCCACATTCGCATGTAACACAAGGCAAGGATTTAGCATTACACGTAAAAGACTCCGTGAACTTTGGGCTTGCGTACTTGCCCTTTCCCTCTTCTCCTGCCACGTAGCCAGGAGGTGGAATAAACTACGATCCAGTTTTACTTTCCCCAATTCTTGACTTGTCATTACGTATGAACCAGGAATTGTGGTTTAAATCAAACTCTATTCGCCTTGGGGAAAAACAACTACCTTGCTGACTTGTTTAATAACTTGTTTAATAACTTGCTTTAAACCATGATCTGGTTCGTGATAAGACAGGAATTTTGGAAACTGAATCTGAATCACAGTTTATTCCTCCTCCCAAACACACGGAAGTAGGAGACAGGGATGAACATGCAAGCCTGAGGCTTTAATTTGGGTTACACAGACTCGTGCACTCAATGCTAAATCCTGGCTTGACGTTACATATGAATAGATCGACAGAGTTATTATGGTAACTAGTGTGGTGCAGTGGTTAGAGATTCAGATTAATATTAGGGAGATACAGATTCAAGTCCCACGAAACCACAAATGTATTGGGTAGAGTACCTTGGAGCAATTGCTCTCTCAGCCTACTTTACCTTGCAAGACAATGTACACTGCTCTGAGCTATTCGCAGGAATGGCAGAATAAAAATGGCTATAAGTAATAGAAGTAAACCATGGAAGTAAAATAACAGATTAAATTACCTTTCTTCTGTTCTCTCATGAACCTCATCAATAATAACATGTGTGAATCCTTCTAAACTCATGTCCCCTTCTAATCTTCTCAGAAGCACTCCAGTCGTACAGTACAACAACCGGGTAGCTGAGGACTTAAAGTGAAAAGGACAACAAAACTGTGAACCGAATCAGTTTTTCTGCGAATAATTATTTACTTTAAGATGCATCTCATGTTATCCCAAATCACTATAATGGCCCAGATTATATCCAAGTGTCTCATTGAGATTTCCATGGGACACGGAGGGGAGAATTCAGTATCCCTCAAAGCTCATCACTCTTTCCCATGAATAACAGAAATAAAAGAACAGAAAGCAAGCAAACTACACCCCATGAATTCCATGCAGTCATTTAGAGCATTTCTACATGAGGCTTTTATTGTATGCTTGTGATTGGCCACTCGCGGTTTTTTGCAAGTCTTTCTGGCCATTATAACGGCTTAATTCTCTACAGGGAAAATGCAGTAAGAGACTTCAAAGCATGACAACTTTCCGATGAATTGCACTATATCACAGCACCATCTAGCAGCTGTATAATGAAACATATAGAACTTTCCCAGAAAGAACAACTCTGGATGAAACCATGTGAAAAGGACCCGATTTCAATCCTGCTAGAAATCTGGAAACAGAAGTCCCAGTAAAAGTGTGTAGACATGTTCTTAGTCTCTGGCTAGGAATGCATGAATAGATACCAAGGATTAGAATAGGTATACAGTTGCCTCTTCATTAAACATAGTTAAGGGGTCGGGAAAAGGCAGAGGGATCCTCTTTTCCCACTTCTCTCTTGGGTGCAAAGACAGCTCACAACTAGCAATAAAACAATCACCTTATAATAAAAGAAAAACAGCAAGCTGAGAACAACAGACACAATAATAATAATAATAATAATAATAATAATAATAATAATAAATTATTACTATTTCTTACCCGCCTCTCCCTCTGGATTGAGGCGGGGAACAACAGTGAATACAAAACAGTATAAAATATATAAAACTGATTAACAACATATACAACTAATACATTATTAAAATAACAATCAACAACTTAAAATTCAACTAGGTAGGCCTGCCGGAAGAGATCAGTCTTTGTGGTTTTCTTAAATTCAGAGAGACTGTTGTTGACGAATCTATCCCGGCAGGCCATTCCACAGTCTGGGAGCAGCAGAAGACAAGGTCCTCTGGGTAACGGTTGTCAGCGTAGTTTTTGCTAACTGGACTAAATTCTTCCCAGAGGACCTGAGTGTGCGGGGTGGATTGTAGTGAGAAGGTGATCCCGCAGGTAACCTGGACCCAAACCATGTAGGGCTTTAAAGGTAATAATCAACACTTTATAGTTCGCCCAGAAACTAATTGGCAGCCAGTGAAGCAATTTTAAAATTGGTGTAATATAGTCACCTCTAGGTGTACTGGTGACCAACCCAGCTGCTATATTTTGAACGAATTGAAGTTTCTGGACTAGGCACAAAGGTAGCCTAAACCCCAACCAGCTGCCACCAAAATCTTGGGCAAACAGAAGAGTTTTAACTAGTGCTAAAAGATCAACAATGGACAAATACAGCCTGGCTGCCACTCTAAGAAAAGGCCATGGCTCAGTTCAGACAACACATTTCTCAATGGTGGTTTCAGCCACAGTGGAGTTTTTACACCACCACTGAGAAATGTGTTGTCCAGCGGGAAAACTCCACACAATGGTGGAGTTTGTTTGGAAAACACTCCACACAGAATATCAATGCTTTGCAGAGGAGAGTTCCTGCACAACCATTGTGTTGTGTGTTATGTAGCAAGCTCCATGGCGTTTTCCATTGCATTGAGTTGACTTTTCCCATTGGCTACAGAGTTTCCTGGCAAGAGCGTTGAAAGGAGGGAGTGCCGCTCCAGGAGAGCAGCCAGGCTTGTTTTTGCAGCAATGGCTGTTGGAATATCATCAGGAGGACCCTGGGGAGGAGAGAGGGCGGAGGAACTGCTATTCAACCGTCACAATGGATTTTACTCAACTCCATGGTAGCCCACAGTCACACAACAGTGGAGTTAGACGTTGTTGTGTGGGGAGTACCCCCTAGAAACTCAACCGCTGCGTGGAGTTTTCACACTGTGTTGACTAACGTGTTGTCTGAACTGAGCCCGTCGCTGATAGCCATCCACCTCATCTTTGAGGGCAACAGGGTTGAGCAAGGTGAGCAAGGCCTCACCAGAAGTTCTGAATATATGAGCAGGCCCATATGGTATTTATATACATTCCATGTTTTGAACAGGTAGTCGGCCAGAAGACTAAACAGGTGTACTAAACTAACACCTGAACAGAGGCTGCATTCTTGAGACACATAAAGGGGGCTGCTTGAACTGAAAGATTTTCTCTCTTCATAGATGTTATCTATTTATCTATTTTATTTCTGTGAAATACACAAATAAATAAATAAATAAATAAATAAAAGCTCTCTGGGCAGAATGCTTATTGCCTCTTTGGTTCCAGAAGAGCTTGAATTGTATCAAACCAGAGAATTAGCTGCTGTTTCACGTCAATGCAGATTACAGCTCACTTGAAATAGGATGTAGTCTATTAATACATTTATTGCACTTAACTAAAAAGTTCTCAAAGCACTTACAAGTATCTATTAAAACCAAATTAAGCCAGTTACACAATAGAAATGTTGGGTTTCAGCTTTAGAGACCTTTCTTCAATCCTTTTCTCAGTGTCTGTTTTCTCAGAACCCAAAGTGAAGCCACACTTCCGTGTAGCAACCTTCTACTCTTCCCCCCCCCCCCCACCACATCTCCAGCCTCAGCTAGCAGAAATTGAATCTATGCCACTTGGTTTAATAATAGATGCAGTTAAATGACATGATAGGGACCTAATTAACTGCTTCCAGAGGACAAAAATAAATAAATAAATAAATAAATAAATAAATAAAGCATATGTGTCTATTGGCTAGTACGCATGTCACTACTAGAAAAAAAGCAAATTTACAAACCATAACGCTTTCTAGACGGATTTGATATCCAACTGTGACCCCAACTCTTTCTGTTCGCTCCTTGGCTACACGTTCAGCCACAGAAATGGCAGAAATCCTGCGAGGCTGGGTGCAGATAATGTTGGCTAACTTGCTGGGAGGACCTTCTAGTGAGGAATCCAAGATAAACTGAGGAATCTGTGTGGTCTTTCCACATCTGGAAGAGGAATTAAATAAAAATAAAATTCTCCTCCCCCTCAAGCAAAATGTGTTTAGAATTGAGCCTGGATTTCTTGCATAATAAACCAGTGTACTCCACGTCAGTAATCCATGGGCAATAAATCATCAACGTGTTGTTGCTGATTTTTTTATTGAATTGTTTCCTTCTCCTCTCCCAAGGCATCTTACAAATCAATATAATATAATGGCAATACAATCCAAACTACAATAAAAAAGGGTTTCTATTTCACCCTGGAGGGAAAAAAGTTCCTTCCCCCCTCCCACATTTCAATACATGTATTCCTTTAAATACAAGTAAATTTAAAGCTACCAATTGAATAACACCGATGCAGGCACCTTTTAAAACATCACAGAACACAAAAAGATTAAACGCAACCCTTGTGCAGGATTATCTGCTCAGGATTGCTGAGAAAGCCAGGTTAGAAATTCTCTTCCCTCTACAAATGGGAATACTTATTTTGTCCTGATATCCACGTCCTATTGCATTTCCACACAAAGTGATAGTTTTCCAATTGGCAAAATATGATGTTTCCTGCAGGATATTGCCCTTGGTTTATGTTCACTCACAATGGGGTGGTAAAGGTTGTGGAACACTGAATTAGACCATGTGTTTTATAACACTCTAAAAAGACTAGGTCCCAAATCAGTACACATACATATCCTTAAATCAGATTGTATGTTGGAATTTTACATTCAAATGTGTTTACCATTACAGCCTTAAATTACTATTATATTTTTAACAGAATAAGTTAGAAATTGCATGGCTTAATCTTTTACCATCTGAACTTTCGATTATTTATGTTCTTGAAGAGGTGGGGCAGGAGATTACATCCATATAGATCTCAAGTTCTTCCCTTTGTCCTTTAGGTTGGACCATGCCTTTTCTCAGCCAGGACTTGGAGCCCCAAGAAGTTATGAATACAGGGAAAGATAAGGATAAACTATAGTGGGCCAGCATGGTGCTGTTTGCGGGGTTTCCCAGCTCTCCAAACAGAAAGGTACAATGGAAGCATATGAGCAACAGAATGATGTTAATGAATCTTCCTAGCAGTAGACTCATGGTGCAATCTGGTTTCAAGATCAAAGTGGGCTATTTTACATTGCTATTGTCAGATGAGGTGTAAAACAGTATATACATTGTCTAGCATGTATCATTAAGAGCTTGGCTACATGCTACCCTTACCAGCTCTGACTGTTCAGGCCCCTGCAGTTTTCCATCCTACAAACAAGAAGAGTGAGAGGGCTTGAAGCCAGTACTACAGCAGGGATGGGGAACACTTGGTCATCTAGGAGGACTACAAATCCCATCAGATGTAGCCAGCATAGCAAAAGCTGAGGAATGATGAAAGGTGCAGTCCACCAACGTCTGGAGGGTCACATGTTCCCCATCCCTGACTTACAGGGGAAGGAACACTGACTAGCCCTTTTCTTCCTCTCATTTTATCTTCATCTATCACCCGTTTGAAATAATCTACCCCAGTGGTTGGGAGAAGGACAAAAATAGATAAGACAGATAGATATAGTTATAGATGTAGATATAGAAATACTTTGAAATATTTCTAGGCTGCCTTTTAAGGCAAAAAGCCCTCCCAAGGTGGCTGACATGATAAAAATCCCATCCAATGAGAAAACAGCAAAAATTAATAAAGTCAATGAACACCAGCAATAAAGCATCCAGCCCAGACAAGAACAGCCCAATAAAACACTCTGGGAAAGGCCAGAGAAACAGGTAAGTCTTCGATGCCTTCATAAAAGCTTGCAAGATGGGGCCTGATAGACCACAGAAAAAAATAGAAGAAAAAAAAAACCCAGCTAGTGTTCCTCCTTTCCTGCAAACATGACTTCAAGCCTCTCTCACTTCGCTTGACTTCAGAGATTTGAATAGACAGAGATTGGTTGCTAGTCACATGATAGGTGTAACATGCAGCCTACCTTTTAGTGTTGAAGTTCGTCATACCCTAACCCTTACCCAGTAAGTCATACCCTTACCCAGTCATACCACTCACAACCAGGACCTGATATTTGTTCAGGAAGCCAAGAATGGTTTCTCTCTCTTCCCATGCAGGAAGCTTCTGTCGTTCTTGCAACATGGCTTGGTAGTGCCTAGAGGACTGACAAACACATACACAAGATCAACAGCAGCCATAATTAGCCCTTCAGTTCAGGGTCAACAATTATCTAATGTCAACAATATATTTACAGCCTGATAAGCTACCTAACAAATAAAAAAAAGACCTATGAGGCACTCCGTTAAAGCAAAACTTAACGAAGAGCTCAGACAGGTAGGACCTGTCCATGATCCAGATGCTGAGTACCACAAATTAGGGATTCAACATCTAGGGAGCAATCCTATAGCCCCTAGGCAGTGTCTGGGAGGCCACAGGATTATTCGGACTCCAACCTCGGAGCCAGAATACTGTGCTCCCCTCCCCCTCCCAGCTGGCACAGAGAGAATCACACCGGCTACCTCTCTGCGCTCAGAAACCTGAGAGCAAAGATGGGGAAAAGTGGGCAGTCCCTGGGATGGGATGGGAGGAGACCTGGGAAGCTGCCTTACCCCAGTCCAGCAAAAATGCAGGGCAGCCGGTCTAGCAAAATCACCTCCATGCCCAGGCGACCTTGCATTATGATACTCGGCAGCCTCCGACTTCAGAGGCTGGCAACTACCATAGGATTGCGTCCTTAATGTTAAAAGAACTTTCAGCAGCTTAAAAGGTGCCCCCAATTAGTCAGGCAGTGGATCTTAAGGACTACATTCAGGGCACAATCGTATGCATGCCCACACAGAAATAAGTCCTAGAACTCTCTGCATCTCCTGGCCAGTCAACTGCAGATGGCAAGCACCATCTTAAAATGAGACACTTTGTCTTACACAGGAGAAAGGATTTGTTTGATTTTAAATGCTAGGTATAATATGTATGCATACCACCTAAAAACAAAGTATGCTTCTATTGCTTTTACCCACATGCAAATCTTAATTGATAGATCAATCAACTAAAGCTCATATTATTACAATTTCTTTAATTGGGTTGCAGCCTACTACTTCCCTGGGCTGCAATTGGCTTCTTCAGACTCACATAAACACTCTCAGCATCTGAGCAAGCCCAGTAGTAACTAAGAACATTACAAAAGATATGTGTTGACTAACGAGATAGTCTATTTTAACTTTATGAATTAAAAACTCAGGGTGTTATATGATTCTTTTTTATGGGTGTGTGATGTTTATTGAATCTTTCTTGTTTGTTAACTGTAGATCACACACATTAATTGTATAGATGACAAAGGTGTACAGATCTTTGCCTTAAGATAACAACTCTAATCTAATTTATAGAAAGCAAAATATCAATATTTGGAGTCCTGCTGCATTATCATAACCACAATTGCTAACAGTTTTTGCTATCACAATTATTTTCCAGCTGTTATTTATAGACAGAGGTAATCTTTAAGAACAAACATAAAAATAATTGAAAGTATATTGAACATAATTATTTTTTCTACGCATCTTGAATGGTTGTGAACCACTGAGACAGCATCAGCTATTGAGCAGTATAGAAAAGAAATAAATCATCATCATCTTTGTAGGTTTACAATTTAAAACCTAATGTACCTTCTTTAGGCTGAACTGTTTGCAAATTCTTAAATTTTCTTTGCAAATGGACTTTGCTGGTGTGCTGTATTTTCTTAAAAGCTTCTTTTTGAGGTTCACATAACTTTCCGTCTCTATATGAACTGTCTGTAGTTCCCCTTCCTCCTCCTCCTCCTCATCTTCTTCAATTGTCAGCTCCTTTGTTGCTTAAAACAGAAAACATATTAACATATACTCTTTTGAAATGCTAGAAAGACTTCTAGATGCAATTCTCCGCACAGGGATCAGCATGCCAACGGGTGAGGTTTCCATCACTCGCAGCAGTCTTGAAAAGTGGCTACGAAATGCATAAAATAAATAAGAAATGAATCTATCAATTTTCCCTCATGAATCCTGCCAATCATTTATTGAGTTCTCTCATCTCTGCCGGTGGCCAGCACTAAAACAGATTGGGGAAAAGAAAATTGACTTATGCTCATACAGAATTCACTTGAGCCATTGTACTGAACAATACTGCCACAGGATAGGACACTCACTGCGAAGTACTGACTCTAGAGGGAGGAGCAGTGTCTGTACTGGCTGAGTGCCAGGTTGACCTTTAGAACACAGGAAGCTGCCTTGTATTGAAAGACTTTCTAGATTCCTCACTCATGGTAGTTTGCGGGTGCTTTACATGACGTCGTCATCCTCCTGAGCCCGTCCCATGCTTTGCAACAGTTTTAGCATTTTTTCCCTAATGAGGAAAATCTGGTACATCCTAAATGGCAACATGAAACCCTAATGTACTTCCACAATTCCGCTACACCACACCGCCACCTGGTGGTTGTGTAATGAACATACAGAAAGGCAGAGGAAGAAAAACCCTGGAAAAAAACATATGCAGAGGCGCTATCTTAATCCTACAAAAAATCTGGAAGCAGGAACTTTGGTCAAGTGCCAGGTTGAAAGCCTCATGTAAAAAAGCCTCAAATGATACATTACACAACTACTAAGTGGCACTGTGGTATAGCGGGATTGTGCAAATACACCAAGTTTTTAAGCTGGCATTCACATCAATATCAGACTTCCATTGTTAGGTAAACCCCCACTGTAATGGTTGTAAAGCAGGAGAGAGGGCCTGGAAGACAACAACATAGCGTAAAGCACCCACAAACTACCGTGAATGCAGAGTCGCAAGTGCACAATAAGTGCTTCATGTAGAAAGGTTCTGAATCAGACCTTTGGTTCATCAAGCTAAGTATTGTCTATATCAGAGGCTGTAGAACTTCTTTCAGCCTGAAGGCCAAATTCCATTTCAGAGACATTTTGGGAGGCCACATTCCGGTGACGGGCAGGCTGAAGGCAAAAGGGGGCACAGCCAAATAAAAAAGAGGTGGGGCCCAAAAAACATAAAATATCAGCCTGTTTTCGCTTAACACTCTTCCTGCCAATCATTGAGCCTTCAGAGAGGCATTTCAACCTTTTAGAATAGGGGAAGGGGCACAAAAGCCAGGAACTGCCATATGATTGTGGTTGGGGGAAAGTGTGTGTATCCATCTGGGGATCCTTAGAGGGACAGTTTGAGACCTTAGGAGGACCTGAGGTTCTACAGCCCTGGTCAACATGGAGTGGTAGTGGCTCTCCAAGGTCTCAGACAAGAGTCTTTCCCAGCCCAACATGAAGATGGTGGGGACTGAACCCAGGACCTTTTCCTTGCAAAGTATGTGATCTATACTGAGCTGATGAGCCTTCCCCCTACCAAAACGCCTCACAAGAGCAGGCTATTTTGTTGAACACTATTTTGTTTTTTCTCTCATTTTCCCTGCAAGTAGGATTGTTTACTGCAGCTGTCCAAACCACTCCCTTTTAAATTCACCCACATTCTCCAAACATCCTAGTATTGTTCCTACAGGATTCTACAGATCAGAGTAGAGTTTTTTTCTTTTGTTCTGTATAGTACCAGGTTTTCAAAAGTTTGCATCACTTGTGCACAGCATTGAGAGTTAATACAATATAGCAGATAACTGCAGGTAATGGACACAATCTAGACAAAGTGAAGGAAGAGCTGTTAACTCAAGCATTTTCTAGGTGTCTGTTCTCATGGACTTTTGGCAACATACAATTTTTTTTACTAGTTTTAGCTGCTGTTTTTTTTTAAATCTTGCTCCTTGCTTGTTGTTTTGTCTTTTGTAGTTTTTATTGGTTTTTTTATTTCCTATATTGTTTATTATGTTATAGTATGGATTTGTTTTGTAAGCTGCCTTAAGGGCATGTATTGAAAGGTGCAGTATTATGTCCGATAAACAAATATATAAACTCTGTTAGCATTATTCATTATGTTGTTAAATGCCCTGTTAAAAGAATTGTAACAAAGAAAGTTAGTCCCAACTTTCCTGAATTGCAATTAATATAGTTAGGGCACAATCCTATGCATGTTTAGACAGAAAAAAATCCTACAACTCCCATGCTGCCTGGGGAACGCTGCAAGTTGTAAGACTTTATTGCGTCCAACTATGTATAGAATTGTGCCCTTAGTCTTTTAAAAAAAAATAGTAACAAGCTTCCATAATTTAGATATGATTGAAAAAAAACTAATCACAGAAGACAACTGTACTAATCTGAGGTTTGAATTTATCAGTACTGAACAACAACAAATAAAGGCTTTGATCAATCAGAATATATACCTTTGTTTGTTCCTTGTAATATAATAAACTTTCAGGTTAACTGAAAACTTAATAGTTCTACCCACCCTGGACAATATCTAAAATCAGTATTGGAAATACAAATAAGATCCTATATGTTACAAGGAACAGTAATCATTTACAAGTGATTGATACACACAATAGGCTTCCATTTACCAATGGATTGTTCTCTTAAATGGATTTTAACCAGGTGCTGTGACTTATAACACTATGCCAAGAAATTTGGTATTAGAATTGTTTCCTTTTATAGGATATTCGAGTCTATATTATAACGATTCAGTGCACTTTTTTAAAAAGTTATTTTCTAAAGGCTCTAGATAGCCACTTTCTACCTTGCTCCAAGGGATGCCCTCAATCAATCAGATTTCTATTCGAGAAGAAAACCTTAGATTTCCAGAGCTAAAGGATAAGTTGCTTGATAACCAGAGTAGGGCAATGAACCATACCGATGCATCCTGACAGTAACTTCCATGTACCTGGTAGGTATCCAGTAAGTTATGTATATGCTCATAATTGAAACCTAATAAAATATTCAGCTCCCCACCCATTCCTTCCCAAATCACCTTACAACATTCCTAAATGGAACATCTTCTTGCGCAAGAGCTTCATGCATGCACTGGAACACTCATGAAGCCTCTGAATTGGAGGCCAAAAATATCAACTGGGAGTAGAACCCAGGCTCTCAAAGTTCTAGACATGGTCTCCTCATTTGGTATGTGAACTATACAGTTCTCAACACGGACTTAAGAATGCATATATACCTTCTGAGATCTGATCTGAAAGACATGAGCTATTAGGAAGCCCTTGCTTATCAACATCTTCTACTGTCCTTGCCAAGGGTGTCATCAGAGCCAAGGGAGGAACGCTGTATCTGTGGGAAGTCTTACTAAGCAATTTTGTTACTTCAGCTTCATCCTCTAAGCATGTTATAAAAGCATAAACAACAGGCTCGTTAGACTCAGATGACATTAAGGCCTTTTCATAAAGGAATTCAGCAATGTGCAACCGACAAGACAAGGGCAGGTTCTCGTTAGTAGAATAGAATGCCACAAGGGGAGGCTGATAGGGGTATTTGTTGCCCTCAGGAAATCTTACTTCCAGTTCATATACAGGAGGGTTAAGTCTGAGATGAGCATCTTCTCTAACACTTGGGAGTGTTCTTTGCTTGCGTGGAGTTTCATGCTTGAACTTGCATTTTGATCCAAACCTGCAGT
This sequence comes from Anniella stebbinsi, assembly GCA_029215795.1. NCBI lineage: Eukaryota > Metazoa > Chordata > Lepidosauria > Squamata > Anniellidae > Anniella > Anniella stebbinsi. The sequence goes on along the minus strand of JARDYH010000003.1, from coordinate 257,605,804 downwards.
CTCCTTGGAGATAATGCTTGCAGATTTCCAGAGGAGCTGGCTTTAGCCCATTGCTGTTCCCTTGTTTTGGCTTGCTGAGAATCTCTGTTAGATATGCCAAGTTTAACGCAATAGTCCAAACTCTGTTTCGAATTCTTTCCTCAAATTTGTCTCCGCAAATTGAATGCAGGGCAAAAGCCTCTTCTTGCCTTTGTTCCAAACACTCTTCAGTACTGGCCTGAGCAGCAGCTTCTGTGATCTGCATCTTCTCTCCAAATTTTTCTGAGAAGCACTGCGACAGCAAGTGCTCCAGGGATGCCCCAATGTTACCATTACAGGATTGCAGCATTGCTCGGCAACGCTCGCTATCAAAACCGTACCTAGGAAAAGGAGGAGGAAAAGAAAACATGGTAGATGCATGTGCCAGAGCACTTGCACAAGAGTAAGCAGCCCCACTACGTTTGAGGATGCTTTGCTGTTACCCTGTGGCAAGAGCGCATACCAGGAGTGTGGGAACCTCAGCCCCATGGGCCAAGTCCAGCTCTCTGGGGGTTTGAAACCCAGCACTCTAGGGTCCCCCAAATTGCCATGTGTCCATTCCCTGCCCCATCCTCTTTGCCTGAACTTCTTTGGAGGTTTCCTAGCTTTTGCATTTTTTCCGCATTCTAAAAGGTTGAAATTCCTCTCCTAAGGCTTAGTCACTGGCAGTAAGAGCTTTATGCTAAAAGCCTTTGTAAACCACCCAGAGAGCTTCAGCTATGGGGCTGTAGAAAAATGTAATTAATAATAATAATAATAATAATAATAATAATAATAAATGGTATTTTGCCACACCCCTTTTCACTTAGGCTCCACCCACCGCTAAAAAACAGCCCCTAAAAGCTTCTGAAATTTAATTCAGCCCTTGGGTTGAATGAAGTTTCCCATCCCTGATGCATACTATGCGATTTCTGCAACTGGAATACAGTATGTAACTTGGGCAAATTTGTATAAATGTGCTTCCCTTGTACGCCCTTACATAATTTTCATCGCTCCTCTATTTGGGTGGATAGGAGGCTGTTTTCAGAATAAGGAATTTTGTGTTCTATGCATGTGTGTGGAAGGATGGAACTAGCAAACTGAGCTGAATTTCCTAGGAAAGTTATTGGGAAGGGTAACTGGGAAGCCTTGTAAAAGCAGGGAAAGGTAAGCTGAGCATTATATGAAATTGCTGACAACAGGGCTGAATGAATTCTCTACTCACAAAACACATACATACATACACGCACCAACCTCTGGAATTTTCAGCTAGAAGTTGTCTTTTTAGCAATTTCCTTGCAATCAGAAAGGCTAGAAAGTTGCTCTTTAAAGGTATAGGAAACCCAAGATTCTCTAGATTGTCTCTGAGCCACTGGATTCCACATTAAAAGTCACATTCTGAACTCCTTTGTAACTGCAACTATGCAGGTTTTCAGCACACCTGTCCTAATCCTACTTCCTGACTAATATTTTCCCTATTATTTATGAGGGGGGGGGGGAAGTCACCTGGAAAGTTTATGCACAGCAAACAAAGACACTTCAACCTCTGGAACGTGGTTCACAGGTGCCTGAAAACAAGTACTTGTGCTGGTTTTCGACACTGCTTGGCCATCTGACAGACACTGCTCATCATCCAAGTAATCTGCTTCATCATAATCCTCTTCGCCTGATAGAAGTGTCCTGAAAAAGATAGCAAAGAGTCTCAGTTGCAAGTAGTATCTCTAGGGAGAAGGCAGAGCTCTAGGATTTAAGAAACCTATTTTACTCTCTGTTCTGCATCACTACACTGTTACTCAGACCCTAGACCCCAAAAGAGGATCTGAAAAACATACACAAGTGATTCAGCTTAATTATTCAAAGTGTCTAGACCTCAACCAGATCACTGCCCCCGGCCCTCTTAGAGCCAAACTGGACATGGGAACAGCAGACATGTTTGTTTAATCATATGCTTGCCTCATTCATGAATAAGCCAGGGGGTGCACCTCTGTATTTAAAATCAAAAGGGACACATGAGCTAAGGAAGCTGTATCCTTCCCCTCACATATTCGATCATCCCAAGTACTTTCCCCCCAGCATAACTCAATTCTGGTATTGGAGGCAAGGAGAAGAAAAAAGGAGATTGAATGGCTAAGAAGGAGCAGGGAAAAGGCAGGCAGCTTTTCTCACTCATGTGCCCCTTTTGAGGTTTGTTTTATCCTATCAATTTCTATCCTACCCTTCAATGTAAAAAAAAAAAAAAACATTCCAAGCATGGCTCACAAAATAAAATCTAGAACAAAAAAACAATAAATATAAAGTACCAATAAACAAACGACAGGGTAAAAAAGCAGAAAGTTAAAAACAGTTGTGTCATGGAGTAAAAGCCTGAGAAACTATGAAGGTCTTTACCTGGCACTGAAAGGATAACAGGGTAAGCACCAAGTGAGCCTCTCTACGGAGAGAATCCCACAAGCAGGACCACATAATCCCCTCCACAGTTAAAAGGTGCTGGAAACATTCAAAATTCGGTAAGGGAGACTCCAACTTTATGCAGCAAAGATGAACGCTGCAGGAACACCAGCATTGATCCAAGATTTCCCACAGCTAACACAAAGTATGAATGGCATTCTAGCTGTTTAAATGTCCATGTGAATGAACCCTGAGCCCTTATTGGGCCAGGGAGCCTACGTGTGTGCACATGGGTGGGCATGTGTCGGAGATTAAAACAAGCGACTGTGGCTTATTTAAGCCGCGGTGGTTTGTTTGATCATGCGACCTGACCCTATGTATCTGTTTTATTAGCTTAATATATAAAGTCAGTTTGTATTCTAAACTATAAATCATGTAGCTTCATTTGATGAAATGCCTATTACAGACTGAAAATAATTAAAAGGATTTCATGTTCAGTTCTGCAGCATGGCTTCATATCTGTATAACGGAGAAATGATTTATGTTTTGGAAACTGACTCTGAACCAGCAATCAGGTCTTGTCCTTGGAGCTCACGGAGAAGTTCTTTCACCCTCTTCTGATTCTCTGAAGTCATGTGCAGAGTCTGTAGCGGCATCTTGCTCTTAGACTCATGTCTGGTCTGTCCATATCCTCTGCTAACAGGGCTTGGTATGAAAAGAAGACGAAGAACAATGTATTCATACAACGGAAAATAAATGCATACATACATAACAAAAGTTAACAAATTATACTGAACAAAAAGATAGTCATATTGGGTCAGACCAATATTCAGCTTCTGTTGCTAGGGATTTTCAGGACGGCTAGCCAAATCATTGGGATTCAATATGTTTGACACCTACAATTCATACAGAAGCTGTGAGAAGATTGATACCAAAACAGTAAGTCTAAACGGACTAGCAGAATTAGCTTAGATGGCACTGAAATTGTGGTACCAAAGCTACAGTGGGTTTTGCAGGTCATATTTTGAATAATATAATTTTCTCAAAACACATCATATTCCTTGTCTGTTTAATAATTTCATTTTGTACCGATTAACTGACTTCTTCTCTGATATGAGCCAATTGGGTGCCACCATCTCGTTGTGCCACAGAAAACAAGCAACAATAGCACCAACAGCCTACACCTTTCCCCCTGTGCTAAGCAGAACCTCTGACTTACACTGTTTCATGCTGCATTTATCAGGGAAAGAAGCTTTTGATCCCTAATATCCACTGGTCAATATACTATCTCTGAAAACAGGGTTGCAATTTTGGCAATTCTGGCTAATAGCCATTGTCAATCTCTCCCTCAGTAGAAGTTGGCACTGAGAACAGACATAACAGAATTGCTGTTAGCAAGCCTCACAAAGCATGCCATTGTGACAATCTCTTAACAAACACACAAGAGTGTTGTGATTGAGCGTTTAGTCAAGGCATTTCCCTTCATCACGGGATCATAGAAAGCTGTGTTATATCATATCAGACTACTTGTCTATTTAGCCCAGCCACTTTGACTGGCAGTGGCTCTTCAGGGTCTCAGGCACAGAGAGAGGTTTTCTCTTCGTCATCTACTTGATCCTTTAAAGCTGGAGATGCTAGGATTGAACCTGCCACTAAGCTACTGTCTCTTACAAATCTTATGTTTTAAAACCTCAATCTTCTAAGGACTTCAGAAAGAAGATTTTTAATGACCTAAATCCCAAACTGAATGTCTAGCAGTTGCATTTTGCTGACCTGGTTATATCTTTTGCTCCACTGAAAACACAGAAATCGTCACCATCATCGTCCCAGGTTTTGTCTGAGCCTTTTCTGCTGCCACTGGCTTGATGTTTGCTGGGTCTACCACCTCCTCCCCTTCCTTTTCCTCCTCCTCTTCCTCCTCCTCTGTTTGGTCTTGCTCTTCTCTTCCCTGATGAACTCATTTTCTCTCTCTAAAGGAAAAGAAAACACAAGCAAATAAAAACAACATGCGACAGGGAAGTACAATACTAGATTCACCATGTGGACATACAGTAAAGATAGCAAGTATTAATTCTAATTACCTAGCACTGGTGCAAGGCATCAATCATCCATCTCTCCTTTCCCACAATCCATGACATACACCTTGAAAGCACAGCCCACTGATTTCTCTAGCAAGTGTGCATAGGATTGTAGCCGTAGTATATTATAAACAAGAAGACAAAGTAATCAGTGATACCAAAGCTGAATTTATTTTGGCACGTGTTTTTGTAGAAAAGAGCATCAGATTCATGAAGACAAGATGGATGAAATATAAAACACACACACATGTTGCATGGCAGTTAATAGCATATGACATGAGTTGGAATTCCTGGTTCAAAGCTTGGCTTAGCCATGAACTCACTGAATAGCTTTAGACAAACCACTGTCTCAGCCCCTCTCCCAGGCACTAAATCTTAATATAGGGAGAGTAACACTGGCCAAACTTACAGGCTCATTGCAATGATAAAAGGCAATGAATTAAACAATTAGGGGGTGTCAAGGTTCCACTTTTACCTGGACCCCTTGATCAGCTCCTTAAAGATATTTTGCCATTTTAAGAGCTCCTCTTTCCATCAGATATCAAGTTTTTACCTTTTACCTTCCCCTCTCAATAATGTGGGGTTTAGGCCTTAGGCGTGGTGAAAATGACATTCCAGACTATAAGATTTTAACAACAACTATTTACTATGTTATATAAGGTAAGGCAAAATCACATAAATGTAAGAAATTTACTCTTGAGGTATTTCTTATAAAGGCAGTTACAATGAAAATAAAATATATAAAACCACAGTATCCTCTAGCCTGACTACATTTTCACCTGTCAGTTGGGCCTAGAGTCCCTTCCAGCCTTCTCCTGGCTGTTTTCTTTTTGGGCCTTGTCTTTCTTTCAGGGTCTCTCACCCAGGTTCTGTGTAGCTCTCAGTAGCTCCCAATTTCTTCTCCTCTCCTGTCCAGTTAACTCCACCCCTTTGTATACTCTAACCCAGAAACTACTAATCTGGTAATCTAAAATTGGAGAAATGAAACTTAACTCCTTTAGGGGAAAACGAAATTCAGGAATGCTGGAGAAATGAAACTTAACTCCTTTAGGGGAAAATGAAATTCAGGAATGCCTCCCTCCCATCAGATGATTTTCAGGCCTTCAGGCTTAAACCAAAACCAAACCTGTGTGGGCCTCAAACCTTCACAGGGGGAAATCAAGTATAATTACTAATAGCTGTGATTAGGCTGACCAGATAAAATCCAGGTCAGGGCTCATGTAACTTTAACATTTGTAGAGAAAAGGGAATTTCAGCCAGTGTCATTTGTATGCAATTAGTTCCTGGTGAAATTCCCTCTTCATCACAACTGTTAAAGGTGCATGCACTATACTAGAGTGACCATATACAAAAGAAGGCAGGGCCCCTGCAACTTTAACTGTTGTGATGAAGAGGGAATTTCACCAGGAACTAATTGCATACAAATGACACTGGCTGAAATTCCCTTTTCTCTACAACTGTTAAAGTTACATGAGCCCTGACCTGGATTTTATCTGGTCACCCTAGCTGTGATAGCAAACTAAGTGGAAGCATGTGGAGGAAAAACTAATATTACAAAGTAGGACTACAAGGTGAGATTTGGACACTTGTTTCAAAACAAGTAGGTTCTTGAAGTGCATGCTACAATGATTTAGTCGGCTTTTGAGGTACCACAGGTCTTTTTTAGCATCCCAAACTTACACCTTAACCTCACAGAAACCCACTAGCTTAGCTAAGCTAACTGCCACTGCCAAGTCTTCCCCAACCTTTTCCCCTAAGACCATAAGAAGAGCCCTGCCAGATCAGACCAAGAGTCCATCCAGTTCAGCATTCTGTTCATACAGTGGCCACCCACCCACCCATGGGAAACCCACAAGCAGGACATGAGTGCAACAGCACCCTCCTGCTCATGTTCCCCCGTAACTGGTGTACATGATTCACTATGATTAAAGATCACATGTCTGATCATTGAACAAAGACGTTGAGTCATAGCAAGGGCCATCGCGGAGGATTGTTGGGGGTTGACTTGCCTTTAGCAAGTTTTCCCCAGCAAGACTTTTGCAAGGAACAGACAGTGCAACCCGCCTTCCAAGGACAGAGAACATCGACGCACATCACGAGGCAACACAGAGGTAACACTTCGCTGGAGGGAATTTGGACTACAAACCATCAGGACAGCAAGCGGGAGAGAGTTGGGTGGTGCTGTGCCACGGAAGAGGTCACCTTCCAAGCAGTTTTCTTGTATGCATCGTGTTCCTACGACATGAACCCCCCTCACCACGAGAATTAATTCCAGGCCCTGCCTTTTGGCTTAATTTATCATCGACAGACTTTACTTCTCAGATGCACTGATTAAGATATACAGTATTGCACCATCTGCAAAGGACCGGCATTTAAATGCAAAAGAATCCAGACCCATCAGACCCGGAAATATCCAGAATCTCTACAGAGAAATCCACTTAGGACATCTCTTGTATGATGGATATAAGAGCCACTGGGGGATACAAGGAGGTCCCTGGGCCACTTACAGAACCAGAGGAAACTAACCACAGGGGCAGTTATGTTCTGGGGGTAAGGGTCTCCCTATTGGAGCAGGCTGGGTGGGAAAGAAGCATCTAGCCACCACCAACACTAACACCCCAACTCTCCTATTCCCTGTATCAAACGCTAAGGACACACCACGGCTAGTCATCCCAAAGAGCAAAAACGTAGATGACAAAGGCAAAGCAATGCTAGGAGAGGCAACTTCCTGGGTGGCCTTGTCCCTCTCCTTAGAGGAAGCAGGAAGGGAGGGTGATATTATGGAAAGCAAATATACCAAAGCAATGGGGAAGGGAGGGAGGGGAAAGCTCTCCATGGAATCATGTCGATGGTGGAGCAGCAGCTGACCAGGAAAGAGAGCCGGCCTCTCCTCCATCTATCGCAAGTCCTCAGCCATGAACATGCCCTTGGCGCGGCGCAAGATGGAGTCCTTGGAGGCATCGTAGGGGTGCTCCTTGGAGGGAATCTCCAGCACAGCTGGGATGGACTTGGTGTGTGTGTCAATGGCGTGCCGGATCATCTCCGCTATGAACTGGTTGATGAGGACAATGCCGATGTCCTCACAACACAGGAAGCTCCGAAAAGCCTCCTCGATCTCGGCCAGGGCCGTCTCCTTCTCCACCACCAGGAAGTTCGGGCGCCGGTGCTTGTCGAGCTCCCCGACGCCGCCCAGCAGGAATCCGGTCACCGTATCCTCGTCGGCCAGCACAGCGATAAGCTTTCCCCGGCCGGCCATGGTGACCCAGAACCCAGGGGGAAAGGAAACGCACTGCTGCTAATCGTAACTGGTGTACATAGGCATACTGCCTCTGATACTGGAGATAGCAAAGAGCCATCATTACTGGTAGCCATTAATAGCCTTCTCTCCCAAGAATTTGTCTAACCCCCTTTTAAAGTCATCCAAATTGGTGGCCATCACTACATCTTATGAAAATAAATTCTATAGTTTCACTATGCATTGTCTGAAGAAGTACTTCCTTTTCTCTGCCCTTAATCTCCCACCAGTCAGCTTCATGGGATGACCCTGAGTTCTAGTATTATGAGAGAGAGAGAGAAATGTCTCCCTAGCTAATTCTCCACACCATGCATGATTTTGTACATCTCTTTCATGTCTCCCCTCACTCACCCTTTCTCCAAGATAAACAATCCCAGCTGTTGTAACCCTTTTTTGCGACCCTGCCAGAACGATAGGAGCTGCCGTCCAACAGACCTGAAGGGCACCAGGTTGGTCAAGTCTGTCCCACATGCAAAGCATGGACTCTACCACTCGGGTATGGCTCCGGCTACGAGCCACGGTCCACTTCTATGTCCCCCATCGCATCACACACACGCCTCACGCCCTCCAAAACCCACATCTCCCTCTCACTATTGCCTGCTTCCAACGGCCGCTCTCAGACCCGGTGATTCCTCCTGGCGTCTTCCACGCAGCCAAGCCCCAAAGACACCCCAACTGCACAACCCCCCCCCCCCAGCCTGGCGGCAACAACAACAACAACAACTAATCACAACTCCATTACTCGCACACGCTCCCCCTTACCAGTGCTTTCGGTTCCGGTCACCTGTCAGAACCGGCTTTCAGCATTCCCCTCCCCAAACAGCACTAAGCAGCTACCCGGAAGTGAAAGACGGCGTCCTTTCGGCTTCCGGGTGGCCGGGAGAATCCGGTCTCCATAGCAACCGCGCGCGGGCGCCCCTTTCAAACCATGACCGGTGGTGAGTGGCGGTTCCTCCCCAGTCCGTTTCGGATCGTGTCTGTAGATGTTTGCTTCCAAAGTCAAGGACATTCTCGGGAAGCGGTCAAGAGGTGGTGCCGAGTTCAGCCTGGGTGGATTTCCCCTTCTCCTCTACATGCTCCAGCGGCTTCCCGCCCCCTTCCCCCCCGTCCAGTCACAATGTTTTATTTGTCCTTCTCCATCTCAGATTTGAGAGACGTTTCTGCAGTGAAAGAAATCAGCCGCCTTGCAAGCGCCATTTTGGGACAGAAAGGCGGGGTAGAAATCAAGATAGACCTATGCATGTTTAGACAGGGGGGGGGAAAGTCCTACAATTCCCAGCATCCCCCAGCCAGCTGCAGTAGTGGTTTGAATGTTTGTGCCCTGCTCAAGGTCACAGAAGTGCTAAGCTCTTGCAAGGAGCTCTGTTTTGATCTGGCAGCTTAGCTTTTGAAAAAGCTTAACTTGCCTTATGTGAGTGTTTAGGGAACTTTAGTGAAGAAATGAACTCTGGATTGTATTGAGTGGTGACATAGTAGGAAGTGCTTCCAGTTATGCTGGCTGGGGAATGCTGGGAGTTGTAGGACTTTTTTTCTTTCTAAATATGCATAGGATTGAGCCCTAAATAAATAAAGGTGGATAGGTGCAGTGTACTTAGCTGTTGACCTGCAGTATGGGTTGCACTGGTGATTTGTGTGTGTGTATTCCTGTTTCCCATGTTGAGGGCGTACCAAAAACTGTAATGCAAGCAAGTCTGGAGAGAAATTCAGTTCTAGAAAGGGCAATTCTTCTACATGTAGAACAAGAGTAGTCAATCCTCATCCCAGTTGCTTTGGTTTATTACTCCTATCAGTCCCAACCAGCATGGCCCACGGTCAGGGATTATGAAGTTATAGTCCCAAACATTTGGACACCAGGTTTAACACCTGGTATAGAGGGAAATTTGAAGGAAAAAAATCTATGAACTCCCAAAAGCAGTCGAGAATTTTTACAACTTTTCTGGTAGGTTGTTGAGAACGGACCCTCAGCCTTTAAAAAAAATTCAGCATTTTTAAGACATGTTTATTATAGTCATAATTGTTGCTATACATTCTTTGCCCATTGTTTGTTTCACTTTGTATAGTTATTTAATTTAGAACATTTAAAGATCACTTCCCATTTTAAAAATCCCAAAGCGATTCACAGTATATTACAAAACAATACATCATTAAAAGTATAACAGCATTTAGATGAGTTAATGGTTGTGAAAAGCCAGGGTAAACAAGTTAGTTTTTAGTATTTATAGGTTTAAGACTTGGATTATTAAAATTATTAGTGCTTCTTTGAAACATCAGTGAAATTAATTTTTTCTGTCTCTCTCAACAGCCGTTGAAGTTTATAAAATATCATTTATATTTCCGAATCAAGATAAATACGGTAAAAATATTTTCATATGTTATAATTGCACAGATTAATGTACATAACTTTATTGGGGAAGGGGTAACTTTTTACTTATGTAATGTTTCAAAACTAAGAATACAAGTAGAAGGGGTAAATGGTACAGATCTATAATCCACACCCCACATGTTAACGTAGTAATATCATAGCTTGTGGGAGGACCTGAGTTTCCTGCCTGGAAACTGTGAATCTGATGCATTTATAAAAAAATAATACTTAGCCAAGGTGGGGAAGAAATTAAATGCAGACCAACAATTAGTGAAATGATAATATGTTATGCCACCACATTCTGAAGGATTACAATAGTGGATTAAATTTTACTTGATTAAAATAGAATAATTAGTGTGACTTTTATAAAAGGTTTCCCCACTAAAATTTTCTTTTGCTTCGTTAGATGGTGATTGTACAAGAACAGCTGATGGAGTTCTTGAGAGGAATGGATATGGAGTTCATACCACTCCAGATGGAATTATATACCAAGGAAATTGGAAAAATGATAAGGTATATTCCTACGTGCAAATATCTAAAGTATCGTAACATTTCTTCTCAGATTATATTCCCAGGTATATTTAAAGGCAAATATATGTTGTTTGTGTTATTTAGGGGTATGTTCTGGCTTAACTGTTTTATCCTCCAAGGTAGTAAGGTAACTGCATTTTTCTATGTATTTCTACTCGGAAACAAGTCCTATTAAGTTCAGTGGGACTTACTTCCAGATAAGTGGGCATAAGTGGATATAGAATTCCGGCTCTGGATTGTATTGAATGGTGACTTATTATTTATTTATTTATATATATAGCGCCATCAGTGCACATGGAACTGTACACAGTAAAACAATAAAACAGCAACACTCTGCCACATAGGCTTACATTCTGATAAAATCACAAGAAAACTAAAAGGAAGGGAATGCGCCAAACTGGCACAGGGGACAATCAAACTAACAACATTATAAAACAGTAAGATCAAACTAAAGTGGAAAGTGTTTCTAGTTGCACAGCTTTGGGCATCCAGTATTTTGCCAATCCCTTTTACCCACTGCAACCCTCCATTCGTAGCCTATTATTTTCTGGAGGGTCCCCCAACACTCAGAAGCAGCTTTTAGGAGAGTCTTAAGGAGGTATGGAGGTCAGTTTGCATGTGGAAGTATTTTCCACTAAGGCAAAGTCACCATTCGATACAACCTTCTGAAGTGAGCTTGCTGTAATAGTAACAATAGGGCAGAATCCTGCAAAGGACTCTCCCTTATTGTGAACTGTAAGCAAATTATTTATTTTCAGCCTTGCTATTTAATGTATTAGGAATGGCATTACGACTTTTATGAGGTTTTGCGGTGTCATCTCCAATCTCCTCTTGACAGGCTGTGTTTCGATACAAGTGGAACAAATGTACTGCCAGAACATTTGATTGGCCCTTCTGCCATGGAGTGGGGCTTCATAATGTGTCACAGTTTTCCGCACCAGAAACCCCACCTCCACAGCACTGAGGAGCCAAAAGAGGAACAAGGGGTAGGCTGCTCAGTGTTCTTGCCTTCCTCGATGTTCCTCCCTTTTCCACACAAAAGTATAGTTCCCAAAGTTCAGTTGAACTTATTTTCAATTAAGCATGCATAGAATTGCAGCCTTAAATATACTAAATGTAGGGAAATGACAAGCCAGAGTTGCTATTTTAGGAATGGGTATTAATCTGCCGTCTCTACTCCTTGTTAAATCAGATGAATGGTTTAGGAAGGCTGGAACATCCTTCAGGAGCAGTTTATGAAGGTGAATTCAAGAACAACATGTTGCATGGAATAGGAACCTACATATTTCCCACTGGAGCCAAGTACACGGGACAGTTCAATGAAAACAAGTAAGCTGAAAGAAAATAATGCCTGTTACCTTGATGTAGAGCAAGGGTAGATAGCTTGGTACCCTCCAGATGTTCTGGACTACAATTCCCATCAGCCCTAGCTAACATGACCAATGGTGGGGATTATGGGAATTGTAGTCCAAAGCATCTGGAAGGTACCAGTTTGCCTATCCCTGATGTAGAACAGGGGAGGGCAGAAGATAGATCTTCAGAGGTTTGGGACATCAACTCCCAGGAGCTCCTGCCAGCATGGCCAATGATCAGGAATGCTGGGACTTGAAGTCCAAAGCCTCTGGAGAGCTACTTTCAGCTCACCATGATGTAGATTATTTATTTATTTATTTATTGCATTTCTATACCGCCCCATAGCTGAAGCCGAAATATTACCATATTCTAAGACGCACTTTCCCCCCAAATAAACGTCTCTAAAAACAGGGTGCGTCTTAGAATCGATGGCATCTTAGAATCGCAGTTTTCAAATTTTAGATATATTTTAGCGTTTTATTTTTTTCTTAGAATCAAAGCTTTTTTTCTGTTGGTGGTACTGAAATTAAGGTGCATCTTACAATCAATGGCTTCTTAGACTCGAAGAAATACGATATATGCATCCTTAACAAGTATACTAGCTTTGCATTAGAAACGCAGCCTGCTTTGATTACCCTTGTAGGCTAGTTTGGAATCCCTCCAAATAGGATGGTTCCTGACGTTGTTATATGCTCAGGATCATTATGCTTTTGAAGGTGACAGACACCTCTACCAGATACCTGTAAACTAGGCATCAGCTGATCACCATACTTGATCCCAGGGCATGGTCCCAAGGCTGCGGTCTGAAGGCACATGACGCAGCAACCTTGCTGAAACTAACCAGATCTGGATACTCCACCATGAGTTCCATGATGGAAGAAAATATATAAATGTGAAAATTAAATAAACAATACAAATGCATTGGCAGGATCAGCATGGTGGAATGGTTTCTACTATACAAAACTTGCATCTCCTAAACTTCCAACAAGTATCTCTTTCTCTGCCTGATTCAGTATAGCCATCATTGGGAAGCTGATATCTTCAACTGTCATTAGAATATAAGTAATTAGGTATACAGTGATTACTATACTTCAATTTAACATTTTGTTTTTGTCCTGTTCCAGGCTGGAAGGGAAGGGAGAATTTACTGACACACAGGGCTTGGAATGGGATGGCACGTTTCATTACACAGCAGCACCAGGGCTGAAGCTAAAGCTGGATATGTAGGATATTTTATACTGGAAGAAAGGCATTGAATATTTGTTTATGGAGCTTTTAAACATGACCACAATAATTTTTTAGCTTATTGATAAAAAACTGTTGCTATTTTTAAAATAAAATTTAACCAGATAAAGTAAGCATTAGACTTAACTTATTTATTATTTGAGTTTAAGAATGTTATGTAGCTTGATTCCCCCCTCCCCCAATTGTAACTTAAAAATAAATAAGTATATCTGTGCACGTGTGTGTATGTGTATAACTAACATCCTGTTCCAATAATTGTTTCTTCTGAAGAGATCCAGATTAGTAGCGCTAAGTTGAAATACAACGAAAGAGGGGGCATGAATGTAATTGAATGAATAAATTCCAAATAAATCATACATTCATTTCTGCAATTTACAAGACTATATTACCTGTGTATGAAATAAGCAAGAACTATGTTTCCATGGATGCTTCTGCTTACTTTCATATACCACAATGCTGCCAATGTCTGATGCATTAGCTTCTCCTTGTAATACACATCTCAGACCTTTGCTATCCATTAGGTCACTGCTGAAGCTTCATTAATACACCACTTACAAGCAAAATCTCCCTTAGTAGCCATTAATAAATATTTAACTAGCTTGCTATTGTTCACTGGTGTTGGCAGTTTCTAAAAAAAAAAATCAATAAAACCAGTAATGGAATTCGAGGGAGAACATTTGGTAATTCCTTTATTCCTAATCAGAATAAATTTCCCCAGAAAATCTTTACTTTTTCACTATCCCACCATAAGTAGTTTAACTGTCCAGTATTTATTTGTGCCTTTCTGTACATAAGTTGGGACCCATGGGTGACATATACCAGAGGCTGGTCACTTCCAGTTCTTCTTCGTGGCCTCTGTGCATCTACTGTTACAGGTAAGCAACCTGCATTTCTCTTGGCACAACTCCATTGAAAATAATTGAAAGACAACTTCCTTCTCCACCAGCCTGGATGGATTTCTCTCCCAAGATCAGTCTTCCTTCACTGAAAAGCAGTACTAAGATCTTATATAGACTGAATCTAGAACTTTGGATTGCTGGATATTTGAGCAAATAATTGATTCAAAAGAAGTCAAGACTTTATCAAGCAGCTGAGAGATGGGTTTGTTCCAGAAAAGATTCTGGACAGTTAAGTAATGAGGTCAAGAAATTCCAGTCTCTGCTTTTCTAGAGAGTTCCATGTTGGAAGCTTACCCTCTGCCAGGCTGTCTTGGGACCACCCAATGTTTCTTTTCCACCATTCCCATAAGCCCCTTGCCTGTCTGGTGTAAATATGGGATGCAAATCAAAGGAGAAAGTGGGACACAGAAGAGGCTAGCTTCCCCCCCACCTCATCCAAGACCTTGAGAGTTCCATGAATGGGAGCTATTGCCTTCAACTGGGTGCCTGTTAGATTGCATAAGCCACATTGACTGGGTTCAGAAGACTAGTGGAGGGAAAAAAGCCACTGCGGCTTCTTTTCCCTGCTCTATGCATGCCACTTGCTGTGAAGAAAGACAATCTTCTAGTTGGGGTGGCCTGCCTTGCAAGAGTGGCCTACCTTACCGAGGAGTGAGGCCTCCAAGTTGGGAGGGGGACTTCCCAGAAAGAGAGATGTTGTGAAACCTTGAGTTGCTTGTTCCCTGCTCGGGACACCTGGGCCTCTTACCCTTATCTTTGGAAGAGTTGCCAAGGCCTGGCTCCAAGGCCAGAGTTAATTGGTGGTGAGCTACAAGAGTCCAGCTGTGGGAAACGGAGGGGGCCGAGTAGCCTGAGGTGGGTGGCTAGAGATTGGCTCTTAGGAGTCATGGTACCAGTTGCCCAGAAAAGGGATAAAGAGGATACCAACCGGGCGGTCGCCATCTTCTCCGAGACTGGGGTGCGGAATGGAGAGATCCCTTTTTGCAGCGAGGACACGCTGGGCATCTAGTTAGAATTTGTTGTTTTCAGTCTGGCTCGGTCCAGGGAAGACTTGTCACCTTTGGGTTGAATGAGATCCAGAGAGCCCCCCCTAAGCCTAATGCTTCGCTCTAACATTGCAGCAAATAAGGCTATAAACAAAATAATGGAGGAGGAGTAAAATTCCAGCTACCCCTCTCCATCTTTTTGGTGTGAAAAATTATAAATGCAACCCCACCTCCAGCATTTGCTGTGTGCCAAACTGTGTAGGGATTTAATCTGCAGACCATTTAAGTTTGACAGTCCTGTGCCTGGCCTCACTACCTTATGGGACCATCCCTGGTCCTAGCTATAAAAAGTAGGCTGAGCTCAGTTGGGGTCACATCCTTGTTCCTTTGCACTGAATATTGGTGCAGTGTGAGTGCTGCTTCCTGCAGCTGCCCCCTCCCTTCCTATTTTTTTAAATATGCCAAGAGCTTTGGTTTTTAAGCTACAGTTAAGCTCATCATCTTTCGTTACGACTAAAAAAAAATGATGGGAAATTTACAGTTTACATCACCATTCCATTTTCTGTTTAACAAACGTCGTTGTTTTAAGAGTTTGTCTTCATGGTAAATCCTGAGCTGTGTTAATCAGCAGGGAGGCACACAAGGATGTGACCTGAAGATTGCATAATTAGAAAGCTTTAGATTAGATATGCTTGGATTTGAAATTAATGATTAGCATGTGATAGACCTACTTCAGAAAACACCAGGCTCCTGTAGCTGGCTTCTCATCTTTGCTTTAGGCAGTCATTTGTTCCTGACTCAAGAAAGTAGTGAAATTGTAAGAGAGATAGCACAGCTGGAGGTAAGTTTAAAATGTATTGTACTTATTTTATTAAAGTATTTTAATATTAACATAAATTAACATTAATTTACGTTGATCTATATCTTCAATGTGATAAATTAGTACTACGTGCACAAGCAGCATGGTATTCTCTAAGAGAAAGAGATCTATTTTAATATTTTATGCAAATAAGTAGTGCAATCCTATACATGCACACTCAAAAGTAAGCCCCGTTGAGTCAGGTGATACTCCCAAGTAAGTGCTTATAGGATTGCACTCTAAGGTTGCAATTCTAGATGCCCTTACCTGGGAGTTCACCCCACTGAAGTTAATGAAGCTTCCCCAGTGTGGGTGTATATATACACACACACATATACACACACACATACTGTACCTGTTTTTCTTGTCTATTCTTTGGGATATTTATTGCCAGTTTGGTATGTTACGATTCTTTTGAAGTAGAATAAAATTAGGTACTAGTGCGAAGAAACACTGCTTGACTGTTAAAAGACATATAAGAATAAAAAAGACTCTCCCATTTGATCATGTGTTCATGTTGTTTTGTTGGAATTATTCAGACTTAAAGGGTGCAGTAATTGATTTTACCCCTCACTGAATAAAAAATAGCACTTGATTGGCCATATTCTTATATAAAGACTTTTAGGAAGGCCTGGAAGAAAGGAAATTTCTATGTGTATTATTTGAAAATGTAGCAATTTATAGCTAATAATAATAAATAATAAGAAAAAGATTTAGGCTGGAAACCTACATCCACTTAACTGGGAGAATGCTCCATTGAAATCAATGGGACTTACTTCTGAATAGACATGTATAGGATTGCTCCGTTAGTGCCTTTAAATAATATTCACATAGTCACCATATTAAAAGCACAGCTCATCTAAAGTTAAGCATTTTTACATTCCATTGATTTGAAGGCGGGGGAAGTGAACGTATGTTTAATATTGCAATTGAAATCTGTGTGCTCATTGTCCTTATATGTCTCCTCTGAACCCTTTTGAATGCTTATCCATATGTTCAGAACAGATTATGTTGATGTGATGTATCACTCCCCTTTGAATCTTTTCTACCTCCATATCATTTATAGCATGTCCAAAACTTCCTTGAATGTTGTTGCCCCAAATCAATGGCAGTAATCCAAATTAGTAGTTCCAATGTTATGTCGAACATTGTTTCTTAAGTTTTGGATATGATGCTTCTGCTAACACAACCTAAAATAGCCTTGGCTTTTGGCAGTAGTCAGCAGCACATTGACAGCTTTTGTTTTATTATCCTCTTTTAACAGGGGTGCAAAAATTCAAGTGCCTAGTAGCCACCAGCACCTCAAACATGTGACTGGTGACCGGTTCCTGGTTTACTGCAGAGGTCAAACAGACTTCTTCTCTTATCTGGCTCCTAGATAATTTTGTTGGTTCCTAAACTTTGTGGGGGGGGGGGGAGGGGGACGGATGGGGGACATACCATTGATGTTTAATCCCATCTGCCATTTTTGCAATGCTTGGATCCTCCATTGTAACTAGAGGCACCAATGGTGTCTGTCGCAAACTTTTTACCAACTTCAGTCAGTGTTCTCAACTATGACTTTATCTGGATGTGAGGAACCTGGCTACATTAGTCTGTACTCTGTTAACCTCCTGTTTAGATTGCTGCGATGCAGTGTGCATTTGATTGTCCTTGAAGATGTCCCAAAAGCTTGAGTTGTTGCAAAATATGGATGCAAGAGTTCTAGCTGGGATCAAGGATTATGAGCATATCTCACTGATTCTTTGTCATCATCAATGGCTCCCAATCAATTTCTTGGCTCCATACAAAGTTTTGGCCTGTACAGCTTGGGATCTTGGGATCTAAAGGACTTTCCCCCACATGTACTTTCCTGAGCCTTTAGAACTTCAGTGGAGGCCCTTTTCCACGTGCTCCCTCAATCTGAAATTTGGAGGGTAGCAGCAAGGGAAAGGGCCTTTAATGCAGTGACCCTAGGCAGGCTCACCAGGCACCTACCTTTAGGCAAATAAGTTCCAATTCTGCCAGACCTTTTAACATTATTTTAACATCATTGTAAGGTTATTTAAAATACTGATATTCATACTTTAATCTCTGCTTTTATGTTAGGTGGGTTGTGTTTTGCTTTGTGTTTGGTATTATGTTCACTCTGGTTTTGTGGTGTCTGTTTTTGTTTTATTGGTCTTTGTTGTATCTGGTTTATTGTATGGATTCTTGTTTTTAAACTGTAGTGTGTGTCACCTAGAGTAGGAGTGGGTAGAAAGTGAATTGCCTGGTGATTTGGACTTCAACTCCCAGTATTCCTGATTAGTGACCATGGTGGCAGGGCCTTCCAGGAGTTAAAGACCAAGAGCAACCTACAGCCCACCCCAGGCCTAGTGAACTTAGGTTATGAGACCTTTGATTTATGAAATATAATAAATAAATAATAGCCTAAGGCTTACACTTTGATCAATACAGGACCCTGCCATGCTTAGAATTCAAGAGCGGGTAGCATGAGGGTGGAAGTGCCTTGCCTTCTTTGCTCTACCAGCTTCACTGAGGGAAAAAGTACCTCAGCTTTCTCTTCTTCCCTTAAATAAGCTTCCCTTTTCTCAAACAATGGCGGAACCCTCAGCAAACAATGGAGGAACCCTCAGAAAATTGGCTCCCTTCCCCTGGGTGCCTCTACAAGAGTGATTTAAAGCTCTTTCAAGGCGCATTACAAATTTTACCTCTACAAGAGCGGAGCGCAAATCGGGGGTCGAGGCACTTTTTATCTCCGATTATTTGCATTTTCGAATGCACATTAAATAACGAGTTTTAATTTGCCGTGGGAGTTAAAGCGCCTTATGGTCATGTAAACATGCGATTCTCCGCATGTAAACAACTTTAAAGCGCATTTCATATAGTCCGTAATGTGCTTCACCGCCTCTTGTGAATTGGTATTAGGAGTGAATGTGCTTCTCCGCATATGTGCATAATCGGGCAACCAGGCGTCAAACCGAGATCTTGTAGAGGGGGCCCATGTCTCAGGAAGTTTATTTTTGTAGAAGTCCTTGATAGAGTAGAACAGCCTTCTCCAACCTAGTGCTCTCTGGACAGTTTTGACTTCAACCCCTCAGCATTCCTGACCATTGTCTATACTGGCAGAGGCTGATGAGAGCTGAAGTCCAAAACATCTGAAATGCACCAGATTGAGGGGGTGGTGGTGGAGTAGAATAAGTTATAAAATGAGTTTAATAACTTGCACTTCATGGAACATATTTGGTTTCATGATTACACTTCTATGGATCATGAAACCAAATATGTTCCATGAAGTGCAAGTTATTAAACTCATTTTCATTTTCTCCAAGATGTGACATTGCTGGCAAAAAGTGGATCAATAACTCCATTATACTATTTCCTCCATTGAAAACAGGAGTTGTGTCATTTGACTCATCACTGAACTCACCTGTTAAATTCTTCAAATCCATGAGATGGGCTTTTTTCCCCCTGCCGGACAATAAAAAGCTCTTTGACAAGGGGACAGATGTTTTGACTGGACTTGAAAAAATACCAAATGTATTTAAGAAGCATGGATTCAAACAGAAAAGAAGGTAAATATGTTCTTGCACAGAGGTTAAAATCCTGACCCAATGTTCTCTCTAGCAAATGAGAAAATATTTCATAATATATTTCAGAATATAAAGCCCAGTTTTAAAAGCAGTAGGGCCGCCTGATGTGGAAGAACGCAGGGCCCCTTGAGCAAAGGCTCTGCCTCCAATAGGTGGATATCCTATTCATAGGAGTGCCACATAGGCACTGAAGCTATGTAAACCGTGAAATTGCAAATAGATACATATTTGTTCTGTAAGTGAGGGTTCACTCAATTAAGTATGTCATGGATGGTTGCCTAGGGTGACCATATGGAAAGGTGGACAGGGCTCCTGTATGTTTAATAGTTGTATAGAAAAGGGAATTTCAGCAGGTGTAATTTGTATGCATGCAGCACCTGGTGAAATTCCCTCTTCAACACAACAGTGAAAGCTGCACTAGCTATACAAGAGTGACCAGATACAAAAGAGGGCAGGGCTCCTGCAGCTTTCACTGTTGTGATGAAGAGGGAATTTTACCAGGTGCTGCATGCATATAAATGACACCTGCTGAAATTCCCTTTTCTATACAACTGTTAAACATACAGGAGTCCTTGTCCTTCTTTCCATGTGGTCACCCTATGATTACCACACAATCAACAACACCTGGGGTCAGTTTTGAGGGAGAGAAAGCTACTATAGTTGACACTAGCAGTCTTTTCCCCCCAGTTAAATTTAGGGGGGTTGTAACTTTGAAAACAATTAGAAGGACTGTGGTAAATCACACACCTGGTGCTGTTCATGTTGGGTAGATTTGTACCTTTGATTTGACAATATTCTCATGTAGTGGGTACAAACAGAATGACTGAGGCCGGAATCCTCTTTATAGTGCGATGTGTGGAAAGGTCCCAAGTGGACACAGTGAACAATAACATTTGTTGCTCATTAACATCTTTCCGAAAAAATGCTAACCAAGCATTACAGCTGAGAGTAAGGTATAGGTTCTCTTTCAGAGAGGAAGGAATTATTTTTAAATGAAAATGCTTCACAGAAACTGGTTGTGGGGGAAGTATTAGTGGGTGTTGTTGTTGTTGTTTGGAGTGGTTATATAAAATTATATGTGTGTACCCAAGCCCCATTCCCTGGCACTAGTTGAAGTGTAAATTAATTTCAGCATCCTTGCTATTGATGTCCTCCAAAGGATGGAAATAGTCATTTGGCATTACAGCAGGAGTTAGATATAACTAATACCAAGCTCTGTATCAGTGTTGTGTGTTCTGTTGAGGGGTGTGTGGGTGTGCACATGGATGCATGGATGCAAAAATTATCGATCAGGTATTTAATTTATGCTGCTGGCTTTTTTGTGCTGATATGGCACCTCCCTCTTCAACCCCATGTTTTCCTTCTCCTGTGGCAGCGGGGGTTAATCCCAACGCCGAGGAGGGAGCATGAGGTTTCTGGGCAGCCATCCGGGTCCCAGAGCTGCCTCCGCCCTCTTCCTGGTGGAAGGCAACCAATCACTGGTTCCCTTTCACCAGGCCCCACACCCAGGTTGACCCCGGATTTGCCACAGAGCAGTGTTACATGGCAGAAGCACTGTGTTGACATCGCTCCATTTGAAAAAGTCGGGATAAATCCCCAACTTTTTCAAAACACAGCATTGCGAGGAAACCTGTGGTGGCTGTGAAGCTGCACCTGTGTCATCTAACCAATGCGGCACAGATCCACAGCCACCGCAGGGCTTTCCCCATGTATAGATAGCCTCCCAAATAACCCCCAAGTAGACGTGACATTGTGTGCTTGTCTCTATAGTTATCAATTTTATTTATTTAATTCAGACATTTCTATACTGACTTTCTTTCAAGGCGCTTTACAATTTTTAATATTCAGACCATCAAACAAATGTCCCCCCCCCTCAATAACTAACAGAATATGGTTCTCTCAGGTCAGCTGAAAGTCTCTTCAGGGACTGCTGGCATGAACTCCCTGGCCTCACCTTCTCCTCTTCTGTCTTCCCTCCAAACACACAGGTCTTAAGTAGCTCCAGGATAGATGGGGAATGGGCTGCCCCAACAGCCCTCTCAGGCCATTGATGGCTTTCAAGAGCTGATGGCATGACCTCCCTGGCCTGGCTTCCTGACTTCACTATACTATATAGCAGGGGATGGAGCTGGTGAGGGTAGGATTGGGACTGAGCAATTGGGAAGGGGACTTTAACCTTTTGTCTCCATTGGTGGCAGTGCCAATGAAAGCTTTCCTTCCAGGGAAAACAACATATAGTTAGCAATAATGCCCAAGCAGGAGTGTAGGAGTAGCCCAATGAATGGCAGATAATTTTTCTCTAGGAAAGACCAAATGTACTACAGGAAGACAACAGATCAGTGAGGACCACTCAGCCCATTTTAATCCTACACCTGTTCTTGTCAGCATTCTGGACCAGCAGGATCTACAAGGACTGGAGCTCATTCAATACATATCTAGACTGCAGGGATCCGAAGCAGTGAAATGTAGTTTCAATTCCCCCAGTTAGAATCTTCTAGAAGTGCCCTCTGAGTGATACTTCTGCTGATCAGATTAGCGTTTTATCGCACTCTCATTACAGCCCACTTACAGATGTTCATGGGTTCTTTTGATGACGTGGCCCGCCTCCCATGCATCTCCCACTCCTTCTTGCCTTCTTTCTGTCACAAAATAGACTCTGGTAAATCCGACTTAAAAAACAAAACAAAAAACCCGAAATGTGCCCCCATTTCCTACTGTGTGCAGGAAAAGCAACGTGATAAAAACGGCCACTGAATGGGTCACGTGGTCATTGTTACTTCCTCTTTCTTCCCTTGTGTGAAGAAAGAGGAAATATTGGGGACAGAAGTGGAGGAAAGTGATGATAAGGAAACATGATCCCCCCCGTCTGATGACGCTCAAGGTCTAATAATGAGGTTCCAATCCAGATCCCCTCATGACAGGAAGAGCTGTATAGGTCCCAAATAGATATTTTGCTTGTAACTCCCCACCATTAAAAATGTCTTCTGAAAAGAGGCCCACCTGAGCTCTGAAGTAAACTACTACAACTTATTCTTTAATGCCCTAGGCTAGGCTTCCCCAACTTTGTGCCCTCAGCATGGCCATGCTGGCTGGGATTGTAGGAATTTGTAGTCCAACACATCTGAAGGGCACGACGTTGGGAAGGCTGCCCTAAATTATTTGCAATTGTTATGGCTATATTATGATTTGCTTCAAAGTGGTTTTAGATAGCATGATTGTTGTAATATTACTACTCTATGAAATGCTGTTAGCTGCTTTCTCATATGGATGCCAAAACTGTGTGGCTAGTTCATACATGTATACATTTGCCAGTCGAGATGTTTAGCAGATAGGTTTGGGGTGGTGATTGGTCAAGAAACAGAAATTTCGGCAAATGAAAGGTTAAACCTCTATGGTTAAATATACCAGAAAGGAATTAAAAATAAACTCTATTCCCAAGGTGTTTCCAGCTCAGAAATTCACTTTATTGCAAACATAGTTTGTTTATAATTATATTTATTATTTATCTACACAGAGAGAGAAAAAGAGAGAGAGAGAGAGAGAGAGAGAGAGAGAGAGAATCTATACATCGTATTCTGCATTATGGGGAAAATATTCTTCTGACCCAACTGTTTGGATGTGTCAAGTCTTGAGTAGGGAGGCAATATCCATCTGCAAATAATCCCCTAAATATCTTTACAGCATCTTAATCCCACCAGCTGTGGCCTTCTCTGGGAGGAAGAAAGATACACTGAAATTTCTAGACAGATATCTAAAGCTGTTAAGGGCTGAAATAAATCCCATGTGTGATATGGAATGAAAGAGTAGCAGAACAACGATCTATTATTTTCTGTCTTCTGTTTCTCACTAAGGAATTATTTCATATTTGGTGGAAATAGGGCATCACTCGCTGTGTAAGTGAACAGTATCAGAGATGCCCTGTTTTCCTAAGGAAATCTATCCAGGCCCTCTGAGGTTTAACATAATGAATGTCAAGCTGTATTGCCTCAGGTTCTCAGTTTCCACACTAAAAGGCAATTATATTCCATACACATTTCAGGCAAATCTACTAAATACCCTCATCCAATGCCAACCTTACAATGTTTTCTTTCATTCTTTCAAGTTTATTTTCAGTTTAAATTATTTTAAGCCACTTTTATGGTTATGCCTGCTGAAAGCAATGCACAGAAGTGAAAAACAAGATAGAAATTACAAGTGATCACATCAGAACAGATGTCCAGAAATTAATTACGAAGTTGTTCTGTTGACATATGGCAGCTTTGAAGAGGAAGGTCTTCAAAATCTGCCTAAAAGCCAGAGTCAAAAGGGCAAGACGTAGCTCAATTGAAAGGGTCACCACTGAGAATGCCCTGTCTCTAGTGCGTTACCAATCTTATTGATCTTTGTTTCAGTTGCTAAAATAGCATATTTGCTACTGAGCTTGAGTTGCACAAGAAATGTGGGATGTTAGGAAAGGCACCAGGTCATACCTTTTTTTTTGTCCTCCGCTTGAGTTAGACATAACACACTGGGCTAGTTCAGATGTATATGTATTTTGTGTATTCTGTGTTTGATGCTGTTCCCCGCCTCGATCCGTTGGGAGAGGCGGGTAATAAATAAATATATTATTATTATTATTATTATTGGACACTCCAGAAGGACCTCTGAGGTAGTTCTTAGGATACAGGAAGGATTGTGTTCAGATTTTTCTGGCCCCCACCAATATCCGAGCACCCACATTTTGCACCAGCTGAATCTTCTGAAGCATCTTCAGAGGCAGCCTTGCATAAAATGCATTGCAATAGACTTTTTATGAAGAGAACCCAAAGCATGGCTAACCGTGGCTAGGTCTGACTGCTCCAGGTAGGGCCACAGCTGGCATACAAACCAGAGCTTGTAAAAAGCACTCCTGGCAATTGCTGCCACTTGCCCCATCCAAAATAGGAATGAACCTGAGAACATGCACAAACCGTGTACCTAGTTCTTCGGAGGTACTTTCCCCAAAGCTGGCTCTGGCACAAAGACAGAAGACAGATCTACATTTCAAATATGCAGATTTTATAGCACTTTAATTGTCATGGCTTCTCCCCAAGAATTCTGGGAATTGTAGTTTGGTGAGGATGACTGGACTTCTCTTAGAATCCCACTCTCTTAACTGCAATTTTCAGGGTTCCCTATGGAGAGGAATGACTGTGAAACCAATTTAAACCTGCCCTTTGAATAAAGTAGAGAAATAACAGGGAATGGCAAGAAGCCAGTATAAGACAGGGGATAATGTCCATCAGGAGAATGTGCACACACAAAAATTGGTTTACCTACTGTGGTCTTCATGTACATTTCCTAGATCAATCAGAAGCAAATTTTAAACAGATACAAGGATTATGAGAGAATTACGACTTCATAGAAAAGTAAAATAGCACATAGCTATTCTAGGGAGGTCTGTAAACCTCATACCTTTTGGAGCAGACGCCAAACATAATTTGGTACACGTAATAAAATCAAGATAAATCCTGTAATGAAATGGAATGAAAGCTTCACTTGGAATAGCAGATAGCGACACAATTTAAGGGTGGCACATTGTGGATAGTAAAGCCATTAACACCGAGATCCTATATGTGTTTCCTCAGAATTACGATCTACTGTGTTCAATGGGACTTACTAGTTGTATTGGGGATTGCAGTCTAACAGAGCAATCCTATCAGGCATGGTAGGGAGATCTGAAGGCAAACAAACTGTCTCATCCAAAGCCCTGCCTGGCTGACATCATCAGGGCAGAAAGGAGGGACAATGTTTTCTTCTTTTCTCTACTGTTCTGGTGTTATTGGGTATTATTATTATTATTATTATTATTATTAATGTCCCTCCCACTGTAATTATGGATCCAAAACCTCTCCCATCTGGCCATGACACACCTCTCAATTCTGCCCCTTTTTGCCTCTACCAATGTCAGAGCTCCGACATTAGAGTGGCAAGGGCTTCGGTGGTTTCCAGGGGGCTAGGAGGAGGCAACTGAGGTTGGACCTCCCCCTCCAAGGGCAGGCCTCTCTCTCCTCCCTCAAAGGAGGATATCGTCTATCCTATGGCCCCTGGGATGCTCTCCCGGGGACCATAGGATTGCAACCTAAATTTGTTACTGAGAAGCTCACAGCACCAGCAGTGGTGGCAGAAGAATAGCTCCTCCAAGATGGTGTCGCCTGCTCAGTGAACATGTGACCCACCATTTTGGAGGTGCCATCCTTGCCTCTTACCAGTGCCATTGCCAAGGAGTCAGATGATCACATATGCTCTTTGGATTGACGTGGTTAGATTTTATTATTAGATTTCTTTTTTAAAAAAATACAATTTTATTGTCATTTACATAATACGTAGGCCGTCATCAAATGGGTCGCTATGGCCTCCTGCTGCTGTCCCACAATAGTGATGCTCTCTTTACAGGAGGAGAGAAAGAGGAAGCAGCAACGACCATGTGGCCCCTTCTGGGGCCGTTTATATCGCGCCACTTTTCCTGCACACAGCAGGAAACGGTGGCACATTCCATTTGTTGTTGTTTGTTTTTAAAAGATGGTTTAAAAGAGGTCTATTTTGTGACGGAAAAGCAAGCGGAAGGCGGACATCGTCGTCGTCTAAGGAACACGCGAACATCCATGAGTGGGCAGTAGCAAGTGTGCGATAAAATGCTCATCTGATGAACCCCAGTACCTGATACCTAATAACCCCAAATACTGCTCATGGTGATCAAATTCTAATACCAAAGATAGTCAAATTTATTACATTTCTATGCTGCCCCATAGCCAAAGTTCTGTGGGTAGTTCAAAAAATTTAAATGTTAAAATACAACAATAGAATAAACCATAATATTTAAAACAGAATAAAACCAAAGTAGAAACCAGAGGAAACCAGTTGCCGATTAAAGAGTGGGTCTGTGGACTTCATTGGTGCTCCAGTGCCTCTTCATTTTATCTTTCCATAGAAAAACGCCGCTGTTCATGAGATCTCTGATGGAACATATCCGTCTGAAAATGTTTCCCCTAAACTCAGGGCATTTAAATGCGTTCCCTGACTTCACAGAAGTCCAGAGCCATTTATGGCTGAAATGGATTTTCCCAACGTGAAATCTTGCACATCTGGTATCATTACTTATGAATGCAGAAAACGATGTTAATAGGCTGGGCTTTTGTTGTTATGTTTAAAAACAGGAAATGAGCCTAACCATCCAGTCGCCATTCAGTTGCTCTCCTACAGTGCTGGGCTTACCATGCAGGAAAGTAAAGCAAGACACTGAAATTTGATGGGATAAATGGAGGCAGGAACTGAAGTCTTGAACGGTACAGCAAAAGGTGGCTCTAGTGAGGGGGGGCATCATTTAGTGCTGTGCTTCAGACATCAAAATGTCTTGGAATAGCAGTGCCATCACTACTTTGTAATTACTGAATGAACACATCAGCCCCAGAGTCAGTTGTCCCATAACTTTCACAATTTATCCCATAACTAGTCATAACTAGCATTGCTATAGCCTTCCACAGCGGCACCGGCCACTTCTTAACCAGACCATAGGCAGGGCCAGATTAAGGCCAGCTGATGCCCTCAGCACAGCGCAATAATGGTGCCCCCATGGCCCTTCCATTGCTTAGCCGGCAAGACATTAAGGCTCTATAATTGCTCAAGGTGAAATAAGACATTAAAAACTCCATCTTCTTCAAGGCCATCCCCCACGTCAGAACACACAACTATATTAAATATAAACCTTTTTTATTATATTGATATATTCCTTAAAATTAGATGGCTACAGCTATGGTACTGGTACTCTGTGGTGCCCCGTTTCCTTGGTGCCCTAAGTACGTGCTTATATTAATGGTTAATCCAGGGCTGACCATAGGTATACTTAATTGCAGAAAATGCCTGTTGCTTGTAATTGTGGCAAATTGTGCAATATATATATATATATATTGCACAAAGTTCAAAGCAGAACTGTACGTTCCAGAAAGAGGCAGATTAGCATCTAAAGTGGACTGCAAATCATTATGCCCCCATTTTATATATAGTAAGCCTAATAAATCCTGCTAATTGACTGAAATTCTTTATTCCCACAGGAGAAACTGAAAGTGTGCCAGTGCTTAATGCTTCAACACAGATTGCTCAGGTAACAATGAGCAAGATGCTCTGAATAATCCCAGACATTTAAAGAATTAGTGAGGCGTTGGATAACGTTCCATAAAAATCAAACCCAACAAAAAATAAAAACAGAACAAACCAAATTGAAAGTTGATTTAGAATGTTAAATGCTATTAGTAAAGAACAAAAAAACCACCGTATATGATATTTAAAAAGCAATTTGGCAGTACATTTAACATATATTGTCAAAAATATATTCCTAAATTTGGGGTTAAATAATCTGGTTAAATATTAGCTTCTGCTTTGATAAGATCTAGACTAGAATCTTCATTCAACAATTTCGGGCATGTATACTGTTGCCACAAAATGGCCCTTATCCAGCAATGTCAGAGGTGTGCACAAACGCTGATGCATATACACAGATCTTTCTCCCTCTCCCTTATGCACACACACAGCCTTTGATTGCAGAATACATAGGTTCCTGTATGACTATAAACCAGAGAAAGTTAAGAATAATCCCACTGAAGTCATTAAGTATTTCAATGCTGTCCATTTCAATGACATTTAGGAGCCCTTCACATTATCAGATTTCTGCCATGAAGGCAGAAGAAGTTGATGAAGTTTGAAATAACCTTGAGTTGCAAACTACATATTACACATTATTATTATTATTATTATTATTATTAATTATTATTATTATTATTATTATGCTCCATCTATGTGAATGGCACTTTATAAAGGCCAAGTTTCACTGGTCCCTATGGAAAGGCGTTTACAATCTTAAATTAGACCCAGGGAAACAACAGAGGAAGGGGAGGGAAATGGAAGAAGGAGGAAGACAGAGGATGAATATGTGATTACTTGAATTACACATACATCGTTTACAATAGGCTTGGGTACCAGGGCTTGCTTGAAAGACTTCCTTCCTGGAAAAGGTGAGTTTCAAATCCCTTCTCAAAAGAAAAAAAGGGAAGGATATGCATTCATTTCTATCCCCCACCCCCAATGAAAGAAGGCTGCATTTCTGGGTGGAGGAGTGAGAGGAGTGGAGTGTTTACCCTTACCCTTTTTTCTGTCGAAAATCACGCCCCTCCCCCAGCTGTTTCCTTGCTGGGTGCAGATAGATAATAACACACATCTGGAATTCCGGGGTGGGGGAAGCAGTTGGAGGGGACAATTTTTAGCAGAAAATAAATAATGGGGAAAGGATTAAGAAATCTCCCGTCATTTTTCTGCTCAAAATTGCAGCCTCTCAAAGGCTGCCTCTACACAAGACGTTTAAATCTCTTTGAAGTCTCATTAAAAAATTTACCTCTACAAGAGCGGAGCATAAATCGGGAGTTGAGGCGCTTTATCTCTCCGATTATGCGCATTATCGAATGCGCGTTAAATAGCGAGTTTTATTTTGCTCCGGCCGTTAAAGCGCATTTTGCCTATGTGAACAAGCAATTCTCCGCATTAACTACTTGTAAAGCGCATTTCAAACAACCAGTAAGGCCACCAGTTGTGCGCTTAATTACCTCTTGCGTACAAGCATTTACGATAAAGCGCTTCAGCGATTATGCGCATAATCGGCTAACCAGGCATCAAACAGAATCCATCTAGAGGGGGTCAAAGATTCTTTTCATTTAAAAATAATTTCTGGTGGTTTTGTTACACATATTTCTCTATTAAATTACCTACTAAAGACAGGATGTTTGCAGGAGTGGATATGCTAGAAGACCAAGGGAATGCATTTTACTTCCTGCTTGTGCTGTAACTGAGAAGCAGTTTTATCACAGTAGTATCTTGATTTTCCATCTTTCCTGTCTCATGATGTTCTACAAACAGGCATGAGATCATATTTGTAATGGTTGTGACCAGATTGGCTCACATACGGTGACCATATTTTGGAAACCAAAAAGAAGGACAACAGGCCCCCAAGGGGTCATGTCTAGCACCAAGAGGGTGTGCCCACTTGAACATAGTCTTGGTCCCATGCCTGATTTTA
This sequence comes from Anniella stebbinsi, assembly GCA_029215795.1. Classification (NCBI taxonomy): domain Eukaryota; kingdom Metazoa; phylum Chordata; class Lepidosauria; order Squamata; family Anniellidae; genus Anniella; species Anniella stebbinsi. The sequence goes on along the minus strand of JARDYH010000003.1, from coordinate 257,576,155 downwards.
CAGCACACAATTAAGACAAATCTGTTCTACATAACATCAGAGCCCTCCTCTTCACGGTGCCTCTTCTGACGTGCAGCGGCGGCGGCAGTGTGCCCCGCGTTGACGCTCCTTCTGCCCATCTACAGTGGAAGGAGCGCCACGGCAGGTTTTCCTGCCACCGCCACCACACCTGCGCCTGCCCAGCGGCAGCTGTAGGAGCGGCAGGGAACATCAGCCCCCTTACTCCGAGGTAAGTGGTCTTTTTATATTTATTTTTTAAAATGGAGGGAGGACTGCGGAGGCAGTGCAGCGAGCTTATGACTCGCTGGTCCAACTCCTTCCCTGCCCAGCCCGCTCCAAGCTAAAAAAGTCGGGGTAAATGCCTGACTTTTTTAAAGCAGAGCTTTGGGGCTTTTCCCCACAGTAGCTTCGGAGTGGCGGCAGCGTCAGGTAATCCACCTGCCGCCACTCTGAAGCTACTGCGGGGAAAAGCGGCCACCCTTAATGTTAAAATCACTGAAATAACAAGTGAGACATCCAAAGTATCTGAAATTAACTTCACTCAGTCCTACTTTTGTAGCTTTTGCTGTACTTTGTTGCTATACTACGTGTGATACATTCTCCCCTTTCCTCAAATATCTTTTCTGATTGTATCCTCACACCGCTGCAAGCTGCTGCTTAACAGGGGTTGCTGCCGGCAGGCTTTTTTATTTTTAAAGTTCCATTAAAATGGTTTTTTGTATGATTGTCACAAGTTTCTCTACTCTAACATTAGGGTGGGTGTTGTGGGCAGCAGACACTACTTCACCCATTTACACTTCTCACTTATATACATTAGCTTCTCAAGGCTTTTGCATTGGAACCACTGCTTCAAACTTGGAATGGCTAAAGCCCTACTTAAGAGCTATCAAGGTGCCAAGCTTCATCTCCTTATCTTTAAAAATGACAGAGCTGTGAGCATTTGTGTTAATACCAATGGACTATAAAGGAGAGCTGCCCTTTGGGTGGGGGGTGGATGGGAAAAAATCTGGATTTTTCTTCAGATTTCATAATCTTCCCTTCCCTGATTTGTTACAAAAAATTCTGACATGTCCTTTTTTTTACTGACATTTGGTCACATATGAAAACATAAAACTGGACCTATGGTTTTGCTGCCATAGGGAATGGGGACCCTGCATTAATTTTGTATGCATGAGAATAACACATATGCGGTGTTGGTGGAATTTTACTCAATGTTCACATTTTACCGGGAAAAAGGCAGGGCAGCCCTTAATGAAATTCACTAACCTAAGCCTTCTGACTGCCCCAATCCCATTCTCGTCAAACCAGGCACCTCTATAGCCTCCTAAAACAGTAACTAAGGGCGGATCTACACACGAGGTTTTTGACGTTTTATAAGGGTTATGAAAACTCTTTGGGCCACATGACGCACTCCCTATAACGTTGTATATCTGAGGTTTTTTAAAACTCACTTCAGTTATATACAACGGTTTCACTTTTAATAAATCGTTTTAAGTAAAAGAATGTGTCCTTCCTTACCGTTTCTGATTCATGGGGGCAGTGCTTCCTTTACTGGTGCCCAAATGCTTAGCAGTTGATTGGTGGGGAAGAAAGAGGAAGTGGACCAGTGAACTACAACACCCACAATTCTTAGCCCTATACTCACTAGGGAATGACAGAGGAACTAAGAAGGAAGTGTGTAACTGAACTACAACCCCCACAATGCCTTGCCCTAAACTCATTGAAAAATGAAAGAGAAAGAGACAGGGCAGAACAGTGTGTAACCGCACACACCGCTTTAAAGACAGAAGACTGTTCTCCTGTAGCGTGAGTACTCAGTAATGTGGCCTAAGACGTTTTAGAACGCACCTATTTGGAACGTTTTAAAATACAATTTAAAATGTTCCAAAGGACTGTGTGGATTCCCCCTGTATGTGCAATCCTGTGCACATTTTGACAGGAAAAAAGTCCTACAACTCCCAGCATGCCCCAGCTTAAACGTGTCTAAATGTACATAGGATTACACCTTAAAGGAGCTAATGCAACCTCCTGTAATTCAAGCATGGATTACAGCAAGGCTAGTGATAAGACCCTTCCTTGAGCTCATGTAAGGTAATCAGAGATGCTGTAGCATTGTCTTGTGTCTCATTATGAATCCATTGGCTACAACTACACCATCAATTGCAGAATACAGACTGGGCTTTTGCAACATGACCCATCAAACTGAACGTAGTTCACCAGCTTCAGTTGGCAACCTATTAGGGAGGACTCAATAAACCTGTTTTGCTGCCTATTTTTGGACTTCCGAAATAGGTTTTTAAGCACAATGCACAGCAGGTAGGATGCTGTGTTTGCCTTGGGGACTGGACAAAGTTCTAAGGTAATATTTATTAGCAGTAGCATCTAATAAAATGAAAGCTTTCTCCTGTATCTGCTTAATCTAATAGGCAAAGCAAGAAGTTTTCATTTTTCAAGTATGTTGTTTTTCTTCTGTTCCTCATAGTCATGAAGAAAAAGCTGGACATGTGTAAGTGGTTTCTGAAAGCCAGTCTTCTGGGAGGAATATGGCAAACTTTGCCAACTGGATGCCTTGCAGATGTTTTGGACTACAACTCCTATTGACCACAGCCATAATAGCCAATAGCCAGGGATCATGGGAGTTGGGTCTAAAACTTCTGGACAGTGCTTTGTTGGGGAAGTCTAGAATATGGTATGAGTTTTCAAGGAGCAGGGCTTCTTCAATGGGAACATTTAAGAATGTAAGAAGAATGCTGCCTGATCAGACCAAAAGCCTATGTAGTTCAGCGTCCTGTTTCCCACAGTGTGCAATCAGATGCCCATGGGAAGCCCATGAGCAGGACATGAGGACAATCCCCCTCCCATGGTTGTTCCCCAGCAACTGATATTCAGAGCTCTGGTCCTGGAGGTAGCATATATTAGGGTGACCAGATAAAATCCAGGTCAGGGCTCCTGTACCTTTAACAGTTGTAGAGAAAAGGGAATTTCAGCCAGTGTCATTTGTATGAAATTAGATCCTGGTGAAATCCCCTCTTCATCACAACAGTTAAAGGTGCAGGCACTATACTAGAATGACCATATACAAAAGAAGGCAGGACCCCTGCAACTTTAACTGTTGTGAAGAAGAGGGGATTTCACCAGGAACTAATTGCATACAAATGACACTGGCTGAATTTCCCTTTGCTCTACAACTGTTAAAGTTACATGAGACCTGACCTGGATTTTATCTGGTCACCCTAGCATATATCCATCATGAGTAACAGCCATCTCATGCTTTCTTTGCTTCCTTCTCCTACTGGCCATGGAAAAGATTATAGGCTAAGAGCTTTTAGGTTAATTTAAAAAATGCTTCTATCTAATAAAAGACACAATAAAAGCAATAGGAGGACATTTTATAGTATTCTAAAGCACCGAAAATTGCTGGGTTCAGTACAAATTGGAGATTCAAAGTGGTCCTGCACATGTGCTTTCATCTAAAGTTAGAGACAAGAGGCATTATAGAGGAAAGGACAAGGGAAGGAAGGTCATTTTGGAAAAGCCAAGAAGAAGGAAGTTGGAAATTGGAAAAGCCAAGAAGAAGAAAGGTGGAAGAGCTCTCTAATAGTAGAGTGCTGCTAAGGAAAAGAGCTGCAGACAGGGGAATAGGAAGGATAATCTGTGTTTAACTAGAAGTTTGGTGCCTCCGGTGAAAAGGAAATGCTCAGCAGGGGCCATAGCTTGGTGGCAGAGCCCATACTTTGCATGCAGAAGGTCAAAGGTTCAGTCCTTGGTGTCTCCTGTTAAATGGATCAGGTAGCAGCAGTGCCAGGTGAATTCCCCACCTCAGACAGCAGAGTAGCTCCCCCCTGCTAGTAGTGCCCCCCATCCCTGCCACAGCATTTCTCCACAAGGTGGCACTACAGGGGTGCTCCAGAGATTGCAGCTGGCCCCTCTGCTGCTGTGGCATTTGTGGTACAGATGATCCCTGGGACACCCCTCCCACAAGCCCTGGCTCTGAGGAAGGACTTCCTCAGAGCCAGGTATTTGGGCCTGGTTGTGGCCGGCTCTTTGGAGAGCCACACAGGCCAATTTCTCTGGTCGACATGGCTCTTGAGAGATTCCTTCTGTCCTATCCCCTGACTTGCTCTGAAAGGCTCCTCAGAGCAAGCCAAAGGTCAGGCAGTGGCAACAAGATGGGGTGATGCAGTGGCATGTGTGTACTCTCCTGCCCCAGGAGGTGGGTAGCAGATAATGTGAATTCTCTGCTGTAGTCCCTAGAGACTCAGAGTAGACAATACTGGCCTAGATGGACAAAGAGAATTTAAGGTGGCTTTTATTTTGTTCTCATGTTATGTGGATGAATGGGAGAATCCACATTGTTTTCCATGGCATTCACAATTAATATCAGCACTGCCTTGTTTAGTTGCAGGCTCTGGCTTCTGAACTTAAAACTGGTTTCACTGAAGCAATGCAGGAACTTTCAAGAATCCAACATGGGGAATATGCTCTTGAAGAGAAGGTCCAAAGCTGCCGTTGTGCAATGGAAGAGAAAGTGGCAGAGATGAAGAATTCTCTAAATTGCTTCAAGGTAGGCAAATGGCATTTACATCCTCTCCCATCCTCAACAAAGATGATTAGGCCTGTTTGAGGGCCGCATCACACAGTGTGGAAGTGTCAAAGGCAGAAAACCCTAGGTGCAAGAAATGACTTATTGCTAAGCAGATTCCGCAATGGATGTTGAATATACAAGGTTTTTCTCAAGGGTAAGGAACAATGAAAACATGACAACATCGTTCTAGCCTGGACTGTGTCTATACGACTCTGCTTTGCCTCCTGATTCCCCCCCCCCCCAAACCCTGTAGCATCACTGCTGCAAAGCAGAATCAAAAGAGTTTCACGGCAGGAGTGAGCACAGGCTATCCTACCTGTGAAAAATCGTGTCAGACCACGGAAATGGGGAGCAAATATCAAGTGACCAGGGAAACTGCAAAAAACATTATTATTGTTGTTTTTTGGCAACTCTGCGCAACTTTGAAAACTCATAAATTAAAGTTCATTTTAACTGCCCTTACTTTTGTTCCCTGACTTTTACATTGCCATGGCGGTCATTTTACTCGTCCCAAACAAGGAAAAAATAGGTTATTTGCATTACAAAGCTTGCTGAGCCTGCTCCCTGCCCTGCATTCCCACAATGGAAAAAGTTGTGGTAAATCAACACTTAGAAAAAATGCAGTTTCGCAGGGAAAAGCTCAATGTGGCTGCAAGTAGGCAAGTGCATCATATAAATGGCAGAGCGCAACTGCGCAGCTACAATGGGGTATTTAAGAGTGTATAGACAAGTCCCTGATTTTGTTCTCTTTTTTTCTGTGTTACTCCAGAGTGGGAATAGGCAAATCAGTCTATTTCCAGCTTGTGCCATCTATAAGTCTGTTCTATCCTGTTGTTGCATTCGTTTCAAAATCCCCATGAAAATTCATGTTTAAATATGTATTTCTCTCAAAATATGCATTTTTTTTAATACGATACTTGAGACGTGAACTGTGGATGTTGAGCGCCAGTCCCTTGCACTCTAAGCTGCTCTGCATCTCTGAGCAGTTCATGTGAGCTGAAAAGGCAGGGAATTAAGTTTTAAAAATAAACTAATCAATGAATGCATTTGTAATGCTTAAAAATCAAGATGGGCAATCCCACCTGATGCATGAAGAGAGCAAGAAGATGGAGGGATGATCCAGTGACAGATCTAAGACAAGTTTTGAAGCTGGTCTCATAATATGAGGATGAAGAATCCACTGTAACTGCTTAATGTTCTATATTTGTCTTCAGCCCAAGTCTGTAAAGGTCCAATACAAAATGCACCTGGGAACAGTGTGGTGTGGGCATTTTGGAGGCAGAGTGAGCTCTCTTTCCTTCATCTTTACTCCTCTCATAATAGACATATGGGGTGCTTCTCCCCCCGCATGCGCCAAGCATGTGGCTTCCATGTGCACAATCCCACATGATGCAGTGCAGGTTGGTGTGTTGTCTGAACCTGGCATGCAGTGGAGTGGGGGGTGGCTTCATACAGACCTTGCAACTTCTACTGCATGTCATGTGTTGTAGGGTGGGTACAAATTCCACTGCACCCCACACCAGGTTTGGATAACATGTGACCCCACACTGCATCGTGGAGGAGGATGCAAATGACAGTAGCACACACAGCACATGCAGGGATGGGGAGAGAAGCCACGATACCCACACCACTCCATTCCCAGGTACATCTAGCCCCTGCATGATCGTCTAAACTCAGTAGCAGTCTCAGGTTCTGAGAGTGCCTCTTCTTAGTTGGTCCTTCCCAAGTTTCAGGTTGGCTGGCTGCTTTGAGCGTCTCTACATTAAGGGGAAATCACGCTGCTTACCTGGGGCTTTGTGCTTCCTGCTTTTTGGTGCGATTTTTATGGGCTGCATTACACGGGCGGACATGGACGACCACGTGGTTTGAATTGAACTGAATGGAATATATCCCCTCTGTTCACTTCAGTGAGACAGCACTATCTAGTAGTGGAAGATTCTGCTTTTTTCAGTATGTTACCACTTTAAAAGTGGTTCTTTTCATGGTGGAATTTCCAGGGGATACCGCAGGAGACATCCTGGTTATTGACGACGTCATGTAAAAAACTTGCAAACTCTCATGAGTGGCCAATCACAAGCATGCAATAAATTAAAGGCTTTAGATTAACTCTTTGTTTTTGTTTTCTGACACCTTGCATGTTTATCAAGTCAAACATGTATTCCGCACTTATAAAAAAGTAAAACAAACAAACACATTTGAAATACTGCTCTGAGAAGATGGAGGTGACTTCATGAGTGATGCAAGGGACAGCCAATCACCACTGTACAAATCTGGATTCTGCTGAAAGCCAGCAGAACAGGTTTCCCTTGAGTTGGCCAGAAAAGACATCTGTGTGCCCTACAGTAAGTGTGCTTCTTCAACAGGCTTAACAGTAAAATTATGTACACCTGTATGCACCCTGTGTCTTTCTGCATTAGTGTTACCAGGTAGCCCTCTCTCCATTGCTGGTTTCCTATGAGGAAGAACTCACACGTTTGAAAAGCTTCAGGAAAATGTCACCCATATCATCTTTTCCCAAACCACATGTTGGCATTTATCTTTTTAATTAGGAGGAGCTTAGTGATGCCAAGTCCATGATTGAGGAAATCAGTGCCAAGCAAGAACAAATGCAGCAGAAAATCGACCAGCTGCAACAAGAGAAGAGGAAAGAATCCCGTAAACTTAAAGCAAAGTAAGTTATTAAAGTTGAAATGTTCTTCGACGCGCTTTATAACTTCACAGTAGTTTTGGTTTCTGTTCACAATCTGGATTTTCTCCACCCACCCCCTCTTCATAACCTACTAATACATCAGATAAGTTAACATCATGGTTGAAACAAGCAAGAAAGTATTAGTTTATATTTAGCTTTGCTACACACTTACACCTTAAATAAACCATCTACCCCAGTATGTGTTCTGGCAGTCTTGCTTTTTTATTTTTTTTCTCCTCAGAAGAATACAAAAGGAGGAGCATGGGTCGCAAACAGTGCCCACACCTCTGCAAGGAAGCCCCTTTCGATCACTGAACCTTCCTGAGCCAGTTTTAATTAATGAAGATTTTGTAAACCTGTTGCACAGTGCAACATATGAGAAAGGTATTTATGTTATTTTATTGTACACCGTATCATGTCTACTCAGGCCAGCTCACCATATTTTAATACCACTACTACTACTTGTAGTAGGGAAGGGGACTGAGGGGGGACATGATAGCACTCTTCAAATACTTGAAAGGTTGTCACACGGAGGAGGGCCAGGATCTCTTCGTGATCAACCCAGAGTGCAGGACATGGAATAACGGGCTGAAGTTACTGGAAGCCAGATTCCGGCTGGACATCAGGAAAAACTTCCTGACTGTTAGAGCAGTACGACAATGGAACCAATGACCTAGGGAGGTCGTGGGCTCTCCCACACTAGAGACATTCAAGAGGATACTTTAAGATGGATTCCTGCATTGAGCAGGGGGTTGGACTTGATGGCCTTATAGGCCCCTTCCAGCTCTACTATTCTATGATGATGATGATTCTCCTCCTCCTCCTCCTCCTCCTCCTCCTCCTCCTCCTCCTCCTCCTCCTCCTCCTTGTTTTCTGTCTCCTTTCTTCCACCCCTTTTCCCTAGCCTCTTGCCTCTACAGGGGCAGCCCTACCATCAGGAAGGGCAAAGTGACATGCCTTGAGTTGCATAGTATTAAAAGGAAGCAAATTGACAATTAAATTAGGGTGCAATTCTATGCAATGTTTAGACAGAAAAAAGCCCTCCAACTCCCAGCCATGCTGCTGAGGAATGCTGGGAGTTGGAGAACTTTTTACTGTCTAAAGATTGCATAGGAATGTGTCCTTCGTTTATTATTATTATTATTATTATTATTATTATTATTATTATTAATCTTAGGAGGAGTAAGTAGGTGTTTCCAGGTGCACAAAAACAGACAATGGTCTTGTTCCTACTTAACAAAGGAGGGGAGTCTAAGCTTTAGGTGGAGATTAAGGAACTTCTTGCAAAGGACACTCAGAATTTCTGGCCTCTCCATAGCCAATTGCTAGGTGATAGTGTTGCTTTGATTAAATTAGGAACTGGAGTAATTTGGGCAGAAGTGTATGGAGGGTGTGGACACTCCCTCATCCATTATTTATTTAATTAAGAATTTACTAGGCCATATGTTTGAAAACCACTCTCAAAGTGGTTTGCAAACATCATACAATAAAACATATGAAAACACATAGCACTAGAACACTTAAAGGGTGTTTTACAAGAACTTTTCAAGTGCCTTTTGTCCTTTTTGCTAGATCCTTTCCCCTCTAGCTGAATGCAAAATTTTGAGCCATGGAGTGGGGGCTCATAAAACTGTGGTGAAATAATGCACTCCAACAGCAGGTTTGGTAAGGCCTATGATTGTAAGTAGCAGGAAGCAGAGTCCCTTTATTCCTCAGACTAGAGAGCTGTGGAGGATAAAGAAGAAGAAGAAGATGATGATGATGATGATGATGATGATAATAATAATAATAATAATAATTTCTTAACCACCTCTTCCTCCGGATCGAGGCTGGAAATAACATCAGTACCAACAATATAAAATACAATATACAATACATAAACTGATTAAAAGCATATAAAATTAATACATTATTAAAATCAACAAAGTCTTAAAATTCGACTGGGTAGGCCTGCCGAAAGAGATCAGTCTTTATAGCTTTCTTAAATTCTTGAAGACTGGTAAATTGGCAGATCTCTTCCAGCAGGTCATTCCACAGTCTGGGAGCGGCAGAAGAGAAGGTCCTCTGGATTACAGTTGTCAGCCTAGTCTTGGCTGACTGTACTAAATTCTTCCCAGAGGACCTGAGCGTGTGGAGCGGATTGTATGGGAGAAGGCGATCCTGTAGTAGACCCAAACCATGTTGGGTTTTAAACATAATAACCAACACTTTGTACTTCGCCTGGAAACTAATTGGCAGCCAGTGGAGTGATTTTAAAGCTGGTGTGATATGGTCACCCCTAGGTGTACCGGATAAGTATGAACCCGGATAGGTATGGAAAAGATTCTTGTTGTTAGTTCCCCTACTCCCTCCTCATAGTACAGAGGCCACCCCTCTCTCCCAGCATCTGACACATAACCATGAGCACTGAATAACTGACCATGGAATTCTTGACTTCTGAGGCCCATGCCCAGATGGGCCTCTCATAACGATGCCCATGCAAGACAGTCTTCTCCAACCCGGTGCACTCCAGCTGTGTTGGACTACAAACCCTGTATTGTTCAATTTCCACCTCCCCGATTCCTTTTCCAAATACAGTTTTCCACATCCAGACTGCATTGGCTCAGATTCTTCTACCTTTTGGAGTTAGAATCCCCTCCTCTCCCTGAACAAAAATGAGTTAATTAAAAAGCTGATTCAGTACTATTGAGGTTGGAAGTACCCTGGAAGCAACTAATTAGTGACAATTTCCAGAGGAGTAGCCAGGTTAGTCTGTTGCAGCAAAAACAATAAATAATTGCATTTCAATTCCCTCTAACAACACAGTTTACATCTTCTCACCTGCCAGCGGATGTATGTAGATCCGATAATTTGAAATTAACACTTCATGTATCTGATTAAATGAACAATGTCCATCGAAGCTTATGCCGGAATAAATGTATTTCTCTTTAAAGTGCCATAAGACTCTTTGCTATAACTAAGATGGTAGCCTCGACAGCATTTTCCCAGTCCATACATGAAATTCGGGCACTGCAGCTGTGATTTAAGAATGAAAGAAAAAGAGCTACAAATCAGATCATTATTATTTTTTTTAAAAAGGGAAGACACCATGTAAAACACTGCATCGCAGTGGTTTCCCCATGATGCAGTGCTGGCTCCAGGTTTTGGAGTGTCCTTGGGCAAGAACCCCCTCCCTCAGTGACTGCCTTCTCATCCCCATTGTCACCAGGGGCTATTGCTCCTTATCCATTTTCTCATCATTGCCTCCACTTGCTTACTTAACAGGCAGAAAGCCAGAGAGCAAGTAGGCAGGGGTACCTCCTCCTCCTCCTCCTCTTTACCATCACCGTTTCCTGGGCCAGAGTGAGAGGCAGTGTTTTATTGGTGTTTTATTGGTATTTTAATGATGTACTGGTTTTATGTATTTTTAATCAGTTTTGTGTGTTTTGTGATGATGTTGTTCCCCGCCTCGATCCGGAGGGTGAGGTGGGTAATAAATAAATAAATATATTATTATTATTATTATTATTATTAATAATAATAATAATAAGTAGGTTGCAATAGTGAAGAGAAGGAACTACTCCAGGAGGCTCTTTCAGTGGGCCCCTGCTGGGGTATGGAAGAATGACTCCAGGTCTCTGCAAGAAGTATGCTTTACTGGTCTTTATTTGTATATAGCTAAAATCTCTCCTGTTCTTGCTCAGTCTCCGATTGCAGACCCATGGGACTGGGAGAAAGCAACATGAAAGGTAGGTGGATTTGGAGAGGATTTGAAGTATCCTCTCAGATGTTCCCTGTTTGGCAGAGATTCCCAATTATTTAGAGAGTGGTCAAGACAAGGACATTTTCCAGGACAACCAGAAACCTGTGTATGTCTCCTGATCCACTGTGACTTCCACCATCAAGATGAAAGTTGCTCAAGCAAGATGGAGAGAGTAGGCTTGCAGCACTGGAATTAATAGGTTATTAAGACAAGGTCAGGACCATGGACAAGAAACAGCACTGATTCAGGGTTCAGTAGTTGAGGCCCATAGGTAGCAGGCCTGCTGGTGAGACAGGGGAGCAAGTTGTCTCAGCAACTGGAGCAACTACCAGAGAGTTATAGTCTGGGCTAGGTAGTCAAGACTAAAACCTTGTTCCCTGAATGTTGCATCTGGACTGTTAAAGGGGCAGTGCCTTTTTATGCAACCATTGGCTTCTTCTGGGCACCATGGTTACAAATTGAAGGGATGATTTTGGGGGACACTCCTCAGGTCTTTCATGATGATCCAAGGAGTGTGAAGCCCAGTCATCAGTCTGGTAATGGAGGTACCTCCTCAGGGTTCAGGGAGCAAGGTGTGGATTCCGGTGCCAGCAGATCCACTCAGGAAAGACTAGGTAATAGATCCATCTCTTCCTCAGAGATACTATTGTAGGAGGACTTTGCATGCAAAGATTCCTGAGCTGGGGCCATGATGGTATATGGGCTTATGGGCAGTCTCCATCCAGCCACCAACTTCTTACCTTGGGCTTGCCCTCTCTCCTTGGCAGGGAAAAGCTCTTATCTCCAATCAGTTGCTGATTGGAGATAAGAGCATTCCTTGCTACACAGTGAGAAAGGAGGGCCCTGTGGAGGAAACTGCTGAATGATTCAGTCCTGCTTACTTCTGAGGTTTGTTGGCTGAGGCTTCCCTTGCTTGCTTGTTAATCTATATACTGCTCATGCTGAGTTGTGAGTGGACATGCAGAGGTTTGATATTTGGGATGCTATCTGAAAGTGTTGCTGATTTTAGTCCTGCTTACTTTTGAGTAGACATGTTGAAGCCCAGTTCTGCTTATTTTTTAATAGGCTTAAAATCAGTAATAATCACATGTGGCTCCATTGATGCTGCCTTTGGCCACACCCACTTTCCTTTGACTTCACCTACAGCTGGAGCATGGCCCCTGAGAGCTTTCCCAGACTGGAATTTGGCCTTTAGGATGACAAATTTTCCCATCCCGGTGTAGACAATGAGGGGTAAAGTGAGGGAATATCTTCCTTTCTTCAAAAATGGAAGATCCACCTGGGGTGGGGGAGTCCACTTCTACTGAGACTGGCAGCAACTTTACTGAAATATGTTTGTGAGCCACTTTATATTTAACTATGTAAACCACTTGGAGAAATTTATTGAAAAGTGGTATATAAATATTCTAAATAAATAAATATCGACATGAGACATTTTATAGGGTCTTTCATTAACTTGTTGAATTTACTACCAAAATATATGGCAGTGGACTTAGGGATACTCTGGAGACCCACCCCCCACCCCCGGTAACTGCTTCAGCGGCCTCAGGACTACTTTTTCTTTCCCTGTACAAATTCAGATTGCTAAAGAAAAAAGGAAGAAGTTTTTCTGGCACCCATAGATCAATATGGCTTCAGTTGTCTTCCACAATGGGTTTTAGACTAACCCGTTGGGCCAAATTACCATTGAAGATTCTCCTGTTGATGCTACTGACAACATGTTCTAATTTCTAGGGCAAACCAGTACAAACTTGGACACTGAAGAGAGCCTCAGAGCTTCCTCATCAGCTGATGCTCAGCCAAAGGGACAGTCATCAACTACAGTGTGGAAACAGCACATGGACAGTAAAGAATGGAGTGGTGAACATATTTCAAAGGACCACAGTGACAGACAGAAGGAAATTGGGCCAAGTAGATATAGCTCAATGGAGAATATACTGCGGGACTCTTCTGTTGCAGGTGAGACTAAAGGAAGTGACTAAGGGCACAATCCTATGTACGTTGAGACAGAAAAAAAATCCTCCAATTCCCAGCATGCCACAGCCAGGCATGCTGGGAGTTGTAGGACTTTTTTCTGTCTAAAAATGCATAGGATTATGCCCTAAAAAGTAGAAGGTTTGAGAGATGTCAACAAATCACCTTTGTGTGACAGATTGAGCAGCACCTGAAATTGCTGACCCTAACAATAATTTCTGAATTTGGGATCCATTTGAAATCCAGCCTGATGGCTCATGACATCTTAAGGTACTAACAAACAGCTGTACTTCTGTGCAAGAACCAGTGAGAATTTTAGTCTATGGCCACATTCGTCTAGAATTAATTTGTCTGTTGCAGTGTCTTAGGCTTTTAATATCTTTGGGGACCCTGTACAACAAAGATCCCTTTCCCCTGGGGAAAATAAATTTTAATATTTAATATTTTGTCTTAATGTATCTGTTAGTAAAAACGTAGAAACTTCTCTTTCCTACTTTTAAAAGTAACTAATGAGAGATCTGTTAATGCCAATATTTCAGAAACATTTACATTAACGTGTTCTCTTTCTCTGAAACTTCTCATCACTTAATCCCTGGGTACCTCTAGATGGTTTATTTGCACCGCTGTGAATGCACAGTGACGGCATTTCGGACAGACGGGCCGGGCACAAACCAGAAGTACATTCCATTTAAAGACTTCGTTAATGCGCATTTTTACGGTGTTGCTTTACCGCGACTTTTAATTTTCTCCGCAGTACATTCTGAAATTTAACCAAAATGTGCCTAGTCATTTTTTTCATTTGCATGTCTTGATGGCTCTTAATATGCAATATCCATTTGAAATGCTTCCATAAAATCTGCTCCAGACATGGACACAAACCATTAGTGCAAAAATAACACTCCCCCACCCCACCACAGCATACTCAGACAGTCTTTAATCTTAGTATTTTCTGTTTGTTAGGTTGTATTAATACGTTTATTTTCTCCCCCATTTTGACCATCACTGCTATTATTCTGATTGTTCCATTATGTTCATCAGTTTCATTTTGTAATTTTTTTCTTTTTCCTGAAAATGTATTTATTCTCTTTTCTAATATTTTAGTTTTATTCTGTATCAATTTCTGTTCAATAACATTTATTATTTATACTCTATTCAAAATAATCTAACGTCTTTTGTATATTTTGTTGAAGAAATGTAACTTCTGTTGGTTTAGCATGTGTGTTTTCTTAGACTGTCTGCTGTTGCTCTCATACAGATTTCATTTTTCTTTTTAATCTTTATATTTCTTGTTAAAATCCACCTAAGCACTCATTCCCTATTAATTTCTTGGCATGTTCTATTTTTTCAGGACTGTGATTCACACAACTACCTTTATGTGTTGAAAGTTACAAATGGACTATTTTTGCAATTGAGTTCTTGTGGATGTTTTGATACATCTGATATGTGCTGACTGTGACATCATGGTTTATCTCCTTATAGGAAAGGACATACTTTCTAGCCACAAGTGAATGAATTGTGCAGAGTGCCAGTGATCCATCCCCAGGGCTCCCTTTCAAATGTAGCCTTTATATTTGCATTGGAGGTTGGTTTAGGCAAAAACGTATCTAAGCCTGACGTGTTAAAAATGGATCTAGACCTCCCTAATTACAATATTGAAGGAATCAAGTCTTTGTGTTATGCTTAATTGCATTTTCACCGTGTAATGACAGCTTGTTAAAAACAAGTGCATAATTATAATCATTATTAACCTGTCCAAAACATCAAATCAGTTTTTGTTTTGTTTTGTCATAGCTAAAAGGCAGAATATTGCTTTGGATTTACTAGAGTCTGAGAGGAAGTATGTTGTTAACCTCTCCCTGGTCCTCAAAATGAGAGCCACATTGCATGGACCAGAAATGAAGAGGAACACCAAGGAAAGAAGGTATCAATTTTTTTTTGTTTTTAATTGTGTTGTTAATTTATTTGTTTTTATGTTATGTTTTAATTAAGATTTTGTTTTAAAGTAGATTTTACTGTTATTTATTTATTTGTTTGTTTATTTATTTATTATAATTATTTATATCCTGCTTTTTGGATATAATTTAAAAATCATTTAAAAACAGTATCCAAAATAACATCTCATAAGGATCCATCCCACAAAGCAATTGATGGTAGAAAGCCCTGTGGGAGAAGGGAGGAACAGCCCATCTGGAGCAGCAGCCTGAGGTAATCTTTGCCTGCCTGCCTGCCTCTACCTTGCTCTGTAAGCCACCTTGAGCACCATCCTTTGGCAGAAGGGCAGGATAAACATAAAATAAATGAAAACTTTTTATTAATTGTACCTATTCTATCAAACATTTTTTCTGTAAATGTGTGAACCACTTTTTCAGTGTATACATTCCCCTGTTCAACCCTGTTCTTCCCTTCATAAGCCACATGGCTGCCTTTGCCACCTCCGGCCACTGTACGTAGAAGTTATTTGTTTTATACTCCCAATGCTATCACTATATAAGGAAACATTCTTTTTTATAGTTCTGCTTCTGGGCCACCATATGTGGGAGGAATCTTTCTCAGCTTCCTGTACTATGTAGTTAGTATACCTGCTTTCCCTTAATTTCCACTACCGTTCACTTCTTCATAAAAATTTATTCAAGGAGTCCCCAACATTTTTGGGCCAGTGGGCACATTTGGAATTTTAGGAATTTTAAAAGCACTCTCACAAAATGGCTTCCAAGGGAAGCTTGCCAAACATCTTCTGTCCATGTCAGTTGTGGCTGCAGTTAGATACACACAACCTGGCCATAAGTGAATGGTTTAGGTCTAGGTTTCAGCCCAAACCAGTCAGAACTCTAAAGGAGCTATCCAAGGTTTGTCCACACCTTGGAAAGCTCCTTTAGAGTTCTGGGTGGTTCTGACTGAAACCCGGACCAGATTTACTGCCCCACTGACATCAGAGCCACCAGCCTCTACTGCTGCTTCATCATTAAGTCAAAATTAGCACCCTGAACTGTGGCTGGGAGGCTTTCGTACTGCCCCGGCCTGTGTACATTTAACAGCTCCCTGTATTTTTATATGTATTATCCCGCTATTAATGAAGGGTTCTGTGAAATGCAATTCTTCTTGTTTTCTGGCTGCAGTTTTTTCCCCAACTCTTTGCGATATTTGGTCCAGCAGCACGTAGATTTACTTCATGCCCTGCAGGAAAGAGTACTGAGTTGGCCTCGACAGGGAATTGTGGGAGACATATTTCTCAAGCTGACCAACGATGAGGTACATGTTTGATAAATCTAGAAATAATTGGCCCATATTGGACCAATGAGCTGATCAACACATGTATGTTTTGGAATTGTTTTTGTTTTTCCTCAGGAACATAGTTTAATATTTACTTAACGTTAATTGTGTTTAAATATACACAGCAGAGTATTTCTTGAGCTAACTGAAGGAGTTGTTTTAGAAAGATCAGTAAGAGTTCATGTCGAAATGGTCCGTTTTGAACTATACATGTATTTTAAATTATTTTTTTCAGAGAAAGTATTTGACTTCAGTTGTTTTGACAGATAGAGCTTATTGATTCTGAGAATTGTAGGTTCCCCATTACCTCACACATTGTTGCTTTTAGATGTTTTCCTAGAGGGGTGGGGGAATTCAAACTGAAACATTTCCAGCTACATGAGGAAGAGCTCTGTGGATCCAAAAATGTCTGTATCACATTATCTATTTTAACTACTTTCTCTAGCTGAATGATGAAGTGACACAGCTCAGCCAGAACTGTAGAATCTCCAGCAAATGATCACTGAGAAAAAAATACCAACTTGTGTGAACAGGATATGTGTTTGTCATGCAGTGCACTCCTGTAGTTCTAAAGGAAATGGAGTCTGAGTTCAAATTCTGCTTTGACATAGTTCTTTGCCAAATTACTGCTCCTCAGCCTGCATTTATAAAGTAAGGTCAAAAATAGGTTGGTGTCAGTCAAATACTTAAGGATTTTCAATTTGCTTTTCAGAACAATTTTTTGGACTATTATGTTGCTTACTTAAGGGATTTGCCGGATTGCGTCTCGCTAATCCATGTGGTGATTCTGAAAGAAGTAAGTTTGGTCTTGGTTCCCAGACATGACCAGTAATATAATCTGAGCAGATATTAATCTTGTTGGATCCAGACCCATATTGAGTTTCTGCGCGGATGATGCTTTCCAGTTCAGTGAAAGGGGCAGCTTTAGGTACATAACGGGATATGCAGGCATGGAGTGGACATTGAAGAAATCCCAACAACAGAACAAGTTCTTTATGATTATTAAATTTCGCAAGGGACTGTTGGATCAGCGCAAGTCACTTAGAGGGGGTAGTATCCAATTTCTATAACCAAATGCGCATGTTGAGAATGTGGATTGAGTGGATTCATATAGAGTGGATCTCTGTTGCCATGAGGGACAGAATCTTGAAATTATTTTTAATTAAAGCAAAGAGACTCCTTCTAGGCTTCCATATTCATGTCACTTTCCAGTTTCCCTATAGCTAATCATGGATCCACAGACATACTGGGCTGGATCTAGATTTGCACTAGATCAATCACGCTGGCCCCTTGCTTCCCTGCCCCCTCCCTTCCCATGGCAACCCCTCTGTGGAAATGCTACACAGTCAGGAGATCCTGGATCCAAGCCGTGGAATAATCAATGTGTCATACTTTTCGATGTAAATGAAAAGCTTGCCAATATATAAATATTTATTTTATTTAATTAATTAAATTTAAGGGATTTTTACTCCCCCAACAGGATCGCAGAGCAGCTTACAAAATAAAATAAAATTACAATAAAGTAAATTAAAACAAACTGTGAGCCAGCACAGTTGGTGAATCAAAGGCATAATAATGTGATCATAATGTGCAGTCTCAGGTAACAGGCTTGCAGCCATATTTTGGACTAATTGCAGTTTCTGAACTCTTTTCAAAGGCAGCCCAATGTAGTACTTTAATCTAACCCCTGTGTGTCTTCACTTTAGAAATAAGAAATGGGTACTGATACACTAATTCTTGCATATATTAAAATTTACTATTTATAGATTATGCTTGTGAGATAAACAAATGTGTACAACAGTGCACAGTTGACCAATACAACTAGGTAATGTTTTAATCACAACCAACTCAGAATGAAGCATGCTTCAGCTCAATGGAATGACCTGGTTTAAGCACTGGCACTCCTGTGTTTGACTGTCGCCTATATTTATAAATTATCTAAATCCATTTTCTCTTATCTTCTCTCACCAACAGATAGAGGAAGAAATAAAATCTGACCTCTACATATTCTTCTTCCATATTGTCCAGCGTATTCCTGAATATCTTCTTCATTTGCAGGCAGGTTCTAATAATTATCATTGCCCTTTTTCTAAATCCAGAGGTAGGCAACCTCTGGCCTTCCAGTTGTTGTTTGACTCCAACTCCCATCAGCTCCAGCCAACATAGTCAGTGGTCAGGGATGAAACCTGGAAAGATCATCACCATGGATGCAATGCTCGAAGGATGGGGGGGGGGGTGAGGAAGGAAGGAAGGAAGAAGCCCTTAATGAACTCTACGATCCCCAGACTTGACTCCTCCCCTCAAAATTAGCCAAATCACGTCTTCTCCATGGTATTCTAAAAGCATAGCTAAGGTGGACATCATGAAAGGCAGAGGTGTGGGGTTCCTCTCCCCTGCTGTAATTCAAGCTCTGAACCTGGGACCTTTTGCATGCAATGCATGTGCTCTACCACTGAGCTATGGCCCTTCCCAAGGAACATAGGAAGCTGCCTTCTACAGTGTCAGTCCATCTACATCAGTATCAGGCCTGGCCCTAAGTATCTTGCTGCCTGAAGTGAGGCTGCTGCCACTTGCCTGCCCCCACGCTCCTGCCCACTCACCTGCTCGTTTGCTCGCTCCCTCCTCATGCCCCTTTCCAGACGTGGGGTTTCCATGGGAACTCAGCTGAACTCTCACGGGAACTCAGCCAAAGTCTTGCAAGACTCAGCCAAAGTCTCACGAGAGCTTCCAAGTGTTCGTCCAAGCTCTTATGAGGCCTCCATGGCCACCATAAGGAAAAGCAGTGGCACATGATAGCAGGTTGCTCCAGATAACTCCTTGAGCTGCTCTCTTGCGATGGTAAATGCCACAACAGGAAAGTGGCTGTGGAGCAAT
Source organism: Anniella stebbinsi (assembly GCA_029215795.1). Classification (NCBI taxonomy): domain Eukaryota; kingdom Metazoa; phylum Chordata; class Lepidosauria; order Squamata; family Anniellidae; genus Anniella; species Anniella stebbinsi. The sequence goes on along the minus strand of JARDYH010000003.1, from coordinate 257,557,021 downwards.
CCAGAGCACCCACTGGAGGTGGCGGGGAGCCAGCAGGTAGCCCTCCTGGCGGCGGGGGAGAGTGGGAGAGTGGTGCAATTTGCCACTGTCTCTGCTCCGCCACCTAATGCGGGTGCACCTGTTTGCGCTATAGTAGGGCCAGTCCTGCTCAGTATTGTCTATACCGACTGGCAGCACTTTTCTGTGGTTTCAGGCAGGAGCCTTTCCTAGCTGTACTTGAAGATGTTGGGAATGAACAGGGGACATGAGCCCAACCCTGATAAAGATAAATCTTTGCACCATTTTACAGCCTTACATGGCCCTTGGTGAAAGGCAATTAGGAAATGGCGCATTTCTTGGCTTTTCTTCAAATGGACTGAGAACATAATTCAGTGCTGCTGTCCTTCTTTTGTATCAGAATATTCTGAAATACACGGAGCAAGAACACCCCGATTACTACCTTCTCCTTGTTTGTGTTCAGCGCCTGCGAGTTTTCATCTCCCACTACAGCCTTCTCTTCCAGTGCAATGAAGACCTTCTGATCCAGAAACGGAAGAAGTTGAGAAAGTGAGTTTGATGCCGGCTTCAGAGGATTCCATCCTTAAACATGGTCTAGAAATAATGATAGATAGATAAGCTTTTCTTTCTTTCTTTCTTTCTTTCTTTCTTTCTTTCTTAGCAAGCCCTTCCTCCAAATAGCTCAGGATGGTGTACATAGCTTCCCTCTCCCATTTTATCTTCTTACTTTGTAGTAAGTTAGGCTGAAAAATAGTGACTGGTCCAAGGCCATCAAGTGAGCTTCATGGCTGATAGGGATTTCAACCTGGGTCTTCCAGGAAAGGCATTTTTTAAAAAAAAAATATGTGCCACAAAGGCCCAGTGTTGTTATCTGGCACAGTGAGGTAAATTTTGAGGCCTATTGTAGCTGATGCCAGCCTCACTTTTTATTTTATTTTTTATGTTATAGACTGGTGTTGTGAAGAGAAGTAATGGTCCAGACTGGCATATCTTCATTAGGCCCAATCCCTCTGGGCCCAACCACCAACACTACATCAGAGATGGGGCCCAGAGACATTGGAGATAATGAAGATGGCAGTAGCCATAGTTGCCTCACCCAGCATTTCTCTTCACGGTAGCAGGCTGAGGAAGCAGCAGGCAGCTGTGTTGCTTCCAGTACCATCACCTCTCCTTGTGGCTGCCTGTTCCCATCTGTCCCTCCTGGTAAACATTATGGGAGCTCACCAAGGTGGCCATGGCAAGGGAGCCTACAGGAGAACATCTTTCTCAGGACTACCTAAAACCTAGCGTTGGCTCCAATATGGTCTGTGAGGATAACTGGTGCTGCCCTCCAAATAAAATTTATTCCATGGTTGCCTCTTTTTGCTTCTGGTTTAGGAGACAGGTCTAGTGGAGGCACAGAAAGCCAGAAATAAACACCCACGTAGGCTCCCACCTCTGTAGGGGCTGTGTGTGTTGTGGTGAGGGCCGCATGGACTCTGTGCTTAAAAACAAACAAACAAACAAGAATTCTGTACTAGAGTGATCCACATTCTGCTGTAAGCAGAATGAATGAAATGCAGACAAGTAGCTAAATGGACTTTCCATTCCAAAACATCTTCAGCGTGAGCCAAATTCTGTACAGCATCCCAATATCTTATATAGGTCTGTGTTTCAGGAGATGCTAAATTTGGCTTGGATAAACTAAGCCCAACCCCCTTTGGAAAACCACTGTGATGCTACTGGGTGAGGTTTACAGTTTTGGTACTTGTTTATAAAAGTCTAAACAGCTCAGGATTGGGCTACTTAAGCAATTGCCTGACCCCCTACCTCCCTGCCTGCTTGGTTGCTGTACTCATTCGGAGATACCCCTCTGGTGATGCCTAAGATATCGGAGGTCCAACCAATTTAGTCTTATAATGCCTATGCTTTGGAACGCCCTCCCAGTACAAACTAGATGATGACCTTCCTGGGTTTTTGGTGCCTATTGAAAACCAATTTGTTCCAACAAGCAACCCCAGAAAGGTAATCTCGTCTTAAGTATACAGTAATAATATACAGTATTTTATTATGGTTTTATATTGTATTGTTTTGTACATCAGCTTAGAAATTTCTGATAATGTTAAGCAATTCCTACATGTCGTTAAATAAATAAATAAGTATTGCAGCAATTAAATTCTTTGCTGCTTTAATCAATGTGGGAACAACAACACATGGCTATTTAAAGAAAGAGGCTGCTGGTGCAATTGCCTGATCACTTAACTAAGGGTAGTATTCCATCTCCATTTTACTAGATCTTCCTTCATAAAGTTATATAAAGGTCTAGCTTCCCAATGCACCAGTACTGGCCAAGAAGTATCTCCAACACCAAGCACTACTTCGATCCGTGACAGCGGGATCCACTCTGAAGAGGCGATGCAGCTGTTCCCATCAGTCTCTGTATCTGGAATGACAGCTATGTGAGTACAATGCTATCATAAAAGAATAGCCCAGCAATGTGGTAAGCTATTGAACCAAATTGGGGATCCCTTCACTTGCGCATTGAGAGTCAGTCAGCCCACTTTGCCTCTAAAGCTTGCTCAGCCTAATATTTAATCTCCTCTCCTCTACGCATTAAGGCACTTGATGTCACAGATGAAGAAGAACCAACAACAAGGAATGGAGAGCATGCAGGGAGCATCACCATGTGAGTGGGAAACCAACGGGAGGAGGCCTGACAGGCCTGAGAACATCCTGACTCCATCGCAGTTCCATGAACAAGACCTGAAGGCTCTTGCAGCTTCCCTTCAGGCCCTCCCAGACATGATGGAATACAACCCTCCCTCGTCCGAAGCTAAAGGAAAGTCTGAGCGGACCCGGAGGGCCTCCACAACGGACCTCTTCCAGGACAGCTCAAGTTTTACTCCTGACTATGAAGACTTTGAGTACAGAGGGGATATGTATACCATGCCCGGCCCCTACGAGGACGAGCCCCTTCAAAACCTGGCCGCCTTTGAGACCTGCTCTCCAGCTTCTTCCGAATCCAGTATTGACATCTGTTTCTTGAGGCCTGTGAACTTCACCAACGAGCCAGAGAAGACAGAGCACACTTTACAGCCGCTCCCCAAGAGCTGTGCTCTGGTCAATAGTGGAGGTAGCAGCAGCAGCACCTACAAACGCGAGGTTTTCCGGAGCAAAGGCAAACAGCTGAGCCGGTCCTTGAAGGAGTTTCCCCGCAGTAGTGGGACAGAAGGCATCTCCACGAGGCTCTACAGCACACGGAGCAGCAGCGGGAGCCGGCTGCCAAACAAGCCAGAGAGGGGCTTTCAGTCGCACGGGGTCTCCGCCACCTCCAGGAGCTCCCAGCGGAACTTCTTTCCTCCGCAGAGAGGAGTGGGTGAAAAGCAAAGCTTTGTGGAAGTAAGGAGAGCGACAGGCAAGGGTCTGAGAAACACGTAAGCAGGGCACCAACTATGAGGCTAAAAAGGGGAAGGGATCAGGGTGATATCTTGAAGTGGTGCTCCTAGGCTTCCATTCGCCGGTTGTACTTATACACCGTTTTGAGCTCCAGCAGAGAGCAGCCTCCCTAAGGTTCCCAGCCAAGTAGCCTCTCATCCAGACAATATCTGAGGCCAGATCTGTTTCGCTTCAGCAGTAGAATGACATCAATGTACCCTCAGATTGCGTTCTGCCCCAGTGCTGCTGAATCCTCTGGCACAGTTACCTGATTACTTATTTTAAAATAATATAACCTACCCTTCTTCCTGAAGAAACCCCTTTCCCCCATTCCCATCCTCTATCCCATCTCTGCCTTTTCCTCAACTAGGGCCAGCTCAAAACATTTTGCTGCCAGAGGCAGAGCAGCAAATCATGCTTACCACATCACACTCAAATTATTTTGGTCCAAGGCAGAAAATCCCATATATGTCTCTCCCCTTCCCTAACAACAGCAATAAATGAGATTAGGACAACAGCCATTTGGAGCCTGGCTCACTGTCTATAACAGCAAAGAAAGCCCTGTAATCCAGCCTGCCCATTAAAAATATTTGGAACCTTCCTACATGAAGCTTTTATTGTGCATTTGTGATTGCTCACTCACAGTAGTTTGTGGGTCCTTGACATCCTCCTCCTCCAGGGCCTCTCCTGCACTTTGGAACCATTATCGCGGGGTTTTTTCCTAGCGAGAAAAATGTGGTATTATTTAGAAATGGTGGAATGAAATTGCACAATTCTGCTATACCACAGTGCCATCTAGTGGTTGTATAATGCAACATTTAAAAAAATCAGAGAAAGAAATCCCCCAAGCAAAAAGCATGTGTAAAGAAGCCAATCTTAATCCCACATAGAATTCGGAAGCAGAAGCTTTAGTAAAGGCTCAGGATAAAAGTCTCATGTAAAAATGTCCTTGATGGAGATGGATTTCTCATTGCATACACTATCTAACCCATTTTGATATATGTATTGAAATGCAAAAGCAACAACAAAACCCCCATCGTTTCAGCAACTCATATTCTACCTTCTTGTTATGAGCAGAGATTGAAGAAAGGGCAGCCACACACAGACTGCCTCAGTTTTCTGCCATGCAGGCTGCCATACTGCCGTGGGAAGTGTGTCTGCCCCCGATACCTAAGGGAGCATCCCCTGCCATCTTTTTGGCTCCTGCCAAAGGGGAAAGTTATGTAGAGAACTGGGGCTGGACACAAGCAACCCCTTTTAAAAGTGCTTAAGTTAGTAGGATAAGAGACATTGTTTCTCATGCCACACACATATACACACATTTCTTTTGTCCCTGGTCAAACACGTGTCGCTGGTTTTTGGAGTGCTGTAATAGCCTGCAAACAAATATGGGATGAGGGTACAGATGCATGCCATAATGCCTATCATGCTGCTATTAATGCTTTAAAAAAATGATGTGGCAACAACCTGAGTGAAGAGAAGGAAAAACAGAATTACAATCTGAGCTGTTGCCACTGTCTAGCCAAACTCTGGAGCCTGATAAACCCTGTCTTGCTCTTCAGAAGGTAGACCTGATCGGTGAACTGCAACCTCCCAACATAGCTGACACATCAACACTATCTTCTGAGCCAGGGAAAGGGGCATCCAGTGCGCAGAACACTTTCCTGCCTCTGTCCAGGACCAGGTTCCCAATGCTAATTTAGCTGGCAGAGCAGGAAAGACTGTGGGTGAAACCAACAGATGAGCTGCACTGGAGCGTCATGGTTTGCAGAGGCTAATGGAAATGCATAATGATTCTTCCTGCCAGCTCAAGGGAAGTTCCTAATGATTCTAGGGTACATACCTGTCCCACAATTTCCCTTACACTATCTCAGCAGCAATGTGCTAGTTTGGGTGACTTATGGAGAGGCACCGTGAGCTACAACCCACTGAGCCCTGTTATATACACTCCCAGCTGTTCAATCCAAGGTGCTGCTCCACAAATGGCATGTGGGGGCAATCCTTTCTAAGCAAATCCACCATCATTATGATGGGAGGATGGTAACAAAGGGAGAACCCTTGTTGGAAGGATCGCTGGCATGTACTCTGTGCAAACAGTCACACATCACACATGTGTGCCTACAAGCACTTTGGCAGTGGAAGCTAGAACCTATGGCAGGGGCAGGAGAGCAGGGGTCAACTTAGCCCCATTGATTTCCCCAAATGCTTTTATTATGCCATGGGAGTGGATGGCAGCTGTTTATTTACATAGAAAATAGTATTGTGTGGGGTGAGGGGGACCAATCAAATCTTCTCCCTGCCTCCAAGAAAGGCTGGACCCAAGATTGTAGCCCACTGTACTTTGAACTACATGTATGATTTGTGGCATCATTGTGGGGCAAAGCTGCCCGTTGAGATAGCCTTGTCTTTTGAGTCAGTCTCTTGGTCATGCTAGCTACAGTACAACACAGACTGAATCTAGTCACTTGACTTTTACGGTCATAAAAAACACAAGAGTATACTACTTTAAAAAGGCGGTGGTTGTGGCGGGGGAGAAGCAGAGCTGTAGCCCTTGGATATCATGAAATATGGTTAATGGCAGTAATGCTAGTAGTTGAAATTACATGGATAAAAAGAAGCATGTTTTATGAGACATGTTTCTTATGGTGCACATTAGTTCATTCATTCTAGTCTGTCCTTGGTCAAGCACGGTTTTCGAAGCAATAGAAAAACCTGAACAACAGACATGAAAGTGGGAAGAGTATATTGACAGTGATGGCTGTAAGTTGTGTAACCTTTAAACCACAAAAGGCTTGTAAATAAGGGCTTTGTTGCATCTGCATAGTTATAACTCCTCCTCTGCAATTCCTTTGGTTACTCATATGGCCGATGTGGAAGGGAGGAGACCCCAGGTCAACTTTATGAAACTCTTAGCTAAACTGTGTTTTCTGTTTCAGGAGATGCATTTAGAAGACAACACCAGATTCTCTCATAGGGATGACAATGAGCAAACATCTTTCAGCAACCACACTCCAAGACCAGGACAGAAAGGGGGCTTTCGCAGATCTTTCCGCAAGCTCTTCAAAAAGAAATGAGCCATCCAGGGAAAGATCAACTGTTTCAGCACTTCCCCTGGGCTGAACTCTTTGCTCCGAGTCCCATGTAATGTAGTGGTTTTGTTTCAAGCAGCTTTACACTGAAGGGAAGAAATAATAGAAAGCTAAGAGAGGTGGTATTATTTATTTATTTATTATTTATTTATTAATTACATTTGTATACCGCCCCATAGCCAAAGCTCTCTGGGCGGTTTGTTTTAAAAGATCCATCCTTCGGCCTCAGAAAATATGTGGCCAGCTCCAGTATTTCAGGGCGAGAGCACTCTTTTATACTGACTCTGGAGGCCAGCAGCGTATTTTGCCACCCCACTGGAGACTCACTTATTGCTATTACCGAGCAAAAATGGCTTCACAGTTATGGAAGAATAATATTATGAAGTCATCAGTGTATATGGTATTCATTGCTTCTGAGTTACTAATTATCAGGACAAAACTCCACAGAGAACTGTGGAATTCTATAATTTTTACCACATTTGTTAGAATTGGGCAGAGCTTTAGAGGCTGGATACTAATGCCTCGTGGGCCACCAAATGATCATTTCTGGTAGACACTTTTCAGTTCTAAATACTGTGTAGACGAGCTGGTTCAGCAGAAGGAAAAATCCTAGACCTCAAATCACCGTCAATCACATAAGTCTCAAATCACCGTTTGACATCCCACCCTAATAACTTACTTAGTGGACAAAATGCGGAAAACTGTTGGATGGATCCGGCTGCCATCTCTAGAAGTACAAATCAGATCTAAGTAAGTGTAGCCTAGGATGTAGGTGTGACACTTTGGGGTTCATGCAATGTGGTTAAAACATTAATAGAATGCAACTTTTGCAACTTAGTTTTTTTAGTCTGAGTGATGTAGTGTTAAAAAAAATTAAATACAATTGACGTATGATAAAAGCTTGCATTGTTCTTTCTCAAAAAATGTCAAGTAGTGTTGGAATCTGGAATCTGAATTTTAAACTGACAGTGGAGTGAGTTCCATTTAAAAGCAATGAAGAGCATTCAGAATCTATATAGAAACCACCAGAGGCTTACTGGTTAGTTAGAGTCTATGTATATGCTCCTAAAAATTTTGTTTGTTTCAAATAAGCTTTGTTGTAAAATTCATACCAAGCGCGTAGCTCAAGAATATACTTTGAACAAATGCACCTGAATGTCCAGGTTGTGTGACTGACTATCTGGCTGGGAAGCTGCTACAAGTACCTGATTAGTAAGTGAACTGACATCACTCCTAATAGTGAACTTAAGTAATGAGTGAGACTAGGGTTGTAGCCAAAAACAGGGCCACTGAGAAAGAAGAGGAAGGTATCAGTATACTCATAGGAACCCCAAGGTTTGTAGAACTACAAAATAAAGTCCTATTTACAAACAACAGCAACACCTTTCCACTCAATGAGGACTGAGCATGCGCAGCAGACACAGAACATAGAGACACAACAGGAAAAGAACACAGGGAAGACTAGTTCCTGGAAAGGCTGGCTGGAACCCCTGAACAGGAGCGCTCCTTTTAGAAGAGAAGTTTTGTTGCCAGTCCCACCTATTCTTTTCTAATCCTAAACCAAACACAGGCCAATTAGGGAGATTAGGAATACAAACACCCAGGATGACCCTTCCACTTAAGAATGATATTAAAGTCATTACAAATCACGGGGTTCTGCAGTGTTGTCTCCAAGAGACAATCATGAAGGGACTATATGAACTCAAATATTTCATATAAATACCTGGATTGCTGCAATAAAGATAAGGCAGAACCAACATTTTTTCTCCTTTTCACATTGAATCCTAGCTGTGGATTTAAGTAGCTTGGCTTCCATATAATTGAAATGTTCCTGTAGCACATTTTCCGGCAGGCCTATCTGACTGTTTAAATTGTATGAAGTTATTGCAACGCCAACATAGCAAAGGACTCAACTTCTCTGCAAGTTGAGGTCAAATGGAAGAGGTGAAAAATACAACCACACAGCCAAATCTGCAATTGCAGGACAATAGGCTGGCATATCTTCAAATAATCAGATCCACTTGATTCTGCATATATGTTTGTTCCCTGTGTTGGGCGCTCATCCATGCATGGAGTTATAACTAAATATTCTGACCCTGGGGGTTCTTTATATGACAACACTACATTAAGCTGAATAAAAATAATGTGACAGACTGACAGACCTACGTTATCACATATACAAGATATACACTTATGTGCTATGTAAGGCATATTTATTTATTTTTTAAGAACAGATCTCTTGAATGCCAAAAGAATAACAGCCACTATTAATTTTCAGTTTAAATGCAATCTGAATACCATTGCAGACATAGCATACAAAAGCTCACCTACATACATGATTAGGTACACACAGGCCCATAAGATTTGCCAGTTTAGATATCACCATTTCAACCTTACACAGCTGGATTGAACTGCCATAGCTTCTTAACCATTTAGCAAAGTATCCACACCATTAAACAAAAGACAATACATTTTCAATATATGAATTATCAGAATTCATCAAAACATAAACCTGTACATAGAGAACCAGAAAGCTTGGTTTCTAAATTGGCCAAATAAGAAATGTTACCTGAAATAAGACTCCATCCATGAGAATCAATGGTGTTTCATGAAAAAAAAACTTTTGAAAAAGGCACATTTGGCAGCTACTGAAAGTTGCATACATCTACACAAGATTTATTTTTCTCTTTCACCTGGGTACATAACTGTTTTATGAAGGTCACTCAATTTGCAATTTTACAGCAACTGATTGCTTAATGCACTATTTTGTCTTTAAAGGCAAAAGGGGAATTTGCTCACAGTTGACAGAAAAAATGCACTTCAAGGTTTGCTTGTTTTAAAAACAAACAGCAAATAAGGCGTGAAATTAACACTCAAAAACCACCAAGTGCTTTTGGCTTTATACCTGTCATCAGCAATAGGCCTACAGCTACTTTTCTTTAGTAGAGAAAAACCCTTTACCCATAAATATGGAAGTGACTGTAGGCTGACCATATGAAAAGGAGGACAGGACTCCTGTAACTTTAACAGTTGTAGAGAAAAGGGAATTTCAGCCAGTGTCATTTGTATGCAATTAGTTCCTGGTGAAATTCCCTCTTCATCGCAACAGTTAAAGTTGCAGGCACTATACTAGAGTGACCATATACAAAAGAAGGCAGGGCCCCTGCAACTTTAACAGTTGTGATGAAGAGGGAATTTCACCAGGAACTAATTGCATACAAATGACACTGGATGAAATTCCCTTTCTCTACAACTGTTAAAGTTACAGGAGCCCTGTCCTCCTTTTCATATGGTCAGCCTAGAAGTGAGCATCAATTAATTTAAGAACACAGTTTATGGCTGCTGTATGCGAGTTAACTCTTGCACCAGCCCCATCCTCTGGATTGGGCCTCATGGTGTTTCAAGAGAACATCCAAATAAGCTACCTTATTGATCTTTCCCCCTTGTTAATTAAGAATAGGTTTTACAGCAAGGCCCTCCTTCCCTAACTAAAAATAAAGGAGTGACAGCAAGGATTTATTTTGGGCATTTTGTTTTTTTACACGGAACAGCAAGCAGGCAAGACACGCTGACAAGCACGCATTCAGACAACAAACTCACATTTAAACAGAAACCAATTTAGGAACTCCACTGATTTCCAAAGCTACGCCCAAATGGCTTCGCTTCATCTGTGCAGAATGTCGATCTTCAACAGATGCTGCTAGTCTCTAACAGCCACCTGCTCCTGCCACAATCATACCAAGAGTTGCATTTGGAGCTTCAGGCAGTATCTAATGATGTCATTCTGTTAACACAAATGACATTGCACTAGGGTAAGGGACCTCTAGAGCAACACTGACATTAGCTTGCACAACGGGCTTCCCTGGAAAACTTTTGTTGGATACTGTCCTGAGAAGGGCAAAAATAAAAGTCTCTCATACTTTTAGAGAATCTCAAAAGCTCCTTGCATTAGTAGAACGTTTCCATGGTTGCCAATTCTGTTTTCCCTTGCAGAGAGGCTTTTCAGGGGATGAGTTGGGCTGCAGTGATAGTGGAGGCTAGAAAAGCCCTGTATCTTCTGCAGACTGTGCACATCCCTTTTGAGCTAGGCCAATGTTTAAGTATAAACACAGCCAACCAATTTTGAAAATCTACTGCATTGAAAAGATTTTAAAACAAAACACTTAACTGCATGAGCTACATTTCAGCAAGAATAGCCTGATGTAAGATGGCATGGGTTCATGAAAGCAAGTAACAACACATGCTATAATTCAAAAGATACTTTTGCAGTATGGTATGGTTGAAATATGACCATCAGCTGTCTACTTACAGACATGTAAGTTTTTCCTCCTCCTTTATTCATTAAAATATACTGCCATTGGCATAGTAGTTCCAGGTAATGGAACATTTATTCTCCCCTTCCAATAGCAAATTTGGTAGAGGAACAAGTTTTTCTCCCCCATCATGGGGAAAAAACACATTTCAACTACTTGGCTCTATGTAGTCAATACTTCAATACCTTTCTATTGTCTTTAATGGACCATATGTTCCTGTACTAAAAGATATGGTCCCATGAAAAAGTGTCTTTTATGTCTTACAGTCTGGTGGAGTTCTGTGTAACTCAGAAGTTTGATCCAATACTACTTTCCTTTGGTTAATTTTAGTGGCTCGACCAAGAATATGGAAAGTCACAAAGTTGTTTATGGGGAGTACTCCACCAACTCCTTGGGATGGTTTTGAAACAAGCAGCACACTTCACTTTTGAAAAAACTCAGCACTTTTTGTAGAACATCAAATCGCATGACAAGGTTTCGACATATAGCAAGAATTCTATATACATGATGTATGTTTGGGGTGAGAAGAAACTAATTCTACTTGAACAGAGCAACATTTTCCATTCTACATTTGGAGCACTTAGCACAACAAAAAGTTGACTGTATGAAATATGAGACTTGAGGTACCACCCTCATTCACTTCAGTGAGTTTGTGGGAATCTAGCATATTCAGGAGATTAACATTTGCACCGAGCTGCTGACCTTTGTTCAGGATTATACCTCAACCATCGTAAAAGACCCTGCAGCTGGCAAACACTATTTTAAACAGAGTATCTCAGCTCCTTAAGCTAATTCATTTAATAATTTGGCATCTGGGTTGTATCAAGCAAGGTAGTCTTAGCAACCATGAGGGCTCATATTAAACTTTTATTGTTCAATGGCTTTCTCAAAAGACAAAGGTAAGATAGATCTGTATAAGATGCTGCTGCTTGCAAATCCGAATGGAATTAACAAGTGAATTAACAAATTCACTTACTACTGTCTTCTAAATTAAAAGCAGCTTGATTAGAGACCGCCTCTTTCTCTATGTAAACAGAGCTTGGATAAATGACATACTTAAGAGTTTCCTTCTGGTTGGCAAAGATGGGACATCATCTGCAATATTTAAAGTTTTTATGGACATGACTGTTTCCATTACCTTTAGTGTTACAAACTAAGAAAAAGAAGTAAAAAAGGAATCTAAATAGGAACCAGTTCAGTTCCCCAACTTCTCTTTAAAACTTTCAACTGTTTCTAGAGTATCCCTTACCCTCACCAGGGTCTCAGTTTAACACTTGTTACAGTCTAGCATTATGCAAACATTTTCCCAGAATGCCCTTCTTTTGATTCTGTATACTGTACATGTAAAGTTAAAAAAGGATCCATTTAATGCAGATTAAATGAATATTTCCTGAAATGCAAAGACCACACTGCATAGTGGTGTAGAAATGTCTTAGAACAGTAGGCGTCCATTGTGATGGTCTTCTACCAACACTGTTCCAGTGACATGGCTTTCTAGATTGCCGAAATGTATTTTGGTTTTGCTGAAGAGAAAACATCCTATAAGAGTCTTAGTAACTAAGAATTCAATACTGTACCATTCACAAATCCTAGTGTAGCAGAGATGATTAAAATATCTTCAGTAAGTGGCATGCATTACCATCATAGCACTGGAATCAGAAGTGTAGTTCACAGGTCTGTGGATAATCCAAGGCAGGATATTCATGTAGCTTAGTCTCTTTCAAACATTTCTGACATAGTAAAGATCAACTTCAAAGTTTAGGAGTTTGGAATTCTGTACTGCATGATATGCATGAGATCCATTCCATTTTAAGCACAAAGATATAAACTTTTGAGTTGCCTCTAACTCACCTTTATTTCACATGCCAAACCCTGGGTTTTTCCCCATTTATCCTTTATTGACTAAAACAATGAGCTAGAGAGATGCGAGTACCACAGGATGTGTTTCCTTCTCAGTGCTTTAAACTGAAATGCACATTTAGCAATGCAATAATTTAATGTATGTCAGCCAGACAAAATATCTGTATCTTTATTTCAATTAAATTAAAAACAATTTGCAAGTATATTTATGCAACATTCACTATATACATATGATTTATTTATGCAACTACAAGGCAATTCTATGGGTGCTGATTATTCATCTACCAACTGCTAGTTAAAACATGATGATAATGAGGGGATATGGCCAGCGGATCATCCTTTGCATTTCCATGGCATAAAGTTGCATTACCAGCCATAAAGTGGGTTATCCGTAAACCTTAAGATGAAGAAGACCTAACCTAGACTAGATTCAACAGTCTTCTAAACGTAGGAACAGATTTCACTCTAACAATAGCGCTGTTTTGCAGTTTGTGTCATTGGTGTCATTAATGTAAGACTTAAATTTCATTTATTTAAAGAAGGCCAAAGTTAGGCATTCTGCTTCCTGGCAAAATTTCTTATTGAACTGGCACCATAATATTCATAAAGAAGGAAAGTACCTCTTTGGTGAAGCCTAGGTACCCATATATGTACTAGTAACTGTAACAGTTTGTAAACAGGACTGCAGTACAGTGCTAACCCTTAGCTCTACGTTGGTTCAGTACCACAGAACTTCCTCATAGTCCAGTTCATGATTGGAAAGCAGGGAATAAAACAAAAGAAATTAAAAAGACTATCAAGTTCCCTGTTTGAGATTTTTTTTTAAAAAAAAGTGCATCATATTTTCACTCTAAGAACTTATGCTGTGGTGGACAGATGATTACAGGACTATGCTTCTTATCCTTCACTGGACACTACACAAAGCACGGTGTCTGCTTATTGGCCCAAAGAGATCTGCAAGTCTGATTTCTAGTACATTCAGATGTCCAGTGACTTTAGAACAGTGCCCTGCATACTATACTAACAAACAGCAACAGGGATTTTTTTTTCACAACTAGGGGCCTGTTATTAAGATTCATTATTTTCTACACCATATACCAAATGTACTGTAGAGTCTTTAGTGTTAAGAGCAACACAGCTCAACTCCTTGGCACCAAAAGGTACAGTGCATCTATTGCCAGCAACAGACATGGCACCAAGGAAAGCCCTCTCTCTAGCACAAGGGAGAATTCATGTGGAGTGGGCGTTCTCCAGCAAAGGAGGTCCATGCATTGACGGATGCGCGGTCTCCCTTTTGTAAGTTTTTGGAGGAAGCTTTGGGATATGTTGAGAAGTGCTTTGCCGTGGAGGAACAGGTGGCCCAGCAACAGAATGGAGGTCCATATCTTGGGGTATCAAAGGAGGTGAAGGCAAATGCCTCCGTGCTACGTGGGGAGAAGGTGTTTGAGGGGGAGGCGGAGTAAATGGAGATGGACTGTTGGGAAAGAAAGTGTTGCCAAGTTCACTTTTTCTGCCTAAAGGTGGTGGCTGGAGATGTAGAGGTGAACTAGAGAAAACATCAGGAGTCCGCACAGGTTCCCGTGGTGGCAATACAGGTGGACTTTCTGGGGGGTCTGAGATGGAGGTCCTGTCTGGTACTGAGTACTTCGGTGAATAAATTTTTGATGTTGGCTGTCGAGGAGGGATTGCTGGTGGACTATCCAGATGTGTAGAAGAAATCTGAAATATAAAGAATTGTCATTCAAAAAATAATTCAAAAGGCCTCAGTGTTAAGTGTTAAATACGTCAAGACAGAACGTCTCAGCAGAAACTTAAAAGAAGTCTTTACAAAAGCTGCCTGATACCTCTGGAAGTGGATGGAAGAGTCACCTGCTACAAGTTGTCCTCCTCCTTCCAAGAAGAAAACACCTCCACTGCAAGTCCAAGGTTCCTTGACTTGATGTACACTACACACTAATTTGAATGACTTTCAAGGAATGAAAGAAAGCCTAAAGGCTCTCATTTACCAGGCACCTCCCATGATCTTTCTTTCTGCAACAGCAGAATCAGAGTCACAGTGGAGATCAAAAGCTTAATGGCCATATGCAGGAAGAAAATATAGGCAATTGTGGGCAGAGCTACATAGGGGTTTTTTTAGGCTTATTCTCTTTGGGAATAAAAACTAATTTCAAGATGGTTTTTTCAGTCCCTTCTCCATTGCTTCATTCTGGACTTCCAGAAGCAAGAGATGAGCAGACAGAATGAGACGAGCTGGAGGTGGAAAACATTTAAAGAATAAGGTGAACCGAGTGAACTGACTACACTTTCTCTCCTCAACCGTCAGCTGCAGAAATTTCCAAGCAGCATGTCTCAAAAATGGTCACCACACAATTAATCCCTGGTGATAAACAGGGAAAGCCATTCATATATTTTTCAGAAACCATATTTTAAAGAAGCTGCCAGAAATACAGAATATGCCTCTTTCAAAATTGCACCAGGCTGCCAGGCTCAGTATCATGGGCTGGAGGGAAGGAGGCACTATAAACACACACATGTGCCCTCACCTGCTACAAAAGGGACATCCTTATTTTTCTTCTGTCAAGGTCAGCCAGAGCCTGTGGACACTGGCTTAAGAGACTTCCATATCATAATCATTATTATTATTTATTACATTTTATTATTATTTATTACATGTCAACAATAAAGGACATTTATGTAGCTTATCAAGCAATATCCAACAACTATCCCTTATAACCATGGACCCATATTCCACATTGTATATTTCAGGGTTTGCCTAAACCTCCAAAAATGGGGTCCAATCTGTGGTGGAGCCCAAACCAGTTATTTTAAGGGGTACCTCCCTTGTCAGGGCTTCCTTTTTAACGTTTTAAAAGCTGCTGCTTCCAAGGGCAGCAGCAGGATCCTCCTTCCCCCGCCCCAAGAGATCCAGCTGTTGCCATGTTTCCCAACCCACAGCATTTGGGATGGGGTGGGGAATTCAAAGACCTCATTCCACACTGGACTCTTTCAGAATTCATTTAATTCATATGCTAGGTGGCAACCAAACGCAATTTTTGTTGGGGAGGGGGAAACTGACATTTTTTAAAACTCCATCTATGATTTTCATAAATGATTTTGGTTTACTTCCACTCTGACCTATAGGTAAGGAATGAATACAATATTTCTGTCTCACTGTTCTTGCACCAAGAAATGAGGTAACAAAAATACCTTTGATGGAGAAGATTCTGCAGGGGCGGATTCTGGACGTCTTCGAGGAGGAATAGGAGGGGGAACAGTAATTTCATCAGAGCTTTTCATAAAACTTATGGAGGACACAGAAGCAGACCCTAGGGATATGGGAAGACATATGTTACCTTTCTCATTTTGGTTTTATTAATATTTTATGTTAGAACACTTAAATGACCTAAAAAACACAAAAGACAGCATGAAAAGTATTGCTAAAA
This sequence comes from Anniella stebbinsi, assembly GCA_029215795.1. Taxonomy (NCBI): domain Eukaryota; kingdom Metazoa; phylum Chordata; class Lepidosauria; order Squamata; family Anniellidae; genus Anniella; species Anniella stebbinsi. The sequence continues at coordinate 257,540,905 of JARDYH010000003.1, read as the reverse complement.
AATGGCCATCGCTTATCTCAACCTTCCGCTCTGTTGAGTTGCTGTGATGACATAAAAACTTATTTTTCAAAAACCTAAGTGCTGAGGGGGAGAATTAAACCGAAGAAGACAGTGAAATTTCTTAAATGTAGGGAAAGACCAGTGCAGCTGGGGAAAACACACGAGGATAAGAAGGGCAGTATTGTTTCGCTAAGTACGAGGGACAGAGCAGAGGTGCTTCTGAGAACAAGTGTTGGGAAGTCTTCTTACTGATTTACCTGAAGCATGTTCTACCTTTGGAAGCTCAGTGCACCTTACAAGGGGCTTCTGGCTGGTCTCTTATCCAGGCACCGACCTGCTTTGTTTGAACAATGTAACAGCATCTGCTACATATTGGGCAGGTGGAGACAAGGAAAGCTGGGAAGCTGAACGGTGGTTGGCCCAAGAGGCAGAAGAGGTAAGAGACAGCAGGGAGCCTAGGAACAGAATACGCGGCAAGGAGAATGAAGGACTTAACGGAAGGAGACATGGAGGCAGCAGAGAGCTAAAGTCAAAGGAACTTTGCTCAGGGATAGGAGAGATCGATAGAATGGGTGTGGGGACAGTCAAGGTGTGTGTGTGGAAGGTACAGAGACAGTAGGGGATGGAGGCTAAATAGACAGCTGAGTTTCAAGGCTTGTACTAATTATTCAAAACATTTGGATGCTGGTTGGTAGGTAGGAAGGTAAGGAACTTATAATGTAACATAGCAAGGCCATGTTGTGCCCAGGGAGCCAAACCATTAATATTTTGGGTTCAGTTCTGATTCAGTGTCATTTGCAATTGAAGTTATTCCAGTTTGGGTCTGGTAAAGGCCAATAAAGGTTTAATAGCTATTTTGGCACACAAAACCAATCCAGTTCCAGTTGACAAGAGAAAATTTAAATTTAAGGCACATTATTTGAAATGCTCCTTTGCACAGTGGGATGGAGCAAGCTAATACTCTAAAACTGTTGTAATATGCATGCATATTACAACAGTTTTATGCATGCAACTGTTGTTGCATGCATAAAACAACCCACCCCAAGTACTTAATAAAGGCTTATTTTATTTGCTACTGTAATTTTAATTGTACAATTAGAGACATGTGTAATAAGTGAAGAAGCAACAAAATCAATCTGAAAAGAAAAGAAAGAACTTGGTAAATAATCACAGAACTGTCATCTTAATCATGATGGATATAACTGTAACCATTGGGTCACCACAGTAAACTGTCATCTGGAGTAGTATGCTGGGCATCACAGTTTCTGTTCCCTACTTATACAATCAAGCTGTTACATCCTTAGTAAATGTCTCTAACTACAAATAAAAATGACTAGTGTCTTATCTTGTAAAGCCAAGAGCTGGCCAGTAGTGCAAATGTGAAGAGCCAATGGTTAGGGGGAAATATACCTAGCTATTCCTGGAAACTAATTTGTCTTTAGTTTTTCTGGAGCTCATTTTGGCAAATGTACAACAAAGGAGATAGTTAATTGATGGTTGTTGCCAAGACACTATTATGTACCAACAGTAAATTGGGACCACTTACTTAACTACAGTACATCTCAGTCTCTTTTCTAAATCACAGTATGAACTAAAATCAAACTTAATCAAGAAGTAGATTCTGTTCTCACAAATACAAACACGAGCTCACTAATTTCTGTGTTTTGACACAACAGGACTATCAGAAAATGTACACACAAGAAGACATAGGCCAAGCAATTCAAAAAGGAGACACCCAGCCCTAACTACAGCACCTACTTGAATGAAAAGGGGTCGAGGGGTCAGAATCAAACACACTGCAGACGTCTGTAGTGCTGGAAGTGGCGGATGGAGGAGGCGGGGTGAGTGGTGTTCTTGGAGAGTTTGGTGCAGAAGCTGCACTCTCTGTTTCACTCTCAGGGACACGACTGTAACTGATTTTTCTTGGCTCCTGTTGCAGAGGTGTAGGATGCCTCATGGTGCCTGGTCTTGGGTTTGATGGACGAATACCCGGAGATTTGAGAGAATAGTTGTACTTTTTGGGCTGCAAGGACAACCAAACCAATATTCATAACACAGTAAATTTCAACATTTTTAATGTATTACTTTCCATTTGTTTCTCTTAAAACAATTAATTTTGTGTAGCTCTACAAGTTGACCAAAGAACACAACTGTGATTTATAGCTCATGCTTAAGAATAAAGTCTGAATACTTACAAATCTTGGGGGTGGCTTGACATTACGCGGCTCTATTTCTAGGGACTTGTTGTAAAGGGAATCAGCGAATTCTTTTTCCAGGCTGTTTCCCATTGGATTCAGATTTTCAAAAAATTTCTGAAACCCAAACATTCAGAAAGATTACAATGCAGCAGGCAATACATGCAATGTCTTCACCAGCAGGGAAGCAGCCTGCCCTCAACAAAAGCGTCCAAGGAACGTGATCTCCTCCTAGTTGGAGAACTCTGTGGGGGTCCCAACATGTGAATCTCTGTGCGATAGGTGGATTAATAGCTCCCTCTAAAGATGAGGGTGAGAGTCAAGGGATCCGGAGCCCTTTTTGCTCAGGACCTATGGCAATCTAGTCGGCCACCTGAATGTATCTGGGCATAAACCTTTATCTCTAGATGTAAATGTAAGTACATATTCTGAATGCATGACGAAACATATGCTCCTGCTTTAAAATTCATATCAATTTCCCTTTCATAGCAATAAGCAATAGGACATTTTTCAATTAAAAAAATGGAGAACGAAGTACGTTTTGACTCTCATTATAAATGGCAGATATGCAGGTTGCTTACCTGTAACCGTAGTTCTTCGAGTGGTCATCTGTGCAGTCACACACTATGGGCTCGTGCTGGCGCCGAGCCTTGTTCCGGAAACTTCTAAAGCCTAGACTCTTGGCGGGAACCCCTCCCCCCACCGTCCTATCGCGCATGCTCGGGTTCCCGCCTACCTCAGTTCTATGAGACCGAATTTGCCTCGCGAACGAGATAAGAAGAACGATAATGAACATATATCTATACGTATATACATATACATAAGGGGATGAGCAATGCATGTAGTGTATCGTCCCTATGACCTTTGGCTTAGCGAGGTCAAGAGGGGACGGTGGGTGGGTTGTGTGACTGCACAGATGACCACTCGAAGAACTACGGTTACAGGTAAGCAACTTGCATTTCTTCTTCGTGGTCTCTGTGCATCACACACTATGAGCGAATAGCAAGCAAGCACTTACCGGAGGAGGGTTGAGCTCGCTGAGCAGCTACTGGAGCACCGAGGATAATACAGCTCGGCCAAACGAGGCGTCATCTCTGGCCCTGACGTCCAGTTTGTAGTGTGAGATGAACGTAGAAGGGTTCGACCAAGTTGCAGCCCTGCAGAGTTCAGGGATGGAGATTTCACGATCCAGGGCAGTAGAGGTCAAGAGCGTGTGGAGTGGGCCTTAAGGGTGTCCGGAGGGTCTCTCCAAGCTAGTTGGTATGCTAATGAAATAGTGTAGACTACCCATTTTGCAAATCTCTGGGTAGATACGGGGTGACCTTTAGTCTTCCCCCGTAGCAAATGAACAACCTATCTGACTTACGGAATGGCGCAGATCTGGTCCTGTAGAAAGCCAATGCCCACCTAACATCAAGAGAGTGCAGTTTGGTGCCAATAGGGCCTGTAGATGTTTGAAAGAAAGTAGGCAGTACTATGTTTTGACTGACATGAAAATTGGTTACGACCTTGGGGCGAAAAGACGGTCCCGGTCGTAGGACCACCCTATCACGAAAAAATTGGGTGTAGGGAGGGTCCGCCATAAGGGCACATAGTTCCGAGCTTCTTCTCGCCAAGGTAATGGCTACGAGGAAGGCAACCTTAAAAGTCAGCAGGCTCATGTCGATAGTCGCAAGCAGTTCGAACGGCTTGGAAGTCAGAGCTGCCAACACCACTGACAAACTCCATTGTGGTACCATGGAGCGTATAGGTGGGTGTAGGTTACGTAGTCCCTTAAGAAAACACTTTGACAGAGGGTGTGTGAAAACCGAGAAATTTTGGATTAGTTCGTGTTTTGCAGAGATAGCGGCCAGGTAGACTTTAATGGAAGAAGTCTTTAGACCTCCTTTGTAAAGTGAGTGTAGGAAGGAGAGGATGCCCGAGATCCCGCATGACCTCGGATCAAGGCCTCTGTCAGAGGTAAATTTTGAGAATTTGGACCACTTCCTGTCATATGAAGATCGAGTCGCGGGTTTTCTCGCCTCCCTCAGGATCGCCTGCACTGCCAGAGGGAGGTCTAACTCCTGCCAGTTGGTTGGATTCGCCAAGCCGTGAGCTTCAGTTTGCGGAGGTCTGGATGGAGGACTAGGCCGTGGTCCATGGAGATCAGCCGCGGGTGCATCGGTAGGTGGTAATACAACCCTTTGGACAGGCGGAGCAGTGGGGCGAACCACGCTTGTCGGGGCCACCACGGGGCGATGAGGATTACGCTTGTTCCTTGTCGCTGTAAGGTCGCGACTACCTTGGCTACCAGTGGGAAGGGGGGGGAAGGTGTAAACTAGTCCTGCCCCCCCATGGCGTGTTGAACGCGTCCTGTAGGGATCAGATGCCCAGTCCCGCCCTCGTGCAGAAGGCGTCGCAGACCGCGTTGTCTGTTGATGCAAAGAGGTCGATGTGGGGTGTCCCCCATTTGGCGAAGAGGTGCGATAGGGTCTTGTGGCACATGGCCCACTCGTGAGTGTCCTGAAATTGCCGGCTGAGCGTGTCCGCCTGAACGTTCTCCAACCCCGCTATATGAATGGCTGACAGGCGTATCTCGTGCATAATCGCCCAATGGAAGATTTGGAGTGTCAGGTGGAGGAGTGACGGTGATCTGGTGCCCCCTTCCTTGTTGATGTACCAGACGACGGATGTGTTGTCTGATACCACTCTGACGTGGTGACCAACGAGGTAGTGCTTGAAGGTTTTTAAGGCCTTCTGGACCGCTAGAAACTCCAACTTGTTTATATGAAGAGCCAGTTCCTGGCGAGACCATTTCCCGTGTTGTCAGATGGTCACAGTGCGCTCCCCACCCTAGTAGTGTCGCGTCTGATGTGAGCGTGCGGGTCGGACCGCGGTCTACAAATGGGAGTCCTTTCCCCAAGTTGTGTTGGATGGTCCACCACCGGAGCGAAGGACGAAGATTCTGTGGAATGCTGAGTTTGACCCAATTCGGTGTCTTGGTTGGGTCGTAGTTCCTGAGGAGAAACTGTTGCAGAGGACGCATCCTGAGTCGTGCCCACCTGACCGTGTGTACTGATGAGGCCATCAGGCCCAGCAGTCTCTGTAGAGTCAGTGCCTTGGCAGCTGTTGATTTGAGCATGTGCTGAGAGAGCTGCTGAATTTTTATCATCCTTTCTTCTGGAAGGAATGCCCTTCCGATCGTGGAGACTAATAGGACTCCAATAAACTGGATTGACTGCGTAGGTTTGAAAACCGATTTTTCGTGGTTTATTACTAAGCCTAAATTCTGTAAGAGGTTTGTAGTTGTGGTCACGTCCCTTTCCGCCTGTGTGCAGGAGGGGGAGAGAATCAGCCAGTCGTCGAGGTAGGGGTACAGTTCTACCACCACTGAGCGGAGGAAGGCACAGACCACTGCCATGCACTTTGTGAACACCCTTGGTGCTGTCTTTAGGCCGAAGGGGAGGACAGTGAATTGATAGGCCTCCTGGCCTATCGTGAACCTGAGAAAGCGATGGTGAGACCTGTGGATGGGAATATGAAAATATGCGTCCTTGAGGTCTATGAGGGTGAACCACCTGTTGCGTCTGAGAAGTGGTATGATGACAGATAATGTGGTCATGCGGAATTTTTTGGTGGGAATGAAGTCCTTGAGGTCTCTCAGGTCCAAGATGGGGCGGAGGCCGCCATCCTGTTTCGGGACGGTGAAGTATCGGGAATAGAACCCGGTTGCCGCTGCAGAATAACCCACGGGGGTAATGGCCCCTTTTTGGAGCAGGGTGGCCACCTCCTGATGTAGGATCTCTGATGGTGGCGTGTGTTTTACGCCGCTGGGTGGAGGGGGAGAGGTGAACTCTATAAGATATCTGCTCTTGATTATTTGCAGGACCCACTTGTCCGATGTTATCTGGGTCCACTCCTGAAGAAAGGGCTGCAATCTGTGGCCGAATGTCGTGTGCGGAGGGGGAGTGACCAGGGAAGAGTCAAATGTGCTGCTTCTGCGATGCGTCAGGGCGCCCACGTTGTTGCCGGAAGCGGCCCTGTGGATAGCCTCTTCTCTGTTGAAAAGCTGTTTGTGTTGGAGCCGATTGAAATCGTTGCTGTCAATGTTGTGATTGTCGTGGTTGGTATGGTTGTTGTCGACCCCATCGGCGTGGGCGGTACTGATAGGAAGTTGATGGTTGGTAGAATCCCATCTTCTTAGCCATAGTCTTCGCCTTCTGTATAGTGTCCATAGTCGAATCAGTGGACGCGTTGAAGTGGCCTTCCCCATCGAAAGGAAGGTCCTCGATTCTGGATTTGGATTCTTGCAGCAAGTTGGAGGACCTCAGCCAAGCATGTCGCCTCAGGGCGATAGCGGCGACCATGGCTTTGGATAAACAGTCCATTTGGTGTCTCGCAGTAGTTAACTCATGCTTGGCTAGGGATGTCGCCTCCTGCTGAAAAACTTGCGCTGTGTCACGGATCTCGTCTGGTAGATGGGCATGAAGAGAGGACACCTTGTCCCATAAGAAAAGATGGTATCGGGCCATCATGGCCTGGTAGTTTGCGAGCTTCATAGCCAGTGCGGTAGAGGAGTATACTCTGCGGCCGAAAGTGTCCAGCTTTCTCCCCTTCTTGTCAACAGGGGCGGAGAGCGACTTTGAGGATCTGCCCTGGGCTGATTCCACTATCACCGAGTTGGGTTTGGGATGGGTTAGCAAGAAAACGGCATCCTTCTCCTGTATCTTGTACAATGAGTCCAGGCATTTGGAAACCGGGCCCATGGTGGCCGGGTTCTTCCAGAATTCTTGCGTGGTGTGTAAGAGGATTGGAATCAAAGGCATGGCTAGAGTAGGTGATGAGTCTCCATACATTATATTGTAGATGTTGTCTACGCACTGCTCCATGGGCTGTTGGGACTCCCCTCCAAGTGATTGAGGCATGCATAGCATCTGCTCTGTAAAAGAGGCAACCTCTACAGACGGGGAAGCCCTCTTGTCGGGTCCTACGTTGTCGTCCGGGGATGGAACAGAGGGTGGCACTTCAGCCGATGATGACGAGTCCGACACGTAGTCTTCCGCCGATTGCGGGGACACTGGGGCCTCAATACCCAGAGGTATGGCCAGAGCCGGAGAAGTCATTGATACCGATGCCTCCCGCGGTGGGACTGAAACCGTGGCGGACGGAGGAAGCCTCGGTGGAAGCAGTGGCACGAAGGTGCCTTCTTCTCTGAGCCGTTTCCCCGTGTAGGGGTCGAAGATGAAGCTCTGTCTGTGGCCGGACTGTGTAGTCGAACAAGGTTGGGATGCCCAGGATCCCACTGAGTGGTCCAAGAAGCGGTCCCAATCCCGTGATGGTGTAGCCGACCGGGATCGGTATCGGTGGTCTGTCGAAGCGCCTTTCGACTCCAGCGACGGAGCCAACGACATTCGTGGGGACAGCGGATCGAATGGACGCTCCTCCGGTGTCGGGGCCGGAGGCGACATCGATAGATGTAGCATAGACACCGTTGAGGATCAGACGTCCTTTTCCCGGTGTGGCGATGGCACGAGTCGTGGCTTGCTCGGTGCCAAAGGAGCCTTCGGTAGCGTGGCTGCGCGCCGGGTAGACGGTGCCGATGGAGGGACTGGCGTCGGTAGGTAGGTCGGCCGCGAGAGCGGTATCGACACCGAGGCCGGCGGCGACGGCATTGTGCGGGCCATCGGTACCGGCGATCTTGTCAGTACCGAGGACGATCCCGGACGGGGCGGTACCGAGGCTATTAGCACTTTCCTCGGGTTCTCCCCCTTCGTTTTGGAGGTTTTTGGCGGACCTTTTGCCTTGTCCCTTTTCTTTCGAGAGCCCTCCTCCGGAGGGATCGTGGCTGTTTTGTGCCTTTTTGCCTTAACCCCTTCGGTAGTGGGGGAGGCCATAGTCTTACGAAGGCGATCCCTCTGTCCCTCCACCGGGGGGGCGGTGCACAATGGCGGAGGCCATGTCCGAAGAGCGAGCCGGGGTATCCACCGTCTCCAACGCTTTCCTCCACAGGAGCGCTCGCAATTTGTTTGCCCGGTTTTTACGGGTTTGTCTTGAAAAATTCATGCAGTGTGTGCAAGCGTCCACTACATGTGCCTCGCCGAGGCAAAGTAGGCACCAGGAGTGGCCATCCAAAAGGGTCAGTTTAGCACGGCACGAAGTACAGGACTTAAAGAGGGCTGTTTGTGCCATGGTGTGCCCGAGGCCGGGGAGAACAACGGGGGTGGGGGGTGAAAGAGGGCACGAAGGTAAGGGTGAACTATTCGAGAGAAAAATGAATAATAATATATATATATATTTTGTCCTAGAGACGAGAGGAAAGAAGCAAGGGTAACGAAAGAAGGAGAGAGAGTCTAAGCTAACTATCTAAGGGCATACGAACGAGAAAAATACGATGAGAAGCAGCACGGCGGTCGAAAAAGAACTGAGGTAGGTGGGAACCCGAGCATGCGCAATAGGACGGTGGGGGGAGGGGTTCCCGCCAAGAGTCTAGGCTTTAGAAGTTTCCGGAACGAGGCTCGGCGCCGGCGCGAGCCCATAGTGTGTGATGCACAGAGACCACGAAGAAGAACTGTTAAACAGGAAAGCCAAATGAAAATAATACATATTTGATCAGGATGTAATCGAGAAGTTTACTAGGGAAATAAAAGGACTATGGAGGTGGGAATCATTCTAAGTACCATTTCCTTAAATCAAGGATTCTGCTGAAAATATATATATCCAGTAACAATTAAATCAGCACCAGTTGCTGGTGAGCAAAGGGACTTTGATCTGCTTCTGTTGCCGATGATGTCCAACAAAACCTGATCCTTATTGTGTAAAAAGTATTACTTACCCTGATGTCAGGTTCTACTCTTAGGCAGTATGGCTGGTTTTGGTACTGTTGGATCTCCCCTGTTATCTCTGCCACCTTCCTCCGTTTGCTAAAATTAATAAGCTCTTTTCCAAGGCGTTTTAGAAATTCAGGATTGCCTTCTTCTGTTTTCAAGATGTTTGTTAAATAAATCCCTAAAATTAACATGCAAAAATGCACCATATGAAACTGTTCTGGTATTTCATTTGAAACCAGAGTTATGATTAGAGGCACAAAGATTTTGAGAAGGTTAAAATACACACACTGACAATTTCTAAAGAGCCAACTAAGAGAGTTCTAATTCCCACTGCTCCAATTAGGTGAGGCTCCCTCCAGCCTTTTCTCAGAGAACACTGGCACCAAGATCCAAGATCAGCTCTCCTTGCAACACACAGCCAGCAAACCAAGGCCCTGGGTAATGGCTGAAGGGTGGTAGCGAAGGGCATCACCAAGCCACTCCAGCAATAAGCTGCACTTTATGCTGCCTTCCTCTGTGCCCAACACCTCTTCCTCTTTCAGATCTCCATGTTGCCCTACCCTCATATGACACTCCTGCTTAAATCCTTACACTGACTTCTTGTCTGCTCCTGAATCAAGCACAGCCACAGGCTCCTTCTCTTTACATTCAAAGTCCTCCAGGTCTTATCCCCCTGTTCTCTCTATCTCTAATAAATGCCTTTATATCACTGCCTGAGACTTTTGCTCCTCCAACCCCAGACCATTCCATCTGATCCAGCCCACTGTCAGAGTACAGTCAGAAAATATCATCCTTCATGATAGCGCTGAGCTGAAAACCATGTAAAATTTTAGAGTATTTCCTTTATCTCACTTTTAACCATTGGTCTAATCTCTGGTTCAGCTTGTGCTACAAAGTACACTACACTAACATGCAATGTTTCTAAACAAGTTAAAACCTCAAAAATCAGACCAACAGTTGCCACTAAAATAGGGTAATAGTGGCTTCTTTGATAACGATACTGTTGGAGCAAAGTTTGATATGTCTGGCTATTTCAGCCAAGAGCAAACACCAACCATACATTTAAGAAACTATTATTTTCCACTTCTTACTGACTCTGCAGCTTATTAAGCAGAAACATCTGTGATTTTGTTTTCATTAACATTAAAATCATACTTACCAAAGAAAGGCACACATGGAGGATTAATAGACCTGAGTTTTGCCAAGTATTTCTTATGGTGATCTTCACTCAGTTCATGAGCTTCTTCAAAAATCTTTTTCTGGCGGCTTGGGATTTGCTGAAGATATACAGAGAAAGCTGGGAATATATTTTGCTCGAACAGCAAAGCACATGTGATGATCACAAATTTGGGTTGGCTACCAAGGCCAGCCAAAATGTGTGGATTCCTTTGCAAGGGTTCATTCTGTCCACCCTCCTTATACATTGTAGTGCTTTCTACATGGGAGAATCTGTACTGTACTGAAGTAGAATTAGGACTTGCCCCTTTATATTTTTCTAATGCTCTGTTAATTTCAGCATCTCTTTCCCATGGAGAGAAAAAAGTAATGATTGCTTAATACAATGCTTTTCCATCACGGAGATAATCTCAGTGTAGGGAAAAAATATGCAATCTCCCAATTGTGAATCAATGCCCAAATGAACCTGGGCAAAAAAAAGGAACCACTGGTAGCTGCTTGTCCTGCATAAGTGGGACAAAAGAAACATTCATATTGCACTTTGCATGTATTTCAACCTAATCCTTAGATAATTTCTATGTAAAGAAAAATATGTTCATCAGCCTTCCCAGTGGTCAGGTTGAACATACATACAGGTTCCTTTAGAAGAAATATATGTCCTTTCAAATGTATTTTATATACCAAGGATTAAAACCATCAGTCTGTAGATCTACATTTGACTTACTTCAAAGGTATGATCCAGTCTGTAAATAGGTGCAGAGTTCATAGCACTGACAACCTCAAGAACACCATTAAAATTATTGAGTTCTTGAAAAACTTGCAAGATCTCAATTATCCGGCACACAACAATTACTCTTTCCTCTAGGTTTTCTGTTTCTACGATGCATCTAAACGTACAAAATGAACATATAAGTTTCTTATTTGATTATCAGTAGGATAACACTAAAAAGCAACAATACATTCAAAAGCATTTTTTCTTGAAAAGTATCACCTCAGCCACTGTTTTCCAAATATCTAATTGCTGAAGCCAATTCTTTTCTGAATTATTCTTATAATAAGAAATTATTCTTTTTTCCAGAATACACTAGGTCCACACATGTCATCATGATCATCATCATCCACTATTACATTTCTATATTGCCCAATTGTCAAAGCTCTTTGGACAGATCACACAATTAAAACCATAAACACAGCACAATCAATTTATGTAATGTCCTTTGTGTAATGTCTCACAACACACAATTTGGGAATGACTTATTCAACTTAACATCACTGCATAACTGTTTCAGTTATTAGAATATGTACAGATGAGAACATTAGTAACAAAAGTTCCTTGGGTGCTTAATTCACATTCTGGAATTCTAATATTTTGCCAAGCTGCACCTCAGGAACCACGTGAGTACCAATACTGAGAAGATCTCAGAATCAAAAAAATTAAAACAACTTACTTTTCAAACCACAAGGTAAGATTAGTCGTATGTCGTATCATCTTGAGCAGGTTAGGAGAATTGATTTCTTTATCTTCTTTTGTCCATACACTTCCAACTAGCTCTGATGGCTGCACAGCTCTACAAAACATATATAGAAATCAAAGTGAAAACGCAAAGCTAACTGTTCTTTTATCATCAATGAAGCTACCATCCACAATTAAGTTATCGCAAATAGCTTGCACTTTTGACCAATAATTCTGAATTAAAACAAAAAAAATCAAGGTACTGGTTTGCCTGTTTGCATTGTACAATGCAATGGTTTGTATCCAAGAGTGTCTATCTGCCAGTGAAATGGACACCACTGATGGAATGGATCCCCCTCCCCTAAATCTGCTCTGGAGGGTAAAGGGCCCACCTGGAGATTTATAGCATAGGAGTGCAGAGGGAGATGAGATGAAGGGGAAGTTGCAGTGCATGAGTAGACATCCACTCACACAATGTTGGATGGAACTCAACTGTGTTCATATTTTCTTTAATAACCAATTCTCTCCACCTCCAGTACATAGTGTAGCTTCAGCTACTGGGCGGTATAAAAATGCAATAAATAAATAAATGCTTCTTAAAAAACCCATAAAACTTACAAAATTCTGTTTTATAACACAATTTTATATACTAAGGGTTTTTCAGAGGAACAAAGACTACCTGTAAAGTTCAGATTCAAGTAGAGTGAGCTGTCGAGCAATTTCTATTGGATGTAAAGTGAGCAAGTCAAAGAAATCAGTGTTTCCTGGCCTGCTTATATGCCACTCAATTGGAGGAGGTGAGCTTTCAAAAGTAATATTGTGACTTGGCCCAATGGCTTGTGCTTGCTTTTTCCTATGGATTATCTTTGTGATTGACTCCACCCATTTCTTCATAGCTTTACCTGAGAAGGAAAAGGAAAATATGTTTTAGCATTATGGATACCTAGGCACTAGCAAAGTTCCAATAACAGAAACCCATTGGGCAGTATCCAATTGGGGCCTACCACATGTGGCCAGCCCCACCAGTTCCAGTCTGCGCACAGAAGGCCCCGGTCCGCAAGTGGCCTCTATCGCTTGAGCAATATGATATCGCACTTCTGGGGGCAGACCCTGAAACAAGCAGAAATGCTTGTTTCTGGAAGGGGCACGGTTCCTGTAACCTCCCTGCTTGCAGAAATGAGCATTTCTGGTCATTTGGGGGCTGAGAGCAGCAGGAGGAAAGAACCTGGGAGGAGAGGAGAAATTTGGGGTGTGTGTGTGTGGAGGAGGAGCAGAGCAATCCTGAGCAAGGAGGGGAAGGGAGGAAGGAAATCCTGGGAGGGGGGAAGAAAGAGAAGGGAGGGAAGCCCAGGCAAAGCCTGGGAAATTGTGTCCACCTCACTTTCAGCAATTTGTGATGTTGTCTGTGAACACTTTTTCAACATATCAAATGGGGCCATGGGCCCATAAAAGTTTACCACCTCTGACCTGACATTATGCACACTGCATTTGGTATGATGCACTCAGATTCTAGGCCAGTTCTACAGGACCATTAGCAGCTTATTTTCCAGCAGAAAAGAGCTGGGGCTGCAGAGAGAAGAGGTCCCCCCTCACCCCTTGTAGTTTGTGCTCCAGAAGGATTTAGGAACACAGAAAAGTAGATGTCAGATACCTGCAAACATGAGTATCCTGGGCAAGTGTGATTACATTATCTAGAAACAGTTTTCTATCTATTTCCTTAGATGAGCCCTGACCCTTATTTTAGTATTTTGATTTTACGAACCTCTATCATGTTGTCTTCTGTGGTTCCTACCAAGGACGTTTCATTCCTAGAATGTCCCAGTGCTTCCTAAGAAGCACTGATAAAGCATCAATCAGTTTGGGATGGTTGGGGTGTGGAGCAGGCTGCAGCCTCCCTCCTCCCCCGCAAACTCCACACATCAAACCCTGTGCATGTGACAACACATGCAGTGTGTGCAATTTGTATGTGAACGTGTGGCCCCTATCACCTGACACCTGATGCGACCCTCAGGGGCCAAAAAGACTGCACCCATGCTTTAGGCATATGCTTTATTGCAGATTATGTGGAGGTGGACTGGCATTTCAATTTGAGGTTCCATTGCTTTAACATGATTTTCTACAGCTGTACGAGGTTTCAATGGAGTATATGATGGCTGACAAATATAACCCACAAGACACAATTACTAAAAGAGTTTATAAGGAAACAAAACAGATCATATTAGATATTTGCTGTAATTAAGTACCTCTGACTGTGCCAATGAATTCTTCCAGTCGTTGCAGAAGATCTACATCTCTTTCAAAATCATAAAAGTGATGTTCCACCCAGTGTCGGCATACATTTAATACTCTACAACATTAAGAGAGATTTTAAAATCTTTGAGGTTAAGGCTTATTCAATATATTTTTGACAACAACTATCAGAGATGCAATTTTCTAATCCCATCTAACTGCACTGAATCACCAATTCCAAACTGACAGCTATATTTTAGAAGCTAAAAAAAGCCCAGGATACATGATGGAAAGAGCATTTACAAAAGCCTTATTCAGGCATTTGACTTATACTTTAAGCAAATATGTGAGCTGGGAGTGGGGCCATGCAAGGAGTTCCACCCCCAACATTGCAAGTCACGGAGCTCCTCCCCTTGGTGATAGTGTATACAGCACAAATATCTGCAGAGAGTGGGCTCTGTTTATACAGCCATACATACAGAGGCTTCCTCTCTGAAGACATTCACATTGTAGTTGCTAACATCAGGGGGAGGGGATATGTGATATGCACAATGGCAAGGGCGGAGCTACTCGTTTCCCTGCTTGCATGTTTACTTAAATGGTAAACTGACTATCTGAATAGGGATATACTAAAGCTGCAATCTAATTGCTCCCATGTATGTTGGGCCTGGGGGAGATGATAGATTTTTTTTTTAAAAGCTGCAGCCCTTCATGCCATACAAAGGTACAAGGGGCTCACGGAAGGAAGGAGAGGCTGCAAAGCTTGGGTGCAAGCATGGGATACTGCACACAGTCCCTTGAATCCAAGGCACTGGTAGATCTATATAAGGTGTAGTTTTACATTTTCAATAACTCTGTCATGACACTATCTTTGAACTACCAAATTTTACAATAGGTGTCATCTGAAGCACACTTGGACAGAAAACGTTTACATGTCTAGAATACTTACCGCAGCTGAACAGGTTGTATATATTCTTTTCTAAATCTTTTTAGCTCTGCACTAAGAGGCTGATCTCCATTTTCCATTGCTATACGGTCTGCTTCTGTTGGTTCAGGTTCTGGAATTTCAAATCTAATGTGGAGTGGTATAATGAAATTTAGTTGACTTAAGCATGCAGTTTAAGTGCTAGTTTACCCAGGTGAAAGAATAATTGCTACAAATAGTAAAGAGTAGGACCCGAATACTTAAGTCTCACAATGGCAGGAAAGGAAAGGCCCCAAGCCGCTACAGCATTCTGCGATTTCCAGTTTATGCAGGTACAATACCATAGGTATGGCTGCATAGAGGGCATAAGGAAGAACTACAAATTTGAAATTGAATATTACATGATAGCTTGAAGCAAACTAGTACCTTAATAGCTATTTTGCAAACACATTATCTGCTTAAACAGACATGAGTAAATGGGATGCATTTTGTGTGTTTTATACATTAAATACTTGACATTAAATATAGTTACATGCATAAACAAACCACACCCATTAAAAGCAGTCAAGTACTGTTATTTCATTTGACCAGTGCAGGTAAAGCACAGAAATGAGGAGTTGAAAGTTCAGCCCAAAATCAGGGAAATCATTTTAATATATTTTTGCCAAATTAACATCTTAGTTTTTCTTCAATACTGGTGATTACAAATCTGTAAGGCGAACTGGGATTTTCTAAACACTGGAAAATATCATCCTCCTCTCAGAGAGAAAAAAAATCATTTTGCCCAATGCATACCAAGGGATTTTAGCTGACCCCAGCTAAAACAAGAATTCTGCTTTTCCAACATACTGACAAGGTTAGGATGATTACGCTGGGGGAAGAAGCCATCATGGCTTCTCCCCCTGCTCCCGCACGTGCCATGTGCTTGACTGCCATTTTCATAATCCTCCACAATGCATGTTGGCATGTTGCCCAAACCCAGCACAGGGTGCAGCAGTGATGACCCATGATGTGCATGCAGTACAGGGTGGGTACGAAGCCATCCCTGCCACGCCACTTGCATCATGGGGGATTATGCAAATGGTGGTCGCATGCACAGCACGTGCGGGAGCAGGGGGAGAAGCCATGTTGGTTTCTTCTGGCTGCACGATCGTTTGAATGCACCCACTCTCTCCCTCTTTCATGGACACACACGTGATTTTGAAATTTCTATCTCCTCTGTAATTTTTGTAATAGTTCAAAATCCTACATACATAATGCAACTCTTTTAAAAGAGTAATGTACACTTCTTTACAAAGAATATAAAGGTTTAAAAACTCGTCACAGGAGAAGGGAAACAAAATCACAAGGCAGTATTTTAGAAAAATCCTCTTACCTTTCTATCAGGAGACTTAATAACTCCTGAGGCTTACAAAAAGATCTGTACGTTGTAAGAAATGTTCGAACAAAGTTGGGATCTAGGACAGAAAAAAATTCAGTACATTAAAGTGGGGACCTGATGCAAATATATATTTAAAAAGCACCTGTCCCTTAATCATGGTTGGAGGAACAGGAAAAATACATTGTTTCCTTGCAGATTTCTGTTCTTGAGGGCAAGAGGGTATTCAGTTGAGAGAATGTCATGCTTCTGGAACTGTGTAGGCAGATCTAACAAGCATTCCTTGAGAGTGTGATCTCTCCCTAGATCCCAAGTGAGGGACCAAGGCTGAAGCCTAAAAAGACTAAGAGAACAGTGTAAAAACAAAAACCATACTCAAAACCAGAGAACAAGTCTCTAAATGGAGGGACAGGCAATGCTTTTGGGCCCTTGGGCGGTAAAAATCTTGGGATTTCCCCTTTCTCCATATTCTCTTTTTTTGCTTCCCACTTCTCTGGATTCTCTGTTTTCTTGCCTCTTCCTTCACTTTTCTTGCCAGTTTTTGGCAAGGGAGTTTTGTCCCCAGCTCTATTAAAGTCAGTAGAGTGGTATCATTCCACTGCATTTAATAAAGGTAGGGAAAAGCGGCTTTGCAGGCGCACTGGGGAGTCTTGGAAGGTGCCACTGTTGCCTGATTCCTACTATAGTAGATTTCCTACAATTTCAGATATTGGAAAGAACACATCTGACTTGGGTAGTCCAAAAACCTCCTACCGGAATAGAAATTCAATAGTTCCCTTTCTTCTTTGTAGGTAGGACTGCATGTAACTCAGGATTCCTGAAAAGCAAGGCTTGAAGCTCAATACTTAATGGGTCCAATACCACTAATTCTATAGTGGTTGGTGACTTTTAGTTAACCTTAACTGTCATGGTTCCTCCAGAATGCAGCAAGGGAGAATCCAGGTTTACTGCACCACACATGGGGAAAGCAACTTGTAATCAGCCTAAACGTTGCTAGTTGTCTCTTCCCTGATTGACAAGGCTGGAAAGAGTGAGGTTTAGGAAAAGAGATGACTTCCAGCTAAGATATACAACCATTTTTAGTTTGTTGTTTACATTTCTCAGCTCTTTGAGGAGCTCTAAAAAGGCCTTCCCTAACCAAGCAGGGAATATAATTGAGGACTTAAGGAGAGGTCCTCCACCTTCTCACAAAAATAGTCTTTTCCCATATGTACCTGCCCGGACTCTAAGATCATCTTCAGCAGTCCTTCTCCAGGTGCCCCTGCCAAAAGAAGCAAGGCAGATGGCTACCAGGAAGAGGGCCTTTTCTGCTGTGGCACCCCAGTTGTGGAATGAGCTTCCTAAGGAGGTTCGCCTGGCGCTACATTGTGCCCTTTCCTGCATCAGGTGACAATCTCACCCCCCCCCCCCCCCAGTATTTTAGCATTTCAGTCTTTGCTTTCGTTGTTTTAAATCTGCCATCTCTGCATTACTGCTAGGTCTTACTCTGGTTGCACTTTTATTTATTTAAAGCATTTCTTGGCCACCTTTCAGGGCAGGAGCGTTCCCAAGGCGGCATACAACAATAAGACATATGTTGTATTTTATTTTGTGGTTTAAATTTTTTAGAACTGCCCAGAGAGCTTTGGCTATTGGGTTGTATAGAAATGTAATACATCAGGGTCAACCATAACTTCGATATGCTCCAACATGTGAGAGGCAGATTGGAAAAGAAGACAATCTCAAGGTCCATTCCTGATCAAGGCTAAAGAACAGTTGATACTTCTGCACAAGCACTAGGACAATGCATTTGCACAAGTTATAAATGCATTGTAAGTCACCATGTTGCAAATGAGCACACTTCAGTATGCTCATTTAAATATAAAGCTTGTGCCTTTCTATAAATTGATTTGTGTTTGTTTGGATGCTACTACACAGCAAGTGCATTTTACCTACCAGATTCTATATCTACAATTACTTCAAATAGCCAAGCAGTTGGGTTAAAAATATACACACATAGTTAGTCAGGATGTCTGTCTCTGTGATAAATCTCTCCTCAATACAGGCATTTTAAAAGCTAAAAGAACAACAATGTCTAAAAAAATCATAAATAACCATTCCTGAATGCCTTAAGAAAGGAAATGAACACGATGCTGACGCACAAGCATTCAACATATCAAAGCTTATAAATAGAACAGCTCAGCCCTACAAGAAAAAAAAGTTGAAAGCTCTTTCAAACGTGGAAGCACCAAACCAGGAAATGGAAAGGAATTTGTACCACTCACAGAACTCTGAGGAAAGCCAAGAGATATAAAAACATTATTCTCAAACAAGCCTCAGTAATACCAATATTGAACTCAAATGCCAGCATCTCAACCTTTGCACTTTTGCCCTATCAGAATTTGGTTGTTCTGAACCCATTTCCTATGATTTACACAAACTAGTTACCAACAAAACAACCCCTAGTACATTGGGTGGAATGAAGGAGAGGATGTATTAGATCTTCTCTACAAGGACAAGCTAGGCACATGCATGTACACCTCCCTCACCACATTTCTACCTACCATATGCAATAGGCAGAACCACTAAATCAAGGGCAGGAGGAGAATATTTATTTAATAAACCAGGATACGTACACGTTTTGTGCACCTGCACACAGTCCTTTTAGTCCTCCTTGGCTTCCAAATAAGCCAAGATTCGGAAGCCATGAATACTGGCTTGTCTGGAAGCTATTAACTGTATTTCCTGGTTTGGATGTAACAGGAAGCTATGGTTAACTGCAGCTTCCTAGTATGTTTTGCTGCTCACACAGAAGAGCAAAGTGGCAGCACAGAGTCTATGTGTGGCTGTACAAAGCTTGGGCATCCCTGACTTATTAAAGGTGCAATCCTATGTATGCTTAGACAGAAAAAAGTCCTACAACTCCCAGCATTCCCCCCAAGATTATCTGAACACTGATTCTCTTTTCTCTCCTTGTACTTTTCAGACTACTTGTAACCAGAAATCTCTTAACCAACACTGGGCAATACAATTCCAAAGTCCGATGAACCATAATGGGCTATGCTTCATTATATCCTAGGATATATGAGACTTTGTAAACTTGCATATGAAGTATAGAGAAATAACTATCGCAAGCTGGACAGTCTCAAGATTTCTTAGATAGAACCCATTGTTTCTTTACACTACCGACACTAAAGGTATTTTCATACAATAGCCAAAAAGTGTCTTCTAGCAGACCTCCAGTTCTTATTCTAGCAATCCACATTGTATAAATTGGAGCTCACATAAGCCTAGGCATAGGTAAAGGCCACTGGATTTTCAACCTCTATGTAGATCAGCCCCAAACAGTGTACAGTTATATTCAATTGTTTATAATTCAGCCAAACCACAACAGATGGCCAATGAACACACAAAAAGTATTTCTCCCAAGAGGAAACCTTCCTCCAGAATACTAACTTCCTGCTCCCACCCATTTATGTGCAAGTGTTGTTCAACACAATGTAACAAAAATATTCAAAGAGAAAATAGTTTATTTTCAAGTAATGCTTGAATTTTCTTACAAGCATAATACAAGATTATATTTACATTTAGGGGCTTACATTATGGGCTTATTTTGAGATATCTGTCAAGGAAAAGCATCTCGCTATTTGATAGAGAAAAACATGCTCAGTTCTAGAACTGAGCCACAAAGACTTCTGGTAGCACCTGGGTTTGAGACATGCCTCTAGGTGAAATCAAGAACAAAGTGTCCTTTGCTACAAAAGTTTAGGTAGTGATCAAAGATTCAAAATTGTCCAGAAACTGAATCCCCTTTCTTGACTGCCTGGCTTTCAACCAAGGACAAAGTATTTGCCTTGGCAACTTTCATTGTTTGCAGGAGGCTTTTGGAAGACTTGTGGAGAGTCCATAAGTCACTTGTCGGAGGCCCTACCCCAGTATTTTCTTGGAGTGAAATTAGGCAGTCTTCAACTCTTCCAAAATTAGCCCACAAGGCAATGTGACAGCCATCACTTGCCATATCACATTGCCACAGGGTTACGTGAATACTTCATGAAGAAGACATTGGCACCAACCAATTTCACCACACTCATGTGGTACTCCTGCTGTGGGGGCCCACAACTCCTTATTCATTAGGTTTTGCCACATTTTGCAGTCATCTCCACCAATGACCATTCCACTACACCCAAACGGTGGACATGCTAGGTAGCAATACAGGACTGACCCAAGATGCAGAGGACTAGTTAACAACTTCTGCACAACGTAAGTTAGGCATGGAGAACCTCTGGCTTGCGGGAGTTTCTCATCCAGCCCCACCAGCTTCTTTCCCAAACTCTGCCCCCTCTCCTGATAGGGAAAATTTATTATCTTAGATCAGCAACTGATAGGAGATAAAAACTTTCCCCTGTGGAGCACTGAAAATGGCTCCCTTTCTTGTGCTCAGTTCATATTTCCGAGCATAAGGGCTTCTCCCTGTAGAGGAAAGGGGGTGGGACCTGGGGAGAAAGTTGCTGAGTGATTCAGTTCTGCTTACTTCGGAGGTTTGTCCTGATTGCTTCTGAGTAGATATAAAGAGGTTTTTTCTGTTTACTTGTGAGCAGACACGCTGCTCATGCTTACTTCTGAGTAGATATGCAGAGGCTTGGTATTTGGGATGCTATCTGGAAGTATTGCAGAGTGATTCAGTCCTGCTTACTTTTGAGCAAACATGCAGAGGCCTGTCTTGCTTACTTTGGAGTAGACATGCAGAGGCTTGTCTGGCTTACTACTGAGTAGGCTTAAAATGGGTAAGAATCAGTCTTCGCCCTGCCTTTGACCATACCCAGAAATGGAATGTGGCCACCTGAGACTTTTGCCAGATTGGAATTTGGCCCTTGGACTGGAAATATTCCTACCCTTGACATAAATAGTAAAAAGAGAAAGCATGCTGGAAGAATAAGCAAGGGAAAGCATTACCATCCAAGGGCAGAATCAAATGAGGCGCTTATGCCCTGCCGATTATCTTACGCACTGCCAACTGCACTGCACAAATGGCCCTCACTGTTTGCCCAATGGCAATTTAGCACTTCCAGGGAAACCCAAAATGAGCTGAAACATTTGTTTCTGGAAGGAGGCAGGTTGGTGGAGCTCCACCGACCTGTCACCTTCCAGAAACCAGTGTTTCTGCTCATTTTGGGGCTTTCCCTGGGAAATCTCCCATGCATAAGTGGTGGGTCCCACTTGCACAACAGAATTGGTAGGTCCCACCGCTTGCGGAAAGGAATTGGCGTGGCAGAAAGGAATTGGCAGGGATGCAAGCGGCCTGTTGTATTCTTAGCCTGCATATGCATGGAAGCTTCCTGTTTGGCATTTTAAAAGAAACTGAAGCATGGGAAAAAACTGAAAAGGTAGATACATTTTCTCATAGGAACTCCACAGGGCTGTGTCTAGGCTGACCATATGAAAAGGAGGACAGGGCTCATGTAACTTTAACAGTTGCAGAGAAAAGGGAATTTCAGCCAGTGTCATTTGTATGCAATTAGTTCCTGGTGAAATTCCCTCTTCATCACAACAGTTAAAGTTGCAGGCACTATACTAGAGTGACCATATACAAAAGAAGGCAGGACCCTTGCAACTTTAACTGTTGTAATGAAGAGGGAATCTCACCAGGTACGAATTGCATACAAACGATGCCGGCTGAAATTGCCTTTTCTCTACAACTGTTAAAGTTACATGAGCCCTGTCCTCCTTTTCATATGGTCAACCTAGTACATGCAGCAATTCAGGAGGAATGGATAATATGGTCGTGGGTACAGAATTCAGCTTCCTGAAAATCTCAGGTTTAAAAGCTAAATTCTGGTCCTTGTGACTACAAAGGAATGTTTAGACGTATGCATGCAGAAGCCAGAGAAATGGCTGAATAAGGTTTTTGTAGATGGATGGGGAAGGGAATAAGAATCCTTGCCTATCCTATATCCAGCAAATCATAATACATTATTCAGTTTTATACTAAAATAATGCAAATATGAGTGCTGCATAATTATACATGTCATGAAAATCATGTTTTTTTAAAAAAATCCAGATTTCAATAGTCTGGGCTCATTTTAGTATGGAGTAAACACAGCTCTGGATATCCTTGTGGAATATCACAAATACTGCCTCATCAGTACTGTTCCTGTAATAGCAAGCACCGTGCTCTTAACAGCAAGGTGAAGGGAAGGATCTTATATAATATTCTGAACTCAAATTTCTATGGAATTAACTTCATTCGCTGAAACAGGACTTGGTCATCAAAAGGTAGCTTGAAAAATGGTATACTAAGCCAGACTATTTGCTCATGAGCATACCCTCACCACTCAAAAATGCACCATGCTTTAACACTCTTAGGATCAAACTGTTTCTCAACTATATCCTGTAAAGTGGAATCGTCTTTAGGGAAGGTGCACACTCAACAAATTTTTAATAGAATTAAAAACAAACAATAATTGGTAAACAAAGCACAAAAA
The DNA here is from genome assembly GCA_029215795.1 of Anniella stebbinsi. Lineage (NCBI taxonomy): Eukaryota > Metazoa > Chordata > Lepidosauria > Squamata > Anniellidae > Anniella > Anniella stebbinsi. Next base: position 257,518,282 of record JARDYH010000003.1, on the reverse strand, counting down.
ATAGGAACTGGACCAACAGGATAGGAAGGCAAATGTCATGCTAACTAACTCTAGACATTTGCATATCAAATGTTTGCATATTTGATTCAAAACATAAACTCATGCATTAAAATTTTAAAGTATTATGTGCACTTCTGCAACTGACACTTTACAGCTTTCAGACAATCTGGCTGAAGTGATCCAAGAGATCAAATTTCTGTTTTTGATGAACTGACACTCCCATTAGAATCATTACAGAATATTAAACGTGAATAACCTCCCATCAGTTAGCATAGTCCATCCCACACTGCAAGTGTGTGGGTAGGAATAGAACAGTGTGAAAATTCCTTTTTTCATGAAGTATAATGGGGCTTCTCTGAAATTATCATCTCTGTAAGTAGTGTAGCAAACAGCAGCTGCTAAAAATTACAGGTGTGATAAATGAGTCCAGTGTTTATGCTTCTGGATATTTGTTTACAAACACAGCTTATAAGATCTATTTTTAACTGAGCATATTTCCCAAACGATTGCTGTATCACTATAGGATTGTATTAACTTAGTGTTCTTTGTTCTTTATATAAGAGTTAAATGATCTCATTTAATTCTTATATAAAGAACAAAGAACACTAAGTTAATACAATCCTATAGTGATACAGCAATCATTTGGGAAATATTTAAGTTGCTGGGCAGATGTAGTCATAATCATTAAGCAGTATTTCTTTAAAGGTTATCCCAAACAAACCACTAAAAGATGCTATGTCCCTTAGACCAGAAACTTTGTAACATCCTTCACCTATTCCACCCTGCTCTTCTGGGTATATAGAAGACAGCATAATAATAATAATAATAATAATAATAATAATAATAATAATAATAATAATAGTAATAATTTATTACACTTATATACCGCCCCATAGCTGAAGCTCTCTGGGCGGTTTACAAAAATTAAAACTTTGGACATTAAAAATCAATATATTCAGATATTTTAAAGATTTGGAAGGATTCCTTACCAGCATACATGTGGTATGTAAGTCTCTCAATCAGTTTGACAACAGTTCCTGCTTTAATTATAGGGATTCCAGATTTGGACTGCATGTTCTCTTCAAAAACAATATTCTCTTCGGAATCACGTTCTGCAAACCTATAAAGCTCAGGGCTTGGAAGTCTCATCTGCTCCTCTTTTTCTTCTTGTAACATTGTTACATCTAACATGCGTTCCAAGGTGCTTCTGTACTGTAAAGAGATCAAGGCTGCCATCCAATTGTTTTTCTCTTCAGCTGATTTTGCCGCAAAAATAACACTATTCTCATCTTTTAAAATTATTTCAAAGGCATGCTTGTATTCATTAGTGTCATCTTTATCGTTGATCTGTACCTTTCGCATTAGAAACTTTTCTTTCAGACGATATTCTGCGTTGCTAGCACCAGGCAGTCTCGGTTGGCCATGATTTGACTTACAACAAATCATTAACCCATCAAAGAGAAATATATGTCTTTCATGCTTGGCACCCACACGTGTGAGAGTACCCTCCATTATAAATTCATTGCAACACTGTCCAATGTCTTTACCCTCCCAACCGTCAATGTTCTTCTGGATTTCGTTCATTTTCTTGATTGCTAGCTGCTTCCCCTTCATTTGTTGACTATAGAATCGGCATGCAGATTCACTTTGAAAAAGAAGCAAGATTACATTATTTCATACAGTAACACATACATTAGCAGAAAAATAACTAATGTAGGTTTTCTCTATTGATAACTAATCTGGAGAAATGTTTAATAGTATCTAGAGAATATGAATGACGAGAATTCCGTAAACTAGCTTCAGTTAAATAGAAAACTTTCAAATATAAAAGTGCTACGGTCATAGGCATGTATTTTAAACATTAACACTCTTCTAGTTATCAAATCAACTTTGATTACACAGCAAAGTGGCAACTAATCCTTTATTTTAAACAGATCTGCAAGGTATTTTCATTTCTGCAACAGCTAATGAAAAGCTATTTTTCATTCAGCTTACCAGTAGATTCTCAAGATGTATTCACTGGAAGCATGAAGGGGACAATACACACACACACAGAGAACTTTAAAACAATAACTATCTGGACTTTGATGTCACTTCCTCTGAAGAAGCAGGGTTGCCACAAATTACTTTGTTCATTGTTTACTGAAAGAGGAAACTGGAATGCCTGGATTTATAATACAGCACTTCAGGGCTAAAAGCAGGGGGAAAGCGGAAATGTGCTTACCTAAGTCTTCTCTTTGCAAGACTTTTAGAGCATATCCTTTCCATACTACTCTGAAGATTAAGCAGGGCTGTAATTGCTTGCTTCAAACATTCCTTGTCCTCTTCATCTTCACTTTTCTCTTCTAATTGCTATAAATGTGAGAAGAATAGTTCATACTATAGTTTATACAAATAAGTTTACAAATAAAATTTCATCCATCAGTGGTAAATAGGTATTACTGCCTTTGCTTAGTTATGGTTTCAATAATTTAACAGACCACAAAATAATTGGTGCTGGCAGTCTACAACTCGAATGACACAAGAAGCCTACTCAAAAGTTTCCATTCTTTGGAATGGCTCAAGAGATCTGAAGATAGAGGCTGCCAACTCAAGTTTAACTTGGAGAATAAGTAAGATATGTGCTTGCGAGTGGAATATTGTGATCCTGTTAAGAGTGGTATTAGGAAGAAGCTTAACTGATGAGTCTGCCATATATAGCTTTTATTATCTCCAGGTAGACTCCTGTCTGAAAACCTAGAGAGCCACTGTGAGTCAGTGCAGCAGACAATACTGAGCTAGGTGAACTAATGCCTGGTTCAGCGCAAAACAGTTCCTATGTATCTCATAGGCTATTGCAATGATAAAAATGGGAGAATACCAAGTATTCTCCTCAAATGTTAAAATCTTCCATGGAGGCCCTCCTTGGAGTAGTTATAGAACACCTTCCCCAAATAAGTTTACCAGGCACCCATTTTACTATCTTTTAGGTGCCATGTCAAAAGTTTTTATTTTCACACTATTAAGATTTCATATTTTAAACATTAGTTTTGTTAAAAATGTCTAACTTTGCTGTTTTATCTGTTTTGAATGCTACTGTATATTTTTACTGTGATTATATTAGTTTATTATATTTTTAAATGATACTGTAAGCTGCCCTGGGATAAGATTTTATGAAGGAAATTATACAAGTATTCAAAGCAGCCATGACAGCAGTACAGGATATCCACCTATGGCAGTCATAATTTCTCCAAAACAGAAATTTCTCCAATTTTACTCCAATATAGAGCCAAAGATCTTGTTGCATGAGAAGATACTATGGTTTATATAGCAGTGAGTCTATCCATTCCCTCTCTTCTGTAGCCTACTGAAAACTGGTTCTGGAGGGCTGAAGGCCTTGAAGAGCAGCTTTTCAGGGAGCATAGGGCTTTGAGAGCTTCGGCTATAGGGCGGTATAAAAATGCAATAAATAAAATAAAATAAATAAATTGAAAGAAGAGAGGAAAATTGGTGACTACTTCTCATGCAAATGCCTTCTGATTATGCAGCAGGATCTTTGGATCCAAGCTTCTAAATTCAAACAATAAGTTAATTATTATTTTTCCCAATGAGTTCTCACTGTGATTATCTTCGAGGTAATAAATGTTGATGGTGGATAGTCAGCCCTTTTAAAACCAGCTTACTGATTTCATGTTGCTGTTAGTTCAACTTCATATAATTAGTCACTCACTCTAAATGACATGTACACATATAAACGGTCTCTTACATGCGTATATAGTCACATCTAAATATATTTTGTCCCTAAGATTGGTGTGCATTGTTCTTAAGGAAAATTCACATGCCAAAAAGTAATGTCTTTCATAAATGTATATATTAGACAATATAATGGGTTGGATCCGAAGGTGCTCTTTCACTCCCAGAAAGGCATTTTAGGATCCAAACCTATGTAATTTGCTGGATTATAGAGGAAAATCAGAAGAATGCTTGAAATTGTTTGTAGTCACTTCATGCCCCTCTTGTTGACACTCATCTGACATTATACCATGAAAAAAAGAGAAGAGATTGCATGACACAAAAGTTCACTGAATGTTTAAGTTTCATTAATAATGGACATGAATCACAGGAAAAAAAATAAAACATAGCAGTATTGCTAATGGGAATGCCAAGGCACATGCGTACTGAAGTATCCATGTTTCTCAGAGCCTGGATTTCTAGAAGATGAATATTAACATTCCTAGCTTTTCTGATTTGAGATTAGGGTACACTCAACTCTGCAATGAATATCTTTTCAAGAAAACTGAGCTAAATAATCCCATACCACAATAAATGCATGTGAAGAGAAAAGTTTGCTAAGAGCTAAATGGTAAAACTAAATGAGTTAAACCAACTGACAGTCAATCTCCTCAAAAATTAGTAACAGTGTAGATTAATAAGACTAGAAAGAAGACAAAAAGTGATATACAATGTTTTGCCATAGCCTGTCAAAACAACTAGAAAAGTCTCACATCAATCTCAGCTCCATGTATGCAAAACTGTTTAGTTTCCCCCAGTATTTTATTTATATATTCACACATGTGCACACACAATTTTGCAAGCCTGCAGACCTTATGTACGAATTGATTCCGTCACTTTCTATGCAACTTGCAATATAATCAGAGTGACTGTAGGTGAAGAGAATTGTTGTAGCATAGTGTTAAGAGCAGGTGTTATGAGGTGAACTCTTCATTCAAATCCCAATATGACAATCAACACTAATTGGCTCGGGTAAGCCACCAAGACTCTGTCTAGCCTACCCTCATTCATAATCTGCAACGTAAGAATAATATTAATGTCCTACCTAGCTTAGACAAAAGCCATAAAGCAGAGATGGCGAAACTCTTCCAGTTCAGGGGCTGAATTCAATTTCAGAGAAACATTTGGGGGCAACATTCCAATAGTGGATGGGGTCAAATGCAAAGGGAATGGGGCCAAAAGGAAAAAGGTGGGACCAAAATATTTAAAAAATCAAAGCATATTATAGCTTAAAGCTCTTCTTGCCAGTAACTAAGCTTTAAGGAAGTCATTTCAGCCTTTTTGAATCAGGAAAATACAGCAGGGGAACATGGTAAGGAACCAGGGCATGGGAGGCACAGCCATCTGAGGAACCCCATAGGGCCAGATCTGAACCCTGGGCCTGAGTTCCTCATCCCTGATACAGATGATCGAAAAAGTACGTGAAACATTTTGGGTGTATAGAAAAAGAACTATATAAATATCAAATATTGAAAGCTAAGTTAACCTAGAATGAAGAAATGAGGAAATCCGTATTTTCACATTCTACATTAATTTCTAGAGTCGATTTCACAAGCTAGAGTTTACTACAAAATTATTATCCCATAGAGACAAATCTTTAATTATTAGTTGCGCACAAGCGTGCGTGCACATATGCACACTCATGATACTAAATGTTCACATTTGAAGCATATGCATATTACAACTTCTGTGTGGATCCTGTGAAACACCTACATGTCTTTGATAAAGTTAGATAAAAACTGTGGCAGATTCTGTAGTATACATGCAGTAACAAAACGATCTCATAGATTATGCAGTCGAAACAACTAGACTGTTTAAACATGTACTCGGTTCTGCAGCAACAACCTCTTTTTAAATCAGCAGTATTAAACATTGTACATTAACACCACCTAATGTCTAAACAAGGTAACTGCAAAAACACAGTATATAATTTTATTCTAGTTACAACTACTTAATTGTGGAATTCAGATAGTTTGAAAAAGGACAAGGAAAAAGATTTTGAACCAGTATGTAGGAGGCTTACATTTATGATCTTTGTTTTGAAAGACCAACTTGGCAGAAATTCTGAAGTCTTTAAGCAAAAATAAAAAAGGTTTGCGTTTGCTATTTTAATGACTAGGATTGAAAATACCGTAACAAGTATCTTGCCCTCTCATCAGAGTGTTTTAGCTCACTCTTCTGGGGCAGGCAATCCCACCCCACACCCCAGTTCACCATTCTACCCTACACAATCATGAAACTCCTAAACTAGCAACCCATGAGACATGAGGGGCTGCTGTCAAAAGGAAAAATTGCTCCTCTCCCTACCATGTATAAGTGAATATATTTATGCATACACATCTCTGGACATGAGCCACAAATTTAATTTATGATTTAGCACATTCACCTTTTGTGGATCGGATCTGTATGCGCATGCCAATCACGCAAAATAGTCAAAGATTACTAAATTATTATATACAAGTCAAAACCTGAGGAAAAAGTTAGTGTTTTGTTGTTGTAAGCACATTCCACTGAACAATTTATTCAAAAATTAATATTAACATAATAATGGAATCATTTTCTTCTTACCTTTAAAAGTTCAAAATAGTGAAGGCAATGGTAAACAGGAACAAGAAGTAGCCTGGGTAAAACATACTGAACAGCATCTTTAAAACCATCTCCTATTGACTGAAAATAAAAAAAAATGTTTCAGTTATATAAACTAGTATTTTTACAACATCTACAATGTTCATTATATTACTTAACTTACCTGCAAGTAAAATGCCGCCCCTGGCTTCGATAACTGGCTAAGGAAATGGTCATGGAAACCAGTTCGTAAAATATCTTGAGTGTATGATTCATAAGGATCAAATGCTAGCTCCTAAACAAAGGATTACAGAATATTTCATTTGACTCAAACACTGCTTCCAAGTTATCATGGAAAAATATGACACTCAAACATAAATCAAAATATTTAATTGAGAAGCCTGAACACTATATTAGGCTTTTTTCCTTCAAAGAATTACATATACCCAACAAAACACAGATTGTTTCAGATGTCATGAACCCAAGGCTCCAAATTATGATTTGGAGACTCAGTATGGGACTGTATGCTCACATGTTCTTCACTCCCACCTGTGGCAGATTCCTTCCTCCACTTCCTGGTTTTCTCTAACTAAACTGAAAATTAATCCAGACAAGGTGGAGGTACTGTGGATGAAGAAGTTGACTGATCTGGATGGAGGTGTTTTGACTAGTCTTGAATGGGGTTGCACTCCCCATGAAGGATCAAGCTCACAGTTTGTTTTTTCCCCTAAGCTCTGCACTATCTGTAGAATCGCAGGTGGCACTGGTGGCTAGAAATGACTTTTACCAACTAAGGTTACTATGCCAGCAGTTGTCCTATCTAGAAAGATTAAACTTTGCCTTGGTTACGCATGCACTGGTCACATCCAGTCTAGACTACTGTAATGTGCTCTATGTGGGTCTGTTCTTGAAGATGGTTTGGAAATTTCTATTGGTGCAGCACTGCCGCCCAGATGTCTGAGCATGTAACACTGATCCTGGACCAGTTGCATTGGTTACTGATGCATTTCCCAATTAAAAGTGCTGTTTGACCTTTAAACCCTAAATGGTTTAGGGCAATGTTATATGAAGGATTGCCCAGGCATTGCGATCTGCTTCAGAGATCCTGCTTGCAGGCACACCTGTAAAGTTAGTTCAGCTGGTGGGCACAAGAGACAAGACATCCAGGAAACGGACACAGATGTCAGCTTAAACCTTAACCAAGATCTTGCATTATAAAGGAAGGGAGTAGGGAACTCACACTGCAGGAGTTAAGGATCAGTAGCATTATACCTATACTGGAATACTAATAAAGCTTTACATAATAACTTATCTTTGGGTGAAACCCAGTTTTAACAACTAATGTTCCTATGCAGTCACCTGGTTTCTAACAAATAATCCATTCTTATATATTGAGTAGTTCAACCTTTTAGCTAATGGAAACTGCTGATAGTTTGACATTAGATTTTTTTTCTATATATGCATGATACACCCAGTATTTATCAGAAGTACAATAACGCTGGCAACAAGCCTATTTATACTATTACCTACCTCAGCTAAATCTTCAAAACAGCTTCCTACTAAAGGATGGGGACTGCCTTCATCTGTCATTTCTACTGTGTCTTCAATATGGCCCAATAACTTCACACTAAGTTCATGAATATCTGATATCCGACTGAATATATTTTCTACATCCTGCAAAAATGGATTAATAAATAATAATTGGAAGTGGGAATTATGATTGAGACACTGAAGTATTAGTTTGTCAGTATGGCAAGAATACTGTAGGAAGACAGAATATATTGCAGAACCTGAAAGATTGCATACTTCATGAAGACGGTTTAGGCACAAAGAAAATAATGTAGAAGTACTCCCCACAATTATCTTTCATACCAAACATTCACTGTTTGGCTAAAGAACCTTAGGTTATATCCGTGCTAGCTGTCCACCAATGGAATTGAAACTGCTCTCTCCACTTGCAGCCCTCTGGGGGACCTTCCAGAACAGATCTGAGGCACATGCAGGTGGAAGTGAGGAAGTCCTATTGTGCTCATATGGTGTTGGATTTCACCCGTCCCCCCACCAAAGATGTGCTTTCCTCAGGTACAGGGCTTTTGGGATCCTGGCACTTCATTTGATTTGTGAAGCCGCTGCTGAAGAACTCAATCCAGCAAGAGGGTGAGAAACATTTAGCAGAAGAAGTAATTCCATTTCAACTCACGGTTAGGAATCCAGTTCTTTTTACACTGGAGTTTATTGCACAGGTATGTATTCTGACACTCAGGTACCTCATGAAATTGACTACTTCTAATTACAGCAACTATCACAGATTTTTAATGTTTATGCAGATGCGTAAAGAGATTGAAAATACTCTTCTGCACAGATAGCGTGACAGATGAAATATTTCATGGTAACTTGTTTGTATAGCCTGCGCTTTTATCTTTTTATTGGATTGCTCTATTTTCACTCAATACCAAAGTTTTTTTTAATTTTGCCCTAAGCAGTTTAGGAAGTATGAGGAAATAGGTGTAGATATGAAATCAATTATGGAAAGTTACACCAGAGAACATTTTACTATTAAGGTCATAATATTTACATTGGTTTATCTTTAACATAAAAAGGTACTTCAGTATCAATTTAGGAATTGAAGAAATGTGGAATAGATTTGAGTGGAATAGATTTGAGTAACATGATTATATCAATTAATTTTTTTATATTTATATTCTGCCTTTTCCCAGGGTGGTTAGACATGATTGTGTTATAATATTAATTTTACTTTTGTGGGCCCTTATAACTATCATTTGAACATAAAATATCCTCAAGAGAAAACACACAGAGCCTTGATGCCAGTATAACATTCTCAATGCATTTACTCCACTGGCCATCTGGATTCCATAGGATCACAAAAAGTGGTTGGAAAGGAAATTTGTACTTCTTCCCTCCAACAAGCAGCTTCTTTTGCCTTGCAAGGTCACAGTGATGGCAAGGGCTGTCTCCTTGCTGGGAACACAGAGAAAGGTAAGTGATAGGTGGTGTCTCCAACTACCCTCCAGCTGTCACTGCCTGTTATGAAAGCCAGTGGCAGGAGGAAGAGAAGCATGCTCCATGCTTCAGGATTCCAAACAGGCAGAGGGAAGCTGGATCACATATAGCCACATTAAGAGTGTGAAAATGTAGACTGGTCCTCAGGATTTTCCACCAATCACTTGTTGACCCAATAAAAGACGTTACCTGGAATATATATATATATATATATATATATAGTCACATAAAACTTGGTATGCAAATAGCTATACCATCATTTCAAATAGCATTTATACCATATTGGTTGGATTGAAAATGCTTGTACTCATTAAGTTTTTTTCCCCTAAACTAGTATTCTACTCGAACAGAAGAGGTTTTCCCAACATAACGCAAGCAAATTTTGCAATATATGAAAAAAATATCAAAGTACTTACATGACCTGAAAACAGCTTGGGGTTGCTAATAAAAGGTTCTCTAAAAACTTTTATTATGAGATTTAGTTCCCTTATATACTGTCGAACTTCTGCCATGAATGACTTTACAAGATCATAGTAGGTTTGTTCCCCTGATGTGGATGGTTCTTCATCAGATAAAGTTAGTGTACTAATATCCTCTACATCTTGATGGAACATATCCATCAACACCTGTTTAAATAAAATTCAGGGAAAAAGTGATCAAAGTTAAATGGGAACTGAAGAAATAAAATTATTACCAGCCAAGTCGAAATTAAACAGAAGGTACACTGTGCTATATATGATCTTGACACTGGTTTATTATATAGTGCATGAAGAAAAACAAAGCCTTTTGGAAACTGGCAACAATTACGTTGTTTTTTATTTTAATAATACAGCCATTAAAAGTACTGAAAAATTTGTTGAGAACTTAATTATGGAACATCATAAATCAGAATCCGGGATTCTCTTATTGACTATATCTGACTGTATTAATTATTATTGAGCCCTATTCATAAGCATCGATCAGTATGCCAATGCCACTCTATCTGAAGCAACAAAGGGGCACAGGAGGCAATTTTCACCTGGCTGTTCTTCCCCTGTGATCTCTTGAAAATTGGCTCCACAGGGTTGGAGGGGATAATCTGGAAACGGGGGATTGGCAAAAATATCTTCCTCGCTTCCATTCACAAAAGTCTCCACTGGCTTGAAACCCCTTCTGCACATGGAACCATCCTGTTAGTAGAAGAGCTCTGGTGGGTCCAAACCATTACTGAGTAACTGCAAATATGAACTTTACCTACCTTATCAGCACACATTGCCACTTTGATGTCTTGTTTCGTAATCTCATCATGCCTTATATTTCGTACATAGTTCCCAACCAACTTTAAGATATCTGCAGATATGTATTCTAATACTGCTACTATGTAAACAGATACTTGGTGGTCAACTTTATAACCCAGAACTTCCTGAAATAAAGTGATAACATATTCTAATACTTTTAGGTTAAACATATACACATACCTCTAAAAATGTGTGTTTCTAAACATGGAACACTATTTAGTCAAATATCATGTAATAGGTTAATTTTTAAGACAGATTTAATAGGACTAACAGCAATGTCTCATATGAAACACTGAGTTACTGTTGGCAACAGCACCTGTATTTTTAATATCACACAATGTAATTTAACCATATTTCTTGTTAGTCAAATTGCATAAAAGTTATTATAGTCTTTACTACTATTTGCTGGATAACTCATGCAATTACAATGAAAATCTTGAATCTGAACTATCAGAAAATATATTATCAGGGCTATGAACAATCCCACATGTATAGGTGGTTAAATTTATGCTGGCAGTCAAAAATGCAAGCTTTTTTCCCATTCCTGAACAAGGCTGGCTACTGAAAATAATTACCTAAGTACCTAACTTTTCTTTATGGCCTGGCTGTACATATTTTGGATAGCTGTATCACTTGGAAACTGAAGTTCATAAATTTAACTAGAGTTAGTATGCTTCACCTTTCAAACAAATGTCACAAGCTCCTACACTTCTCCAGAGTTAGGGAAAAGGTAAATGCACTTCAGATATTGGCTGAATTCGGACGACACAATAAGCAACTGGGGGGGGGGGGGAACAATCGTCAGTTGTATTGACTATCGTGTCGTCCGAATGCTGCCATAGTCAACTCAGCGCTGATCCTAATCCACACCACAGTTGATTATTTATTACCATGTTGTGTGGGGAGTACTCCCTAGATGAACAACTGTAAAGTTGATTACTACCCCACCACTGACTATCGTGTTGTCCGAATTCAGCCATTGAATCATACTCCCACCACCAATCAGACACACACACACACACACCAAGCATGGAAACCTTTTTCTTAATTTGGAGCTGGGTAGGGATCATTCCTAACTTCCTGCTGCATTGCGACTGCCTCTGAAGCTCAGCATCATGTAACCCTCTACCAAGGCAGAGGAGAGGAAGGGTTGTGCTAGTCACAAATTTCAGCTAGTTACCAGTACCAGCCAAAATTTGTGGAGCCCTAGTTGGAACCATGAGTAGTTAGGATAACAGGTTGCTTAGATGAGATCTAGACAGACTTGAAAAGAAAATCCAGGTATTTTTTGAAATAAAATCAGTTTCTCTTTAGAAAATTCATCAGTTATGAAGAACAAACATGAGTAAAATGTGTTAATTTTGCAATACCTTATATACTACATTAATGAAACTTACTTTTAACAAAGGGTGAATTTTTTCTACTGGAAGAAATAATGGATTTCTTCGCTTCCTCTTTTCAATTGCAGATTGTGCATCAGCTATTGCCCATTTATCAATAGGATGGGGAAAACTTTTTTGTACACGATCCTTTTAATACACACAAAAAAGAACAATGGCTAAATATATAACCAGTAAATAACTTTTTTTCCCTGTCAATGTCTTAAATAATTGAAAGCTATTTAGTTAAGGTAAGGAAACAATGGCTGCGTTTGGACAACACAACAGTCAATGGTGGGTTAAAAGTCAACTCCATGGTTGATTATCGAAGGGTTGATTATCAACGGTGTGTTTGATTGACACATCCCCCCTCTCCCTACCCTAAACAACTGTTATGTTGATTATTACCCCATAGTTGACTGTCACATTGTCCAAATGCAGCCATTATTAGTCTTGGTCTTTTCATTGGTTTTTAACTGTGGTCTTGGCTAACTGAGTTATTTTATCTCTCTCATTTGTATAGATCGATATTTTACTCTATTTTATTGTTGTATTCTCTTTCTTTGTACATCACCTGGAACTCACTGTGGTATAGAATTTTTAAAAATGAATACAGATATTGACTGGGTTTGGATGACAATGGTGGTATTCCATCAGCCATTGTGAATTCTGCCGGCTGGACTAGAGTGGCTGCTTCTGCTTTGGTCACTCTTGCCAGGGGACTCTGCAGTCACCAAAAATAACCAGTTGTGTGCGACGAAATAGTCAACGGTGCTCGACATATGACACAATAACCAAAAGTTGTTCAAATAATCAACTTTGCACAGCATTGGTTATTTTGGCCAAATAACCAACCGTGATGTGAAAAAGTCCCGACAGATGACACAATAACCCACCATTGTCATCCGAACCCAGCTATTTCGGCCAACTGTTGACTAAAAAGCCCTGTCCACACAACATGATGACCCACAGTGGATTAAATAACCAACCATCAACTATTTAAACCACCGTTAGTTATTGTGTTTCTGAACCCAGTCAACATTTCCACCTGGCACCTAAAAGAATACAACATTGATGCAAGGTGACTATCCCTCAGGAGGGCATTCAAGAGTAAGAGCACTGACACAGGAAATGCCTCCTTCGTTTTGCCTTCATAATGCACTTCTCTTACTGAAGGCTCCCAAAGATGGGCCTCATCCAATTATCTTAACGCATGGGCAGAATCATATGGAAGGAGGTGCTCCTCAAAGTATTTAGGTCTCAAGATGTTTTAGAGCTTTAAAGGTAAGCACCAGAATCTTGAATTGGGCTCAGAAGTGAGGCAGCCAATGTAATTCTTTCAGAATTGGTGAAATATGGATCTGCTGCCTCAAGCCAGTCAGAATTCTATCTATTGAACTCTGCACTAGTTAAACCTTCTAAAGCATCTCCATTGATAGCCCCATGTATAACTCATTACAGAAATCCATCCTGAAGCTTACCAGAGCATGGATCATCATAGATAAGCTCTCCATGTCTAGGAAAGGCTGCAGCTGGCAAACCAGTCAAAGCTGATCAAGATACTCTGAGCCACCAAGGCCACTTGAGCCTCTAGTGAAAATGTTGGATCCAGGACTATCCACCAAGCTGTGCACTTCCTCTTTCAGGGATAGTGCAACCCCACCCACAACCAGTTGTACATCAGCTTCCTGGGCCAGGGAGCCATCTATCCACAGTGACTTTGTCTTGCTGGGATTCAGCTTCAGTTTATTAGCATAATTCATTACTGAATAATATAAAAACAGAATAGCAAATAATGGTCTATATTTTTGCGTGTAATTTTATATACATAATACATACACTCTAAACATCAAAATCATCCATTTATTTGTATGCTGCTTTCCCACAATACAATTGTGCTCAAAAAGGCTCACAACAGAATAAGATAGGGTTGAATCCAATGGTGTTATTCCACTGATGGAATCACTTCTGTCAACAGAGTCAGAGGAGGGAATTCCCCCTTCTTCTCCCCTTGCCCCAAAATCTGCTCTGGAGGTCTGGGAAGCTCTGCAGAGCAGATTTTGGAGTGGCACAGAAGGCTGCAGGGGGGAGGAGAGAGGGAGAAAATCCCATTGCACTAGTGGACGTCCACAAGTGCAACATTAGAGATGTGAAGGCCTGGAAAAAAAATGGGAAAATTTGGGAAAAATGAAGAAAAATGGATTATGGAATGTTTTATTTTAGCATGATGAATAAAATGTTTAAGACAAGGTATTCATATATTTACTTCCAAATGATTTCTAAAAACTATGTACAGTATCAGATTATTACAAGTCCTGTGCACCGAGGACAAGCAAGTCCTAGGTTGCAAACTGAGACTACAACTCTCAAATGCAAGAGCAAGATGCTCTCCTGCCTCTAGGGGGCACTGCCATTGAAGCAGAGAACGAAACTGATAGTGATAGCTAGCTATAGCTCAGAAAACTAGTCCGATTAACTTTAATGCATATTTATTGAATCTTGGTCCTCTCCCTCCATTTTCCTCAGTTCTTGTTATGGGAATGGGTGCTTTATGTCTGCTTGACACTGTGGAGGACTAGCAGAGACATAAATAATTTTCTTTGTTACTAATGTTAATGGTTTCTTCTGTTTGTCTTTTAATTTGTTTTTACCTGCTCCTCATAAACTGGCAAAACCAAAGAGGTTCCTTACAGTTCAGGTGCTTGTAGCTTCATTGGTTACAAAAAAAGTAAAAAAATAAAGAAGTAAATTCAATTTGTAATAATTGCTTGAATACACTGTACTTTAATATACCAAATGTGATAATTTTATGCTAAACCAACTTGTACATAATTTCATTTTATGTTCCTAAAATAACAAAGTGACTTTCAATCTGTAAAAAGTGCTAATATTGCATTTTTTCAATTTATCCGAAATTTTCCATTTTTTTCCAACACCAAAAAAAACACCCGTTTTTTCCCCATGGCTTCAAAATTTCCGGAAATTTTACATCTCTATGATTTAATCTTACATTAGCAACAAATAAATAACACTGCATAAATAGCTACAAAATGAATTATAAACAAACTTTTCTGGTACCTCTACATCCAGGAAGCTTCTTGGCTGAGCTTGGCATAGCATATTTAGCAACTGCAGAATTAACTCCTCAACATAATGTAAAGCATCTTCAGTAGATGAAAGTTTAGGGTGGACCTGCATCTGAACCTAATACAACATAAAACAATCAAAACTACATTTTTGACTACACCTTTTGGAAGCATATTATAAAATACTGAACACCTAAAAGAAAATATATATCAGGTATTTAAAAAAGAAGAAACTGAACACAGGTTATACAAATACTCAGTTACAAGATTGGTCAAGGTGCTGTTTTATTTTAAGTTTTTTACCCCATTAGGTTGTGAAGAAAATCAGGAATGCCTGATTATACTGTGTATCCTGAGCAATCTGTCTCAAGTTCAACTTTCTGTAGCCATAGAAATATTTCTGCAGTAGTCTTAGACGCCAATCAAAGAGTGACAAACAGAGAGAGGGGAAAGGAAGAGGGTAACAAACAACCCATGCACTGAGAAAACAAACCATGGTTTGTTTGATTGTCTGCCAGACAAACCCTGGGTAAGGCAACAAACCATGGTTTCAATAATCCATCGGTTAGTAGGACATTGACCCTGTTCAGATGACATGCTAAGCCACAGTGATTAAGCATTTTGAGCTAAACGTTATGGCTTACTGTGAACCATTACTTAGCATGTGTGAACCATTCTTAACCATGGTGACTACATAACCATGGTTTAAACATGCTCACTATTTGCTGCAAAAGGGTTAGTGGCTAACCATGGCTGAGCATGTCGTCTGAACAGTCCCACTGTGAACCAGATCACTGGGTGCGGAGAAAAGCAGATGAAAAGGAGAATTTGGAGAGACACAAGGGGAACCTGTGACTTGGACCTACTGCTTAGACACAGCAGACAAAGTGGTAAACCCATTCCTTTTAGACGGGGGAAGTCAACCTAGTGCGTTCCGGAAGTTTTGGACTACAACTTCCATGCAGTCCAGCCAACATGGCAAAATGTCAGGGATTATGGGAGTTGTAGTCCAAAACATCTGAAGGGCACCAGGTTGCCTATCCCTGTTTTACAACATGCATGGTCTGAAGATATGATGCAGCAAGCTTGCTGAAGTTAAGCAGATCTGGACATTGTGGGAACCTATGTATACTGCTTTGAGTGCCATGATACAAAAAAGGCAGGATATTCATGTAATAATTAAATAATAATTTCATTTATTTTTAAATTTGGGTTTAAAATATTTGGGTTTAAAAATAATATGTAGACATCAACTTTATAATGAAAATAACAGAAGGGACTTTTCTATTTAGAGAAAAGACTTGGAAAATAAACCCTATAATGCAATTAAGAAAGAGCAATAAATTAAGATAGTCAGTTTCCCTTTACAATGGTGTTAAAATGCTAAAGACTTCAATGTTATTTCATCATATACAGCAAGTTTCATAGTAATTGAGAATTTACCATCCCCATTGGATTTTTATCTTGCTACATTCTAGTTTTAAATACTAACTCACATTATTTCTCCAATCAGAAACTGTGTCTGAAAAACACATAGCTTCTGATTCTCAAATTTCATTTTGATTATATTGGCTGTCAAATGATGGAAAAAGTTTATGCAAACTGAAAAAAACTCAACTCTTTTTACATATTAGCCTGTTCCTTTATTATGTGTTTGTTTGTTTGTAATGTAAAACAATAATCTGAGGTGAGAAGTAACAAGAGACAGAGACTAGTCCGTGTCAAACCTACTGCCAAACCACGGATTGTCATAATGAGAGTGAGGTGCAAGCTGAGCTCTCACACTCCCTCCTCCCCTTCCTCCCTCCTTCTGCACAAGGGAAAGAGATTAACTGCAACTTCTTATTTTGACGGAGTAGAGGAAAACTGGTTTGTACAAAACATAGACTGGGTTCAGACAACTGGCTTAAATAGTGAACGGTTGGTTATTTAATCCACCATGGGTTATTTTGTTGCGCAGAGGGAGTTTTTTAACCAATGCAAATAACAATGCTGTGCAGGGTGGGCTATTTGAACCACCATTCGTTACCATGCTGAGTGAAGGGCACCACTGGTTATTTCCTCGACCACCGTTGGTTATTTCATCAGCCAGAGTCACAAGGCAACAGCAGTCAAAGTGGTGGCTGCTGCTCTAGTCCAGTTGGCAGGATATATTTTTGGCAGCAATGGCTGATGGGATACTAGCAGGAGGACTGAGGGGGGAGAGGGCAAGGGATGAGTGAGTCAACACAGCATGGACTAAGTCAACTCAATGTTGATCCTACTCCACACACCATGGTTGATTATTATCATGTTGTGTGGGGAGTAACCCCTAGATAAACAGCCATCAAGTGGATTATTATCCCACCGTTGACTATCATTTTGTCTGAATGCAGCCATAGTTTGTTCACAAACCAGGATGCATAAAAATATTGCTGCAAGATCAGAGTCCATCTACAGTCCAACATTTTGTCTTCAACACTTGCCAGCCAGATATTTGTGGAAACTCATAAGCAGGGCATGAAGGTGGTCATACCTGATGTTCTGACTCCAGCATCTTGCACTCACAAGTTTACCATGTCTACATGTAGAGGTCCCATTTAATTTTCATACTAGTTGCCACTGAGAAACCTATCAATAGTTCATGCGTGTGCCTACCCCTTTCAAAAGCCATCTAAGAGTACAATCCTAACCCCCTGATATTGTCCACTGAAGAGGGTTAGGATATGGTGGAAGTGCCCATCTGCTGGAGATGGGGCTCTGATGCTGTGGAGGATCCCACTCCTAAAGCATGGTAGGTGCAAAGCTCCTGCCAATGTTGCTCTTGCATAAGGTCCTGGCAATGAAGACAAGCCAGCTTTGGAACCACTTGATTCAATGCCACTCTGCTGGGTTTTCAATGGGGTGGTGGTTTAATCCGATCCGTTGGGAGAGGCGGGTGATAAATAAATATATTATTATTATTATTATTATTATTATTAATATACAATGATTTGCTGAGAAGACCAGTGAAACTGCCACCTGCTTTCTGTACTACCCAGTGTGTTGCCAAAGCTTCGGATGTGGAAGATCCAATGATCTGCGCCTGCATAGTCCACTAAGGATTATTCTGCCCTCTAGTGGCCAGCACTATATCTTCCATTAGCTGAAGTTTGTTAGGGCGGTTCATTAATAAGCATGGCTTGTTTCAACAACCCACACTTAACTCATTCTCAAATTTGAGTACAGATTGTAGGGTTGTGTGAACCCAGCACACTGCTTGAAGAAATATTTCCATTTGTTGTTCCTGAGTTTACTTAAGTTCACACTGTTCTTTAACAGTCAGGTTCTACAAATATGGTCAGCTGGTTATGATGAGAAATTCAATTTAGCAACCAAAAGGGAAGCCTTCAGTATTTATGTCTATGTATGTTTATATCCTGCCCTTCTAATGCAGATACATCACTCAGAACAGCTGCAATCATTAAAATCACATCAGTATATTCTGCCAGAGCAGCAACACACAAAGGCAGATAATGCTTCTTTCAAAGTGACACTTTGTAAAACCAAGGACAGGGATTATCTTTGTAAACTGCTCTGGGAGGTTGCTTCAGCTGAAGAGCGGGGCTAAAAAAAACTCTAAATAAATACTAGAGATAGACCTTAGCCCCATTTTACTCCCTTTCAGTCCCTTTTACAACCATGGGACTGTCCCAAAATGCCATCGGCCCAACGCATGTAGCAGGGATACTCTAAACCCGTTATTTTCAATTGGACATGGAGATGGTGATCTGAAAGTGGGGGATTTTACATCAACCCCTCTGTCATGGTCAGATCACCACCTGCTGAGGTTCAGACTTATAGCAGCTTTTCCCCTCTGCAAGGGTGGAGGACCCATTAAGATGATCCACCCCCGGAGGCTAATGGATCCAGATGGTTTCCAGAGGGCTCTGGGGAATTTTCAGGCTGATAGGGCTGGCTCTCCTGGAAACCCTGGTTAATCTGTGGAATGCAGAAATGACCCGGGAGGTTGACACGATTGCTCCTGAGCGCCCTCTCCTGTCTAGAGCTCATACAGCTCCGTGGTATACCCCGGAGCTGAGAGTGATGAAACAAAACAGGAGACAGTGTGAGGGCAGATGGAGACAAACTCCTGATGGATGCAATCAAACACTGGTAAGTACCTATGGTAAGCAGTATTCAGGGCAGTGAGGGCAGCAAAAAAACCCCCAATACTTTGCTGCCACTATTCAATCATCAACTTGCCACCCAGCGGAGCTTTTCAGAGTTGTCTGGGGACTTTTACATGCTGGCCCCAAGGACATGGTAGAACCATCTGAGGCCCGCTGTAATACATTTGCTGGGCACTTCCAGAATAAAATCTTTGGCATCCGTCAGGACTTAGACTCCAGTGTTATAGCAGGTGAATCAAATGAGGTATCCAGAGCACAGGCTTGTCCTGTTTTCTTGGATGAGCTTCAGTTGGTACAGCTCGAGGACATTGACAAGGTGCTTGGACAGGTTCGTGCAACCACCTCCATATTGGATCCTTGCCCCTCTTGGCTAGCTAGCAGGGATGGAACAACTGGCTGGGCCAGGAAAGTGATTAATGCCTCTTTGCAAGAGGGAGTGGTCCCAGGCCTCCTGAAAGAGGCAGCAGTGAGACCACTCCTAAAGAAATCTTCCTTGGACTCTGAAAATCTTAATAACTACAGGCCAGTATCAAATGTTCCATTCCTGGGCAAGGTTCTGGAGTGGGTGGTTGCGAGCCAGCTCCAGGCACTCTTGGATGAGACCAATTATCTGGATCCATTTCAATTGGGTTTCAGGCCTGGTTTTGGTACGGAAACAGCCTTGGTCGCCCTGTATGATGACCTATGTTGGGAGAAAGACAGAGGGAGTGTGACTCTGTTGATTCTCCTCGATCTTTCAGCGGCTTTCGATACCATCGACCATGGTATCCTTCTGGGACAACTGGCTGAATTGGGAGAAGGAGGCACTGCATTGCGGTGGTTCCGCTCCTACTTGGCGGGTCAGCTCCAGAACGTGGTGCTTGGGGAACATTGCTCAGCCCCGTGGATTCTCCAGTATGGGGGTCCGCAGGGGTCAGTCTTGTCCCACATGCTGTTCAACATCTACATGAAACTGCTGAGTGCAGCCATTCGGAGTTTTGGAGTGTGTTGTCATCAGTATGCTGATGACGCGCAGCTCTATTTCTCCTTTTCATCTTCATCAGGTGAGGCTGCGGATATGCTGAACCAGTGCCTGGATGTGACAATGGACTGGATGAGGGCTAATAAACTAAAACTCAATCCAGACAAGACTGAGATGCTGTTAGTGGGTGGTTCTGCTGACTGGATGGAGGGTCTTCAACCTGTTCTGGATGGGGTTGCACTCCTCTTGAAGGATCAGGTTCGTAGCTTGAGTGTTCTCCTAGAACCATCTCTGTCACTTGAGACTCAGGTGGCCTCAGTGGCACAGAGTGCCTTCTACCAACTTCGGTTGGTGGCCCTGTTACGCCCCTATCTAGACAGGGATAACCTGGCTTCAGTTGTCCATTTTCTGGTAACCTCCAAGTTAGATTACTGCAATGCACTCTAGATGGGGCTGCCTTTGAAGGCGGTTTGGAAGCTGCAGGTTGTGCAAAATGCAGCGACCGGATTGATAACTGGGACCAGAATGTTCAAACATATAAGACCTACTCTGGCCCGTTTGCATTGGCTGCCTGTATGTTTCCGAGCCCGATTCAAGTTGCTGGTTTTAGCCTATAAAGCCTTATACGGCTTGGGACCACAATACCTGACGGAACGCCTTTCCCGACATGAACCTACCCGAACACTACATTCAACATCTAAGGCCCTCCTCCCAGTACCTACTCCGAGGGAAGCTCAGAGGTCGGCAACAAGGGAGAGGGCCCTCTCTGTGGTGGCCCCTCAATTGTGGAATGATCTCCCTGACGAGGCCCGCCTGGTGCCAACATTGTTATCTTTTCGGCGCCAGGTCAAGACTTTCCTCTTCTCTCAAGCATGTAGCAATATCTGATGAGCCTAGGTTTGTTTTGTTTTTAGGTTTATAGCTTTTTAAAGTTATTACAGTGGTTTTAAATGTATGTGTATATTGTATGTTTTTGCTCTTTTAATTTTTGTATATTGTTTTTAATTGTTTTAATCTTATGTAAACCGCCCAGAGAGCTTCGGCTATGGGGTAGTATACAAATGTAATAAAATAAATAAATAATTGTACTATAGGAGCACTCACACCTCCTAACCACTTTTTGTACCGTAGGAGTACACATTAATTCCGGATCATATACAACCTAGTCACATTCAGTTTGACTTGTGCAAGTACAGAATAGGATTAACAACTAGAGAACAGACCCAGCTTCATATGGGTTGGAACAGCCCTTAGTTTGATACAGCAAAGCCTTCAAGCAAAGTTACACAACTGACAGAGTTGGATACATTGTGCCTCTCTCATCCAAGTGAAGCTAGACCTGCTCACACTTCATGGCATGGCCCCTGTCATGGGGCACCACTATAGCACCTTGAGTAAGGGACAGGTGCATAACTTCGTTTTGCAGCTTACTAGCAGCTTGTATAGACTGCAAAGCTATGTGCCCCTAGTAGGGAAGTGTGCCCCTAGTAGGGAAGTGTGCCCCTAGTAGGGAAGTGTGCCCCTAGTAGGGAAGTGTGCCCCTAGTAGGGAAGTGTGCCCCTAGTGGCAGTAGATGCCCCTAGTAGGGAAGTGTGCCCCTAGTGGCAGTAGATGCCCCTAGTAGGGAAGTGTGCCCCTAGTGGCAGTAGATGTTACTGCAGACTTCATGGACTTGAAATTAATTAATGTGTTTTAAAATGAAACTAACTCCAAGGTGCACATTTGATATGCATGCAAGTTTAGGTGTCTAGGTTTCACAGATTTGGTGCAGAAGAACAGACAGTCACATCTCCTCTTTTATTATGGACAACTTTATCAAATGAGCTTAGAGAGTTTTAGTCTTGAAGAAACTGATTATTTTGTGAAGAGATATAAGGTTCAAAAAAGCTTTCCCTGAAAACTTTTGATGCAAGCTGGAATCTTCTCTAACCCCATAAGATATTTAGTATCTGATGACTACAGGTTTAGCCATATAACCAGGATGGCAAGGAACAATTGGAGTAGTGCACAGTTAAGAGATTGACATTAAGATTACTCCAATATGAATTAATGTTCATAAAGCTAAAACTGGCTCACACCACAGCTTTGGGTTTCGCTTCCTCACTTCCCAAATGTATCCATTATTTGGACCCTTTGCCCAAAAATGGAGACCAGATTGTTCTATTTTTTTTGTCTGTCACATAGAATTTCTACATTGAATTACGCTATAATCCTAAATGCACTTATAGGGTGTACGTCCCAATGACCTCAGTAGGATTTGCTTCTGAGTAAACATGAACAGGATTACATAGTTAATTCTTTCTGGCAGCTGGATTGACACCAGTTACAGAAATTGCTGCTGTTCCTGCTGAAGGTCTTTAGAGATCATCTAGCTGTGAGTCCTGCAAGACCAGGTCTATGCTTCTCTGCTTCAGGGCCCTAACTGACTCCAGCTACAAAACCTGCTGCTGTGGGTGCCTGGAGACCATCAAGCCAGAGTCCTACTAGACCTGGTCCCTGCCTCATTTCACCTACCTGGGAGGATAGGGGTCTGACTGATTCCAGCTACAAAGGCTGCTATTGAAAGGTACTTAGAGACCATCAAGCCATGAGTCCTACAAAGCTGCTGCAAGTGCCTAGAGACTACCTAAGTGTGAGTCCTACAGGACCTAGGACCTGATCTCTGCTTCTTTGCCTCATTCCACAATGCCTTGTAGGGCAGGGCATTGATAGGCTGACTCCAACTTCAAATACTGCAGCCCCTATGATTGTTTTTGTTATTGGATTTGTTTATTTCTCCTTTGTTTTATCTTTGTAAACTGTTTGGATTGTTTAACTCTAGTGTATGTTAATTGTAATACACTTAAGTGTATGATTGTCTAAATTTTGTTATAATTTATAACTTAATTATTTACACCCATATTACATTGTGTAAATTATGGATACTGTAAGCTACTTTGAGCATGATTTTACCAAGTAAATGCAGGATACAAATAAACTAATGGCAACTGTTACAATGGCACCAGGCATAAAGTAGATGAAAATAAAAAGGAGACAACTGCATAGATCAGTTTACATTGGCAATAACAGTAGACAATTAAAAGCTAGTATTCAAGGGGGAAATAAATAGCTTGAATACAGATATGAAAGTTGCTTTCTGAAAGTTTTAGCCTCCCCAACGTATTTATTATACATTTCTAAATAGAAGGAGTCATCATGTTTCAAAGTTACGCTATAAAACAATTTCAACAGCAGCAAAGTTAAATGCAACACTGTGTCTGCATTACAGATAAAGTTAGAATTACATGTGAGGCTTTGCTTTGCCAGGACCATAACTAAAGCCAACCAAATTTAAATGCAATGTTTGTGTACATAAGAGCTAACAAAAAAGTCTGAGTTTTAAGACATCTATTAATGTCTACAGATTTAGAATATTATGCATTTATCTTAACTGCATACAACTTTGCAGACTGCGTGCTACTAAAACAAGAATATTAAACTATTTCCCTTAATTGTCTGCTGCAATCTTAAGTACATATACTTTGGATATATGGAATAATAAAATAGTAAAATGTGGCTAGCATTGAAGCATTAAGAAAAAAATCAGACTAAAATACAATTTAAACATACAAGTAAAATGCACAGGGGGAACTGAAAGCCTTATCTTGTGCTTACTTAATTGGAGCACAGACCCAGGATCAAGCATTTAAGAGCCACTGATACAATACAGACCAAGTTTAAATCTCACTCACTGAAATCAATGGCTAAGTGCTCTTCAGAGCCTGTGCTCCAATCAAGGAAGTGCAATACATGGAGCTATATCGTAAACCAATTCTTATACAAACAAAACATACCATAAAGACTCTTCATCCTCACATTTCAGTGAAAGTGAGGATGGTCCTTGTAGTGGTTTTCCTATCCCTTCATGCGTCATAGTTCCCGTACCTACCCCCACCCTCCGTGATAGTCTGAACAGGCCCCTAATCTTCTGTGGTAGCCTGTAGCACACCTAGACCTGGTTCGCATGAAATGGTTAACTGTGTGTGTGTGTGTTTTGTTGCTTTAAGACACCCTTCTGCTCCCATCAGCCTCAGGTAGCATAGCCAATGATCAAGAATGCTGGACACTGTAGTCCAAAACATCTGAAGGGCACCAGGAAGGGGAGGACTGCTTTAGGAACATAAAGCAGCCTTTCTGCTCCTAAAGTTATTTTATGTATAATTTAGTTTGCTCATAAAATTATCATTATATTTTAACACTTTTAAGAGTAAACTCAGTAAATTTGTAATTATTGTCTGAATAAATTAGGACTACATTAAATGACTGCTATAGCGTTTTAGAAATACAGGACTTTATAAAACAAAAACAAAACTGTCAAGAATGTGCATTCATTATCAGTGATGCACAATGGCGACGCTATGTAAATTTTGGGGAACTGAGCATAAATGTCTATCAGTAAAATATACTTTAAATCAATAATTTTAATAAGGAATCAAAGAAATAATTATGCTGGGATTCTTACAGAGAGGATTAAAAACATTTCCCCCCATGACATCATTATTTCCAGACATTTTGCATCTCTAGTCTTTCCATAAAGGTGTTTTTAGAAATCATTTTGCGGAGAGTAAAAGTTGGGTCACAACATATAAATACTATGTCTTAAATTCTAAAAGAAAGTATTTCATAATCCAAAACTATTCAATTTTTCCAAGTTTTTGGAAGCAAACAAAAATGTTACTCAGAAAAAAAAAAGTTTTTTCCTTTTAATTTTCCTGAGTTTTTCTCAGGCCTTCATATCTGTAGTTTGGATGTCACAATTAAACAATCCATAATAGCTGTTACATGCAAACCAGGTCTTTGTCCCACTCCTTTTTTTTTAGTAATTATGATATAGACTTGTGTCTACAATGATGTTATAGCTAACTTTTGTTTAATGCTAACAGAGTTAAACCAGGCTTGCAAGCCCTAGTTGAAATCAACTGTGACTAGAACTATCCATGGCGCAGCTCTGATAAGGAGGAAGGAGGAAGAGAGCAAGTGATTGGAAAATAAGGAAGATGAAAACTGCTTTCTAATTTCTACTTTAATCTATTTCCTCCATTTCTACTGAGGATTCAAAAATCCGTGGGAGTGTGTGTGTAAGAATCTGTTTATATATAGTATCTTGTACAGCACAGTTCCAAATGAACAAGATGAAAACTAAAGATAACAGGAATATAAAATATTCATCTTTACTGCTGAAATAAACATGGGCATACCAACTCAGAATGGACTAGGTTTCATAATTGTTCCGTATTCATAATCAGGAAGGCCACGTACAAGTGTAAGCTACAGCGAGCCTTGAACTCACATGTTCTCCTCTCTTTCTCTAGGTGTTTGGAAGCTTTTGCTTCACCACTGCTTGTTGTCTTGTTTGGACTCAGAACTCCAGTTATTTGTAACCATGGTTACTTTTAACAAGCCAGCTTCAGTAACTATGATTTGCTTGTTTGAAACTAACCATAGTTAAGATTAGCCACAGTTTGCTGGGCTTGGAGGTAGCATATAGCCATCATGACTAGTAGCCATCAACAGTCTTATCCTCTATGAATTTGACTAATCCCCTATAAAAGCCATCTAAATTTGTGGCCATCACTACAACTTGTGGAAGCCAATTCCATAGTTCAATTATGTGCTGTGTGAAGAAGTACTTCCTTTTAACTGTTCTGAGTCTACCAATCAGCTTCATGGTGAAGGACCTTCACCTGACGGGGAAAATCCATGGATGAAAGGAACATTTTTATTTAAAGATAGGCCAGTAAAATAGGTCAGCCCTGTATCATCTCTCAGAAGAAACAGATGTTACTCGTTTAACTGAGTTGTAAATTTGCACAAGGGGAGTTTTGCTTCATGTTCTTTGGATCCATTCCTATACAATTTGTTTCTGTGCTCAACACCTTCTTATTCTCCCACACAAAATTTTCTCTGTGCTTCTTTTGTCTAGGCTGACAACTGGGGAGTTGGGGGGGGAAAGAAGAAGATGGTTTTGACTGAGGGCTCTAACTGCCAACCATTATATGCTGTATAGTATATTACTTGGACTCTAGTTGTGTCCCAAAGAAACTCATACTGGGGAAAAAAGCAGTACCCACATATGTACATGCATACAGACACAGAGCAAATATATAAAATCTGAGTATCAACACTGACATGTGAATTATGATAATCTCAAGACAGTTTTTGTGGATACCCAAGTACTCAGAAATACACAAGTGAATACTGACTGTCACCAAAATGTGACTGCCAGCATTCACTAGTATATGTCAAAAAATAGGGAAACATATAACTATTCTAATCTGGGATTGTCAGCCTTCTCTTGTAAATGTCAACACCCATGAAATCCTAGGCATTCAAAACAACACATGTTACCTAATCTACATGAATCTTCCCTAACCTGATGCCCTCCAGCAGTGTTGGACTACGACTTCCATAATGCCCCAGACAGCTCTGGAGGGCACCATATTGGGGAATACATACGTACACACACACACAGTACGACTCCCTCCCACATCCTCTATTTACATTCCTCCCCTTCATTTCACGTTAAAACCCCTTGTTGGAAAGAGTGCTACCAATGACCCGCTGACGCCAGTGAGGCGCTCTGCCTCGCTCACCTTTTTCAGGGCGGGCACGAGCAGCCCCCGCCACTTGGCCGCGTTCTCCTCACTGAAGAACTCGTACTGCAGCGGCGGCGCCTGCATCCTGCTCGCCCCGTCCCGTCCCCTGTGAGGGGAAGCGACGGGAGTCACTGCTGGGGCTGAGCCCGACGTCGTTCCGGGGCCCGGTGCGGCGGTCGCGGGCAACACCCGGAACCGGAGGAGGACAGAGGCAGCGGGAGCCGCCGGGGGCGGCGGCGGCAGCGGCAGGACCCAGCGTCGGGGGGCGGCGGCGACATCCCTTAGTCGGTCGCCCGCCGCCCGGCCCGGCCTTGTCTCACTCAGCGCCGAGGCCGGCCTGGGACAAGACACTACCGGGCATCCTTTCCCTCGACCTGACAGGACCGGGCCTAAGAGGAACAGAAGGGAAGGAAGGCCGCCCGACAGCGGCAGGGAAGCAACGGTTGCTGAGGGGCCGCAGAGAAGAGCAGGGTCCCGAGCGCAGCTTTGAACTCCTGGGGTTCTTCTCTTGCCCTGACGGTTACAACCGCCCGCGCGTGCGCAGTGGGCGCAAAGGCCGATGGGACATGCGCAGTCCGGCTAGCGCTCGGCCCCTCCCCCTGCCTTCCCGCAAGCTTTTATTTGGAAGTCGCCCGCCTTGCCTTGCTTTCCTTTTTCCGTTTCTCTTCTCTCTCTCTCTCTTCCTCCTTCTCCCACCCCGCCCCCTCCCCTTCAGCGCGGAAGTGAGAGTCTGAACCACACATAACCCTTCCTCAGCCTAGGATGGGTAGTCGAAAACCGAATGCTTGGGCTGATGGGTTTTCATTGTTGGGAAGGAGAGGCGGGAAGGGAGAGAGAGAGAGGCGCACACTGACGCACACATCTTTTCACAGCGCCACCTGCGGCCTAGAGGAGACATGGCGCTGGAAATTCAAAACAAAAGAAATAAAGCAGAAGAGAACTGGACGCGCTGGCGTGGTTGTCCCCTCCTGCCTGCTGCAGTTCAGCCCCCCTCAGGACAATTGAGTGGGCAGATACCTTCCTCAGGGGGCCGGGGTGTGTGTGAACTATGGCAGGAGCAATGCTTAAAGGTCCCAGTGGGTGTGGCTTCACTCATGGCCTGCACATGGCGGCCGACGCTGCACATGATGGTGGCCAACACTGCTTTGCTTCATGGCTTCACGGAATCAAACTAAGGGCCGATGATGATGGTTCACCTGGCACCAACATTGTTAAATTTTCAGCTCTAGGAAAAGATATTATTTTCTTGGGTGCGGGTGGAATCAGTGGTGCTGGTGTATGTTGGTACCAATTGTTGCATAAATTATGCTATTTCCAAGTGTCCAAAGTCCAGATGTGAAACACTTGACGAAAGCCCTCTTGAAGCTTTGGAAACTGATTTTATTCTGCGCAGAATAAATGACCTCTGGACGCTAACCCTGCTTTCCAGAGTCACACCACACCAAGGTGCAAACAAGTACTTTTATACATCAGATGTCACATGACATTAGCCTTCATCCCATTGGTTTACAGCCCCAAAAACATCATTTCCGGCTATAGCTACTCTCGAGTAGACCCGAGTAGTGGCCAGATGTGGCATTGCATTGCCATGTGCTATTTTACTTGTACCCAGAGATGCTTTGCAACGTCCTTCCACTTCTATCATTCTCTTATATGGTCATTTTGTCTCTCCAGGTGTGCCAAGGTCACATCTGGATGAGTCACTCCTGGGCCTCCTCCACACGGGGCGTTTAATGAGCCTTGAAGGCTCATTATAAATTTTACCTACACACGAGCGGAGCGCAAAACGGGCGTACAGGCGCGTTATCTCCCCGATAATGCGCATTTTCGAACGCGCGTTAAATAGCGACTTTTATTTTGCTCCGGCCGTTAAAGCGCATTTTCGCTGTGTGAACAAGCGATTATGCGCATTAACTACCTGGAAAGCGCTTTTTGGGCATCTTTTAATGCGCTTCGCCGCTTCTCGCCGCCTCCCGTGCAGAGGGATTGTGAGTAAATGCGCCTCCGCGATAATGCGCATAATCGCGGAACCAGGCGCAAAGGCGCATTCTTGTGGAGGGGGCGCTGGTTACAATAGAGTCTGACCTGGAGAAGAAGGAGCATTGGCAATATTGACAAGCTCCTAGTTCTTGTGCCACCAAATCACTTGCAAGCAGCTTGACTTTTGCAGAAATGGATACAATGGACAGGCAGTGGGGAATGGGGCTTTGGGGTTTTGTGTGTGGACGGTTTGGGTGTGTATGTCAGCGAACACATGTAGGATGCGTGTAAGATGCGTGTCAGGGGAAATGGACATGTTTTGTGGTGAAAATCATAGATCTGTTCAGATTTTTACAACACAATGGCATCAGAAAATGTTGTGAAATCCTGGAAGCCAAATTCAGGTTGCTAGGTAGGAGGTTGAAAGCTGGGACCACCAAGGTGGCTTTCACTGAAATGCTGTCCTTTCCACATGCAGGGGCCATTAGTCAGGTGAAGATGAGGAGTTGCAATGCATGGATGAGACCGGGATGTAGGGAGGAGGAGTTTAGATTTCTTAGGCACTGAGGAACATTTTGGGACAAGCCAAGCTTATACAAAAGGAATGGGCTCCACTTGAACAAAAATAGGACCAGACTGCTGTTGCTTAACATAAAAAAGGTAGCAGAGCAGTTTTTAAAATGATTCCTGGGGGAAAGCTGACAAAAGCTGGTAAGCATCTGATTCTGGATGAAACATCCGTAGGGTAGGGTGACCAGATAAAATCCAGGTCAGGGCTCATGTAACTTTAACAGTTGTAGAGAAAAGGGAATTTCAGCCAGTGTCATTTGTATGCAATTAGTTCCTGGTAAAATTCCCTCTTCATCACAACAGTTAAAGTTGCAGGGGCCCTGCCTTCTTTTGTATATGGTCACTCTAGTATGGTGCCTGCACCTTTAACTGTTGTGATGAAGAGCATTCGGTTTTCGACTTCCCATCCTAGGCTGAGGAAGGGTTATGTGTCACCATCCAAAAACAGCAACAGGCCTTCACACGAGACAGCCAAAGAGCTACAATTACCCCTGAAAACCCCTGAAAACTGAAGCCCGGCTGACAAAACCACCCGTCAAATGTTGGGAGGTTGAAATGTAAAACCCTCTGATGTATAGAAGCTAGTTGTTTTTCCCATTCACTGCATAGAATAGGTGGAGTCCCAAGAGATTCAAATGGATAAAACATTACTACCTAGAGTGATGTTTTACTGTTTAATGCCATTTATTTATGTGTTCGCAATGCTTTACTAATTATTGCTATTTAGAATGTAAGTGCTGTTTGGACTTTGAATACCAGGTTGGTAAGTGGTTAATTCTGTTGGGACAGGGAGTGAGTTAAGTGAATGTGAAGTGAATGCTGATTCAAAGGTTTGGATTGGCAGTTAGCAGTGAGAGGGAGGAGTTAAGCGAGAAGCAGTTGAGAGTTGTGTGTGGAGAGGGTGAGAAGGAATCTGGGTTTGTCTGCAGAAGGGTTTAGAGCAAGAGTAGGATCAATGTGTAGTCTAGCAGGTAGAGAAGGCAGGGTTACTTAGGAAACTGTATTGAAACAAACAAGCATTGCAACTACTGAAACCACAAGCTTTGTAAATTGCATAAACTTTCTTATTGTTAAATAAAAGTTATTTTGTTTTACAGACTGGATTGGATTCTCGAAGTACCTGAGGCAAGGTCCAGCGGTATATGGTGGCAGCGGTGAAGGGAAAGGGGAATAGAGTGCTGGGCTGGTTGCTGTGAGGCCAAAAAGAGTTGGTGAGTCACAGAATCAATGAGCAGCATTCTGATGACTGTCCCATAGTTGGGATCCTTTTATGATAGAGAGATAAAAGGAGGACTAAGGGGGAATGATGTCACACCTAGCAAGATTAGTTATTGCTTTAATCACTAGCTTCTGTCCAGGCATATTTGGCTCTAGCATTATTTTTTATATAGGGGAGTTTTGTCATGGCTGTTCCATCTGTGTAGAAGGGCTAGACATACAGGTACCCCTTTTGAGAAACGTCATTGCCAAATTACCCTGTTAAAAAGATCTCGACCTACTCTATCACCTCAATCTTGTAACCTGTTCCAGGATGCGCTTTTGCGCCCGGTTCGGGGATTATGCGCATTTTCGCGGAGGCGCATTTACGCCTAATCCCTCTGCACGGGAGGCGGCGAAGCGCATTAAAAGATGCCCAAAAAGCACTTTACAGGTAGTTAATGCGCATAATCGCTTGTTCACACAGCGAAAATGCGCTTTAACGGCCGGAGCAAAATAAAAGTCGCTATTTAACACGCGTTCGAAAATGCGCATTATCGGGGAGATAACGCGCCTGTACGCCCGTTTTGCGCTCCGCTCGTGTGTAGGTAAAATTTATAATGAGCCTTCAAGGCTCATTAAACGTCTCGTGTGGAGGAGGCCCCAGTTGCCAAAGGAGCTGATTTGCTCATTCCTTTGCAAATAGGGATTGGCTCCCTCTTTTAGAATGAACGGGGCAACCCACAAAAGCACTTCTGAGCACACAGATATCTTGAACAGAATATACAAAGGGTCTTGGTGGTTGTTTATATAATATTAGATTTATATTTTCTAACTATCAAACCAGCAAGTCTTAAATGCTGGTTAAAGCATGCAGAATAGTGGAGACAAATAGAGGAGAAAATTACAATGATGTTTATATATCAAGGGTAA
This sequence comes from Anniella stebbinsi, assembly GCA_029215795.1. NCBI lineage: Eukaryota > Metazoa > Chordata > Lepidosauria > Squamata > Anniellidae > Anniella > Anniella stebbinsi. The sequence continues at coordinate 257,486,756 of JARDYH010000003.1, read as the reverse complement.
GCAGACTTTAGTCTTCGTAGGATTTTTTAAAATTAGAATCTTGAGATCCACCAAACAGTCAGGTACAAAAGACGGGTTCGCACATAACAACAACCCACGATTCAACAAAAACCCATACTCTGGGTTGTCATTACGTACGAATCAGGTCATTGTGTAATTAATAATCCTAGTAACTAAATTCACTTTAATTTTAATCTTTCTACATTTATAATGCAATTAAAATCAATTCCAGTTAAGACACATTTTCCCCAATCAGCAGAAGTTTAATTTAATCAGAAAATGAGTGCAGATGGTATCCACATGTACAACAAACATGTTAAAAAACTTTATTTTACATTATATACATTAAGAAATAATCAAAAGCATTACCAATGACATTGATACAGACCATAAATCACTTTTAATGTACTTTGTTCTTAGTTTATATCACAGTATAAAGAACATATTAAAAAAGCCAATATGTGCATTTATTTTATCTAAAACTTGGCATTTACCTACTGCCCTGGAAAACAATCAAAAATAGTTTGACTCAAAACTAAAATTCCTGTGATGTTTAATAACCATTTAAATTGCTTGTGTGAGGTAGTAACTAAATCATTTTGGCCAGGCGTTAAGACATTAAGTGGGAAAATGTGAAAATAGAGTAAGGCCAAACATATATTTTTAAAGCAACCCCCCCCTCCCCAAAGCAGGCCAAATCGAGACAATTATTCCATCCAGCAACTCTTTTGTCTATATGCAGAACATCTGTCCTGTATATGTATCCCTGTATGGCAGTGGATTTCCTGCCTTCAGACAAAAAACTAGTCTCTAAGGAAGCCCCTGCATATTACAGGGGATTCTTCGCTATTGTATAGGGTGCATACTCTGTTCCCAGGGCCTGCTGGCCAGCTTGTTGAGCCTTAGTGTCACCATGCATGAACTGAGAGACCGTCCTAGGTTCTCTGTGACTGCTCATGGCAGGGGAAAACCTGTAGGGATAAGCACACCGTTTTTCAGAAACACTTTCTGCTACTGATCTTCTCGATGAGAAGCTCCCTGCTAAGCCTCTGAGGAACTCCAAGGTTCCCCCTGGTTTTTGAGATTCCACCACCTAAGGAAAACCAGAGTAGATTATGTGAAACCAGTATGGAATCCCATAATATACAGTTATCCTATGAGAACTGGCAGAGGAATTCAGATCCAAATGGGCACAATGGGAATTCATTGTGGATTCTACTCAGTCTGTCCTGTTAAGTCTAGTATCCACGTCGTAATAAGGGAAAATGCATACCTTCATCTCAATGCGAGTGTTAATGGATATTAGCAAAGTACTGCACAGGACACTAACTGTGTGCAGCAGCCTTTGCACATAGTTATTTTGATCCAGCCCCAAATATTTCAACCACTTCCACAATGTGGAATACAGTATTGATTTATTTATTTTTTGCATGTTATGTGTGGCACTGGTTAACACAAACTCAGAATAATGCTTATTTTATCATTTTATATATTTATAATTATACCAAGGTACCACTATTTGGGATTTATTCCCATTCCAAAATATGTATTTTTCCAAGCACAGAAAATAATTAAGAGAATTTTCTTTAAATATAAAAATACAGGTGTTCAATTGGCTGGTTTCACAAAGAAAACTACCCAAATAAACTAAAATTATAACGCCCAAATCATATCCACAAAGTCACAGCTTACTTTTGTGACTAAATACATCACATATGAATACTTTGTGCAACCAAAACACCAGTGTACTTGCATAAAATTAAAAACAAGATTGTAATAGGATTACAGCCTTGGTTACAATGTCTAAAAGGTAAGGTCTATTTGTATTAGTAAATTACATAATAAAATACAATAGTGTTATTTAAATGCACTGTGTTTATCGCTAGCATCCAATTTTTGAACAGTCCTTAAAATAGTACCCCAAATGTCCTCAGCAATCTTTACACATCTGTACAAGTAAGACATTTTGACCACTATCTACATAAAATCAAAGGAGGCCTTCAGCAATACATTTCACTGAAAAATACTGCATATATGTACAAAGATTACATAAAGGTGAATCAAGCACTTTTGTGGCATAAATGTGCTAACCATGTCCATATCATTCAGGCAAACATTTTCCCTCTCACTCGCTCTCTCGCTCACCACAATAAATTACAAAGCAACTGAAATTGGGGTACTGAAGTTTTTGTGCAATTTCAGCTATCCGTTCCTGCTGAAGCAGTAGTGTTTTCTTTTCAGGATTAAATTGCCATGCGTGTTGCCTCTCAGTAACTGTTTTCATGTCCTGCTAAGATGTATAAGTTACTGTTGGCAGTAGGGTTATCTGTTGGCCTACTCTCCAGTACCACAACTCTAGGAGGGAAAAAAGAGAACAAGCAACCATCATCATCTTATATAAGAACATGGTAGTGTAAGGCTTAAGATCTACCAGACCGATTTTGCTCATTTTTGTTTCAAACTGAAGCTTCATGCAATGGGGTGGGGGGCTTTTTCCTTGGTGCTGGAATAAGAGAGCAGATCCAGTCGCCAATGATTACTTACTTGTCCACCTGAGGGCACAAGCGGCAATGCGAGCAAAGCTCAGAAATCACAGTGCTGCTTAGCCTCTCTCTCTTTCTCTCTCCCTGAATGAGGGTGGAGCTTGGGTCTAGCACAGGAGTGACCAGCCTCTTTCAGTCTGAAGGCCAAATTAAATTGTGGAGAAGCTCTTGGGGACACATTTCAGTGGTGGGTGGGGCCAAAGGCATAGGGCCAAAATTACCAAAAACAACAGTGTATAACTAAGCCTTAGAAGAGGCATTTCAACCTTTTAGAATAGGTAAAAACCATGTAAAACCTTGAAAGCCACCAAGCAATCAGTAGTTGGTGGGGAAGGGGTTGGGTTGGGGGGAATGCGTCAGGCCCGGGGAAAGGGGGTGTAGCCATCTGGGACCCCCAAGGCTTGGATTGGGACCTCAGGTGGGTTGATTTGGTCTGCCGGCCTGTTCAACAGCCCTTACCTATCAGGCCCAATCTTCACTGCTGCCCCGAAGGAAAGGGCAGGAAAGTGATGAGGTGGCAAGTGGTCCTGCAGGGTACCCCTTGGCAGCTGCCCTAATAGGCTGACCCCTGATGCGGGCCCTGAGCCTAGTGATTAGTTTACTCCCACTCTTCTCTCCCCACTTGACGAACAGTTTCCACCCTTGTGTAAATATGTTACGAATGGGAATGATCCTACCTGTCAGATCCAAGGAGTCTGAATATTCTTGTATTGTCAGAAATTTCCTGTGTGATCTGTTCGAAAAGCCAAATAAATATTTAATGGAGTGTCAGGTGCTTAATAAACAAATGCCTAAATGAATGACACTTTGCAAGGATTTTGTTTTGCAGCATTAGGTAAAATTACTCTAACTCCCTATATATTAGGGTTCAATGATGCTGATCAATTAAAAAATAATAATAAAAGTCAACTAAAGAGTGTGTCTCTTTAATAATATAACTTCAGGGAAATTGCTGAATATAAATACTACATGCTCAAAGTGTGTTACACAGAGTTTAGTAATCAAAAAAATACACCCTATGCTAAACGTCTGTATTTTTCAGATAGGGCATCTAAGGCCAGGTCTACACCAAGCAGGATATAGCAGTATGACAGCTGTATATAAAAGGCAGGAGCCACACCACTGCTTTATAGTGTTACTGAAGTGCACTGACAACTGTTGGGGCCCATTGACACATACCATATACCGCTTTCCACTGCTATATCTTGCTTGGTGTGGCTCCTGCCTTTTATATACTGCCTTCATATCGCTATATCCTGTTTGGTGTAGATCTGGCCTGAGAGATGGCTGAAAGTTACTCAACAAGTGCACAAATGAGCTGAGATGTGAACTGGGAATTTCCCACTCCTTCTTTTGATCTCTATGCTACATAGCCATTTCTTTTAGGGAAAATGGAATATTCCCAGGCAAGTGATTCTATTTCTACAAAATCATCTAACAGCTGAAATGTTAATTATAGATGCTAAGAAGAACAGCAATCTTTCCTTTAAGAGTATTTTTCAAGACATGTCAATTGGAATGACTTTTATTTCATCTTGCCATATTTACCTCATTTGACCGAAAACTCCTTCCTTGCATTCCATGCTTCCAGAAAGCCAAAACACTATCTTGCAAGCAAACTGGCAGGAAGAGACAACACAAATGAGCTTTTCATAGATTGTAGCCATACACTTATTTGCACCTATACGCATTTGAATATTCCATACACATTTGAATATGTGCAGGGCTGCAGCTTTAGGGTGCAATCCGGAAATAATTAAACATGCTTAACCCCAACAGAAACCAAGGGCCTAGTTCAGGACACTGTGTTTTGTACAGAACAGGGCACTGTGGTTTAGTAAAAAATGAAAGCAGAGGCTTTTACTCTCCTCTTCGCATATACAAGTCTCCACCTGATTTTTAGACGCCTCCCTATTCCTCCTTGGTGCCCCTTGACCTTTGTTTAGCATTTTTGGGAGTTTGCATGGGCTGCCATAGGGAGGAGGGGGACAGGTATGCCCACTTCTGCCAGCCCTATTACACACACGTAACTATGGACACAATCCTACATGTCCAAGAGATAAGGGGAATCTAAATGGTAAAAACTCACATTTAACACTACGCTTCTTTACTTTAATGCAACAGTGAAGATAAGGTATTAACTAATCATTTTAATTAAGTCCAACAGATTGAGTTAGAGGGGGAAATGCATGAGTAACATATGAGAACCCATATAGGAACTAATTGCAAACCCCAGATACTATCCCAGTATATTGTACCTTTGTACATGTTATCCTTATTTCAAGGGATATTAAAGGTTTGAGTTTTGTAAACTGTGATTTTATTCAACAATTCAACAATGTCCTTTGCGAACACTTAGTCAAACGTTTTTCTTTTGCCCGTGATCTGTTTTTGTTTTTAAAGCAGTATACATCTAGCATCTTCTATAAAAGTGATTTTATGATTTGTCCTAACCTGCTTTTTAAACTGCACCCGTCTTAAGAAATATCTAAAAAGGACAGTGTGTTATCAAAGATAGAAGACGGAATGTTGTGCATCCTCCCACCCCTACAATTTCATTTATATGTTATATAATACAGTGAAGTATTAGAGGAGCTATGTGATGAAAGTATAAAAGCTAACTCTTGCTTACCTATTGATTCGATCTGGAAATCAAATGTGAGTTCTGCAGACAGTTTTCGGCTAGATTTTAATCTGCCTTGCAAATTGACTATTTTTATACAGCCTGAAAAACAAACATCACATATCATTCAGCATTTTTTTTTCTTAAATCATGCACCTTTTTGGAATATGTATATCTAGGTCACACATCACTTACAATCCAAGCAGACCAAAATGGTATCTCTCTCCAATTGGGTCACATGAACAACATTTGTCTGGGAAGTATCTACAACAACAACAACAAAAGCAAGATTAGTTTACAATGATGTGTAAATATTAACTCATGGTAGATGTTCTGTAATTCAAATAATTAACTATTCTAATTGTATAAGAAATTAAACATACAGGCCAGTTTTTGCTCTTTCAGAACCCATGCACATATAATACTACCGTAGTTGGTTTGATGCTATATGAATAAATCTCATTAGGAGATATTTGAGGCAAAGTGTCTTCAGTAAACACCATGCTCTATTTCTCTGTGACATCTGAATCGAGATGACACATTCTGAACTAAGGATGGGAGAACCAGGGATGCTGAGCTTGCTGAAATTCTCTGAATTTTACTTCAATGCACTGTTCAGTTTCCTTCCATTCTCATTTGTGACCTGTTTCTTCAATTGTTTGAACGAGAAAAATGCACACCTTTTCCCCACTGACTAAAGTGTGAAAATGCACAACTTAAAAAATGTGTATTTTAAAGTGCATTTTTAAAAAAGTGTGAACGTTCTCCCCCTTATTCAAGTATGAAAATGCAAATATATAAAAGGGTGCATTTATTTTTTTAAAAAATGCTCACTTTAACTTATGCAGGTTTTTAAGTCCGAATTTTTTTAAAGCGCACATTTTCCGAATGCCAGTTCGGGAATTTGCTGACATTGTCAGGGAATATGCGCTCCCGTTCGCATTCTGGGTTGCGAATGGGGCATTGAAACGAAATTCTCGTACATCCCTATTATGCTGTACCGGCACCTGGACACAATAATGGGTTGAGTAAGGACCAACAAACTGAGACTTAATCCTGAAATGATGGAGACTCTCTGACTGGGCAATTCCCACATACAAGAATTGGGAAATTTCCCTGTTCTAGACGGGATTTCAATCCCTCAGAAAGAATAGGTAGGTAATTTGGGGATATGCCTGGATTCTTCAATGTCTTCTGTGGCAAAAAGCGCTTATTACCAGCTTTACTTGGTCAAATGTCAAGAACTTCATTTCCTGGGCAGAGCCAACTTGGCCACTGTACTCCATTTTGGATTACTGTAATCCTCTTTCTGTGGAGTTACCCTAGTGCTTGGTCTGGAAGTGGCAGCTTGCCTTCCCCCAAATAGACCTACATGGTTGTTAAGTTCAGTGGAGGGGGCCTTGCTGGTTGTACTATGACTTGAACATTGCCATCTGGTGGCAACCCGGAAGCAGGCCTTCTCTGTGGTGGCACCCACTTTATGGAAGGCCCTTCCTCCTGGTATTTGGAAAGTGCCAGCTGTAGCATGTTTTAGGTGTCTGTTAAACACCCATCTCTTTATCTGGGCATTCCCTGATTGAGCTACCCAGTTTGTTTGTTAACTATTGTGTTTTAAGTTTATGATTTTAAATGTTTTATTTGATACCTTTTGTCTTTATTATGATGCATTTTAACATCTGACTTGCAAACCATTAAGAGATATATTTTAGATATTTTAAGTGGTGTATAAATCTGATTAAACAAATGAATAAACTTTTGAAGCTCCCTGTAAATCTTCCCTAAAAGGCAACCAGCAGTGCTGGTGGGCAGGGCAATGCAGACTGGGAAAATGGTTAAAGGAACTTGCCCCCAGTGCCACGGCCCCAACTGGAACCATTCCCCGCACTGCTCACTGTTGGCTGCATTGACCATTTTGAGAAAAAAGCAGGAAATGAAAGTACGGATTTCCTGATACTGTCTGTCTCTTTGCTGTGAGAAATCTAATGATGCAGTGTGTGTGTGTGTGTGTGTGTGTGAGTGAAAGTCACCACCGAGAAACCACCTTGGGATGTTCATCTAACTTGTCAAGTGGCATGACATTGAGCAATCCATTTACTGATGTGAACGAACTCTAAGGGACAAACTGAACAGGACACTGGAGCTCTATGTCTAGTTTGAAGACCTAAGAAAACCAACGTTACACCAAGCAAAGCATAAAGAAGCACAGAAGCGTTTATATTTATATAAGCGTTGATCACATAAGCCATCTTTGAATGAGAGCATTATGCATCCTGAATTTGAAAATGTTTAGATTAAAGAAATCAAACCAGAAAACAGCAAAATCTTAATGGAATCTACTGAAAAACAATAATCTCTATAGTTATAGTGGGCAACTTGTAACCCAAAACATCTGGGGGCCCAAAACTCCCATCATCCCTCACCATTGATGGGAGCTGCAGGCCAAAAGATCTGCAGCGCTATAAGTTACCCGTTGCTGTTATAGATGATGGTCATGCTCTAACTAAGGGGCTCATCAGACAAGTGTTTTATTGCACCCTCGCTATTGCTCACTCACGGTTTATCACGCATATAGATGATGGTCATGCTCTAACTAAGGGGCTCATCAGACAAGTGTTTTATTGCACCCTCGCTATTGCTCACTCACGGTTTATCACGCATCCTTTAGATGACCCCCCCACGCCCCTCTTGCCTCCCGCTCTTTCTTGCCTTCTTCCCGTGACAAAATAGACACCCCAAAAACATTTTTTTGGGGGAAACGGAGCGTGCCACCATTTCCTGCTGTGTGCAGGAAAAGCAGCATGATAAAAATGCCCCCTGAATGGGCCACATCGTCCTTGTTTACTTCCTCTTTCTTCTCCGGGAAGAAAGAAGAAGTATTGTGGGACAGGAGCGGGGGTGGAGAAGCAATGGTAGGGAACCATGATTTCCCCTCATCTGATGGAGCTCTAAAACAGCTAACTGTATTAGGAAAGCTGATCAAAGTAATTCACAAACCTGTTTCTGTAAACCATGAAGAGGTAGAATTTGGGTTGAGAGTTTCAAACTTCACCACCTGATTGAAGTCTCTCCCTTTAGTTACACCAACACAAACTAAAGGGAATTCCTGTTCAGGTACTACCAGCATTTCAAACAACCTCAGTGGACAAGGTACAGGAAAATCTATGTGCTAAATTAAGAAGAGTGTTAGCCACAAAGAAGTTATGCCACTGTTTGTATAACACTATTAAACATTATTATTTTGACAACATCATAGGATAAAATACGCTTTGTATGTAGATTTTGCCATTGCTGTTAGTACAAAAACACCACCATCCAAAAGCATTTCTGGAAGTACTCTGCAGCACAGAACCAAGAATCTGTGACTGAGATCACTGGGTGGCAAGGCTTTAAACATTCAAGAACCCCAATTATTGGCTACCTGCTGCACTTGCAGAGCTCTTGATCTACTATGACCATAGCCACTTGAACTCACATCAGGAAGGGGCCATAGCTCAGTGTGATAGAGCACCTGCTTTGTATGCAGAAGGCCCCAGGTTCAACCCATGGCTTCTTCAGGTAGGGCGAGGAAAAACTCCTGCCTGAAATCCTGGAGAGCCATTAATGCAGGTTGCTTACCTGTAACTGTAGTTCTTCGAGTGGTCATCTGTGCAGTCACACATATGGGCTCGCGCCGACGCCGAGCCCCGCTTCGGGAAACTTCTAAAGCTAGCTTAGTTTTGGCGGGAACCCCTCCCCCCACCACCCTACCGCGCATGCTCAGGGTTCCCGCTTACCTCAGTTCTCTGAGACCGCTAGGCCTTGCAACTAAGGCACAAACTAAATTGTACGAGCACGCTCGGAACCTCTTGCCAATTCAAAAAGCGTTACCAAGAGGGGACGGTGGGTGGGTTGTGTGACTGCACAGATGACCACTCGAAGAACTACAGTTACAGGTAAGCAACCTGCATTTCTTCTTCGTGGTCTCTGTGCATCACACATATGGGCGAATAATAAGCCAACTTACCGGAGGTGGGATGCATGCTGAGAGATCATTGGCAAATTGACGAAAGGACTGCTCTTCCGAAGGAAGTGTCCTGTCGCGCCCTGATGTCCAGCCTGTAATGCTTGACAAAGGTGGAAGCATTTGACCAGGTAGCGGCCTTGCAAAGGTCAGGGATGGATGCTCCATGCAAGAGAGCCGAAGACGTTGCTTGTCCTCTGGTGGAGTGCGCTGTGAATGAAGTGGGGGGCACCTTCCCCACGACCTGATAGGATAATTTAATAGTGTCCACTATCCACCTTGAAAAACGCTGGGAAGAAACAGGTGAGCCCTTGCGTTGTCCTCCGTAACAGACAAACAGTTGCCGGGAGCTGCGAAAAGGTTCTGTTCTAGTTTTGTAGAAAGCTAACGCACGCCGAACATCTAAAGCGTGCAACGAGGAACACAATGGGTCCGAAGATGCCTTGAAGAAGGTTGGCAAAATGATGTCCTGGTTGATATGGAAGCTGGACGTCATTTTTGGCACAAACGACGGGCCAGGACGTAACACAACTTTATTATTAAAGAACTGTGTATAAGGCGGGTCCACCAGCAATGCTGTGAGCTCTGAGGCACGCCGAGCCGATGTGATAGCCACTAGAAAGGCCGTTTTAAGTGTCAACAAATGGATGTCAGTAGTAGCCAGTGGCTCAAAGGGCTTGCCAGTCAGTGCGGTGAGGACCACAGAGAGGCTATAGGACGAACAGGGGGAAACATATTCCGTATCCCTTTAAGGAACGCCTTCACAAGTGGATGTGTGAATACTGAAAATCCGTCCACCAAATTGTGGTTTACTGATATTGTGGCAAGATAAACTTGGAGAGACGTAGACTTAAGTCCATTAAGATGTAGATAGTGTAGAAATTCTATAACTCCAAGTATTGGCCCAGAAGTAGAGTGAAAACCTTTTGTCACTGCAAACGATTGGAAACGCTGCCACTTGCGAGCATATGAAGCCCGTGTCGCGGGTTTTCTAGCGGCTTCTAAAATAGACCTGATGTCCTGTGGAAGGTCTAAACCCTGCCATCTGGCCGGATTCTCCATGCTGTGAGATTGAGCGTACTGCCGTCCGGGTACAGGACCCTGCCGTCCTCCTTGGATAGGAGATCTGGTAATGTTGGAAGGTGCCAAACATGGTGGCGTGAGAGTTGGAGGAGGGGTGTGAACCACGCTTGCCTCGGCCACCAGGGTGCCACCAGGATGGCGTTCGCTTGATAACGGCGAGCTCGAGTAATCGTTTGGGCGATCAGGGGAAATGGAGGGAACATGTACAAGAGTCCCCGGGACCAGTCCTGCTGAAACGCATCTCCTAGCGAGGAGTGGCCTATCCCTGCCCGTGAGCAGTACGCTGGGCACACCGCATTGACCTCTGTTGCAAACAGGTCGACTTGGGGATGACCCCAACGGAGGAATATCTGCTTCAAGATGAGAGGAGACAGCTGCCACTCGTGGGTGTCGTTGAACGCTCGGCTGAGCGTGTCGGCTCTGATGTTGGTCGTGCCCGCTATATGCAGCGCTGAGATGTTGATGTTGTGCGAGATGGCCCAAAGCAGAATGTCTCTCGTCAGACGTAAAAGGTGTGGTGAACGAGTGCCGCCCTCTTTGTTCAAATACCACACGACGGTGGTGTTGTCTGATAGTACACGGACGTGATGGTTTCGTAGTAGGGGGCAAAATGCGAGAAGGGCCTTCTGTACGGCTAGGAGCTCTAGGATGTTTATATGAAGGAGTTTCTCCGAATGTGACCATTTTCCTTGTATGTTCAGCTCGTCTAGGTGTGCTCCCCAGCCCTCCAGTGAAGCATCCGTCGTTAAAGTTCAGGATGGGCCTGAGTCTACAAACGGCATACCCTGCGCAAGGTTGCTCGAGACGGTCCACCAGTGGAGAGATCTTTGTACGTGGCGTGGAATGGTAAGTATGACCTTGCGAGGGTTCAGAGCGGGGGAGTAGTGTTTTAGTAGAAGCTGTTGGAGGGGTCGCATATGGAGGCGTGCCCAACGCACAACAAATATCGAAGCAGCCATGAGGCCCACCAAACGGAGGATCGTGAACGCTGACGCATGCGTCGCGTGCTTCAGACGGAGCGCCAGCTGTTGAAGCTTGGTCGCTCTGTCCCTTGGGAGGAAGGCGCGGCCGGAACAGGAGTCGAAGCGAACCCCTATGAATTGAATGGTTTGAGAGGGATGAAAAACCGATTTCTCCATGTTCACCTGTAGACCGAGATCGGAGAGGAGTGTGCTGATCGTATGGACGTCTTGAAGAGCTATGGATCTGGACAGGGACACTATCAGCCAGTCGTCCAGGTAAAGATATATTTCGACATTCCTTGAACGAAGGTGAGCGCAGACTGCCGCCATGCACTTTGTGAACACCCGTGGAGCAGACTTTAGTCGGAACGGTAGCACCGAAAATTGGTAGACCTGATGTCCGATCACGAATCTCAGGTATCAACGGTAAGCTGGATGGATGGCTATGTGGAAATAGGCATCCTTTAGATCTATTAATGTGAACCACCGATGCCTCTTGAGTAAAGGGAGCACAGTCGAAAGAGTGACCATGCGGAATTTCTTTGGTTTAACAAATTTGTTGAGACGCCTGAGATCCATAATAGGGCGAAGGCCCCCGTCCTTTTTTGGCACGGCAAAGTAACGCGAGTAGAACCCATCGCGGATGTGTGTCCGCAGAACTCTTGTGATTGCTGCTTTGCATAGAAGCGAGGTCACTTCGTTGAGTAACACCTCTGAGGGTTGGGTTATCTTTACTGTGCCAAGAGGAGGAAGGCCTTCGAACTCTATTTTGTATCTGTTTGCAACTATGTTGAGGACCCATTGGTTGGTGGTGATGGAGGACCACATTTGATAAAACGGACGAAGCCTGTTGTGCGACTGGTGCCTTGGGTGGTGGATAGAGTCAAAGGTGACGTTTAGAGGCCGCGTCCTGTTTGTTGCGAGACTGGCGAAACCGGGATGTGGGTTTGCGTTGTTGATAGGACGTAGTCAGATGCGTAGACTGGTAGCGCTGCGTTCTCTCTGTGACTTGTCATGGCTGGTAAGGTAGAGGGCTGTACCACTTGCGCTGGCAAAAGGTGGGCTGTATAGACTGGTTGAAACCCATCTTGCGAGCTGTAACTTTCGCCTTGTGGATGGTATCCATTGTGTCGTCTGTGGACGCATTAAACAGTCCCTCCCCATCAAATGGTAAGTCCTCTATCCTCGCTCTTGTCTCTTGAGGGAGGGTAGCTGACCGCAGCCAAGCATGCCTACACAGAGCTACTGCCCCGACCATAGCTTTAGCGTTACAATCAGTCTGATGTCTAGAAGTGGTTAACTCCTGCTTGGACAGACGTATCGCCTCCGACTGAAAGACTCTGGCGAGCTCACGCTGTTCATCAGGGAGATAGTCAGTTAGCGCTGAGATTTTTTCCCAAAGGAAAAGTTGGTAGCGCGCCATCATTGCCTGGTAGTTGGCAACTTTGATGGCCAGAGCTGCGGACGAGTATATGTGTCTGCCAAAAGAGTCAAGTTTTCGACCCTCCTTATCAGTTGGGGCCGAATGGCTTCGACTGGATTTACCCTGGGAAGCCTCTACGACAATCGAATTTGGCTTCGGGTGAACGAAAAGAAATGGAGCGTCTGATTCCTTGACCTTGTAAAGAGCATCAAGCCTCTTTGAGATCGGTCCCATAGTAGCCGGGGTAGCCCAGGACTGCTTGACAGTCTTTAGTAGTGTTGAAACCACTGGTAAAGTGAGTTGTGGTGTAGGATCTGCGTACATCACATCAAAAATTCTATCATCAACAGACTCAGAAGGTTGTTGTAGCTTGATACCGAGCGACTGACCAATTCTCTGCATCTGATCGGAGAAATTGCCAATCTCCATAGATGGAGAGGCTTGTTCCGAAGTGCTCACCCCGTCCGTGGGCGATGGCTGCGACAGGGCTGGAGATGCCACCAAAGAGGAGTCCGAGGCGTAGTCCTCAACTGAGCGGGGAGAGGTATCTCGGCTAGGCTTCGGTACCGACGTCCGAAGATCGGAGGCGGTGTCCCAACCGCGAACCGCATCTTGATGTCGAGAGGGGTCACGACGCTGAGAAAGAGCTGTATCGATGCGGCGATGTCGATCGGGCTCGGTGTTGACTGCTCAATGTCGACGTCTGGAAGAGGCGGTACGCTCGGTAGCGGTGGGGCGCTCGGTAGCGTTGCCTCGGTGTGGAGGTCGAGTCGAAGATGCACTGTCCAGGCGTCGACCGGTGAAGGGATCGAACCTGTAGTGCTGCTCCCTTGAAGGCCGATAAGAGTAATCCGAGAACTTGTCCCAGCCGTGCGACCGGGATTGGGATCTAGACCAGGAGCGGTACGACGAACCAGCACGTGAAGTCCTTGATCGAGGAGAAGGTAAAGTGTGTTCCCCTCACTGGTTCATCCAAGGTTTCTGGTAAGTTCTCCAGAAGCTCTACATCGGAGGAGAGATCGACCGGCGTCGGAGACGGCATCGAGACGTGCGGTAGTAATATGGCATGCTCTTCCATGAATGTCGGGGAAGAGATAGCCATCGGTATCGACAGGGTCGGTTGCGGAGATGGGCTGCGAGCCACGGAGCGAGTCGACAGCTACGATTCTAGGCTGCGTGGTAAGGAGCGTGTAGATATCGGCGATGCTGCCCTCGATGCTGCTGTCTGCGACCTCGATGCCAACGCTGAGGGTGTCCGGTCCGCCGCTGCAGGCGGCTTCGACATGGATGCTGACGATGCTTTCGACACCGAAGTTGGCACCGGTGGCGAGGATGGTATCGACAGCAGCCTGGACAGTTTTTGAGGCTTCTTAGATTTTGATGGGCGATTTCGAGCCTTAAGCTTTGATTTCTTGGCGGGCACACCTGGTTGAGATGCCTTTGGCACTGCCCCAGAGGGTTCAGTAGCTGCGACCCTAAGCTAGGGCGAGCTATGCGACGCTGGGCTCAAGCGGCTTACGGCCAATGGCCCACGCTCCCCAGAAGACGACAAGGGAGGTTCCATCGGTACCGAGTGTGGTCGATCGACTGCTGAGAGTGCCTTACTCCACAGAAGACTGCGCAGCCTGTCTGCCCGATTGCATCGAGTTTGACGAGAAAAACTCATGCAATGGGCACAAGCGTCCACAATATGGGCTTCGCCCAAACAAACCAAACATAAAGAATGTCCGTCAGTGAGGGCTAACTTTGCCCGACAATGGGAACAATGTTTAAAAAGGGCGGTCTGCGCCATAAGTTGGTGCAGGCCTTCTAACGACCTATCTATCTAAATAGTTAACCGATATATCCTACTAAATATATATATAATTATTATTGTTTTTTAATATATATATAACAACATTACACTAAGACAACGAACTAACTAAGCTAACTAACTAACTAACAAATAAATTGTTCTCCACAGAACACGAACGTATCTGGACGAAGTATCCCGCGAGGCTAACAGCTAAGCGGTCGAAGAAGAACTGAGGTAAGCGTGAACCCTGAGCATGCGCGGTAGGGCGGTGGGGGGAGGGGTTCCCGCCAAAACTAAGCTAGCTTTAGAAGTTTCCCAAAGCGGGGCTCGGCGTCGGCGCGAGCCCATATGTGTGATGCACAGAGACCACGAAGAAGAACTGCCAGTCAGTGTTGACAATACCGGGCTAGATGGACCAATGGTCTGACCCAGTATAAGGCAGCTTTGGATTGCAGGACTCCTCTGATCTGACCTTGCAACGCCCCTTTCCTGTTGCTGATTATTCATCCATGCTGGGGTACCATGGATTCCTCCAGTACCTCTGTGCTCAAGGTGCAGCACTTCTGCAACATCCTACAGCCTGTCTGAGGCCAGCTGATGGGCTCTAGGATTGCAACCTAAAATCCTGGAGGAGAAGGCTATCAATAGCTACTAGTCCTGATGGTTAAATGCAACCTCCAGTATCAAAGGCAGTAAGCCTATATACACTAGTTGCTGGGGAACATGGGTGGGAAGGTGCTGTTGCACCATGTCTTCCTTGTGGTTCCCTGGTCAACAGCTGGTTGGACACTGTGCGAACAGAATGCTGGATTAGATAGACCCATGGTCTAATCCAGCATGGCTCTTCTTATGTTCTTATGAAGAGTAGTTAGCACAGCTACAAGACCTTTTTTGTGTGGCCCTGAGAAGCTGGCATGAGTTGCCTGAGAAGATGCCCCTTGCTGATTTTTAGAAAGACATGCAGAACCCATCTATTCGTCTTCTTATTTATTCAATTTATATCCCGCCTATACACAGAATACCCTGTTCTAGCAGGCATCGGGGGGCTAGGTTGATACTCTGCTGTTGGATTGTGGTTTGCTTTGAGATTGCAGTCACTGATTGTGATATGGGGAGATTTCATGGATTTAACTGACTGCCCAAAGGTATTTTATTTTAGAGAGATAGAAAATAACAACAACAACAACACAAACAGATCTTATTAAACCTTCAAGTTGGTAGCTACTAAAATATATATGAAAAAGATTTTCTACTGTGAGTAATTCTTAGATTAGGGGAACTTTTGAAAGGGAACTTACTTTGATTAACATGAATTTCTGCATTGGTTCAACCCACTCCAATAGAACAATGCTTGACTGTAGTGCTCCACAAAGATATTTGTGTCCCGAGTAAGGATTCCTCACTAAAAAAAAAAGAAAAAAAAAAAGAAATTATAAAACACCTTAGAGTACAGTAAAGCACATACAAAAGGTAAATATGTTCTAGGGACTGATCCACAAAAGACCTATGATTCTGTATTGATGCATTTTTCCTCAACCGGTGCACCAGGAAAGGCATCCAAAGCCTTAGCAAACATGGGAACGAGATGAGAGAGCCTGGAACTGTCACGGCCATGCCTCCATTGCTGGCATGCAGATCCTATTTTTGAAACATTGCCTGGCAGGGAATGGATATCTGTCTTCCATGTTTGCTAGGACTCAGCTGCCTCGGTGAAATGACAAGCTTCAGACCATGGTTACCACTGGCTCAAGGCCCATCTTAAGTTTTGGCAGGTCAGAACAGTTGTTGTGGGATGTTTTGTCTCATCTGGGAGTAGGTTTAAACTCTTAGCAAATACAGAAAATAAAATGCTATTTACTGGGGGGGGGACTGTATTTCTCCAGGCATTGGAGTTAAAACAGTTGCACAATGGTTGGTGTGCCACTATGTCTTCTCCCAGATCAGCAGGGAGCCCTACAACGGAAGCCCCAGAGCCCTTGGGCAGATGGACGAGCGGAGCCGGGAGAGTCCGGCAGGCGACAGGTAGCGAGTGAGGGAAAGGAGAAAGGCATCGGCCGCTGTCACCGTGGAGGGGGAAGCAGGCGGGCACTGACAGGAACTGCTTCAGGCGGTGGCAGGAAAGACAGAAGAGTCCACCTGCTCACAGGACACGAAGGAAGGGACACAACTTCTTTCCCCCATGCCAACCCGTTTGTTCCTCCGCAGCTCCCGCAGGATGAAGCGGCCACTCACTCATGCACATTACTGCTGAGAGGAAAACAGGAGAATGCCTAGGAGGCCAGCTGTGTACAGTGAGAGAGAGGAGTATGGTGGCGGTAGTGTCTGCCCTGTCAGCAGCATGGCACGTGATCAAAGGGAGGCGTGGTTGCAGGAATGGTCAACTGTGATTGTGTTTTTATGGCTTTAAATATTTTAACTGTTTTTGTGTATTTTATTGTTGTAAACCACCTCATGAGGATAATAAATGTTCTAAATAAATGAATGAATGAATGAATGAATGAAATATCTCACACGCACAACCTTCATCACTGAAACTGCATAGTACATCCTATGCATGGTGGAGCATCAATATTGTGCCGACATTTTTAATATCCATGCGCGGGTGGCAAATTTCTGTGTCTGGGCATGCTCTATCAGGAACCAGATGATTACATCCCATTATAATTCATTTCAACATCAGCTGATACCAATAGATACTGTCGCTGAAGTTAGTGTTGATTGAATTTTCTACTCTATGTATATTTTTTGCATTTGTAGTTTGCATTTATATTTGTATCTGCTGGTTGACCTCATATATTGTATTTTTAGTGGCTGGTCTGTGACCGTAACTAAATAAACTTGAACATAGCCATGTGTTGAGCATCACTTCTGAATAAGAGCCACTGAACACACAATTCTTCCTGCACCGGCTCTGCTCCTGGGGGGGGGGGGGGGTAGCAGACAAAGTAGGCCTATGCACACAGATCCCTTATTTCAACGCAATATCCAATGTATGGAAGTCAGGGGTGATGGCATAATCCCAACGTCTTGCCCACAGAGGCTCTAAAACGACAGAGCTGTGTCTGCGTAGGGCTACATGCACAAAGGTAAGATTACATTTCATAATACCATCTACCAAGGAGGGGAAACCTTATTGGAAGTACAAGCCAAACACTGTCAATCCTTTCAGAAGTCCCAGTATGTTGCTTGGCAATTTCTTTGACGTTTTTGAACATTATGATCTTTCAGATCCTGCTCAAACTTTTTGCCTTCAAATTCCTCCACTGCCTTGCCACTCCCGGTATCCCTTGTCCAGTTCCACCACCCACAGCTATCCAAAAGTCTCCTGCTCCCGGAAATGACACTACCCATTCTCTCTTGCTGCCCCCTTTGCCAGAACTGCCTCTCTGACTGCCTCCATGAAACCACCTCCCTCCCTCCCACCTAACTGGTCCTCAAAACGCACCTTTTTGGTGAAATAACCTTTGGAATAACCTCCTCCATCAGAGGATGGGGAACCTACAGCCCCTTCAGATGTTGTTGGACTCCAACTCTTTTTAGCCCCCAGCCAAAAGGGCCAATGGTCAGGGGTGACTGGAGATGCAGTCCAATGACATTTGGAAGGCCATAGCTATCTGCCCCGCCCAACTCCGAAACAGCCTATTGTAACTAAGCCAAAGCACATGCAAGCATCACATATTCTTTGCCTGCTTATCTCCACCTCCATTTCCTCCTCTCTTTCTCTTTCCCTTCTGTTTACTCTTGGATTGTAAGCCCCATGGGAAGGAACCCACCTTATCTTTCTTTATGAAGCAGCATGTACATAGATGGCATGGAATAACAACAATGCTATATAAATCAATACTACGTTACAACACTTGAACTAAATTGTTCTTTAAAAACGTGAGACTGATTAAGCAAGTACTTGTTTGCCTCAACTGTCTCATAAGTCTTCTAAACCTAAACATTTAAAGTTGTGTACATTAGTTATAGATTGTGAAGGCCTCGCTTGGAAACTAATCTGCTTGAAGCCAGAATTATGATGAGATGCTAGCTTGTTCTGATGGCGGCTTTTAAACCTACTACAAATTCTACTGTCATAGCCTTTGGGCTATTATGTGCTCTGTGAGGAGACAAAGATTGTGTTCGGACGATTGTGTTGGGGAAAGAAGTCATTGTGGCTTCACTCCCTGCCCCTGCATGACCGCTATTTGCAGCACGGGTTGGCATTTCATCCAAACTCGGCGCACGGTGTGGAAGCTTCATATTCACCATATAACCCATGAAATGCAGTAGAGGTTGTAAGGTGGGTAGGAAGCCATCCCTGCTGCGCATGGGGTTTGGACAACACGCCAAGCCATACTGCAGCACGGGGAGTTATGCAAATAGTGGTCACATGCACAGCATGCGCGGGGCGGGAGGAGAAGCCACAAGGCCCCATTGTACTCGTTCGAACAAGCCCAAAGGAAAATGTTCACAGGGAATTCAAACGGCCAATAAGAATGACTTTATATCAGATTTTCATAACTTGGTGTCCTCCAGATTTGTTGGCCATGCTGACTGGGAACAGTGGCAGTTATCGTCCAGTATATTTGCAGGGAACACTGTTTTATAGCCCTTGACAACTATGGAGATTACCTGCACAGAAACACATTTCCTTTCTTTCCACCCTTCCCTTGATGTGCCACTGGCACACATGTGGAATCCAGGGAAAATTGCAAAGAGGACTAATGTATCTAGGGATCCTCTATAAGCCCTGCCCCCTAGAAGTCACTAGGTCCAGACTTTCCCTAGTACCCCCCAAAATAGCCAGCTGCCACTGCCTACTGATGTATCCTCAGCTGTGTACTTTAAGGTCAGCCCATGGGGTGAGATATGCCAACATTAGTATCCACACAAACCAGAACACAGACAGATAAAGACTAAACACACACACACACACTCAAAAAATATATCAATATCCAGAATATGTGAATAAGTAGTCATCTGATAACTATTAATATAAAATGGGATTTAAAAAATAGGTTCACAAGGTTACAAATGTGACACTCCAAGCCAGCCATTTTGTTCCCAAAGTCATGCAGGCACAAATTATCTAGAAGAGATGTACGCAGTGAGATTATTAGCTAGTATCTTTACTTACCCACACAACACTTCTGACACCATTTGGTGTCTGGGATTTTTGCAGAAACTGCAAACTTCCTAGAATATATAAAGAAAAATACAAATTAACAGCAAGTTGAGGTCCCTTGATGGAGCCCAGCCTCCCTTCTGCTCCAAATCAATTACTGAGAAGAGGGAGGTGTTAATGGGGCAGGTGGAGAGGTGGACCACCAGATGAAGAGCACAGCATTCAGGGTGAGTGGGTTAAACCTGCCCTCCAAAATGCTGAATTGCCAGCCTCAAACCTAAGTACTGCAGTGCTACAGAGGGGTATGGGAGACTGCTCTGCCAAACCTCAATTTGAGCAGGGCATCATATGGAAGGGGGGTATTGAAACCCCCATCATGCTAGAAGGTTCCCCCCTTTCCTTGTGCTGTCCAGCAAAGACCATTTTTCCTTGTTGGAAGGGAGGGAAGGATAAACATTAGCCTTTTTTTCTATTTTCTTTGATAAACATTAGCCTTTTTTCTATTTTCCAAGCATATTTTTTCATTTAATCGTTTAAAAAAACATAGCAGTTTTCTAAATAATTAGTGGCAACAGAAAAGTATTTTTTTTTTGTAAATAAAACCGTTCACTCTTCAAGAATGATCATTCTTATATGTCTACCCCATCTAGCTGCATTTATTTGGAGCATGTCGGTATTAAGAATCCTATATCATTTTGATATAAGTTACATTCTCCTTGTACTAATTTTTCAAATTCGGTTTTCACACAACCAATACTATGCTCGTCTCATCAAAAAGGAATTAAACAGGAGGTCTTATTTTCATAATATAATTTCTCCATATGTTAGCATCACTGCATTTTTACTATACTTTGATATTTAATCCATTTCTTTTTCTTTCCATGTAAGGCTGCCTCTACAAGAGGCATTTAAAGCTCTTTCAAGGCGCATTAAAAAATTTGCCTCTACAAGAACGGAGCGCAAATCGGGCGTAGAGGCGCGTTTTCTCTCCGATTAGGGCGCATTATCGAATGCACGTTAAATAGCAAGTTTTATTTTGCTCCTGCCGCTAAAAGCGCATTTTGAGTATGCGAACAAGCGATTCTCCGCATTAACTACTTGTAAAGCGCATTTGAAACAACCGGTAAGGTCACCTGCTGAGTGCTCAATTACCTCCTGCATACAAGCATTTACGATAAGGTGCTTCAGCGATTATGCGCATAATCGGCTAACCAGGCGTCAAACGGAATCCATCTAGAGGGGGCTTAACACACCCTAAATAACCATCCAAACTAAAATCCTCACCTTTTATGAATTATGCTAATATAGAAACTTTAGGCACTTAATTTTTACTTACATTTATCCCTTATCTTTAAACAGGAATTATAAAGTTCTCATAGTAAAATACAACTTTATTTTACTTTTTGATATCTAGAGTGAATATTTTTAATCTCTTTTGATGACAGTTGCTTCTACAGGGGAAAAATATTAATTAACCTTGTTGCTATTTAAACTGCTGCAATACCCATAACAGTCTGTTGGCTCAGTAATAAAATATTACATTTGGGATATCTAAACTTCTTTTCCTTCCCGCCTCACCTACTATTTTATTGTGCTAGTTCTCTTTCAGTTCCAAATAAATTTACTATTTCTGCCATATTTTATCAGAAATCTTTCAAGGAATGTTTGGGAAAAGGAATTTAATGTTTTGGTGTTTCTTCTTCTTCTTCTTCCTCTTCTGTTTGCTTCCTTTAGTATCACTTTGCACATAAGCAGCCCTAATTCAAAGGGTTCCCCGCCTCAGGATTTTTGTATGTGTCTGTTTTTTAACAAATTACTACGTTTCTGCATACTGGAGAAGTCTTAAGTATAAAAAAACACTACTTTGTCTATGGGTAGCTCCATTCCAGTGCCCTCCTGGGGCAGTTCTCTTCAGGTTCAGATTACTGTGCAGTTAAAAGTTCCTCTGCCAAAATTTCAGGGATTCCCCCCTTCTCCCTCAGCTCTTTGTGTTACAGCCCACCCCATTCAGGAGATCTCAGGTGGGTGGGAAAGTCACATTCTGCTAGCCTGCTTCTGCTGGCACTTCTGTGGATCCAAGCCGGTATTTTGGTTTTAATGGGTTGCATCTAACTGGTGTCTCTGTATGACAGAAGCTCTTTGATTCAGCAGAAGTTCCAACTGGAGGAAGGCAGGGACAGTTTTTAGGTGATTCCCTCCCCCCCCCTCACTGCAGCCACCTACACCACCTCCCACAGTGTTCTATATGCCCCCCACACCATCTGGAGCACATGAGGGATGCATTGGGAGCTATTGGGAGGGTTGCCAAAAATTACTTCTCCCTCCAGTGGGCATCTCTGCTGGAGCAAAGAACCTCCATCAACAGAAGGATATCAACTGGATACAACCCAATTTTTAAACACTGTATTATCTATTTTTAAATTTCTAGGTTTTTTTCAACTTCTTCTCTCTCTCCCAATCTCTCCTCATAGGCCCATTCCTTTTATGATTTAAATTTCATAAACAGTTACTTAAAAGGAAAAAAAGGTTGCTATTTATGAGCATTTTTGAGTCACATTTGCGATTCTAGTAAAAAAAAAAGAGAGAGAAAGAAAGAAAAAGAAGTAAGATGGGAATCTAAAACAAACCTATATTTACCTGGGAAGTATTCTGTCAGGAAGTTTGTGTGCTGGTATAGAAACAGGTAACTTTTGCATTTGCCGTGCATAATCAAACAATCCTGGCAAATTATGGGAATAAAGCTGAGAGGCTTTACCTGTAAACAAATTGACACATGTGCTTAAAAAAGTTAAACAGCAACATTTACAAGCACAGACATTTACACGCCAAATGCCAAGTGATACAAAAGAAGGTCTTACCAGATATTGATAATAAGCAATTGTTCATTACATACAGCCATGTGCAGCGTCGGGGAAATAGCTGATAAGAGAAAATGTCGGAAAAGTCATTTCCAATGAAATTGTTATTTGATGAAGTGCCCTACAGTTATCTGACACACTTCTGTAATTTGTTATTTGGTTAATTTACAAGCCACCCTTCAGTACAAGGTTCCCAGGGCACTGCAGACTTAAAAATAAATACAAGCTTCAAAATGACAATAGTTGAGCATGCCTTACACTTAACAGCCTTTAACAGTCTTCCCTAACCTGGTGCCCTCCAGATGTGCTGGATTAGAAGTCCCATCAGGGCTAGCTGGAGTTGATGGGAGTTACAGTCCAATACATCTGGAGGGAACCAGGCTGGGAAAAGGCTGACCTGGAAGCCTTGTAAGATAACCACATGACTAGCACTGAGGGTGAGAAATGACCACCTTGTCTTTGCTCGTCCTCACAGCGGCATAAGTGAAGCAGAGCTTAGAAGGGTCTTGTCCACCTAAGCCAGGTGAGGAAGCCGCATCCCAGGGGGACTTTGTCAGCTGGTACTGGGCTAGGCCTCAACAGCCATGTCCAGGGGCCTGGTATTCTCACCGGATTGCTCCCTGTGGGTTACCCCTTAAGTGGCAACCCAGAAGGGGCTTCCTGTTTGGAGTTGCTGCACCCTGATCTTTAATTCCAAGAATAATGACGGTATTTTCTCCTATCAGAGAGGTTGTGAACGGTTATGTTGCCTGGGTGAGAGCTGAGGAAGTGAGGTGGTCTCTGGTGAGAGCAGACATGATGTGTAGCTTATGGAGTTGTTGGATTTTGGTATGCCCTACTCATGGCGGGCTTTTTGAACATGCAGTCGCCCTTTACGTTTTAGATCATTCCTATTTTTACGCTGCTGGCTTTTTGCTCTTAGGTTTCTTTCATTGGAAATTTGAACCTGCTCCTTCAGGGGAAGTGGAACAACAATATCCAGAACAGATTTGAAAAAGTAATATAGAAATGTTAAATTAATTTTTTAGCATATAAAATAAACTAACCCTCTACAAATGAAAAGGAGGGCTGCCTCTTACTAGTTTCCGCTAGCTGCACTCAAGGTACTTTCTCAAATGTCGCATTCATCCAAATTTGTATCTCCTTTGGACTTGATGGGCCTTTTCAGACGACGCTTCAGGCTCTGTGGCTGGCGAAACTGTGCTTCACTGCGGTTGGCACTAACCACAAGCCGTGCGGTCGCACACAACACTTCAAGCCACGGTTAGAGCCGCTAACCCTGCTGCAGATGATCCGACTGTGGTTAGTGAGTGAGCAGGGTTTAGCAAAACACCTCGCACAAGACACCTTAAGCCCTGCTGCTTAACCAAAATCCTTAACCAGCAGGGTTTAAGGTGCCTTCTGAACAGGTCCAGTGAAATTCAGGATGAATTTATAAGTGCATTATTCACAGATCTGGGGGATTTCTAATCACTGAGATTCATGAATGTCACACGTTTAGACTTTTTACATTGCCTTTACTCTCAGAAATAAGTATAAACTAGATCTCAAAAAGCAAGGCCTGATACAACATTAACTCAAACAAATACTTAGGAACAGATGTAAAATATGTTGGACTACACTGTGAAACAGGTCTTGGATTTGAACTTTCCACACCACTACACAGGAAAAGCAAAATCTGAACACAAACCTGTTCCATTGAAGTTTCATGGAGCTCATTAAGGTTTAAGGTGTAAATACCCTCCTCAGCACCAAATATCAAGTACTGATCTATAAAAAAAACAAATGAATTAAAATGTATCACTTTATTAAGCAAAACTTCTCGAAGTAGTCAACAGATTTAAAACAATGTAAATATAATTAAATATACAACCTAAGAATGGAGCAGAGGTATCACCCAGGTTAAAACAAGCTGGTTTAGGTGACAGAAGAGAATTAAATCTTCTGCTTTCATTTTAGAACATAAGAACATAAGAAGAGCAATGCTGGATCAGACTAAGGGTTCATCTAGTCTAGCATTCGGTTCACACAGTGGCCAACCAGGAACCCACAAGCAAGGCATAAGTGCAACAACACCCACCTGTCCATGTTCCCCAGCAACTGGTATACATGAGCTTACTGCTTTTGATACTGGAGGTAGCACATAGCCATTAGGACCAGTAGCCATTCATATCCTCCTCCTCCAGGAACTAATCTAACCCCCGTTAAAAACCATCCACACTGGTGGCCATCACCACATCTTGGGGTAGTGAATTTCATAGTTTAACTGTGCTGTGTGGAGAAGGACTTCCTTTTATCTGTCCTGAATCTCCCACCAGCCAACTTCATGGGATGACCCCAGGTTCTAGTACTTTAGTATACTTTAGTACAAACCAGTGTTGTACACACTAACCTGAGGAACTGTGGTTTGTTCGAATCAAATTAATAGACCATGATCTGAAACCACAGTTTGATCCTGGGTGGATTTAATTAACTTTGGTTGGAAGAAACTACATTTCCCTGAGTTGATATGTATTGCATAACTGTTGGCTGTCCCCAGCTTTGTTATTCCACTGACAGAAACAGTTCCATCAGTGGAAACAGGAGAGGGGCAATTCTCCTTTCACTCTATAACCCCTCCTCACCTCAAAATCTGCTCCAGAGGGCCGGGACAACCTCCAGAGCAGAGTTTTGGTCAGTGTGAAGGAGAGAGAGAAAGTCCTGTTGTACGAGTGGATGTCTGCTAGCACAATGTTGGAGCTAATGCTGTGGCTTACTCCGCACATAGTCAGAAAGTTCAAGGGTGCCTCTACAAGAGCGATTTAAAGCTCTTGCAAGGCGCATTAAAAATTTGACCTCTACAAGAACGGAGCGCAAATCGGGGGTCGAGGCGCTTTTTCTATGCGATTATGCGCATTATCGAATGTGCGTTAAATAGCGAGTTTTAATTTACCGCGGCCGTTAAAGCACCTTATGACCACATAAACCAGCGATTCTCCGCATTAAAAACCTCTAAAGCATGTTTCATACAACCGGTAAGGCAACCTGTTATGCACTTAACCGCCTCCCGCATATAGTGATTTTCCGTAAAAACGATTGCGAGAAGATGCGCATAATCGGACAACCAGGCGTCAAACTGAATTCTTGTAGAGGGGACCCAAGATGCAACCACCAAGTTAAAGCAAAACAGGTCTGGGGCTGATCAGTGCCTCGATGGGAGACCACTTGGGAATCCCACGTCCACTGTTTCAAGTTCCACGATTGAAGAAAAGTGGGATATAAGCATACAAAATAGAGTAAAGTGCAAGTGGAAGCTTTCACTCTGGCCCAATCTACACCAAGCAGGATATAGCAGTATGAAAGCGGTATATAAAAGGCAGGAGCCACACTACTGCTTTATAGCGGTATTGAAGTGCACTGACAACTGTTGGGGCCCATAAGACACATGCCATATACCGCTATATCCTGCTTGGTGAGGCTCCTGCCTTTTATATACTGCTTTCATAGTGCTATATCCTGCTTGGTGTAGATCTGGCCCCTGTTCCCCATGGAGGTGATGGCAATGGTTAGGGGGACGGCATGAGCCCCAAGCTTATTGCAGTTCATGTGCAATATCTAAATGAAGGAAGGAGCAGCTCTTTCTTTTGTTAAAGGCTACATTCCCTTACGGGTAATCTGCTCTGGGCAGTATGGGAGTGGTCTTCTCCCCTCTCCCCGCCCCACATAACCTTTCCCCCGCTTTTCTCTCCACGTGAAATTAGAAATTTCTTTCTTTCAAAAACGTATGTTTTTCTCTTTCACTACCACAGGGGTGGGTAAGAACATGGGGGTGCAAGAACAGCGAAGGAAGAGCTACAGGAGGGTCTGGCAACTCCAGGGCCCACATAAAATTAGCCACTGATCCTGGTTTAGCTGATTGTCTCAACTAGGGATGCGTGAACTGGTCCGCGTCTAATTTGTTGGACACTCGCCCCCCCTGCTGCCCACCCCTGCTTGTTGGGCCACGCAAGCTTCTTTTGAGGCTCGGTGAGGCCTGACGAGCATTTGGCAGCCGTCCACATCCTCGCTCTGGAAACTATGAATCCCCCGTTGCGTAAATAGAACCGTTATGCAATGGGGGAAATATGTAATTTCCGGAACTTCCGTTGAGGTGCACAATGGAGGCTCCAGAGGAAGGCTTGTTGAGCCTCGCAGGCACTCGGAGTGTGGATCTGCAAACGTGTTATGGGTGCCCGACTGTGTCTTCGGGGGGGGGGGGGACATATTGGACTCCTGGACCCAGTTGGGTGCCCGTGATATCCCTTATCTGAACCAGTCTTCCAAACAGAATAGCTAAAGACCTTTGCCTGGGGCTGGAGAACATCAGTCTCTGTGTCAAGCAAACCTCCCTTGGGTGCAATGACAAAACTGTTGCATCATCACTGAGAAGGACCCCAACCCCACCTGTCTAACTTCTGAGGGCCTGGAGACCTGGAGAAAGGCCTCCGAGGAAGATCTCAACAGTCACGACAGGCTCAGGTGGGAGAAGGCAGTCCTTATGGTATTCTGATACCAAGCCATTTAGGCTTCCCATGAAAATATTTAAACTATAGCCATAATTCAGAGCTAGTTCCTTATTTGTTAGAAGGATAAGGGGGGGGGGGGGGGGCGGGACAATTTTCTGTCTTGTCCAGAAGCTAGCCAGGAAAGCAATAATGAGCAAAACGTCTAATTGCTGTATACTAGAGCTAGTGCTAATTAAATTTAATTATGTCTATATATGTAGAATGATCAGATATTAATGTAGTAGAGTGGGCTATACCACTTTCTGATCAGCAGGTGGAGTATCACATTTCAGAATGCTCTTCTAAGTTAAAAAATAAATAAATAAATAAGAAGCTCGCTGCAAGTACAAAACATAAAACAGGAGAGAATACAGGCTGGGCTACAACTTCTCTCCCTGATGTGCTAGGCTTTTTTTCTTCTTGCAGGGAGATTTTAAGTGAGAGCGCATTCAAAAATGATATCCCCAAACTGTAGCCAGGTGGGTGCAATTCACTCTCACACTTCAAGATTCTATCATTTCGTTCTGCTGCATGTGTAAGACCCGGCCTTATTCATAACATTACCTGAAGTCAGGACTGAATAGCAATGCAGCAAGTTCATGAAGGATGATTATTCAATCCCCAACAGAATGAGGAGCCTCAGAACGATTTGTCCAAATTGGAAGTATGATATTGAGCTGAACCGCAAAATTTATAGAGGCAACCTGAGAAGACTGTGACCGTGTTCAGACAACACACTAAGTCACGGTGGTTAAACATTCTGAGCTAAACTTTATGACTTAGCATGTCATGTGAACCATTCCTACTGGCTACATAACCACGGTTTAAACACGCTCACTAAACATTTGCTGCAAAAGGGTTAGCAGCTTAACCATGGCTTAGCGTGTTGTCTGAACAGACACTGTATGTAGAAGACTGGCAATTATACTTGGATGGCAGTTTGCCCGAGGAATCCATACTGGTTTAATAAATCATCCCAGAAGTGGCTGCGTTGACTTATTAAGTCCAGTACTGACACCGAACCACCAGAAAAGAAAGACTACTGATGGAATAACAGCTTAAAAGAGAATCCTGGCCATGGTTTCACAAGAAGTAACTGAGAAAACATCTCTATCTTGTTGGGAGGGCAACAAATACTGCCTGGGAAAAGGATGTCGGTGGGTCCCTGAGGCGCAACCAGAACTCTTATAAAATGGTTCTTAAATGTTCCTTTTTCATTTTGGCTCAGAGGAACACACTGCATTATGATTACAAAAATGTAAGGAAAGTGTAGATGAGATTATTACCTCTTGTATCAGGATTTATCCATGAAGTGGCGCAATGAATCTTTAAGGGGCATCCATTGAAAACCTTTGAAAAGCAAGCACCCATCTGTGGAAAATAAAACCACACCATTTAAAACGGAAGATGCACCTTCAGTATGGTTGCGCTGAACATTTTCTAATGCCAACTTTCTCCTCGAAATTAACACATTCAATGCAGCCAAACAGCTGAAGAAATACTCCTCACCTTGTCAAACACCTGCACTGTTTCACTGTTTATTCTTCTGGCCGCTCTTGCTACTTGGTGCCATTTTCCTGCTCCTTCTTTTCACCTTGTTCTCATTTGCCTACAATTCAATCAGCTGCGGCAAACCACTCAACGCATCATAACATCAGATGTTAACATCATACTATCAGCACAGAATCATATGGCTGCCACAGCCTATCAGATTAAATGAGCAAATGAGACACAAGTGAGGTCAAAGATGTAGAAGGAAAATGGCAGCAAGAACAACACTGAAACAATGGCCTAGTTCGCACATAACGCTAACCTACTGTTTATTTAACCCATAGTTTGTTGCCCTACCCAGGGTTTGTCGGGCAGATGATTGAACAAATCTTGGATTATTTTCTCAAACCTTGGGTTGGTTGTTTCCCTTTTTCACTCGCTTCCTTCCCTGTACCTCAAGTGCCTTTGCAGTGCTGTAGTACAGACATGTAGAGCGGGTGGGTTTTGTTTTGTTTTGATCACTCTTGATGGTGTCTTTGCAGCCTGGCGAAACAACCAATGAGCAACTCACAATTCTGGGTTCACATGTAAAGACAACCCATGGTTTAAACAACCCAGAGTTCACAACTCAACAGCAAGCCATGAGCTGTTTTTCTAAGTTGTTTGTGGTTAATAAATGATGTGTGGCAGCATTCACACATCACGACAACCCAGAATTCAACAACGCATACCATGGGTTAGCATTCTGTGCAAACCAGGCCAATAGGAAGACATTTGCAATGAATGCTGAAAAATGGGAGGCACTTTTAGACATACAAGGTCCATAATTTTGGCTCAGCTCTAACCCAAAACACATTCAGTGTGCCACAGTAGACAAAGTAATGGCACCTAAGAGGCAACCTTCTCCAGCAAAGTTGTTGAGAGAAAGGACTGAAGTGCATAATTAATTAAATACAGGGAAAGCCACTTAGTAACTAACCAACAAATCTACTCAGGAGTACTACCTGTGTTAAAAATAACTGTGATACTCAGCCTTGATGTCCCCTCTGCTTTCTAACCTCTCATCTGATTTAAATTATCTATAAGACAACTTCTTCTACATTAGTCTATGATGTGGGAAATTTCAGCTAGTATTTTTTAAAATATCTCTAAAAATATGAAAAATTGGCAAATTAGAAATCAGCCTTATTTTTAAAGAAGGTATTCTTATCATTTATTTCACTTCTACTTAATAAATATAATTATGGGAGTTCTAGAAAATCCTATCAAGTGCTTAAAACATGGTCAGTTCCCATTGTTCCTTTGGAATGAAAAAGGTACCAGTAACAAAACATCTCTCTTCAGGCATAATCTGCAAACGGTGAGTGAGTTGCATAGGATAAGAAAGATTCAATGTTCAGGTGGGTGTGGGATCCTGTGGTCCAGACATTCACTTCACCTTGTAGTGAAGGATATGCATAAGGATGTGGGCCAAGTGTAGAAGCTTGAGGAACTC
The DNA here is from genome assembly GCA_029215795.1 of Anniella stebbinsi. Classification (NCBI taxonomy): domain Eukaryota; kingdom Metazoa; phylum Chordata; class Lepidosauria; order Squamata; family Anniellidae; genus Anniella; species Anniella stebbinsi. The sequence goes on along the minus strand of JARDYH010000003.1, from coordinate 257,456,850 downwards.
TATATTACTTCTAGGACAATATTGTCATGATTCCAAGCCCTCCCAACAAAATGTGAGACAATAAAGAGGTCTGCTGTGCAATGCATAAAGCTTTATTCAGTCATTAGACATCTCTTCACACCTCAAGGGAGTGTGACTGCTAGGAGCTATCCTTTAGGCTTAATTAGCTTAATAAATCAAGGTAGTTGCTAATCAACTGATCGGGCAGTTTCCCGCAGTGCCAAAGAGGCTTTTTTCTGAATCCCTCCTTCAGGAAGGGTCCTTAAGTTGAAGCCTCTGCAGGAGCACCTCCCACCTCCTCTCAACTCCACCCACTTGACCCTGCGTGGACTCTGGGGTCTGTCAACACCGATGTTTCCTCCCCCTCCGACAGAGATTGAATTCCCAGTGGGGAGGCGTAGGGTGATCTCTGAGGCTAGGCTCCTGTCCGATAAGCTCATGGGAAGATTCCTCATTGACTCCTGAAGAGTCTTGGGAGAATTTCCTCCCCCACTTCCTCTCTAGACTGATGTAGCTCTGCTTCTTCCCCTTCAGCCTCTGAGTCCGATTCAGGTTCCAAAACCCTGATCCCCCACACTAGGGAGAATGGGCCTGATCCTGGCAAATATGGGGGGAGGGTAGATTTTTGTATCTTATTATTTCTTACTCCTTAAGTATACGAAGTAGGATTTTTCATCTCTCATAACCTCTGTAAGAGGGGTATCTTTAAAAGTATATGGAAAGAAAATGAAAGTTTTGGAGAAGAACATATTTTATTATGTTTCAGGACAAAATCCTCTATTAAAATCTCAAAACTTTAAACCTAATATTGTAAGCTATGGAGAAGAAAGTAGGGCAAGTTGTCCCTAAAGGAATGAAAATTGAAACGGCATTTGATGGCATTGTTGAATTTTCCCGCCTGCTCTCTGACATTTCTAGTAATCAAAGTATACTAAACCAGGTGGGATCTTCAAATTGGAGACTCGATTTCCTTCCAAAAAGGACTTCTGACTTCCAATGCAGCCAGTTGAATTTTGTGATACCAATACAATATTGCAATACATATGAGAGATTAATATTTTTGACTTGTTGTAGTGAGCAACAAGAGCTAACAGGGCAGGAAAGAAGTGATTTTGATACGAACAGCTGGGAAATGAACAGTATGTTTCAAGGTTCAAGAAATTTACTTAGTTAAGGTAAGTATAATTGGCATGCAAGTTCAAATCATTAAGAGCCCTACAGTGGCAAGAAGTATTACAATGAACTGTAATAGTACCAAGGCTATGTTCTGTAGTTTCATTCCTAAGTCACCACTGCCATGCTCCCAAATGTTACATGCACCCCATCTCTCCCACACACACTTGCTATGCACACACAGGCTGAATTCGGACGACACAATAAGCACTGGGGGAGGGGAAACAATCGTCAGTTGTATTGACTATCATGTCGTCCGAATGCTGCCATAGTCAACTCAGTGCTGATCCTAAGCCACACCACAGTTGATTATTTATTACCATGTAGTGTGGGGAGTACCCCCTAGATGAACAACTGTAAAATTGATTATTACCCCACCATTGACTATTGTGTTGTCCGAATTCAGCCACACTCTTCAGACGACCCGAGTACTGGCACTCACAGGTCTTAAAGCAAATAAGGCGTCCCAATCTACTCATGCGCAGCAGAGAACATGTGCGCTGGACTTGTCAGAAGGCGGCATAAGTACTGTAACATTTTTGTTATTTGAATAAATAAAAATATCTGTGGGAGAGACACCCTGACTCCTATGAAGCGGATGCCTCTCTACAACTAGTTAAAAACCAGTCCAACTACATATTTGTTCTAACAGGCACAATATTTCTAACGCCGAGTACAAGCATTTAATCTTTAAACAGAAGCTGTATTCAACTACGCCCTTTGACAGCATTTTAATTACTTTGAATAGTTCACCTTGTCCAGAATGTAATACTTACATGCACTTTTGGCGTGGGAGGGAGACCATTACTAATTGGTTTCTAGGAAAGAAAACAGTACATTTAAATTGCAACTTTTAAAAAGGAGCTTTCTGCAACAACACGCGCACTGAAGGAGCAGAGGGCATACACGCGCTCAGGGCTCCACAACTCTGCTCGCCGTAGCAGGTGTCCCATCATCCCCTGGCGAGTGTGACGAGAGGAATCCAGCCTTCCTCTTGGAGCTGGGGACCATTCTCACAATTCTGCTGTGCTCAGATTTGCAGCACGGCTATGGGGCTGATCCCCACCTCCTCTCCAGCTCCAAGCTGGGGAAGAAGCCTAGAGTTTAGGCAAACCAGAGCCAAAATAATCCCCTGATCCGAGCTTGGAACTGGAAACGGGGATGCCGATGGTCCCTACAGTTGTGCTGGGCTTGCAGTGATGATCCACAAACTTGAATTGGGGAGGAGGAGGGGGAGGGGAGATTGTTTCTGACTTCATACAGAGGAGCAGCGTAAGGTCAGGGACAAGGGAAGGGAAGGGTAGGACCATGGCAGTCCCATGTTTTGGTTTAGCTACCAATGCCTACCATTGCCTGTCACCCCCTGCAAGTACTATAGCAATACAATGATAGTTTCAAGCTTTCAGAGTATTTCAGATGCATTATTTAGTTGTAACCGTTACAACAACCCTGTAAAGTGAGCCACTATTATCACTTCCCATTCTGCAGATGGAGGAAGGGCGGGGGGAATTGAAGCTCAGAGTGAGTGGTTTCCCTAAGGCAGCGGTGGAAAAACATGTGGCTCTCCAGATGTTGTTGGACTGCAACTTGCATCAGCCTTAGCTACCATAGCCAATGGTGAGGCATGATTAGAGTTGCAGTCCAACAACATCTGGAGACACATTCCCTATCTCTGGCCTAAGGCCACCTAGGGAGTTCATGACAGAGGTAAGATTCAAATCGAGGACTTCCTCATTTGTAGCTCAATTTCATAGCCTCCAGACTACACTAACTTTACTAGGTACAGACTTTGCAGTTGAAGTAGTAGACACAAGTGATCACTAGATTACCATAAGCTAAATTAAATCTAAAGCTACTTCAAACAGATACAATGAACTACAAAAGTCCATACATCTGTCCAATTCCAGAACAACTTATTCATATTTTTTAAAAAAACCTACAGCCATGTTTGTTACCAGACAGCACCAAGAGCAGGTTGTCCCCACTCTCAAGTCTGTTAATAGCTAACTGCAATGGCTGGGACAGGGTATGTTTGCAGGACAAGTGCCTAGCTCCTACTGATATGGGCAAGACTGCATGGCCTTCTTTGCCTCAGGCTAAGGAGCTCTTGGGCGAAGAAGATCTAGACGTCCCCCATATCCAAAGGACAACACCTTGCCACTTATTAACTGGCTACTGAGAGTCCTGAGTCTTTGCGTACCCTTCAAATTAGCCAGGGCCAATCCAAGGCAATTTGCTACCTCAGGTGAAGAACAAGATGGCGACCTGTCCCATGCGATATACAAAAGCCAGCTGGATTGGCAGTTAAATCTTACTTCAATAACGTGGATGAGGCAGCATCCTCCATTCCAGCAGGCTAGCTTAGGGGGCAGAGGGGGCCGGCTGCGTGGCACACAGCTCTCTGCCTTTCTACACGTTGCTGCTGCCTCCCAGCATCAGCTGTCAGAGATAAATCCCTCACTCGGCCTATAGCAGGGCCAGTCCTATAACTAATAGGAGCCGTTTTGGGGAGCCCAGCCTTTATCAGAAGTGGGCGGCTCTCAGGGGAAGCAGGAGGCTGCGGGGCGCTTGCAAAACATGCAGCCACCCATCCAGGGACTTGCGTGTCCTGGGTCATGCGGGCAGGCTGGCAATTGCGCTGGTGGGAGGGCGATTGCGGCAGCGAGGCCACAAATGCTGGCTGTTCCTGGCCCCTAGTAAGTCCATCCCTCCCAAGCAGTGCATGCTGGGAATTGTAGGCTCTTTCCCCACAGCGGAGTCCTAGGGCAGTGCACTAAATGGCGGTTCCATCGTAAAATGGCCGCCGAGGCTTCGGAAATCCGAATCCGAACCTGAGGCTTGCACAGCCCTAATAACTAACAGGGACATAGCCATCCAGAGTAACCTTCTATTCAGAAGAGCACAAACAGTTATCGTCCCCTTTTCATCACCTGGAAGCTCTGCTTCAGTTGTGAAGGTTGTGCAGTTTTTCAAAACTAGCTGGTCTTGGACTGCCAGAAGCCTAGTGACCACTGTACATTGTTGTCCTTCATGAGTGCCCTCCATGCGGTGCTCTCGTGCAAGGGAGAAGCCCTGCTGGTCTCACCACTGCCCATGGACCTCTCCTTTTCCTCCCGAAGATCCCAGTGAGGTGTCCTCCCTTATCTGGATCCTTTCGTAGAGTAGCCAGGCAGGCAATTCCCCTGACTCAACCCTTCCCTGGTTTAGAGGCCTGCTTTTTGCACCCTTGTGCCCCTGCGTGGAAAAGCATTGCCGTGGTTCCAGAACACTGGTTTCGCCTCATCTCTTGAATTTGACCTTGATGCTGAGGACCTCTGCTCCCCCCTCCCTTTGACATGCTTCTTGGCAGGGGAACACCCCCATTTCTTTATTCCCAACTTTCCTCCATCCCCCGTTTGCTTTCTCCCTCTAAATGCTCCCCCTCCTTTGCCTACAAATGCTGAAGCATCAGTGTAGAGGCCTTGCGCTCCCTGCTGCCTCGCCTCTCTCTCTCTCCCCTGCCCTACTCTTGCGGGTCGGCTTTCAGTAACTCCCCCTGCACAAGTTGTCCTTGTTTCTTACTTTATCAACAAACCTCTCCCCCTTTTTTTCCTAGAGAAAGCTCTGGCCTCATCTGTTACTCCCTTCTGGGTAGCTTAAGATAGCACTCTACTGCCTGTGTATTTGGCAACGTCTCCGGGCCAGCAATACAGGATTGGCAGCAGACAGCCAGGGCCACAGAGGAAGAGGGTTTGTGAGCTCTCGAATTGTTCCTTCCGGCCTTTTGTGTCCGTGAAGGGCTTATGCGCGGGTCACGAAAATGTACCGACACGCAGGCAGCGCAATGTGCATGGCACAGCACTCAAAACAAAGCAAAAAACAAATAACCACTAGTAGCACATCCAGTTTATCATTTTCTATAGATTCATATGTTTTAAAGTTCTAAAAACATTTAATTAAAATGTAATAGCTTTAAGCGTTTTTAAAAATATACGTATATAAACAGATCTTAAATCGTGAAACGTTTCGGTATAAAACACCAGCTTCGGTCACAAACAAGAGTATGCTACGATGCCATTTATAAGCCGAGCCAGAACCAATCAGGAACAGGCTAAACCTCGTATGTAGCTTTCACACGTGTTCAATAACACGCGTCCGGTGTATGTGTGATAAGGCATTGCTTAATACATACTGGAAATATTCCCTTCCTTTCCCTATCCAGAGGATTCTACCATATGCAGGTATTCCAATGCACACGTACAGAATATTGTAGATTCAAAAGACTGGAAACATAGCGAAACGGAACAAGCTAGGAATATGTTGCGAAAATACAGAGGAACTTGAGTTTCTCCATAAACAATGGAAGCGGTAAGCATAAATGTAGCTTTACGTACCAGTATTTCCTTCTTGTCTTTCCTAGAGAGATTAGTGTGTCTATTCTCATTTGGCTCTTGACTGGGAGATCCCTCTCTGTCACCATTTAGTTGTACAGAATTCAATCCGTTACCTTCATAAGAAATGTTTAAAAGCAATTAAAAGAACGTAACATAAACATCCCACACATCTGCCCCATTTTGACTTCCAGGATCCACAGAAGGAGGCACCTGCTTAACAATGCCAGGGTCAGGGAGCATTCTTGGTGACTGACCCCCAGTTTTGGAACTCATTACAGACCCAACTAAAGCACTGGAAAGCCTATCTGCCTGTGCTTGCCTTTGAGGCTGAGGGATAAGTTTGAAATGTTGAGGAGATTCCAATTATTTTGAAAGTTTATTCTGTTCTGCTGTGAGGGGAGTTACTTTTGTTACTTTCCCTGAGCATTCAAGGTAGAGCAGGCGATAAAGCTAAACAAATCTGAAAGTGTTCAGGGACAGAATTTCATAGATGCCGATAATCTGACCCCCCCCCCCCCCATGTATATCTGCCCAGCCCCTAAGATCATAGGCCCTCCTTTGGGTTCCCCTGCCAAATGGGTTGCTACTAAGGAAAGGGCCTTTTCAGTGGTGGCACCCTGATTGTGGAATGTCCTTCCCAGAAAAGCTTGTCGGGTGCTTTCATTGCAATCTTCTTGGCACCATGCGAAGACCTTTTTATTCTCCCAGGCCTTTTAGTTTTTTAATTTTAAAAAAAATCTGATTCTGTTTTTAGATCCTTGCTGTGCTGCCAGCTTTTACTTGGGTTTTGACTTTGGCTTTATACTCTTTTAAACTTCTAAAGGTTTTTATATTATGTGTTATTACATAGCTGAACTTTATGGCCCAGGCAGCTTCAGCTATTTGGAGGTAAAGAAATGTAATAACTAACTAGCTAACTAACTAAATAGCTTTGTTTATCTCCAGTGACTGGAACACACCTCACATGGCATTATCACTGATATAGAATCATAGAATAGTAGAGTTGGAAGGGGCCTATAAGGCCATTGAGTCCAACCCCCTGCTCAATGCAGGAATCTACCTTAAAGCATACTGTCCAGCTGCACCTTGAATGCCTCTAGTGTGGGAGAGTCCACGACCTCCCTAGGTCATTGGTTCCATTGTTATACTGCTCTAACAGTCAGAAAGTTTTTCCTGATGTCCAACCGGAATCTGGCTTCCTGTAACTTGAGCCCATTATTCTGTGTCCTGCACTCTGGGATGATCAAGAAGAGATCCTGGCCCTCCTCTGTGTGACAACCTTTCAACTATTTGAAGAGTGCTATCATGTCTCCTCTCAGTCTTCTCTTTCCAAGGCTAAACATGCCTAGTTCTTTCAGTCTCTCCTCATAGGGCTTTGTTTCATCCCCTGAACTCAGTATTGACAGACTGACTTTTAAATGTATTCCCATGCTAATAGGTGTTAAACAGATTGAGAAGAAAGCCACCACGATCAGATTTGAGGGCTTTTTTTCAAGAGTACTATTTAGAACAAACTTGCAAAGGGTTACTTCTGGAACATGTACATAAGAATGAAAAATGAAACTGTATTACCTTGGAAGTATTTGAGAAATCTATAACATTACCTAGAGCACTAGATTTCTGTGGAGGCAACCGAGGAGGAGGTGGTCTAGGTGGGACTTGAGGGCTTGATTTGGCAGGACTTTCTGATACAGGGCATCTTTTTATGGTTCCTTGATTATCATCCTCAGAAGAATGCATCTCCTGTGGTATGTAGATGGATTTAGGCTGAAAAAGTATACATTATTATTCTAAGATATCTATCAAGCTGGACATTTTTAGCATTTATAGCATCATAAGCTTGCATACAATTTCATGGCACGAAGGGATACAATTTTCTTCAGTGGAAAAGAATGCATAAAAGCCAAATTCTTCAATTGAAATTCTATGACCGATAATGAGTGGTTTAGCAAAGGTCTATTGCTGATTTCCGTAGGTATTTCCTGCACAATGGAAAAACTAACCAGGCATGAATCAGGTGACGGTTTCCCAAAATCCACATATATCAGCTACATATTAGTTTAACAGTGTTACCTTAAAATTGGATTGAAAACTTAAATACATAATGACTACCATTCAGCAAAGTAGTTCTGCATTCTCAAGCTAAAAATAAGCTGTGTACTAAGGGAACTATTTGGAAAAGCAGACATTTAAAGAGAAGGCAGCTGAAACAACACTCATGTTCATATGTAACACTAAATGAGCCTTAGGCTCATGCCCACCTTCTATTCTTTTTATTATGGCCACTAGAAAACAAGAAACCTCCACTTCCTGTTTAAATTAAACACAGTTTGTTGTTTCATCCAAACTGGGACAAACTGTGGTTAGTTTAAACTATCATTCTGTCTGAACAAGCCAAGATAAAATCATGGTTTCTGAGCTTGACCTGTTTGGATAAACCATAGTTAAAACTAACCATAAAATATGTCCCAATTTGGACAAAATGACAAACTGTGGTATGTTGACAATGGAAGCAGATGCTTTGGATTTCCTCGTGCCCATGCTGGAGTGGGTGGGGAGAGCGTGAGGGGAGGAAGCAGGCTCATGCATATAATACTAAACTGGGATTTCTCCTAAATTTCAGGATTCGGGGTGTTTTCAACAGTTTTTCAGTCAATACCTCCTATAGAAAAAAGAACGATTGCTCTATTACAGTTTCATTAAAATATACTCAAAAACTAGCTGAAAACTGGAATCCTCGGGTGAGAGAATGACCCCTATTGAATGACAGGATTATGAAATCACGGTTCTGCTCCCCCTGCTACTGCTAAGAAAGTTTGCAGCTATTCTGTTGGGGCTTGTCTCTTTTCTAACTTTAAAAAAAAAGTTCTGCCTTTAGACCCCCAAATCCTGTCAGACTCTTATGGTGAACATGTTGAAGTCTTTTAGATGGGAGCTCTGTTTCTCCAGTTAGCGCTACTGAACTGGATTTCAGTGTCTCCCTCCTATCGCTCCCCATTAATCTGCTCTCACTTTTTGTAGGCCTTGAAAGCCTTGCCTCAAGACAGCAGGCCTTTTGGGAATGAGACAGTTGCAGTTCTTATTTGGATGGGATATTGGTGCGGGGTGGGGTGAACCCGGGAACTCTTTCCCCATCCCTAGGGACCCTGGGAGGGTGTCTATGAAGTGGTGATAAACAAAAAGACAGGGAACAGAATTCAGGGAGAGAAGATACTCTGAAAGGCCATGGAAGGTCCGCAGTCTGATATCGTGTCGGTTGTGTTATGAGGGACGAAGGAGATGGAAACAGAGCAGGAGTGTTATCTATGAACTGTGGAGATAGAGCTGATGGGTGGACTGAAGCTCCTTTCACTTGTTGACTTAATCCTGGTGGGGAGGGGGGACGATACACATCTTAGGGCACTTCAGTTGGGGCCCAAAGAGGTATCAAACAGACCTAGGGTGGTGCCTGAATTTACGTAGTGGTTCTTTCCCCGTCTCCTGCTCCTCAAAGGAAGATTCTTGTTAACCTGGAATGACTACTGTTTAATCCTAAGAATGTGCGGTCAGGCTGTAATTATTGGTCATGAAGGAAAGGCTCTTTAAAATATTGTTCTTTGAAAACTGTAATAGTTACAGCAATGGTTTTATTTCTGTACCTAATGTATAATTGAATGCAATCCTGGGGCTAATACTGAAATCTGAGACTTAGGAGAAATCCCCACTACTTAGTGTTCTATTCAAACGAGGTCTCTGGCTGCTGCATTCAGCTGCCACAATAAACCATACTTTATTTGTTATAGGAATTTATATATTTTCTGGCTTCAATGAAACAATCTTAATTGCTTAAGGGTGCAATCCTATGGACTGTGCCCTCGCCACTCGGAAACCTGTAAACCCGGAGGCTTCTGAGATTCCTACGCCTTGTCAGGCTGAAGCCAGCAGGGCGGGAGGAGAAGAGGAGGCGATCCAATGGCGGCATTCCACAAATACAAATAGTTCTCGTGGAGTTCCGCTCAATCTTTCCATTCGGCAACCAGTTGCCATTACATTTTTGCAACCATTTGCCCAAGCCATCACGCAATGCATTGCACAATGGACGTAAGCAGTTGCGTAACCAGTTGCACAAGAGAAATGCACGTGTTGCACAAGCGTTATGCAAAACCACTTGTGCAAACATAACTTTAGTTGGATTCTTCTCTTGCGCATAGTTCAGAACCTAGTTTCTGGCACTGCCAAATCATTTGCACTAATGGAATGATACAGCTGGATACTACCCTTCTACTCCTGTTCCTCCGATCTTTGCTTTTTTTGCTAGATGGATTTTTCAGCACTTTAGAGGCGGAGGGAAGGAGGCTGGAGGAGGCTCAGGATAAATTTCATCCTGGCCTCTCCGGTCTCCTCCCTTCCCCTCAGAACCTCCCTTTTTCCCCTTTCCAAGGTTAATGTTCTGACCTTGAAGAGGCAGCCGGTGCAATTCTCTCCGCACCCGGCTGTGCAGGGGCACGGGGCGGATCTCCCACTTCTGAGGTTGGAGTGTGTCTTTGATCATGGAAAGTGTTTTCTGAGCCATTTTATGGTTCCTGTGATGCTCGCCCAGGGATCATAGGATTGTTCTCTCAACTAGGAAATCTTTGCCAAACCCAAATGTGTGAGAGGAAGATAAAGGGAGAAAGGGGAGGATGGAGCGTGTGGGGCACAGAGCTCATTCCTGGTCCAATGAACCATGGTTTGTCAGACCAGGATTGTTATGCCTGAACCAGGCCAATAAAAACATTTTCTGCAGGAAGAGACCATACTTCTTACCTTTGGCGGTAAAGGAGGTGGCACTTTTGCCTTCATAGTTGAGCTACAAGAGAGAAATCAAGAATAAATTACAAATATCTAGTTACGATTAAAAAAGCAAGTTGTTCAATGTTTTTAAAGTACCATTCAAGTGATCTAAGCTGGGGTGGACAACATAAGAACTGTGCCCCATGAAAACCCCATCTTTTAAATATATAAAGATGTGTATATGTTGTGGGGCGTGTGTGGCACGATTCTCACCATCATGATTGCAAGCATATTTGAAAACACAACGACAAAAGTAAACAAGGACCAGAAGCGAGGTGACCAGATTACTAAGATAAATCCATTGTTTTTCACATGATTTTTAAACGTTTGTATCAAGACACTTTTCTAAGGTCAAATTTTACACATTTGAACGTAAGACTTTTAGAGGAAGATTATAAATGCAACATGTCTCCCCTACTGCAGTTTAGGATCCATTTTAAGGTAATTGACTTGTGACATGCTACATTGCAATTAAAATACAGAAATGTTGTGTATCCTTTCCGCTTTTGGTACATTTCAAATATAGCCGTCAATAGCGAACACATTGCCCAGCCCAGATTTAAGGTCATAACATGATTTAGTATAACAGAATTTGCAGTAAACATTTTTCCACCATGCCTAAAAAGACACCAAAATTAGGAACCCAAAACCTATTGGAGAAAACCGATCAAATCATGATTAAATACCAATCACTGGAGTGAGACGGAGAGATTAGTTACGATAAGAGGGGACTGATTTCTCAGAGGAAGACAGGGGCAGAATGCAAAAGTAAGGTTTAAGATTCAGTAGCCTACAGATCATGAACATTTAGCTGCATATAGCAATCCCACATATATGTTATATGCACAATTTCTAGTAAAATTAATGGAACTTAAAATGTGTACAACTGTGTGCTGAATAATAGCCAGGCTTTTCAAAATGAAGCGCTATCATGAAATTTGCTCATCTTCTCTAAGAGAGTGTGAGATATATTAGCTTTTCTCAAAGTCAATTTCATATTTCATCTTGACCACAGCCAATTAAAATGTATAGCAAGGCACTTTGTCAAGATCTTTTTTTTTTGTTTCCATATAGGCTCATGTCTCTTGAGGAAAAAGCCTGCTCTAAAGTTCAGCCTTAGAAAATGAGATAGCAGCAGAAAATGAACACTGTTTATAAAGTACTTTATTTACCCAGTATTTGGGTTTAAGGTACTGACTTGACTCCCTACATATTGCTGGGGAATCACATTTTCTCTCCTCGATTGTCTTTTTCCAAACTCCAATACTGACCTGTTAAATAATAGCATGTTTATGGTCTTTTGTAAACACAGAATTACTACTATAGATTTTGAAAATACAGGTTTGCTTAACTTGTATTAAAATTACCCTGCTCAAAGCACCCTAATGATAAATTAATGCTACAATTCTATCCCCACTTACCTGGAAGTGAGGCCACTGACCTCAATGGGATTTGCCTCTGAGCAGGTATGCATAGGACTGCACTGTAAATCAAGAAACGATAAAATATCTTGGCTTGCCCCAAATGGGGGGAGAACTCTCACACTAATTCACAGTGGGTGGCACACTGAAGTGGACATTCAACATACAAGTCTTACCAAGGAGCTGTTTCAATTCTAAAAATGAAGCCTTTGAGATTCACTATGGGAGTCCAAACAGGATATCCCTCTCAAACAAGTTTCTTCGCATATAGGAAGTCAGCACAAATAAAGGTACTGGGATGCTATTTCAATTGTGGCAAAGAATGTAAAGGATTTTATGTAAGGTGGTAGCACTGAATGGAAGAAGCTACCAGTCTGGACTTTGTCCATGGTCAGTTCTAGGTTAAAGGGTAGTAGATTGCTTAGCGGGAGAGGAACCTTTCATGTCAGCATGGGATCGGGAGAGCACCAAGTGTTGAACATGGCTTTTCTCTACTATACTCTCAAGTAGGGATGTATGGATTTTGTTAAATTAGTTCCATTTGTGTTTTGTGGCTCGTCAGGTGTCTTTGTTCTGTCATCTGCATATTAATGGAATTGGATCTTGTTCTACTTGTACGAATTCACATTTGCGCATTAGCGCTACAATAATGCGCACTTGCACAAATGTGCATTAGTTAATGCTAATAAGTGCTAATGTACATTAGCGCAAATCCCCCCACCCCCGAAGTGAAAACCCGGTCCACAAGTCTACAGAATGGAAAAAGGCGGGCTGCTGTGCAATCCACAGGTCAGACTCATAGAAACCCAAACTCATTTGAATCTGTTGCATATTTCCTCGACAGCCCTTCTCCCAAGGACAAATATGCAGCCCCAAGAAAGGTTTAGCGGGGCTTCCTCTGCAGATCGTGGTGCAAGTTCGTGTAAGCCTTTCGCGAGAAGTTGTAAATCCTGGGAAGACAGTCCTTGCATCTGAACCAGACTGGGTCCCCGCTGTCTGCTTTCCCTACTTGTCCCCTTAATATGAGGGGGCCTATAAGGAGAGTGCTCTTTATCTAAATATTGAGAAGGAGAAAAGTTCACAAACAGAAGATAGTTTGAATGAGTTTTCCTCCATGGTCTATGAACCGGATATATGTTTTAAGGTTATAGGACTTACTGTTTGGAATCATCACTGTCCACTTCTTCCTCATCTTCTAGATGTGCCACGTGTCCCCTAAGGAGTTAAACGGGATACCACAGTTGAATGTAAATTGCCAACCTGCATTCAGCTATCAAAGATTTGTTCTCTGCAGTCCTAAAAAAGGCTGGTTTTTTAATTTAGTAAACTACCGTTGCAAGACAGACAAGCAAAGGAACCTCTGTAAGCGCTTGACAAGAATACGGCCAAACAAGTAGCATTAGACAAAGAGATACAAGAGACATCTGCGTACAAGTAAAAGGACTTTGCAATCAAGAGAAAAAGTTAAGAATTACCGCTGATGCAGTTCTTCTTCAACTGATTTTAGAAGGCTCCTTTAAAAATAGAAGCAAAATTCAAGGACTGGACACATTTAGCAGAAGCACACAAAATCAGACAGTTTTTATATGATTTGACATATGTAAGCCATGCAATAAATTACATCAGTTATTTAAGATAATAGATGAAACACTGAATTTTCAATCTGAAGCGAACTAATTACAGGCTACTATTAAAGTGTATTCAGCTGTACATCAGCATGCTAATTATTGCATCTGACAATCATCTCTACATAGATTAGAGGGAGTATAGCTTATCCTAAATATAGTTACCAGTATAAAAAAGGGGGAGAGATGAAAAAACACCCTAAAATAACCAAAGGCGATGCCATAAGAAAAGAAAAGGTTGGCAAAACCTAGGATGTTCAAGGACTATTTTCTCACTTTATCATATTTACACTAATTCTAAACGAATTCACTTTAAATTGCTGGACTGCAGCATGAAAGTACTTTTTGTTTTTACAAAATTATTTATCACTGCTTTCTCTCAAAGGGTCCTATCACTTGTAGAAGCAACAGGAATTTGATTAAACCCATGGCACTAAAGTCAATTCACGTATACACATACATATATACATACATAGACACGGTTAGGATACAGAGTGTGAGAAAACAGACTTTCTATCCACCTTCCAGCAGCAAAAATCCCTCAGCCACATATGCAAGAACAATAGCTAAATGTTGGTCTCAAAATACGTACTAATCAATCACTTTCACCTTAACTTTACAACTGATTTCATTGTATATAAATGTAAAATTCCTGATTAAATAAATCAATACATTTAAAGATACTGCTGTTGGGAGGAAAAGAAGAATGGAGTTACTAAAAAAATACTCACTTATTTGTACCCAAGAAGTAACTGCCTTGAGGACCTTGGCCGTATTCTAGTTGCAAATCCTATTAAGAAAAAACAAATCATCGCAAAAATAAATAAAGAAATAGACTAATGGATCTGTCTCACCTCATGGCCTTCCCTTTTACTGAACTCAAATATTATTGACTTGCTACTGCGGTTCTTATATGGACCCAAACGATGCAATGTAAATAACAGCTTCTTACATTGTTCTAAGGGAACGCTATGCTTGTAATCTAAAATTTCTACACGGGTAAGGAAAGGATGCTGATGGGCAACAAAATACAAGGTTTTATGACATTCTGCATGTGTGGATGCATGCAGACAATAGTTCGGATGCAAAGGTTCCGTGCGTGAGCAAAAAGGCACTCCTACTTGAACAAGGGTGGGTGTGTCCCCATGTTTTGCTGATTTCCCCTTCCTGCTGCAGCCCGATACAAAATTGTCAGGAGCAGATTTTCAGGGGCACAGGAAGGGGGAGGTGAGAAAGCCGTGTACCATGAACTGAACTCTGCTGAGGGAAACTAGAGTGAAAGCAGATCATTTTTAGAGACGTGAAGATGGTATGATAGCGTAATTGTTGCTCACATCTTTTTGGCTTTGAATCGCTACAAAAAGGCACAAAATCTGTTTGACCACCAAGGCACTTGGAAAGACGAACGCCTATGCAACAAGAAATGTTGGCTGCATCATACAACTTCAACGTCCCTGAAAGCCTGTTGTTGTACACAGCCCAAGATCTGCATTATATCTGGGCATAGTCAGACCACCTTGTAAAACTATCTGAACACCACCTGCCTCCAACAGAAATGCAAAACGGTTTGGGCATCCACATGGATACAACTAAATGTGAACTAGGGATCCTAGCTTTGCAGTATAGAAACAGATTTTGAGAATCCTGGAAGCCTCCACATTCTCGCGTGTGTGTATAGTTTAGAGTGGTTTTGCTTTTGGAGATCGTTTACCCCTCTCAGACATAAAACAAAATGGGAGACATATACATGGGCAATCTCAGCCAACATCAGAGGAACCAGAATATCTGGGAAGGATATCCAGTGCTCAGCTTGCACGGTTCCTGTCCCTTTCCATGAACACAGTTTTCCTTGCCGTTATGTATTCCTATTTCCTTACATACTATTGCTGTATGCCCCAATCCAACTCCTCTTCGACCACCACAGGCTGTGTCAAAGTATTCAAATATGAGTTGTCTACTGGGAGGAGAGCTGGTGGATGAAATGGCCCCTTGTCTCACAGCAGCAGCTTTAACTAGATAGCTTCTGTTGCCCCCTTCCAGCTTTATGATTCTGCACAAATATGCTCCAAGGAAATGAAAACCACAACCTTGCATCAAGGTAAACTCTCTCCCTTAATTTTATTGGTCAAGAATCATTTAACAAGAAAGGTTCTGGAGTATGACTTGTTTTCTTTTTCTAAGCCTAAGGGAAGGGTAAGATGATGTCAAGAAGCCATCCTATTCCACTCCCACAAGACGGATAGCAAAGGTTAATGACACAGCCCCTGATTACTTGAAAAAGGGGGGAAAGATAAGATAGTAAATAAGAATGCTGGGTTAAACTATGGAGGAAGCGATTGTTCCTCCAAAATGAATTCTTGAAGAGTGATGCAGTACTTGGGAATTTCAGAAATGTTTTGGGGATTCGAGGCATTTGGATGAGAAGGGAAACCCAGTAAGCTGTAAAATCCCTATGCAGCCAAAAGCTGTGTCTGTAGAACTATTCAAATTAAAATAAGCAAAATGTTTATAGGTCTTTACGTGACCAGAGTCTGAGAAGGGATAATTGCTAGAGTTATTATATGCCACCAGGGGTTCCCAATAAGGTAAGAATGGCTTAAATGGTTCTTTAAATGGCAGGAGGCAGGCACGAATCAGTGAAATGTCATGTGAAAGACTTAAGGACTGTTGCTTATAGTTTAGGGGATTGTAACGGTGTCCATCTACCAATGGAAAAGCATCATCAGTGAAACAGTTTCTTCCTCCCCTGCCACAGCCCTCCGCATCTGCTCAGGGGGGTTGGAGGACCCTCCAGAGCAGTTTTGGTGGGGGGCATGGGAGTGGGGAAGTTCTGCTGCATGAGCAGACATCCACTCGCGCAACACTGGACATTGCCCAGAGAGTTGTAGCAATTGCACCTACTAAATACATGCGCATAAAAATGGAAACTCGAGATCTTATGGCTGGGCAGAGGCAAAATGTCTCTCTCAATTTGTGAAGAGCATATCCACAGAAATATGCAGTCTACAGCAGTGACAGAAAAGTTAATAAGAGAAAATAAGCAAAGCTCTACAAAATGTAAAGAGATCCTTCATCTGTCACCGTACATTAGAAATCTTACAGGAACATTTTTATGGAAAGTGACACCTGTCAGTGTGGTTTACGTTTGTATTATTCAAAGGCCTAAACCTTTGTTTAAAGTCAGTTTACTACTCTGCTCTCTGTTAGCATCAATAGACTAAAATTTGAGCATCATATTATGTTTGATGTCTTTCTAAACTACTATTACTATGTGCTTTAAAAATAACTTGCATTTCAGGCTAGATATAGTTACAGCATTACACTTTAACAAGGAATTCTTTTCTATGCTGTCCTTGCATAGTTCTGTGTGGGAAAGTAAACCTTCTAAAACTAGGGCAAGAGAGAGAGAAATCACCACCATCTTAGTTTGCATAGTTGGCTTTTTAATGCAGATTTAGAATACTCAAATCATATTTTTGTCACATATGCACATGAAAGACAAAAGGCATACATGTGCACACATGCAAAATCAGCAGTTTTCACATAGGCTGGGTTCACATGATTGCAGGGGGAAACAACGCAGTATAGGTTGTTTCCTCTGCTCACGCGATCAGCATTTACCTGCACTGCATCACGGGTTTCCATGTCATCTGAACCTGGCGTGCAGCAGGGGCAGCTTCTAACCCACCCCACAACCCATGGCTTATTGTAGGGGCTATACGGTGGGTTGGAAGCCATCCCCGTTGCTTGCCAGGTTTGGACAACGTGGTGTGGGTAATTAGGTAAATGCCAGTTGCATGAGAGATGGGAAACAACCCAGTATGGGTTTCCCCTGCTGATTGTGTAAACCTGGCCAAAGTGTGCAAAAGGACTAATATCAATTACATTATACGGTACAAATAGAAGTAATTATCTAGCACAGCTAGAGTAACCAAGTCTTGTTTTTGGTTTTTCCAAACAATACTGTGGGATAGTTAACCATATCAGGTCCAAGGGAATGAAATTGCACTACACTCTGATAATTCGATAATGGATATTAGTACTGGGCGATAAGGCATTTGCAATAAACATCTGCATAGGACAGTGTCATCAGAAGTGGCTTTATAGGGTGACATCCAATTACGTTCTCCCACTGACAGAATGAGGAGGGAGTGATTCCTCTTCCCCCTGCAGCCCCCCGCATGCTCTCAAAATCTGGTCTGGAAGATTGGTCTATCCTCCAGAATAGATTTGTTGGAGGAGAGACGGGGGAAGTCCCATCACACGACTTCCACTCATGCGATGTTGGATTTCACCCATAGTATGTTTTGAGTATAAATATTTGGGTGCAGAACCACAGCAAAACATTTCTCCCTTCCAGTGGTAGATCTGGGATTGTTCATCTTTCGTTTCTGGTCTTAAAACAGTTCAGCTACTCAGCAGAATGGGGCTTTGGTAACGGTGGCGAGAGTGAAAGCTTGCAGATGCTCCACCATTCCTTCAAGAAAACATGTGATTTAGCCTATTGATACAATCCTTTCCCCTAGAAGAAAAGAGCAATGGCAATAGAAGGATTGTGCTGCTCACACACACAGCTTCGTTACACAGCATGGCTCAGGCGTGGCCCGAGGTGCGGGGGGAGGTGAGCCCTCCCTCACCCTCCCTCACCACAGGGATCAAGAACCTTCTTTGATGTGTGAAGCAAAGCGCTCAAAAACTTTTCTTCCATGTTGATTAAAACTATTTTAAAAATCATTGGGCTCAATCCAGACGTACCCCTCTGTGAATAGAAGGGCTCCTTCTGTCGGCAAAGGGAGCTGTGACCAAGCAGAAGCTTCTCACGGGAAGAAGGGGGCAGGGTGGGGATTTTCTCCAATTCAACCTTCCCCCTACAGGCCCCAGTGCCACCTTCCACACCGTTTTGAATGGTCCCCCCAAACCTCTGGGGCAGGATGTGAGGTGGTTCTGAGGGCTGCAGGAAGAATCAAAGAAAATCATCACCTCCCCTCCCCTCCCCTCCAGTACCTGCTGAGTGCAAGTCTAGACCCATCCCATTGTATGAAAGCAAACTCTAAAGCTTAGGTCTATGCAAAGCATTGATGCAATCCCTCAAGGCAGACTTCTACATTTTTATTTTTTTAAGTAAAAGGGCATTTAAGACTTGAATAATCACTACAGACTATTTGTTGGCATGCAGTGAAAAACGATTTGCACAGCTAGTCAGAAAAGAGATTCTTCGTTTGGGCTCTGGTTCAGTCCATTTAATTTAAGTGCTAAGAGAACAAACAGTTATTCTTTGAACAACTGAATGCATGATACAGTAGAGAAATTTTGTTTTATACAGGTGTATACTTGATGCTTTTATTTTTGCCTTGTTCTCTAGTTTTTTGTATTTGGAAAAGCTGTAAGCACGTTTTCAGGAAGGGTACACTGTCAGGGAGCTGATGATTATTTTTTAGGAGTTGAAAATTATCATTCTACTAGTATCAGTATAAAATACTAGTAAATACTACTAGTAGTATATCGGTTGTAGTATATACTAGTAGTAATACTACTACTCGTATCTCTACATAGACTGTTTTAGAGGATTCAAAGGGTTTTACATATTTTGTAACAATCCTTACAATAACCCTAATAAAAGATAGGTGAATGTTATCTCCATATTGCAAATGGAGGACCAAAGCTGGCTTGGCTTTGGTCCTCCATTTGCGAATTCATGGAAGAAGCAACACTCAAAGACAGGACTTCCAAATTCATCATTCCATCTCTTACCTACTACACTAAATTAGTGCTTGAATACAAATCTAATACATAACTGTGCTATTGTGCAAAACACGGTGACTTTAGGAAATCAAATGAAAATTAAATTGCCACAGGTATTTAATGGTTTAGCAGGAAATATTGAAAGATTCTTTTGGCAGTGATCCAAGTACTGTTTTGAAAGACCTCACTATCTGAGTAATGATGGAATGAAAGGAACTGCAATTAAATACACTTTAAAAAAGGAAACATCATTTGATAAAAAAATTTTAAAAAACCCAAAAGGCAGTCATGCTAGTCCACTGGGGAAAAAGTCCAAAATCCACAGCTGGGAAATTTCTTTATTAGGATCAAACCAAAACACAACAGATTGTGCAAACATTCAAGTTCTCTAGAACTCTTCAGCAAGGTAGGTGGTAAAAAAAAAAGAGCAGATGGGATGGAGGAAGAACAGAAAAGTCCAAAAAACAGAACAGAGGTTGTGATCAAAAAGATGACATACTCAAGCTTCTACAAGAGCCTTAAAGGGAACTCATTTATAAAACAGTTGTCCTAAAGGGCTCCCAATTGCTGGTTAGTACAGGATTTAGCATAAGCGATATGAGGATACAGAATGAGGTTGTCAGATGATGCTGTCAGACCTACTGCTTTCAGAGCTGAGCTATGAAACTAATTCATTCTAACTCAGTCCTCTCATGTAACATTTTAACAAAAGATTCAGCAAAAGCAGTAAGCGTGCTTGACATAAGCGTGCTTAGATATAAGAGAAAAGGCTAAAATGAGATGCATACCTTTGTTAACATTTTAGAAGAGATCATGACCATGATTTTTTTTAAACTTAAGATGGCTCCAGTTTTCGGCTGATATAAGTAGTATCCGTTGTGCTGAATATTCTTTAAAAGCATCTTAAGAAGGGAACTCACTCATGATTCTGTAAAGACTAAGCTACAGCTTGCTAGACACAAATGGCCCCTACGCCAGGCAGTTTCGTAGAATCACAGCGAGATCACTCTGTGGAGATCAACTACTGAAAAGTAAACTAAGCCTGCAACCCTACACCAACTTACCTTGGAGTAAGCCCGACTGAATTCAATGGGACTTACTTCTGAGTGGACATGCATAGGATTGTGTGGTACAGGAGTTTATTACTTAACATAAGCTTAGAGACCAGGCCAGTTGAAATACATCAACTTATATATATGAGAAAAAACAGGCACAGCCACCCAAATCTTCTACATTCAGCAAGGCAAATAACAGGACTAGTTTCTAGAAGACATGTAAAAACTTCATCAGGCTGCAGTCCTATGCCCAGTTACTGCTGGATGCAACTCAGTGGGACTTACTTCCAAGCAGACATGCATCAAATGGGGCTGTTACTTTAGAAGCCTGTTTTAAAATCACTTTTTAAAGTGGCTTGCATGGCTTGGACTATAATGATGGTAACAAATCTAACTATGCTGCTTTATGCTGACTTTGGAGATAAGCATCGATTCCAAGCAGATGGGAATTTTCCAGAGATGATTTATTGTTCTATTCTATGCTTGGTGCCCACCTTAACAGGTATTCTGAAGATTTTTATTAAAACACTGTGCCTGTTCAGACACAATTTTGCTCCTTGGATTTGATTAGGAGTGGGCCTTGGGCTCATATACTCGCTCTCCCATTCTCATTACAGTGTGTAGAATGTAATGAGCCAGTTCACACGCCACGGCCTATTCCTGGGCATTACCTACTGCCCTTTCGCCAGTTCCATTTTCAATTAACAAGTGAAGATTGCCCCACTCCTGGATTGTTTTGTGATGTCCTGAAAACGGATGAGCAGGCGCGAGGCAATGTGCTCACTCCCAAGATCTCCATCAATTCCTGGGTTAAACAACCCAAGAATTGACTGCAACATGCGAACCAGGTTTTTGACTAAACTGGGAGGCCTTGTAGTCAAACAAACAGGGGATCACTGATTCTGTGAGAAAGAATCCAATTTCTAGAATGTTCCACCTTATAGTCAAGAAGAAGTCATGCTCAAATGCACATAACACCTCCCAAGTTCACTGTTACCTTCTGCCCGCTGAGAAGGGAGCAGAGAAGAGAGAAAGCAAGCCCACAGTCTGGGCCTACTAACAATCTCGCTGTGGGTAAAATCCTGGGGGTGATGTAGTAATTAAAAAGGCCACGGACCCCATCTTTCCCAATGTTAGAAAGCACTACAAGCTTTGTGAAAACTGCACAGGCATTGGAGATGCCAAAGGATATTCTAAAAGACAAGCTTTTTCTCACATTTCTCTTTAACTGTCTGCACAATGCTGAAATATCTTTGGCAGAAAGTCAAGTATAAACTTCCTAATAAGAAAGTTAATGTTTGTGAAAACAGATGACGCACAGCATGTTATGTTCAGCGCAGAAACCCATAAAATGAACCAACACATTATGCGGTCTTCTGCTTGTTTACTTTGCCAGAGAAATTGTAATTACTATACGTTTTTTCTAAAACGTGGAAGCAGAAATAGTACATTTTAAAAAAAATGATATCATAGTTTAATGTTGCAGGAGTGTTTGGGGAGATGGCTATGGAATGCTGGTCCGGACTTGTGCTCACAGAGCCAGCTGGAAGCCACTGTTCAACAGAAGTACCTGGAGGCAGAAAGTTGGTTCCAAATGTAACCTCCAGCAAATGGAAGGTCTCCTTCCATCCACAGAATGCTTCTGACCAGTAGAGGGATTGTGTTGGTGGAAGGGCGTGGAAGAAGTAATGTTATCCAATTCTTCCTTCCCCCATTGTTACAGAATGTTCCCCAACCCTCCGGACCAAATCTTTTGGAGGGCACCCAGGTCTGCAGAGGAAAAGGAGAAGTCAGAAAAGTTCACCTCTTCACCTTTCTACTGTCTGGAGCATCCCCTGGAGCACCAGGGGGTTTAGACTCTAAAATGATGAAACGGAACAACTCCACTCAGGGGATGTCCCCCAGCCATGGCCCCGGCCACAGCAAAGACAGAATTATTGGAGCTATAAAAACAGGCAAATTCTTGAAGGCTGACATTTGTATGCCAATGAGAAAGTCAATAGCCTGTACCTAATGGGAGCTGGGATCCATAATAAGCAATGGAAGCTTTTTATAAATACCTTATTAATGCTGATTTTTAATGGAGTTATTCAACACCGATAAGCAACATTTAAGCATTTGGCAAAGCATATTAAAAATTTAAAATCCCTTTATGCTGCTTAAATTGAAAGGGGAGGTGTAGCTCTCAAAAGATAGGATTTCTTGGCTAAGATAGATGTTTTGAACACTAAATTGTTGTACTAACGTTAGATAAAGACAATACGTGTTAGAAGAGGTGGAAGATACTGTAGAAATACTTACATGCCACGTTTTTCAGCTTGCCCTCTATCCCTTCCTTCCCCAAGCTATTTGTCACCATTTGTGATTTATACGCTCAAGTACCTTGTTATTAAAATTGCTAATCTAACTAACACTTCATTATTGCCTTATAAACTAATATTAGTGTAATGATTGTGAGATTATAAAACTCATTGTGAGAAATGTTAGTATGTCAGAATGCAAGACTGAAATTATTCATTAAAATGAGTAATTTTACTGCTCCGTTATTTGGGGAGTTTAGTAGACATTTTGAGCATTCTACAGATGGCAAAAGCATCAGGGCAACGGAACAAAAACATTTCACTTTGGAAAATAAAAGACAAATACACACACACAAAGCAAAAAAGCAATAGATGAAAGTACCAGATTAGATCTTGCAGTGTAGTATATTTCTTCTGAACTGTCCAAAAAATCGTTACTGTCGGGCTGTTCATCAGACAAAGACCAGAAACTGAAGTTAATTACTTTTAGACTGAAAGACATCTACGTACAAAGCGATATTTTTGCTGGGCAGAGGGTTTTGCCATTACCATTTATTAAACTTGCTAAAAGTTCACACAGCATAGCAATTGGATTAGTATAGCCTTTAGTTATGCAATGCTGACTTATTTAATATTTATCTTTTGCGATCTTCTTTCCTTCTCCACACCAATTTAAAAAAGGAGACTTGATACACTTTCCTGAATACCACAAATCATAACTTGTTTCCGGGCCAAATTCAAGTGCTGGTTTTAACTTATAAAGCCCTACATACCTCACAGACTGCCTCTTCCAGTATGAATCTACCGTGTCCCTGAGGTCAGCTTCAGAGGACCTTCTCTGTGTGCCCCCCACACAAGAAGCTTGGGAGGGAGGGAGTTTGGGAAAGGGCCTTTTTTGTGATAGCCCCGTGTTTCTGGAATGCTCTCTCCAAGGAAGCTCATCTGGCACCAACACCGTCATCTTTTTTAGTGCCAGTTAAAGGCATACTTACTTTCCCAAGCATTTGGACATTTGTTATGGTCCAATTGTTCTGGGCTGCTTTTCTGATGTTCATTCTAGGCTGTGAGCAGGGGGAGATTTTGTATATTTGTGAACACCTTTCACATTATATTGCTTTAGGTTATATTTTATGGTATTTCTTTGTATTTGGATTATTGTGCTTATTATGGTTTGTATTGACCACCTCCTTGCCTCCCGGTTATATTAATCATGGATTTCTGAATTGTGTGTGACTGATTTTTATGGTGGGGCTGCCTTTGAAAACTGTCCAGAAACTTCAACTGGTACAGAACAGGGCAGCTAGACTGTTAACAGGGACTGGCCAACACCAGTCCTTTTCCAGCTTCACTGGCTGCCAGTCCAGGTCTGGGCCCAATACAAAGTGCTAATATTAACATTCAAAGCCCTAAACGGCTTGGGGCCAGGGTATCTGAAGGAATGCCTCCTCCCATATGTACCTGCCCAGACCCTAAGATCATCTTCAGGGGTCTTTCTCCGTGAGCCCCTGCCAAAGGAAGTGAGGCAGGCGGCTACCAGGAGGAGGGCCTTCTCTGCTGTGGCACCCCGGCTGTGGAATGAGCTCCCTAGAGAGGTTTGCCTGGCACCTACATTATACTCTTTTAGACGCCAGATGAAGACCTTTTTATTTTCTCAGTATTTTAACAACTTATTAGTCTAATTTTTAATTTTGTTGTTTTAAATTTGCATTTGAAATCTATATTGCTGCTTGGTTTTATCCTGCTTGTGTTCTTTTATACTATGTTTTTATACTGTTGTTTTATATTTTGAATAATTGTTATGGTTTTAATTTTTGTGAACCATCCAGGGAGCTTTGGCTATTGGGCGGTATAAAAATGCAATAAAATAAATAAATAAAATGATAATAATAATAATAATAATAATAATAATAATAATAATAGGACAAGGGAAGGACTTCAATTTCCATTCCTTTACCATTGTATCTTACACAAACTTAATAAAACTTTGTGCACAGTCAACTGAAAGAGGTTTGTCTAATACTACATGGAACTGTTAACAACATGATTTTTCACTTTTTTTCCAGGTATCTCTTGTATATGACTCCAAACAGCAATTGAAGAACTATAAGATGTAAATAAAATCTACAAATATTGAATAAACGAAAGTCCTCGAACTGGACTTTGAACACTGGGTGGTTTAGAGTCTAATGATGAACTGGAACAACTCCACAATTGTAAGCTTATTTACTCTAATGCAAGTTGGTTCCAAGTACGTTTCAGACTGGTTTCAAGTATGTCCAGTTCTCCCACATTATTGACAAGCTAAGGTGGCAACGTTTGTGGTTGCAGCCAAAAAAAATCCACCAGTCCGTCCTGGAAAAAGCAGTCGTAGACTGCAGAGCTGATCATTTACAGTAACTGTGGGGATTTTAAGACTCTGAGAAGTGGGGTACTCTTTAATCTCGTTCTAATGTCAGTTTTAAAGTTTTATAAATGTTGACTTATTATAATTCTTTAAATATGTGATTGTGCTATGATTGTAATGGTCTTTGTGCCATAAACAAATAAACTGTTCACTCACTCACATTACTGACAATTAGGTGTCGTTACAAATGCTAAAAATAAAAATGATGCCTCTGTAGCTCTCTGTGACGGGGATAAAAACAACTGTGAATCTAGTTCCATGAGCCCAGGAGCGGGGGAGGAGACTCCCCCCCCCCAAAGCCTGCTGCTCCCTATCCTACAAGACAAACTGGATGTGAGTTCGCAATACAGCGAGCTGTGAAAAGAAAAAATAATGTCTCCACTAGCCTAGTACAAACTGGTTCTGTGAACCTAAGCAGCTCTTTAGATCATCTCAAATGTCTAATTTTACTTGCATCCAATACATTAAGATTTTAAGACATGGACCATGCATTATATAGATGCTTTAATCAGTAAACTCGATAGATGGACAAATTAATTAAGCTCTGTTGCACTGGGAGTGAGACTCTACCAATATGCCATCAGATTAATTAACTGGCAATTTCCATGTCCCGGTAGCACAGCAACAGCAATAACTATGTTAAGGTTGCAAGTCTAAGTACCCTTACTTAGAAGTAAGTTCCACTGAATAAAGTGGGATGTAGTTGCAAGAGAACACACATTGGATCGGACAATCAAACAATATTTTAGTTTGAGCTGGCTCAGAGAAACCTAACAGTAACCAATCTCAGCTTTCGCATCATCACAAGAGAGAAAATATTAATGGAGAAATCAAATCAGTTGTAGAAAATTTAAAGTCAGTTGCTTGCAAAAAAAACAATGGAATACTGACAAACTCAAAAGGCTGCCACTGCTAACAGCATGAGAGACCATTTGCAATGGAAAAGCAAAGCTATTTATGTAATGGCTCAGCTAAGGACTACTAATACACTGAAGGCCCATGGAAGTAAGAATGAATGGGTAGTTTATATGCAACTATCACACAAGAGGTATTTTTGATGCACGTGCTAAGAAATCAGTTTATTTTTTATTTCTCCCTTTCCCATAATACTAGAACCCAATGGGGGTCATCCCATGAAGCTGATTGGTGGGAGATTCAGGACAGATAAAAGGAAGGACTTCTTCACACAGCACAGAATTAAACTATGGAATTCGCTACCACAAGATGTCATGATGGCCATCAGTTTGGGTGGCTTTAAAAGGGGGTTGGATACATTCCTGGAGAAGGCTATCAATGGCTACTAATCCTGATGTCTAAGTGCGGCCTCCAGTATCAGAGGGACTAAGCCTGTATATAACAGTTGCTGGGGAACATGGGTGTGTGGGTGAGTGTGCTGTAGGACCATGTCTTGCTTGTTGTTCTCTGATCGACAGCTGGTTGGCCACTGTGTGAACAGAGTGCTGGACTAGATGGACCCTCGGTCTGATCCAGCAGGGCTCTTCTTGCGTTGTTATGGTTCCCTGAACATATATATGTACCAAGTGCACACACAGGGAAAATCCTGCATGTACACTTGTATAGGAATTTTGAGATGTGTGAAGTAGCAGCCCTGAGCGCAATGGCTCACTGATACAAAGAATACCGACTAAGAACAGATGGCTGATAACAGAGGCAAGATGATATATGAAGAAGTATATCTCAGCTGGACTAAAACGAAGAATTTGAAATATACCTGTTGAAAACTGAGGCGTGAAAAGCAAGCGTGCATAAGAACAAAAGCTGCACGAATTAAAATATCCGAGAAGAGATATAAAAAAAGGCCACTGTAGATACAGAGCAACGCAGAGGACAACATGCAAATGAGGGGTTGTATCCATTTGTGTCCATCTGACAGTGGAAGAGACACCACTGCTGGCAGGATGCCTCCCGTACAAACCCCAAATCAGCTCGAGAGGGCTGGGGGACCCTCCGGAGCAGTTTTGTGGGATGGGTGGTGGGAGGAGAGGAAGGGGGAGTCTCACTGCAGGAGTGGAAATTCCCCCCTATTGGGTAGAGCCCCATGATGCTTACGTGTCTACACACTAAGTCAACCAGTATCAATGGTTCAACTTGTGAGTGCAGCAAAACGAGACGCTGGGGTATAATAATTAGACCATCCTTCTAGCCACATGTTGAGTTTTGTCATTCACTGTTCCTGGGCAAATCTTAATCTGTTTCCCATACTTTTCTTCCCTGTCGGAGTTATGGACTCAGATTTTATAAGTACATAAATGTATTCACAAGTAAACAGTCTTAGGCAAGTTATTTCCCCCCCGTCCACCTCTACTCTCCCTAAGCCAGCCATGAGTACATGCTTTGCAGGCAGAAGGACACAGGTTCAATTCCCAGCATCTCTAGGTAGACTGGGAAAGACTCCTGCCTAAAACCCCGGAGAGCCACTGGCAGTCAGCATCAACCAGGGGTGAGCAACCTTTTGCCCCCACATGAAGTGATGGGTGCACAGCCTTCCCCCTCCCTCCCTCCCTCTAACTCAGTTTGCAGGGATGGGGAAGTTTAAACATCCCCTCCCTGTGCAGTGAGATCCTGCTGCACCTTCTCACTGCTGCCAAGCTGACTGGCGCTGGGAATAGCTTTTCCAAGCACCAATCAGTTGGGCAGGAGGGAGGCATGTGATTTAAGTGGGGAGGGAGGGAGGCATGCAGGGATGACTCCACGCCCTCCTCACCATAACCACATTCTACACGGCCTGCCAAACAGCTGCGGAACACTTGATAGTTGCCCCTTGCCTTAATGGATAAGATCTAGTTCTTGATTCAAAGAACTAAAAAGTCTAAGAAAAAGACAGAGGGTCTTACAAATAATCTACCTGATAGGAGGAGCAAGCATTTAGAAAGAAGGAAATGTGATGCAAAAACTAAGGAAGTCCACGCGTTTAGAATCAGTCACCATATGTGGTGGGGAGAAGGTGGATATCAATTTGAATTCAGCGTGAAAAAATGACAAAGATGCTAAATTCATTATTAAATTATCTAGAAGTGACAAATCTTAAGATCTACAGCCATCTGCCTAGCAATAGTCTACCAGTTATAACCATGGAGCAAGAAAAGGAAAACTGGTGTGTTTCTAAGAAGAAATGAGACAAGTTATCAGTGCTGGTATTTAAAAATTATTGGCAACTAAGAACAGTGGCCTAGCTTTACAGGATTTGCATCCTTGCTAGGCCTGACACATAGTTAGAGAAATGCAGATCTACTAAGATAAATCAGGCAGATATCTAGAATTGAATTTTTCTATTAGCAGATCACACATAAGTGTTTCTGGACAGTGTCCAAAGAGATGCTGAAAACCCAGAAAGCTGAAAGACTAGATCAAGGTA
The DNA here is from genome assembly GCA_029215795.1 of Anniella stebbinsi. Lineage (NCBI taxonomy): Eukaryota > Metazoa > Chordata > Lepidosauria > Squamata > Anniellidae > Anniella > Anniella stebbinsi. The sequence continues at coordinate 257,428,569 of JARDYH010000003.1, read as the reverse complement.
GTGGTTTACTAAGGGTGTATTAACAATCAAGAGGCTTTCAAATTCCTTTGTCATATGGGCTGGTTTTAGCAGTATTCCAAAGCAGGCTTGTTCCCCAAAGAAAATGAAAAATACAAGGATATGAACTAAAGTAGGAAGTCCCTGTATCATGCTGCAAGACATCTTCACATATCTCTGAATTGAGAGATAATTAAGCACTAGGGGTGCCTTTAAAAGAGACATAAATAACTCTCAAAGTAAGATTATCATGAATTCACGATTGAGGTGAGTGTAGCAGCTCACCCAACAAGGACTCACTGCTGATATCCTGATCAAGTGTCCTGTAGAATTGCCCTCTCTTGTAATGTGAATAGCCTGCCTGTCCCTTTAAAAGTTATGAGAGAATGGAAGATGATGCATTCTCCACGCATGAAATCCCATTCCTCCAGCTTCAGCCCACAGCAGGGAGAGAAGGAGGGTTGTAAAAGATGGAAGAATAGGGCCAGAGGTCCAACAGTTAATTCCTCACTGCTACCGTGAAACTTTAAAAGCCACAGGCCCTTGTTGGAGGCCATCAGCTGGAGACTTGAGCAGACTGCTGCTTTCGTTGCCTCCCAAGCTAAAGCAGGCGCTTGCTTGTTCTCGGGGTGGGGAAGCAGAGAGCTAAGATGAAAACCAGTGGACCTCATTGACTTGCACACTTAAAACCCATTCCTGACACCACTAGTCTCTGCCACAGCAAAGAAATTGCAACAAAGGCAACAATGGATATGCAAAACCCAGGGCACAGTTGGGAAGTGAACTGGGCTCTCCTGTCTTTCCCTCCCTGAGCAGCCCACAACTATCCATCTTTTCATGCTAATGAGACAGCTGACCTTAGAAGTAGCTAGTACTAAAAAGTATTCAGGGGAGCCATGCTTTTTTAAGTAGGTATGGGGAGAGGCAATACTGTAGCAGGTGCGTGATCAAAGTGATGCACAACATACAGCAAAAAAAAAAACTATAAGGAGGATTATGTTATATGTAACAAACCTAAATTATTTCAAAACCTGCTCCTCTGATACATGATGGAGCTGAAGCTGCATAATACATACACCTTGTGGCCTGTTTGACTCCAAGGCAAACCCCCATAAGTTACCCTTCTGCAAGCTTTGGTCCACTATGTTCCATGGTTGAAGGATTATGCCGACTCACAGCAAGTCCTTCCCACCTTTGTTGCACCAAGCAAAGCAGGCAAGGTTTCTGTCGAGTCACTAAGAGCATTGGCCCTGTGTCACGAACAATCTGACTATCAAGCTGACATATAGTTCAATAGGTGTTTAAAAGCATGTTTGACATCAAATGCCCTTACATCTACTTGTGGGATATGGAGTTACACTGAATTTGCTTGAAAACCGGTCAGGTATGCTTAAGTTTTTTAAGATCCTCAAAATTCAGGAAAATAATTGCGTAGACTGTAATTGTGTAGAATGTAATCTTAAGGCCTTATACAAATATACAGACTTCGACAGAATGAAATACATGTTCATAGGTCTCCTCCTGTATTGTTATGCTACAACCCCTTTTTTCCACCATCTACATGGCATGGTTGCACATGACAACAAACACACAGCTGTGTTACTTACATACTCATGATGAGGCTCTGTCTCTTTTCTTAAAGGTCGATCAAATTTTACTTGGCCAACTATTGAAGAGAACAAATAAAGTAGAGGGTAAAGAAGACAAAGAACAAAGCATGTAAAATATGTAAAGTGTTTTACAGGTACAACTTAACACATAATGGCCTGGTTTGCACAATACAACAGTCTAGTGTTTGGACTGGGGCAATTTGCATGACACAACTCATGGGTTGCAGCGCACCTGCCACTTCTGCTGTTCCTTAGCAAGCCACGATCAGCTCTGTCATAAGTTGCTTAGCATGTCCTCTGAACCCCAAGTGCTGGGTTGTTTAGGAGTTAAACAACCCAGTGGATAGCCCAAATAGAAGTCATGGGAACAACCCAAAGTTCACAACAACAAAACATGGGTTCTCTTTGTGGATTGTTCCTGGTTAACAAACCATAGTTTGTTAGCATGGCTGGGTTTACACAACACAAAACAACCCATGGTTCCACAACAACCCACATTTCAAAGACAACCCATACTCAACTGGTACTGTTACTTGTTGTATTGTGTGATTATGTACGTGGCCCTTGCTGCTAGCTTTCCAATTTTATATCAGTCTTCCTTAACCTGGTGCCTACCATAGGCGTTAAACCGCAATGCCCATAATCCGCAGCCAGCACAAACTCAAACAATTTGTGTAGAAACATAAGGTATCACTCCCAGGTCTGAACAATCTTGAAAAATACTGTGGTCAAGATGACAGGAAAGAACACTGGAAAAGATTCATCTTTAAAATGGACAAGACTGATAAAGGTTAACTCTCCTATGCTTGTAAAAATCCCTTTACTAATTTGATGTTGTAGGAGGGAAAGACACAAATTATGCACTTTTTAAATAAAAAGAAATAGAGATATATTTGCTAATTACCCCAATTTAATGTAAGAAATATGAAATTCCATTAAGGAGTGAAGCTTGTTGTACAGAGGTACAATTATACACAGATGGTACTGATATAATGAACCCCAATATAATAATTCCCAAGATCCCGTTGGATGCTTTTGCTCATGAACTTTTCCTTCAACTCAAACTGTCCTGGAGGAGTGAATAATGAAAAGAAAACCCAACAATACTGGGCTGGATCCAGATTTAGGCACGTGCAACTGGGCCAGTGGAAGGAGACTCCCCCAGCCTCCTGAAAATGCCATTCAGAGGGTTGGGGGGTCCTTGCTGAATGGGGTGGGCTGTGGTGCAGGGGAAAAGAGGATCCCCCAACATTGGATGGAGGCACCCTCTGTGAGGACAGCTCCGTTCCCATAGCTACCTCAACCTCCCATAAGTACCTCAACTCCGTTGCCATAAGTATCTCCCACCCCATTCAGTAAGGTCCCCCGACTCTGAGTAGCCTTTTTGAAATGCTGGAAAAGCTGCAGTTCAATATTACAATTATTATGCAATTAGGCCAAGATGATCAATCTAGGATGGATGGCAGTGACCTAGTATGAACCACCAACATGGGAGTGAATATGGAAAGGATACTAACAATTAGTCTAAAAATCTGTGTACGTACTTACAGTTTATTTCGGAGCGTGTTTTTTCTTCTCTCACATTCCTACTTGTTGATTGAATTCTATGAGGCACAAGAAGAGGCTAGGAAAAAATGTTACATCTAAAGTATAGTTTAATAGATGAGTACCGGTGCTCATTATATGCTTCTTACGAATGTTCTTAAAAATAGCTTCACACAGTATTTTGCATATTAAATACCACTACAGATGTACAGGCATTTACCATAGTTGTAATCTCCGCTATTAAATTAAAGCACACTTAATGTGATTTAAATGTTATATTATGTAGATATTTTTACTGGAATACTTGTAAAACCATATACTTCCCTTACACTGGCCCAGTTTGTACAATCAAAACAAGCCATGTTGTTGTAAGTCCTGGCACACACTGGGCATGAGTTGCATAATCACTGCCCGGCTGTGGTTTATTGTGTTGTTCAAATAATCCATGGGCTATTGTAGCGTTATTTAAGGGTTTGTTTAACCCTCCAACAAGCCATGCTGCCCGGGGTTCAGACAACACGACAAGATGAAGCCTGATGGTGATTATGCAAATTGTGCCCAGCCCGCACCATGGCTCACAACAAGCCAAGGTGGCTTGTTTCGATTATATGAGCTGGGTCATTGTTTAAATTTAAGAAAAATATAAAGGTATTGAAAACTGTTGATATGATTACAACCACTCATTTACAACTCTGAAACTGTCAAACTTCCCTAAATTGTATTTGCAATTGGCTTCCATTCATTGGACTCACGAAATGGAACATTTTCCATGGAAAAATGAAACATTGGAAAAGCTTCTGCCCCACATCATGAGTTCCTTTATTAAAGATGAGAGTACAGCTTGCCCAAGGGACAACAAAACTGAAGTTGTGGCTGATCTGAGCTTTGATCTGAGCTGTTCTGGGCGTGTGCTTTTGAACGACTGTGCTACACTGCTTATTAGAACTTGTTGAACGCATTAAAAAAATCACCAAGAAAGAGAATAAAGCCAACAATGGGCACAATCTCTCTTGCTCCCCAAGGCCCCAGTCCTAGCTGGCCTCTTGTGACGCCACACAGACATGCAATAGCCACCAGTACTGCTGCAATTGGCTAGAGCAGTTGCAACATCTTCCAGCGCAGCATAGCATGCCCCTGAATTTGTAGCTCCTGGCAGTTTGTTGCTGTTACATCTCTCACCAGGGTTGACAATTTCAGAAGCTATTGCACAGTGTGTGCGCGCACTATGGCGCTGGGCTTGCATAAATATAGATAATGCAGAGTACAGCTGCTCCATTCTTGTCCAATTTATTTTTGGGGGGTCAAACGTTTCATTAAAAATAGGCAAAACCATTCTTCCAAACCTTTACAATGATTAAACTTTTCATGTCATTATTTTTTTTAAAAATCATCTAATAGAAATCTCACAAATGTTGAACGCATTCTACTGTACAGCAAAACCACAACATTGTTTGAACTGACTGAAAAGAGTACACACCACTGCCTAAATGTTTCTGAAGATGCTTACGAGCAAAGTATTGTTATTGCTGCATCACTGAATAGGGAGCTTGGGGTGTTTCCACATAGGTTTCCATAACCTAGACCTCCAATTGTAAGGCAGTTTCCACACTGTTGGCTGGAGTAAGCCTTGCTTATCTTTTTTGATTGACAGACCAAGATACCATTTCAAGCATCAGAGGTAAAATTTTGGTTGTTTGTTGGGATTTGTAGCTGAGATATGTGCCTAGCTATATTAGGCTTCTTTACTGTTCAGGATGCCTCCTGAAGCTTATTCGGACTTAAGTTCCTATAAAGCTATTCAAGATTAGTACAGGGGCTGCTGGAAATTGTCTGGTCCAAGCTCCTGCATAACAGAATCTTCATTTATTTCCTTTTCAAGTCTTGAAATGTCTTTTTTCCTGTAACGTAATTTCTAGAATGGGCTCTACTTGTAATTTTTTCCTAAGTTTACAGGGCACTCGTATCAGGGAGGGCAAAAACACAGTGAACCCACCCACACACACGAACTTCACCATCTCTCTGTCTGCATCTGCTCATCCAATTAACTTAATAACTCAGAAGTTGAGTCTGCCAAACACTCATGTCTCAATGGGTGAAAGACTTTTATATAGGGTCATACACTTCATACCAAGCGTGGTTTTCCACTAGGCATGGATGCGATTTTTGGAAGCACAGTCTTACCCCGAAATTCACAAGTGTGTCCTTCTCCCTGGAAATAGGCTGTGCCTTAAAATTGCTTATGCTCAAGCATCTGTGGATTACAGGAAGCTTTTCCACTGCTGCTAATATAGGAGCCCATTTTGTTGTACCTCCATCTCACTTACTTGTAGTTTATTGGGCCAAAAAATTTAACACAGGGTGCTTTTGTAAAAAAAAAAAAGTGTGTTGTTTACTAAATATAATGTTGAACTAGATCACTCTCCAGGGAATTAAAAAAAATGTTCAGATGCAAACTGAAATTTTTCCAATGCAAAATTTTCCAGAATATTTTCCAATTCATTTTTTTTTCTGGAAAACTCACATCAATAACAGCAATATCATTCATTCTTTTATCCAAGAATAAAGAGTCCAGAGTGACGTACTGAAGTATACATATGCACACTAAAATTTTGAGGTTCACAAACAATATGGGCTACCTTACATGGTTGTTGTAAATTAATGTGTGTTAAGTGCTTTGACCACTTTTGAGATGAGCTATACAAACACCAATATTTGTAGTAAATTGTTTAATCCTTGTATTCCTGCACTCCAAAGATCATGCATAGATCAGAATTATCTTGCAAATGTGTCTCCAATATACACCAGACTCTTCAATTGCAAAAGCTCCAGTTGCTACAACCAAGCAGCATTCTTACCTCTGGATCATCATCATCAAAATCATGGTAGGTGGAATGATCAGGATTATTCATTTTATCCAACAGTTCAATTGCAAGGGTCCGGTTTAAGGGTTGGGTTACAAAGGGGTGCTAGAAAAACAAAATGCAACAGGAGAGGAAGTGAATGAAACTTGCATTAGAATTAGAATTTTTCAATATAAATGGAGGGTTCTCAAAACATTCTGGCCAAGCTCCCTTAAGCCAACAGGAAAAACAACTTTAAGGGCAGAATCCAACAGGGCGATTCTTTTCCACACTGCTGATTCCCTTCCACAAGCGGTGGGTTCTGCCAATTCCGTTGCGCAAGGGGACCCACCGTTGACACAAGGGAGATTTAACTCTTACTAAAGGAAGCTCTGAAATTAGCGAAAATGCTTTGTTCAGGTTGCGCAAGCATTGGGAGCTACCTGCACAATGCAATTGGCAGAATGTAAGAGAATTGGCAAGGGTGTAAACACCCTGCTGGATTCTGTCCGATGCCTCCCCATGATAAGCAAAGACAAAGTTCAGAAAACAGTGTTCACTTCCATCCCCTGACCTTCTAAAGCAGGTAGACTAAAGGAAAGCAGAAGCAGCAGGCTACAATATGACCACATGTACTCAAAGAGGGAGGAAATTGGGGAAATAAAAATAAGAGGTGTTCCATAGGGCCTTTGGTACCATATCAATACTGAATCAACTGGACATGCAAAACAGAGTAAGTCTCAACCAACTAGTGTTCTCTCTCTCTCTCTCTCTCTCACACACACACACACACACACACCCCTAAGGTAGAAACTGTGCCTCTCCAGCACCTCCTTATAGAAACTTTCCTCACATGACGACAATGGGTACAGATTAAATGTAAAACAGTATGAACAGCGGGGGAAAAAGGGTTATACCTGTAACAGTTTTTCAGCTGTAGGTCTTTTTTTAGGATTCTTTGTAAGTGCCATTTTCACAAAATGATGGAAGCTATTTGACCTATAAAATGAAACTGCAGACTTTAGGAAATTATTCAACAAACACGGTCTTCGATACAATGCAGCTATAACACCAAAGTACTTGCCATTTCATCTTGTCCTTTAGCTTGGGAGGTTGAAAGTTGCTTTTCGTCATTAAAAAGAGTGCTCTGGAAAGCAAGAACAATTGTGACTTCACAAAATCCATGCTCTTACTTTACATCAAGAAGAACTGGCATCACATTTGACTTCAGTAGGAGAAAGGTTAAAAATGGATCATGACAGAAATAGATCTCCAGATGTTTTGGACTTCAACTCCCAGAATTTCCAACCACTGCCCATGTTCAGAGGGGCTTCTGGGAGTTGAAGTCCCAAAACTCTGGAGATTTACCATCTGCCCGCAGCTGCCTTACTTAGATGGTGAAGAGCAAAAAAAATTTAACTGACCTACACCAAGAAATCAGAGGTGGCAGCAACCTGTGCTTTTTAGAGGCTGAGAAAGTCTTTGATGGGTAGGGTGGCTACATTTATTTGAAACCTTAAGACTGTGTGCAGACAATGGGTGCAATCCTGCAGCCTGTGCTCATGGACCTAAGGGTATGCAGCAACTCCTGCAGGGTTCATGCAAAAACAACTCTTGCTTCTGCCATCAGCTGTTTGGCACACAATCTCCTGAGCCCGATGCAAGCCTGCATTTGATAACAGCCAAAGCCTCTGGCATATTGCCAGCAGCATTGCATTGGCAGCTCTCTCCTAGGCATCTGGCACACAAACTACATCCAGCAGGAGCATAGCTACATGCCAAGGCCCAGGGAAGAGTTGCCAACATGATGCTATTGGTAATATGCAGGAGTTCTTTAGTTGCTACTGAATGGCCCCAGCGGGTCGCAGCACACTCAGAAAGCAGTGTATGACTGCAGGGGGCAGGATTGCACCAAATCCCTTTTCAGTGGCCTGAAGTCACTCTGATTGAACCCTTGCTGCCCATGGTACACCGTTCATTCTCTGTCCCATTACTGTCTCTAGTCAAACAGGCTTTTGTGGTCTCTGAATATCTATTGTCTGTACACAACCTTAATATGGAAAACAAGTTTAAAAAGAGCAACCACAATAAACCCAATTCAAGACTCTTTGATATAGCCCTAAAATTAAGGAAACTACTTAGGGGCCACCTTTACCCCTATTTTTATTCACAATAGCTCCAGAGCACGTTCCTAGAGCCATAAGAAGAAAAATAAGAATCCATTTTTTTCCTTCTTTTTTTTCTTCCTTCTTCACAAACAGTTGTCAAAGCTGATCATGTAGGCCATCTCTTCAATGGATATAACAGGGTGTAGAGCTGCATGCAGGTTCTACATCCTGCAGTTAGTTTGTCCTTATTGAACTGGTTCGCACAACACACTGAACTCACCATGGGTTATTTAACCCATGAGGAAACATGGTGCATGCTAAGTGCCATTTTGACTATGCAATCTCCAGTGGTGTTGCAGTGTGTCGTCCAAACCCCGGGGTTATGTGAAAGTTAAACAACCCTTGGTTTACTGTAGGGTTATGTAAGCGTTGTCTAACCCTTGCATAACCCCTGATGGCCAGGTTTGGGTCACATGCCACAACCTATTGGGGACTGCATATTCAAATGACACCTGGCACGTGCCAGGGCTTATCATGGGTTAAATAACCCATGGTGAGTCTGGCATGTCATGTGAATGGGGCCATTAAGAACACCTGCAAGTCACATTATTTGTCATATGGTAATAATGTTGTTATGGGCTCATTTTAAGTGTGCCCTAATCATTCCAGCCTTACGCATAATTACCAACCTCATTGGATGCAAGTCAAACATAGGAGGCTGAAGTTCTGCAAGTTCTATAGCAGTTATTCCAACAGCCCAAAGGTCACAAAGCTGATTATATCCACCTTTCCTTTCAACTGCAGCAACTTCAGGGGCCATCCTAAGAATAAGAAAAAACTGTTTTCGAAAATGCATTCTCATGCCTCTATTTTGAAAGATCATGCAGCTTTAAAAAAAAATCTTTCTGTTGCTCATTACACTTCTAATTAAGACACACACTGCAACTGTCCTTCCACCTTCATGTGTCCTAATAGGAAGCTGAGGGCGTGAGAACAGGTCAGGTTGTTTTTTGTCCGACCAATTGGCAACCCTAACTTTGCCCCAATTACTGTGAGTGTAATTAAGGCTGAAAAAACAGCCATGCAAGTCACGCAAGGACTGAAGCACAACCCACCTTGAAGCCTTCGTGCCCATGAGCTTTGAAGTGAAAAGGAGTGGGAAGGAAGGGATCAGGAGACAGTCCAAAAATGTATCAGCAATCTTAAGGGGGGAGGGGTCATAGCTCACTGGCAGAGCACATGCTTTGCATGCGGGAAGTCCCAGGCTCAATCCCCGGCATCTCCAAGTAGGGATCCTGACTGAAACCCTGGAAAGCCACTACTGCCAGTCAGTGTTGACAATGCTGGGCTAGATGGACCATTGGTCTGACTCAATATTAGACCCTTCCCTATGTTGATTCTGTTCTCCCAAACCAACAGGTGTTGCTGCACACCTGAGTTTCCCCATTTACTGCAAGAGAAGGGCATGCATCACTTTGGGTTGTATCCAATGGTGTCTGTCCACCAGAAGAACCGACGCCACTGGCAGAACATATTCTTCCTCATGCAGCCCTCCGCACATCACCCCAATTTGCTCCAGAGGGTTGGGGACCCCAGAGTAGATTTGGGAGTTGCACGGTGAGAGGAGACATTGGATGTAGCCCCTGATATTTTTAGCAATATAACAAGTGCTTTTGTATTAATGAATAAATAAATAAATAAAAACCATTTACCAATATGGTGTTCCAATGAAAGATTTCCTTTTGGCAATTGTAGCTGTTATTTGTGCTGCTACTCCAAAATCAGCTACAAAAGAAAATTGAAGACAATTACAACTGATGTAACAATCTCCACACTTATCACAATAAATGGAACTCACACAGGATAGCAGAGTCAAGATAGTTATTAATTGGCCAGCACAACTTTTGGAAGCCTTTGTAATATTCGTTTCATATTTCCCTCTAAGTCTACTATCCTCTGACAAGGTGTAAGAATTTACAATTTTGGCAAAGCCTATAAACAAGAGCCACACATTAATCTATTTCTCGGAAAGTCCTAATGATCTTCATTTTGAATGGGGTGACTAATCCTATTGCCCTCCTTTTCTTCTCATTTCTTCTTTTAATTACGGTTGGCAGCAGACAGATCCTTCATACAAGTTCATTCATTTAAATTGTACAGATTTTAAAAGTCATAATCCACAGAATAATAACCATGGAAGTCAAAGAACTATGGAAACAGGAAAAGGTCACAATTATTCCATTAGTCACATCAGTCACCAGCATCACATCAAAAAGCTATACAGAAAACCTCCAGAAACTGGGTCTACCAGAATGCATCCACACAAACATCCAGAAAGCAGTCATAATTAAAACATGCTCAATTGTCAGAAAATTCCTGAATCAATAAAAGACAGCATGACTTGGCAAAGCCCGTAATGTCCATCTAGAGAAAACGCCACAAGCAAGAAAGAGATACATTATCATCATCCAATGCCGAACTGTTCAATCTTTTTGATGTTTTCCCAACCTACAACATATACCAAAATTTATCCTATGGAATGTATATGGAGGTACTTACCTAATTTCACATGGCCATTATCAGTTAGAAGAATATTTGCTCCCTTGGAGAGAAAAATAACAACATACAGCTTTTTAGATTTCATGTTCTCTTGACTGTTACATTAGCATCAACACACACCACAATTACATTCATTTAAGAAGTTACAATATTTAAAAGATAAATACTAGAAATGGAACATAACTATAATGCTAATGTACAATCATATATGGAAAACAAAGATGGCAACGCATACACAAACCAATCCCACCTGCCTCAAGACAACGATTTCAGAACTGCCTATCCATATATTAAGACAAATTGGAACAAATGCTTCAGAGGGGGCATCCTAATGAGAAAATATTGTGTCATTGTGAACTATGATACAGTAGTATTGTATAATTCTATCACAGTATTCTTCACTGCAAGGGCCAAGGGCCACAGTCGGCTCCCAACCTCCCTTTAACTCTCTCTCTCTCTCTCTCTCTCTCTTTTTGCAGCAGCTGCTCACTCTCAGCAGGAATGGGCCATAGCTCAGTGTGTTAGTGCACCTGCTTTGCATGCAGAAGGTCCCAGGTTCGATCCCTGGCTGGGCGAGGAAAGAATCCTACCTGAAACCCCACAGAGCTATTGCTGCAAGCCAGGGTCAACAGTACCGGACCAATGGTCTGACTTAGATGGACTAATGGCCTGACTCAGTATAAGGCAGCTTCCTATGTTCCTACTTTGCTGTTTAGCTGCGGGCTAGCTGCTGTGATCTGGGCTACTAGAGGAGGCTTAGAGGGACGAGGGTCAGGAGACCTGCTGCTCATCAGCTGTAAGGTGGCTAGTGGTTGGGGAGAGGAGAATGCAGGAGCAATCAGCCAATGAGCTGTGGTGGCAGAGGAGCACAAGAGACAAAAGGCAACATGATCGGCTAGCTCTAGTTGATGGAATGAGGAGAAATTGAATGTGTGGGAGAGAGAGAGAGTGGCTGAATTCAGACAACACGATAGTCAATGGTGGGGTAATAATCAACTTTACAGTTGTTCATCTGGGGCTACTCCACACACAACATGGTAATAATCAACTGTGATGTGGCTTAGGATCAGCGCTGAGTTGACTATGGCAGCATTCGGACGACATGATAGTCAATACAACTGACGTCCCCCACCCCCCGGCAGTTGCTTATTATGTCGTCCGAATTCAGCCACTGTGTAATTTGGACCTATGTAGAGAGTGGTGCCTGGAGACAAAGTGGCTCTTGCTTGAAAAATAGTAAAGATGACTACATCATGTAAAATTGGAACAAAGTACATTTGCAAAAACCCCTCCCTTGTCTCTAACAATAAAACAGCATTTTGCCCACCACAGACACAGATACCCCGGTACAAAAAATGTTGTTTATACAGAAGTAAAACACTGCACTTTCGGAAAAAAGTGCAGTGTTAACTAGGACTTAACTAGCTGAAGCTAATTTCAGTTTATGGCAACTTTCTCCAACCTGGTGTCCTCCAGATGTTTTGGACTACAGCTCCCAGAAGGACACCAGTTTGTGGAAGGCTGATTTATGAAATGGGGGCTTTTCTTCCTTCCTTCCCCTTTCCACTGCATCTTAGCCCCAAAACCATTCCTGCGGTTTAACAGCCCCTCCAGGTAAGGTGGATTGAGTTCAATCAAAGCAGTTAAAATCACATTTCCCATTCATACATCTTCATATATTTCCTAAACAATGGTAGGCTGACCATATGAAAAGGAGGACAGAGCTTATGTAACTTTAACAGTTGTAGAGAAAAGGGAATTTCAGCCAGTGTCATTTGTATGCAATTAGTTCCTGGTGAAATTCCCTCTTCATCACAACAGTTAAAGTTGCAGGGGTCCTGCCTTCTTTTGTATATGGTCACTCTAGTATAGTGCCTGCAACTTTAACTGTTGTGATGAAGAGGGAATTTCACCAGGAACTAATTGCATACAAATGACACTGGCTGAAATTCCCTTTTCTCTACAACTGTTAAAGTTACATGAGCCCTGTCCTCCTTTTCATATGGTCAACCTAAACAATGGTGCAAAGCTGACAATGATACCATGTTAATTTACAACTAAATACAGTATTATTTACATATAAAGAATGGGAAACTTTGTATAACGTTTCAGATAACTTGATTTTTACTAACTTTAGATCATTTTATAGAACTCGCTAGTTAATGGGTTACTTTGCTGGTTAACCACATTATTCAGATTACTTAATATTAACCAAGCTTTTCTTTAGTAGAAACTTTACAATTTTAAAAACAAATACATCCAATTTCAACCTAAAACATCAGGTATTTATTTTCAAATTCATTTTTATCCACACGCCCTCCAGGATTATGGTATCAGATAATTTGTGGAGGGCTGCAGCAGGGACATAGAAATCAGCGAAAGTCAGGGACCCCTACTTACTTGGGCAAAAGTGCCTTCTGCTCACACAAATTGGATTCAAGCCAATTTCTTGTCCAATTTACATCATTGTCTAATACAATTCTGAGAAGATTACGGACTGGTGTAGAGATAACACAGGCAATCTCTTAATTGTGGTTATTAGATTAGGAGGAGGTTGCAGGAATAGGCACACTCTGCTTCCTCCTCAAATCCCATCCCCCAGTAATCTTATCTATAGTTAAATGTCACATCAACAATGCTAACCATGGCTAAAACTAAGGCTGCCTCTACAAGAGAGGTTTAAAGCTCTTTCAAGGCGCTTAAAAAAATTTACCTCTACAAGAACGGAGCGCAAATCGGGCGTAGAGGCGCGTTATCTCTCCGATTATGCGCATTATCGAATGCGCGTTAAATCGTGAGTTTTATTTTGTTCCGGACATTAAAGCACATTGTGACTATGTGAACAAGCGTTTATGCGCATTAACAACTTGTAAAGCGCATTTTGGTCATCCGTTAATGCGCTTCGCCGCCTCTCGCCGCCTCTCATGCAGAGGTATTAGGTGTAAATGCGCTTCAGCGATTATGCGCATAATCGCCTAACCGGGCGCAAAAGCGAATCCTTGTAGAGGGGACCTAACAGTTTCCTAACCAGTTTCAACCCCTGGCTATGAAGAAGCTTCCTAACCAGCTTCAACCCCTGGCTATGAAGAAGTGTTGAGTAGTTGTAAAACATTGTCAGTGATGATGTAATACTTAACTATAATTAAAGTGGATGGGGAAATCTGAACTGGACTGGTTAAGAAATCACTAGTGTTTGTTGCACCAGCCCCTAAGTGCTAACACAAAGATTTCAAAGAGTACCAGTCATGTAGAGTTTATCCATTAACTAGGGTGAGCATGTGAAAAGGAGGACATGGCTCCTGTATGTTTAACAGTTGTGTAGAAAAGGGGATTTCAACAGGTGTCATGTATGCAGGCAGCACCTTGTGAAATTCCTTCTTCATCACAACAGTTAAAGCTGCAGGAGCCCTGCCCTCTTTTGTATCTGGTCACTCTACTAGGGCTCCTGAAGCTTTAACTGTTGTGATGAAGAAGGAATTTCACCAGGTGCTGCATGCATACAAATGACACCTGCTGAAATCCCCTTTTCTACACAACTGTTAAACATACAGGAGCCCTGTCCTCCTTCCCATATGGTCACCCTGCCATTAACAAAGCCAGAAGCCAAAGGGACCAAGAAGAAAATAGTGAACTGCATCAAGTGACACAAATGCTTATACCATGTACAGATTCTATAATAACTGTTCAGATCGAACACCAAACCACGATAAATAAGAATGAACTCCAAATCTGAGAATCCCACCACTGTTCAGAACTGTTTCCTTGGGAGAAAAGATACATAGATGGACCAACTACTTCCTACACAAAATTAGTGAATTTGTTTACTTCACAGTAAAGTGAACAAAACTACGGCAGACACTTAACAAAACCATAGTCTGTGCCTACAGGGCTTGAGAGTGAAGTGATGCGGCAAAATACGCAGTTCGTATGCAAAAGGACAGTGTGCAGCTGACAAAGACACAGAAGAAATCATCACTGAGACGCCCTTGTTTGTGCCAGTGTCCTAAATACCGGGATACAAGGAATGGTACTTTCTTCAAGCCGCCGAACTCTAGGTTGGATCCATAGAGCCATGAGCACAGCAAGGCTTTCCTGCCCCATTATTCCCCCTGCAACATCCTACAGGCCCCCAAAATGCAATTCCTGAGGTTCAGGGACCTTCTGGAATGGCACGATAGATAGTACAAGGGACTACAATTAGAAGCAGGGAGAAGGTGAAAACTGGGGTCCAACCTTGCATGAGCAGCAGTGCCTTCTGCTCATGCAACGGGTGCTCAAGATCCAACCTTATGCCTTCCTCAACTTAAGAGCATCTTTGCATCACCTACCGATGTGCAATAATTATCACACACAGAAATATTCCCAGATGAATATTAGCCCCACTATAACATCAGTAGTATACCTTTTTAAAAATGTACAAGACATTTTCATATTATCCCAAGAAAAGAAAGCTTTCATCGTGAAATTGTCTTCTGTTTCATTTTCTAAAGCCTAGGATCTGAATTGGGGAATTATACATACTTTAAGAAAAATAAATAAAGATTAGTCCTACCTTTATGTCTCTGTGCATTTTTCCTTTACTATGAAGATAATATAATCCCTACAATTTAAAAAACAACAACAAAGCTGTCAGAAAAAAAATTGCATCTGGGTGTGCGGGCATGTTTTATTCAGTACAGAAAGACTTACCTAGAATTTTAAAAATGAAATTACACTTCATTTTATTTTAGATATATCGGCAACATTGTATGATCAACCTGTGTTCAAAGAGATGAAGAAAAGTGGAAGGGAACAGGAGCAAGACGAGTTCACTCTCTGCTATGAACTCAGGCAGGATCTACAGTACTGCTTTAAAATGGTTTATAACAGTAGTGACAACTGCTGGGGCCCAGGACAAACTCCATATACAGTTTTCAAACTGTTTTCAAAGTGTCATATCCTGCTTCGTGTAGATCTGGCCTCAGACTCAAAAAAAAAAGTCACCCTTGTAAACATGTTTAATGGCATCTTCAATGACTTAAAGTTAGGTAAAAGCAATAAGCATAGAATCATAGAATAGTAGAGTTGGAAGGGGCCTATAAGGCCATCGAGTCCAACCCCCTGCTCAATGCAGGAATCCACATTAAAGCATCCCTGACCGATGGCAGTCCAGCTGCCTCTGGAATGCCTCTAATGTGGGAGAGCCCACCACCTCCCTAGGTCATCGGTTCCATTGTCATACTGCTATAACAGAAAGTTTTTCCTGATGTCCAGACGGAATCTGGCTTCCTGTAACTTGAGCCCATTATTCCGTGTCCTGCACTCTGGGTTGATTGAGAAGAGATCCTGGACCTTCTCTTTGTGACATCCTTTCAAGTATTTGAAGAGTGCTATCATGTCTCCCCTCAGTCTTCTCTTCTCCAGGCTAAACATGCCCAGTTCTTTCAGTCTCTCCTCATAGGGCTTTGTTTCCAGATCTCGATCATCCTGGTTGCCCTCCTCTGAACCCCCTCCAGTTTGTCTGCATCCTTCTTGAAGTGTGGTGTCCAGAACTGGACGCGATACTCAAGATGAGGCCTAACTAGTGCCAAATAGAGGGGAACCAGTACCTCACGTGATTTGGAAACTGTACTTCTATTAATGCAGCCCAAAATAGCATCAGTGTCTTCTAAGCATACCAAAAAATACGGTCTTTCCTTCTGAGTAAAAGTGTTTGGGATTTGGGTGCCAGACATTTCTCCTTTGTGATATACTGGCTGTACAAACCCACTTAAATATAGTCAGAAGTGACCATCAGAGCAGCTCACCTGCTTAAAATGCAAAGGCAAAGCTTATGTATAAGAGAGGCATATCTTTTTGCACTACCCTAAGCCAAAACACACACACATGGACATAAGCTGCAGCACTGGGGTTGTTGTTTTGCGTGCATATGTGTGCACACGTCAAATGACCATTAAGGATCAGACAAGAAGCTTTACTTTTAGGCAAAGGCTAAGGAAATATTGTAACATAGAAGATCAACCGTATAACATGAGCTATAATGGATATGCAATTTCACAGCCATAATTTATCCAATGAAAACATCTGGTGTCTTATCTTTTTCCTTGAGATTATTTCTATCCAAAAGTGTTGTATTTACCTGTAGTGTTTCTCTGCTAACATAAGCAATCTGCTGTTCTGAGAGAGGTCCAGTCACTGGAAGAGAACAACCCCACCACCGCAAAAAAAGATTACATTTTTCATTGTTAACCTTGAACACCTCACTCAAATTTCATTCTTATTCTCTCTCTCTCTCTCTCTCTCTCTCTCTCACACACACACACACACACACACACAGAGCAAGTTAATATTTCTGGCCCCAAAACAAAAGTTCCAGAGGAAACACAGCCTCTTTAAATTGTGCCAGAAAGTCAAGAAATTCAGAATGGGAATTCAATGAATGTCTTACTCCTTTGTCCCTCATTGGGGGAAAAATCATGTTCACTATAGGGGGTTCTAAGGTGTGAAACTATCTTCATATATTTGCCTTTGTTTCTCCCTTCTCACCTTTAAAAAGCACCTGGATCGGAAAAAAAAACCCTCTTTGTTCTATTGGTAATTTTCAAGAGGCATCACTGGTCCCATTTATTTATTTGATTGATTTATACCCCAACTTTCTAACAAAAAAATGGCACTCAAGGCAGCTTTTCATGTCTTTCCTTCCCCGTGATTTTCTTAAGAATTAGTTTAGTATTTTTACAGTTTCATTATGACTTTAATGCAATCAATTATGAATTACAGGTTTTACTATGTATTTTATTTTTATACATTATAAATTCGTTATTGCATTGTTTATTCCATGCTATTCCATTCTTTATTCTTTAAATCCTTGAGTGTTGTTTCTCAGTGCCCCAAGAGTTTATAAGTTAGAATTTAATTTTATAAATAAACTATAAAGAGTGAAGGAAAACCACCAGTAAGCTGGCAAGATGTGGTGGCATGGAGGGCTACATAATTTTTTTAAAAAGCTATCCAAGACTACAGTGTCCTTCCCGAACTGAGTGAAATGAGATCAATCTTTGTATATAAAGTCCATTCTTCTATTTACCTTTTCGTGGAAAATTATTGTTAGATTAGCTGTACTGAATTCTAGGTACCGATAACACGTGCAGTTGTCGCATCTAATTTAAATTGTTTTAAAAATGCCATTGCATTGAAAAGGAGAGCATGCTGAAATCTTTTGGATTTTACTACTTGCAAATCTAACTGTTGACACTGGCCTGGTGTGAGAAACAGCTTGGAAATTAATTAAGAGGCAGAATATTTCACTCTTTATGAAAAAAAAAAGTAATTTGTAGCCAAAATCAGTAGTAACAGGAAAGCATTTGCTCCCGACATCTGTTCAGCCACACACGTAAAATAAGATCATTTCCTAACACACAGGTGGCACCATCCCAAGGACATCAATCATTGCTTGTAACAGAAAAAACCGGGAAGGGTGAAGCATAAAGAAGTAACACACAACAAGCTTGCACAAGTTAAGAACTCCTTTTTGTCAAGCATTAAGTAATAGTGACAGCTTGAGTATCAGAAAAGTCATGCTATCATTCAACTGTTTAAAAAATATCCTCCACTTTGCACTTGTGGTTTTTACCCTCCCCCCCCCCCACTGCTACAAGTGGAAAACTGTGGCCCAGAAAAATAAGGGAGGGGGAAGAGATCAGCAAGAGTAATAAAGAAACTGCTTTGTAACCCAGCAGCCCAACCACAACCAGAGAAAGCCTGGGTGAACAAGGGCATTTTCAGGAGGCTTTTAAAACTTTCCACATTTTCTGCCTCCTGGACTGCCCAAGGGAGGGTGTTCCAGAGGATGGGTGTCACCACCGGGAAAGCCCACCTTTGAGATATTTCATGGCAACACCCTGTTGGTCACGGAACGACCACCAAGACCTTCTCTGAAGATCTTAAAGGTTGGCTGGATATATATAGGGGAAGGCGATCAGCTAAGGATCCTCGTCCCCAGTTGTTTAGGGCTTTGTAGGTCAACAATACAATCTGGAACATGGCTTGGTAGCTAATAGGCAGCCAGTCCAGTTCAAGTGCAATGTGAACTTGGCTGGGTGTCCCATTGAGTAAGCAAGCTACTGCATTCTGAATTAACTTCAGCTTTTGAATCAGGCAAGAGGGCAGCCCCACATAGAGTGCATTACAATAATCTAGTTGTGAGGTTACCAGTGCATGAACCATAGTGGCTAGGTTATCCCTATCCAGGAATGGGCATATTTGTTATACTAACTGAAGCCACATTCTCCTCCAGTAACAAAGACGGATCTTGTAGCACCCCCAAACTATGGACTTGTTCCTTCAGAGGGAGTGTAACCCCATCCAGAAGAGGTAAACAACCCAGTTCCTAGATCTGGGATCATCCACCCATAGGGTCTCTGTATTATAAATGTCTTAACGATTTACTGGCCTCATCCAGCCCATAATTACATCCAGGTACCAGTTCAGAATGTGCACGGCCTCTCCTGACTCAGATGTTACAGAGAAATAGAGCTGGGTATCATCAGCATATCAATGCCCCAAATTTCCTAATGATGACTCCCAAAGGCTTCATATAGATGTTGAACAACACTGGGGATAAAATAGTGACGTGTGGCATCCCACAGTTCAATTGCGAGGGAGCCAAGGCACAGCCACCCAATGTTATTACCTGAAACCAATCCTGCAAGTAAAAGTTTAACTAGGATAAAATGATGCCCTCAACACCCAGAGACGGTGCACAAGGATACCATGGTCAATGATACAAATAGGTCTATGGTATTCCCTTCACCCCTACGGCTTGTCATATCCCCAAATAATGAGGCTGGATTAACTTTTTCCAAGGCCTACTAGAGGGTGGCACCAACCCTATGGAATTCCTTTCCAAAATATACAAGATTGACTCCCTCTGTAGCTGCTTTTAAGAGGGCTTTAAAAACATAAAGGTTTCTCTGGCTTTTAATTGGAAAGGTTTTATTGTATTTTCTGTTGTTACATATCTGACCTGTATTGAATTGTATTTTGAATTTATTTTAACTGGCATATTGTTTACATTTAAGGTGTCTTTATAGGTTTTGAAAGGTGGCTAATAATAATAATAATAATAATAATAATAATAATAATATACTGCCCTTACACTTGAACAGGAGGAATAATTTAACTTTCAACTACAATTCTACAAAGATTAGGTGTCTCCTATAATCTTTGACCAACAATAAAAAAAAATGCTAAGCTCTTAAGAACATTTACATATTGCTGTCTACTGAGGGTGTTTATTCTGTTTTGTTGTTACGAATGTTTTTTATTTTGTTATGATTTATATTTCTTCATCTCCTGTTCAGTGTTCCAACCAGAATTCCCTTAACGCAGGTGGCCTTCCGCTACTCCTTCCCCTGGTTTTCTTTTACAACTGACACTCAAGTGTCGACCCCATGTTCACTGGAATCGTTAGGAGGGAAGATGCCCCTCTTCTCGATTTTTTTTGTACATCTGCAGGCCACAGGGCTCTTTTGAGCATAATTCCGTCTTGTTTTTCAGTGACCCTGTGCCGATTCCATTTCTATTGGCTCTCCCAAGTTTGGTTCACTATTAGAGGGAGTGATCTGTAAGATACCTCAATGTCCAATTTCATCATGGAAGGGTAGGATAGAAAATTGGGCAAAAGGCGGGAAATAAATAAAGATAATAATAATAATAATAATAATAATAATAATAATATGTGCAGATAAATAAATATCAAGTTTTGTTCAGAGCAACAGAACTTAATTTGCATGTAAGATCACGGTAATGTAAGACTTAATTTGCATGTAAGTCTTTCATTATTGAATATTTTTTAAAAATCAAAGAATGAAGCAAGATGGACAGAACATCATCTCACTTTACTTGTCCCTTTTATTTAGGGAACAGTGGTGTGTGACTAAAAATGTATTGCACTCCAATATGTCCATTCCACGTATCTAGGTGGAGTGAAAGTTCAGAGATATTCTACCCACTCTCTAACCTCTCTCTTACACAACATTTTACAAAATTATACTCTTATATTGCAACCAACCACAAAATCACAATTGCCAGTGCTTGAAACAAAACAGTGGATTCTTATTATTGTCAAGAGGCTCGGCTTGTTATTTCCTGATGCCTATGGACTATAATTGGTACATTGTGTAGATTCTCTCTAAGCTTCGAAACAAACTTTTCTCTGTTGAACATCAAATTATTGAAAGAGACAATAGAGCTCTCTTAAATTTTCAACTTTCTCTTAACGGTTCCCCCAAAAAGTTACACCTCTCTTTAACTTACCATGGTAAATGTCTTGCAATGAACCACCACCACAGAACTCCATACAAATCCACAGTTTGTCACGTCTATAAATCAAAGGTTTTATTAGTTTTGCATACTTATAAACAGTGTCTGCAGTCTTAAATATTAGCAGTGACCATTTTGCCATGTTTTCTGGATGGAAGCTATTGGCTATTTCTTTAACATATTCATCTTTATGAACCAGAAGCCCGCAGTATTATACAAAGCGCCTTTTACCCTGCACACTTCCCTCTCTTTTATCTCCTGCTGCAAACTCCAAAACTGACAAAGAACGTTCTTATGACCATTTGAAGTGTGCATCAAGGTCATCTACAGAAGCGTTCTGAATCACTGCTGGAACTTTCTGCTCAGACATCTTGCTGAAGGAAATGATGCAAGTCCATTTCGTTTGGGCTGGCAATTCAGTGGCCAGGCCTGGGATCAGTTGGTATTTTATGCTCTACTGGATTTTCTCTCAGGGTTTTCCTGTCAATTTTTACACTTTTACTTTAGAAATGATGAAAAACAACCAGCACCTTCAGAGTAGGCAGGGGAGAAAACATCTAAAATAAATATAAGGCAGCACATAATACACCTACGTGATTCAAAAAACTGCCAAAATGCAGAAGCTGTGACACAGCAACATTTAAAATTTATTGCACAATGTAAAAAGATGCAAGGCACATATCTATAATTTTCATGCATCTCCTAACCACATCATGCTGCATCTCCATTTTCTGATTAATTTACTATCTTTGTAATGGCACAGACAACAACATATTGGTTATCGTATTTGTATTTTAGGAAACTTTGCTGTTTCTTCTGAATGGTAAAGAGTAATAAAATGAACATTTTCAAGCCCATTCTACCTAGGAGTTAAGCCAAAGAAGTTCACATTAAAAGCCAGTAGCTCTAAGTCAAACACAGAATACAATGTTTAGGATTACATTACACAAAGGTCTTAACAACCCAACCTCTAAAATCCTGGGGCTGACTGTGGGACAAGATAAATAGAATATTTTATTGATTGCAAAATTTTTGTTAATAAGACATTTAAGATGCTGATACAAAATGAATCCATGCCGCGAGAAGACCAAGAACACACTCAATGGCTGTGATCATATTTAATGCTAAGCCATGGTTTGGTGCTACATGCAGAAGCTGGAATGAGCCTGAGTGATACTTGGCTCGGCACGCTTTCCCATCTCCTCTTCCTGTGCGGCTGGCAACCTCTACTTTCAGTTCCTCTGAATCTCGGCTTGCTGTTGCATGTGAACTAAGGATTGGGATTTATAAGAAACTCTGGTCTGTTTCAAAACAGCTTTCAAACCATAGTTTCCTGAAGCTGCCCTTTTAAATTAACCAGAATGTGTTATAAAGCACATCCCCTGTTTGGCACATAAGAAGAGTTTCAGGGAAACTGATGGTTTAGTATTACATAAGAAGTGGGCCAATTAAATTTATTTTTAAGAACTGAGCCTTAATAATGAGTCTTAACAGAACAAGGAGTAAAGCTTTATGCAGACTGCTCAAATGAAAATATCCTCAGCTGAGATTCAGAAGAATGGCCTGCTTCACAAGTAACAACAACCTAGAGTATGGATTGAGTATGGGATGCTGTTGTTGTTGTTATTTATTACATTTCCATACCGCCCCATAGCTGAAGCTCTCTGGGCGGTTTACAAAAGATTAAAAACATTAAAAACAATATACAAACTTTAAAAACATAAAAACATAAAACAGACAGTATACACAAATACAACATTAATCTAAAAACAACATTGAGCTGTCAGCCAAACTGAAAAACATATTTGGGATTGATTTAAAACTCATCACATCCTGCTAAATGCCTGAGAAAAGAGAAAAGTTTGATGCTGAAAATGTTGGTGCCAGGTGGGCCTCCCCAGGGAGTTCATTTCATAATTGGGGGGCCACCACAAAAAGGTCCTCTCCCTTGTTGCTGCCGCATTTTGCACAAGCTGCAGCTTCTGAACTGTATTCAAAGGCAGCCCCATGCAGAGTGCACTGCAGTAATCTAACTTGGAGGTTACCAGAGCATAGACAATTGAAGCCAGGTTACTTCTGTCCAAATAGGGGCGCAGCTGGGCCACCAACCGAAGTTGGTAGAAGGCACTCTGCGTCACCAAGGCCACCTGAGTCTCATGTGACAGAGATGGTTCTAGGAGAACCCCCAAGCTACGAACTTGCTCCATAATGCTGTTCAATTATGTGTTGTCATTAGGTGCAAATCCTACATTATGGTTTAATTATGGGTTGTTCATCACAAATAACCAAGGAAGAGAAGCCCATGGTTTGTTGTTGGGTTAACTCTGGGTGGTTCATAGTTAACAACCCATAGTTAAACCACAATGCAGAGTTTGCATGTAATGACAACCAACAATTCAATGTCCCATACTTTGGGTTGACATTAGGTGCAAACCAGGTCAATGTGTCAGGGAAGTGGTTACACTCCTGAATGTGTGTGTGTGTGTGTGCGCGCATGCTTTCTATGCCAGTAGAAAAGAAATCCCTAGGGAGACCAGGTGTAAGGAAGGCAGATCTCCTATACCTTTAATAGTTGGGAAGAAGAGGGAGTTTAGACAGATGTAACTTCAGTTATTCCTTCATGACAAGCCTGCACCTGCCAGAATTCCCTCTTGTACACAATTATTAGACACACAGGAGCTCTTTGCACCTGGTCACCCTAGAAGTCATGCCACAATCAACATTACTTTAATGTTGCATTTTGTACTGAAGTTCATGCTAATAATTCCTTCCCAAATTAAGAGCCTTCGCAGAACGTGAAGTCTAATAAATCAAAGGAACATTGTCTGCAGATATATGACGTTGACAAACCATGACATATTGAAGAATCACAACAGTGAAGACATTCTGAATTTATTAAGTAACAAGAAATTTCTGAACTATAATAAAATGAACCTAAAATGTGATAGTCAAGTAGGATCGTCAACTACATCCCACACCTTCAACAGGAATCCTGCACCTTTAACTGCTGTAGACATCTGGAGATTTGGCAGAAGAGGCTTTTCTCTCATCACTATAACTCAATGGCAGGAAGAGCTTCACCTACTAAATTTCTGTTTGTCAGGCCAAGGAGTCCTGTCAGAAGAAAAGCTGGCAAACTGATCGTAAAGAGAAACGCCTCGGTCTTCAATGCAATTCACAGAAGCTACTGAGTGGGATTTGTTTAATTGAGAGATGACACCATTAATTGATTAGTTAACATGACTAACTGGTCAGTTCTTTGATCACTGATTAAAAGGATAATCTGAACTCTCAGATCACAAGAATCCATCTGCTTCCTCTACCTAGACTGTGTTCTCTTCCTAGCCTTCTTGATGCTGGAGGATAAATGCCCACTATGCCTGGAGAAGTGGTCATTGGCCATAACGGCTGGGAGCTATGCAAGTTGCAGTCTAACAAACCTTGAGGGCACCAGGTTAGGGAAGGCTGGTGTTGAGCGGATGGAGAAAAAGAAAGCAAAGGGAAGAGAGCCTGCCTAGTCATTTTCTAGGACAAGGGTTAAATTATCCAGTGCAGACTCTAGGGCAAGAACAACCAAAGTGGTTTGTTATGGATATGAGAAAGCAGACAATACTCCCTAGGGAGTGCAGGATGCCACAGATGATTAGAAGTTGGTACTGGTAAATTCCCTACCCTACCCACCCCCATCCAGGGTCATGGTAGTCTTTTATGATTGCAAGAATTCTTAGATTAATAAAATACACCACAAAATTTTTACCTGAGATAGCTGCCAAAGTAAGCAACAATGTTGGGATGCTTACAGTCTTTCATCATAATGATTTCCTGCTGAACAACAGCAAAATCTTCACCTGGAAAAAAGAGCACTTTTTTTCTTTTAGTCATTCAAGAATGGGGATAATACAGGCCTACTTTACAATAATGTTGTAAAGACGAACAAGATGCTGTATGTTTGAGGCATTTCAAATGTTTGAAATGTGCTACATGAAAGTTAAGCATTATTATTATTTCCCCCCACATTACTTCTTTTTTCCACATGGCTCAAGACTCCAAGACCTCATGGACTGCCCCTCCCCATATGAACCTACCCAGTCCCTGAGGACAGCTTAAGAGGGTCCTTATCTGTGTAGCCCCTCCAAGAGAAGCACGCAGGAGGGTGGCAGTCTGGGAATGGGTCTTTTGTGTGATAGTTCCGCATTTATGGACTGCCCTCCCTAAGGAAGCTTGTCTGGCCCTGACACTATCATCTTTTCGGTGCCAGGCAAAGGCATACATATTTTCCCAAGGGCACTGGGCATATGTCCCAATTGTTGCAGGCTGTTTTTGTGGTACTCATTCTAACCTATGGGCTCTGGGAGGAAGCTTTGGGTATTGTTAATGAACACTTTTTGTGTTGCATTGCTTTAAGATTATGTTTTATGGTAGATTGATTTTAATTCCCCTCCACACACTCTATTAATTACGGATTTCTCTGTTCGTATGTGTGAGTTGCTTTGAGGTGGCTTTTGGTGGGAAGTAACACGTACATTTAATGAATTATCGTCACCATCAGCAGCACTCTCATTTAGGTCCTTGTTTACATTATTATTTATTTATTTTTATTGCATTTATATACCGCCCCATAGCCGAAGCTCTCTGAGCAATGGTTAACTTTTGATATGGTCTTGTTAAACTGCACTGATTATGAGTATTTAAATCCAAAGGGCTTTGCTTATTCAAAGGGCTTTGCTGAATTCTCCTCCCACTCCTCTTAACATTTAAGACAGGCTTGCCTGACATGACAAGAGCACAACGCAGGAGTGTTTCCTTACCCTGCGGAACTAGGTGCTGCTGTCAGGGAAACACCGTGGATATCAGCTGCCTAAACTTTACGGGAATTGGGAAAACCGGACATGGATTTTCTATTTTTGGCAGTAGCCCTGTGTTGGATATAATACCTAGTTCCTTCCAAAGGGCTGCTACACATGTAATTATTTCTTAAATAGAAATTATTTATGCATAAGAAAACACAGGCATGTGGTGTCCATTTCTATTTTGTTGCGTGTTGGGAAGCTGCAGCCAACAGCTAGCAGAATTCAGCAAGGGCAGGTGAATTTGCGCACATGTATAACACACAGTTCATATTTCAAGACTCGGATTTTCAAAGAGTATGGAATTTTTTTGGGCAAAGATAAAGTACAGAATATATGTGCATATTGGGAATGAAACAGCAGGAGCAGAGACCAGAGAATAGCAGATACAATGAACACTGAAATGTCATATCTGGGATTATTAGAAGCCCTGCAGAGATCCTCTCAGTTCCCATGTTTAACCAGACACTGCCCACATATTTTGCACACTTTTCTCCACAGCTGTTAATCATTAGGAATATCTGCGTTTTACAAGCAAAATCTGATACGCTGCAGGAACCTACGCTCGTCTAGTTCCATGTTTCAAGGATGTGCAGAGACACATAGTATATATTCTTAGCAATACCCCAGTTTCTCGTTCCGTTCCAAAATCATGTAGCCTCCTTGTATGTTTGGCTTGGCACAGATTTCTCTATAGAAGGAAGTTTATCCCTTTGCTCTTTCCTCTGTATCCTTACTGTGCTGGTCTCTAGGTGTTCGGTAACTTACAAAGGTCCTTGAAATACAGCCAAAGAGTTACCTACTACTACTTTCCTGCTTAGATCATCTTCTTAAATAGAAAGTACAATTTCATTATACTGTGACCTTACAATAAGCCTTCTGAGCACACAAGCCAGAGAAAACACTAACAAATGTTACTCTTTTTTTCTTTTTTTTTTTGGTTTTGGTTTTTTGGCCAGCCTTGCTAACAGATGGTTAAGTTATCCCAATCTTCCAACTGCCACGTCTTTTTCCAGTTTTTATGTTAAAAACCTGGAATAAAGAATTCTACACTTTTCAGTGATTAACATAAGAAAGGTCGGGATTAGAACAATATAAACATGTTTAGGGCCGCAATCCTATGCATGTTGGCACAGAAATAACTCCTATAATACCCATGCTGCTTGGGGAATGCAGGAAGTGGGGGGGACTTCTTTCTGTCTAAACATGCATAGGATTGCAACCTTATTTACTTAAATTTTGAAGAAACTGTGTTTAGTAAAACCTTCCCTGCTGGCTGCCCAACCTCTTTACTCATGAAAGGCCAAAGAGGTTATGCAACAGGGGCTTCTGAATTGTGGCACCCACCCCTTGCAATTAGCCTGGGCACTGCTGCTGAATGAGATGCATTGTTTTTCCAAATGAAATTTGATTGGTTACTCTCAATATGTTTTTTTAATGTAGCTACTTGCAGCTTTCACTCAGAAATAAGCTCCACTAAGTTCAATGGAGTTTATTCTGAGGAATGTGGGCACAGGATTCCAGGCTAAAATTACAAATGGAAAATTGAAATGACTAATTCTCATTAACCTAATAAAACAATACTATCTGCAATTGAAAACAACAACTTAAATGTTTAATAGGAGACAATAGAAACTTTAGCAATATAAATGACAGTCAAGTCAAATTATACAAACCTAAAATACTGTAACAAAACTGCTAAACAGTCTTTGACCAATTTACAATTCTGGGTTCACACTTAACGTCAACTCATGGTTTAAACAACCCAGAGTTCATAATCAAACAACAAACCAAGGGTTCTCTTTCAGGGTGGTTTGTGGTTAACAAACCATGATTTGTTAGCACAGTGGGATTCACACAACAAGAATTCAGAAACCCATACCATGAGATCACATTATGTGCAAATCTAGTCTTTGTCTTTCTAACATTACATCTGCATTTGTGTCTGGATAAACAGAATGCTACACTTTTTTAAGAATTCCAAGATAGCAAATAGGCAACTGTACTTAGTAATATTCAACAGACACAAAATATAATTAACATTTCAATCATACTCTGTGACTATTTGCAAACGTGGGGAGAACAAAGAACAGCTCTTACACTTCCATTTATAATCTGAAAGCCCCCCTTTTTACACCTTCCTTATCTTTCCTTCCTAGATAATTAAATGGTTCACTTGTAATAACAACTCATGGACTGAATTCGGACAACACAATAGTCAATGGTGGGGTAATAATCAACTTTACAGTTGTTCATCTAGGGGGTACTCCCCACACAACATGGTAATAAATAATCAACTGTGGTGTGGATTAGGATCAGCGCTGAGTTGACTATGGCAGCATTTGGATGACACGATAGTCAATACAATTGACGATTGTTCCCCCCCAGTTGCTTATTGTGTTGTCAGAATTCAGCCATGGTTTAAACAACCCATGGGTTGTCATGCATGAGCAGGAGAATGAGTGTGCTGCCTCCTGCATGCCAGCCAGCTCCACTTTTAATCAACAACCTATGACTGGCCTGCTCATAGGTAGTTGAATGTGACATGCAAACCCAGACAGCTGGATTGTTTAGGGGCTAAACAACCCAGCTGTTGATACATGGTTTGTTGTTGGGTTAACTCCGGGTTCACATATTTTGTTCAAAAGCATATGTACAGACCATCGTAGGTCATTGACTAAAAGCGGATGTGGCTGGTGCAATGCAAGCAGCACACTCGCTCTCTCCCACTCATCCCTGACAGCCCATGGCTTGTTTAACCTATGGTCTGTTGTTATGTGCGAACTCGCCCAATGTCTTCATAGCATATGGACAATGACACAATACTATTAAAAAGCACTCTGTAATTAATAAGGAAAATAAGTCACTAAGAACATTATCTGAATGCTACTGGTTCACTAGACCACTTTCTAAAAAAACAAACAAACAAACCAAGACATAGAGCAAACACAGAAAATAGAAACTTTGAGGTCAGAAAAGCAAAATGCTTACCTGGTTCTAATTTTATTACTTTAATTGCTGCCAGTTCACTTGTGTTAACATTCCGAGCCTATTTTAAAAAAAAACAACAGATTTTAGATCAAGGAAAATAAACTGTGCTATTAAAGCACTTTAAATGCTGGGATCAGTAGACTAAACCTTAAACTAGAATCCTAGTGGGTGGACAGGCAGAAACAAAAAAATTAAGAATGACGGCAAGGTCATGTTTTCACCTGTTTATATATGGAGAAAGGGGGGAGTTACACAGTACACACATTTTTTGTGACATGATAAAGATGTGTAATAAGCCATCCAGAATGTCAGGAGAACAACTGACTATAAATGTTAAAGGTAGCATGATTATTTATACCATAGTAGTGGTACCATTTCAATTATAAAACAAACTTAATGCTACTTGGGTTGTATGCAATGGTGGCCTTGCTCTAGCATAAAACTTTTCTGCTCACATAAGGTAGGGTATCCCCTTACCCACTGGACACCCGTCACCTCCCCATAAACACCCCTCTCTGGAAAAGCTGCTGAAAGTTGGAGGACCCTCTGGAATAGTACAGATATGGCACAGAGGGCCGTGGTGGGGTGGGGTGGGGGAGAGACAACACAAGTGCACGACTGGAAGTGATTCCCGCTAGAGCAAAGGGACCATTGATTACAACCCACTGACACCACAGATATGTAAGAGTCAATTCAAATAAACTAGCGCCAGGAGTTAAAGTGTTAGTATAATCAAGGCTGTAATCCTTACACATTTACTGGGGAATAAATCACAATGAACTCAGTGGGACTTACATTACTATTTATTTCGTCAATTTATGTGCCGCTCATCATATATAAAAATATCTCTAAGTGGTTTGCAAAATCAGAAATGAAAATACATCATCATCATAATAAATATAAAAGCTCATCAGATAAAATGTTTAAAATATTTAAAACAAGAAACACAATGAGTACTAAACCTCTGAGTAAACATGTTAAGTGTTCTAAAAGGCCTCATATCCTGTAGAGTTGATTCAGTTACTATTAAGTGCCTTAAAAATGGTTCTATACTTAGAGTTATGATTTAGGCCTGGTAAACATACATTTGGGCTGTACCAGTATAGACCACAGGTGCAGCCTCATATGAACAAGCATCTCCATGGTTGTTGGTTGTTGTTGCTGTTTTGCTTCTCACAAAAAATAACCAACTTGTGCACAGAAAATCTGACAGGGAGAAGCGTACCAGCGGAAGCAAACGGACCTGAAGCCTGCAGTGCCCCTCTCTTTCACTTTTACTCAACGACCTGACTGGCTCCTACTGAGTGTGATATCCAAACCCAGACCATTGGGTTAGCCACTGGGTTGTTTAATCCTTAAAGCCAGCAGCCTGAGTTCGGACATCATGCTCAACAGGATATGATGATACATTACAAGCAACACACCCACCCTCTCCCACTCAGCCCTGACAACCCACTAGATTTTAAACCAATGGGTTGTCATTATGTGCAAACAGCCCCAATGAGAACTATGAAAGTGAATGGAAAGGGATTAAACAGGATTTAAAATAAAATAACCATGACGCTATTGGAAACTATTTAAAATATCCATAATGAAAGCATAACTCCATAAACACAAATGAAACAAAGTCCACTACATGCCATTCAAAACTAAAATATTACAAAGTCCAAGGGGTTATAGTTGTTTTCCCAGTTTTGTGCCTTATTCTATTCATGTATCTGAGTTATGCACAATTTTTAATAACTATATTCTTTGAATACCCACATATGATAGGAGCTAATAAATACAATAAGTCAATTAAAGAAAGACACACAACACATTATTATTGGCAGGACTCAAGTGGTAGCTTTTACTGAAACTGGGATCATAGAAGTGTTGGGTATATATTCCACCTGTTAACCAATCCAGAATTTTGGCTGAAGGAGGGAAGCGTAGGAAGATCAACCACACCTACAAGAGCCGCCCAAATACAAATAAGCCAGAGGTGCTCAGGTGATGAGCATGGTTTCTGTAAGAGCATTCTTCCCCAACTTTGTGCCCTCCAGATGGCCTGGACTTCAACTCTCATCAGACCCAGGCAGCATGGCCAATGGCAGGGTGGATAAAAATCAATGATTTTTTTTTATTTAAATCGGATTTTTTTAAAATTTAAATTGAATTTTTAAATAAAATGCTTTTTGAGGAAAAATCTATCTAAAAATAGTTTTCTATTTAAGATACATTATAGTCCAAAGGTTATTCATCATGAAATAAGGATTAGTTTTTAATTATTTTTTGGTAAATAAATTACATGAATCCATTCACAATGTCATGCTCTTCCAGAGGTTTCTGTAAGATTATTGGGCAATTTTTCTATCTAGAAGATATTATCACAGATTCTTGGTTTTACAGTTCTCAAAACTGTGAATTTGTGTCTGCAGACATCACAATCCCATTTGTTCCTTTGCAAATCTATGTACACAGAATCAACCCCTTACCTCTTAAGTGCTAAGTTTCAAAAAATTCAATGAATAGATTGTTGGGAGTGGAATAGATCTGCACAAGAAACTAAGTGTGAGGAGGGAGGGGAAAGCAATAAAAATGAAAGCAAAACCTTTTGAGCAGAATGAATCTTTGGTAACTCTGAGTTGTGTAAAATACGTATTAAGCTTATAGTGAGGAAGAGCGCACTTTTGGGGAGGGAAGTCACATAATTAAATCGAGTCTTTCTGAGTAGTGATTTAAATCAAATCCACCCTGGCCAATGGTCAGGAATGCTAGGAGTTGCAGTCTAAGACATCTGGAGGGCACCAGGTTGGGAAAGGCTGCTCTAAGAGCATCTAGGGCCCCCTCCACAAGGATGCGCTTTTGCGCCCGGTTCGGGGATTATGCACATTATCGCGGAGGCGCATTTACGCCTAATCCCTCTGCACGGGAGGCGGCAAGAGGCGGCGAAGCGCATTAATTGATGTCCAAAAAGCGCTTTAGAAGACGTTAATGCGCATAATCGCTTGTTCACACGGCGAAAATGCGCTTTAACGGCCGGAGAAAAATAAAAGTCGCTATTTAACGCGCATTCGAAAATGCGCATTATCGGGGAGATAACGCGCCTGTACGCCCGTTTTGCGCTCCGCTGGTGTGGAGGTAAAATTTATAATGAGCCTTCAAGGCTCATTAAACGTCTCGTGTGGAGGAGGCTAGAGACAGGCTTGCCTCTTTGATCTGAGCAATAAAAGGCTTCAGTTTGCCAACTTGCTTGGCTTTACCAGTAACTCAGCTGGCACCTAGGACCCTGTAACCCTCACTGTTTCCACAGAAACTGGATTTAATAGTATTAGGCATAAACCTTCTCTACCTTTGTAATTAAAAGCCTAAATTCCAATACAATTGATTAGAAGTTACATTTCAATACTTAGCAGTTGTAAAAGATAGCATCAGGAGCACTTTCAACAGCAGGCAAATTATGTTACCGTAAAGTAATAAATTCTGTAGGGTTTGCTTACACCAAACTGCTCCTACATTCAGACTGAATGAAAACCAAATATAAAAAAGGGGAGTCAAAGAAACCTATTAACACTTCCCAAGTGAAGTAGTCCAGCTGTGTCATGGAACAGTAGGCCTTTAAAAAAACCTTTATTCCTATTTTAAATATGTAAAATACTTTTGAAATAATAACAGCATTGGCCCATAATGATAGTAGAAATGTGAATTATATTTTACATATACAACTGGATCCAGACTTAGTCATATGTAGAGCAGACTCACTGAAATCAATGGGACTTCTGACTTAGGTCCAATTGATTTCAACGGGTCTACCCAGTGAAATGAACCCTCCTGTCTTTGGGGTGGAGGGTGGGGTAGAGCCTGAATGAAAACAAGAGATGCAGTGCTTCTGTCAAAGCACTGTAGCTTCGCAAATTCTGCCCTCAATACTGTTTTAATGGGTTCTTATGAATTACAACAGAAAGTGGATCTCTAGCTGTTTTGGACTTTAACTCCCGGAAGCCCCTGCAAACATAGCCAATGATCAGAAATGCCTGGAGTTGAAATCCAAAACATCAGGAGATCTACTTTCTACCTACCCCTGAGTTGCAGTATGTTATATCTGAAGTAATTCCAGATCACTATATGATAGGTTATTAATGGAGGCACAGCTTTACATTTCTCCATCTCTTCCTTGTTATAATTATACAATATCATTTCTGACTTCCCCCAATTAACTTGTAATCCTGTAATTTCCCCAAATTCTCTCAAATGCTTCTGAATCGTCTCCCCACTTTCTAGGGGATCTTCTAATGTCAATAACGTGTCATCCGCAAACATATTCACTTTAATCTTATAATTTCTTCCTATCCCCTTTAATCTTTCATCTTCCCTAATTACGTTTGCTAAAATTTCTATAACTATAACTATTGCAAATAAAATCGGTGAAAGTGGACAACCTTGCCTAGTTCCACGAGCTAGTGTAATTTGTTGCGTTAACCCATCATTTACCATTATTTCCGCTTTATTATTTTTGTACAACTGGTTAATCACTCCCATAAATTTATGTCCAAACCCAAATGTTTTTAATATAATTTTTAACGCTGGCCATTCCATGCAATCAAAGGCTTTGAATATATCCAATGCTAATAATCCTGCTTTTATGTTCCTTTTTTTAATAATATTTATTATGTTTATAACTCTCCCAATTAAATTCGGCATTGTAGGCCCAGAAGCACTTTGAAAGGTTTCAACGTTAAGTTTTAAGTACAACGTTGAAACCTTTCAAAGTGCTTCTGGGCCTACAACGCTGGTTTCGGCCTAGTCACCCTGTTTTTCTAATAAGGTTTAGAAACAGTTGAGCTGTCGTTTATTTTGCATAGTGTACACACATGGATTTTCTTTCTAATCCTTGCAGTCTACACTGGCTCCCTCCTTGATGTGTTTTTAGATGCAGACAAACCCTTTTTTGTTCCAGCAGGCCTTGGCAAATAATCTGGACCTCTGTCTATACCTTTCACTTTTAAATTGTTATGTATTTAAGATGTTTTAAATGCTTTAATATTGAAAAGTATTTAACTATATTTTTAACTTTTGTATATTTAGGCTGACCATATGAAAAGGAGGACAGGGCACATGTAACTTTAACAGTTGTAGAGAAAAGGGAATTTCAGCCAGTGTCATTTGTATGCAATTAGTCCCTGGTGAAATTCCCTCTTCATCACAACAGTTAAAGTTGCAGGCACTATACTAGAGTGACCATATACAAAAGAAGGCAGGGCCCCTGCAACTTTAACTGTTGTGATGAAGAGGGAATTTCACCAGGAACTAATTGCATACAAATGACACTGGCTGAAATCCCCTTTTCTCTACAGCTGTTAAAGTTACATGAGCCCTGTCCTCCTTTTCATATAGTCAGCCTAGTATATTCCTATTTATAGGTTTTAGCTGTATATGTTTTAGTTTTGTAAGGTTGCCCTGAGGCCCAGCATTGGGCAAAAGGCAGGATACTACTACTACTACTACTACTACTAATGTTTCAGATTTCACTTCTGCATCTGATGTTCTTTTGCATTTACTTTTCTTTATAAACCATTCATATCTTAAGACTTCGTGTGTGGCATGTTTTCATTGGTTTAACAAGTTAAAAGGGGTATTCACTGTTTTCATGCTTACGTTATAAAATCTATTTTCAACAGGCCTAGTAACTTCAAGAGTAACAGAGTTGGGGAAAATCTTCAATCTCTTTGCTATCAGAGGCACTGAGTAAGGGAGCCCTGGAGATAATTTAGACTGACCCCAACCACAAAACACTATTCCCCCTTCTGAAGAGATCTGGACCACAGACTACTAAAGACAAAGTAGCAGGCCATAATAACAGTTCTCATGTGGCCATTTGCCTTATGAGTCAGGTGCTCTGCGGGCTACCAAATTGAGGGACTAACAGGCCATAAAGTTGCCTGGCTGGGTCTGCCAGAAATCCAGCCTCAACACTCCTGGAAGGTCCATGTTCTATAGCACCTGCTGTCAGATGAACTTGAGGGAATCCCTCCCTCCACCCCTGGGTTTAATTTACTGGCTTCCCCTGGCTGGACCTTGCAGGAAATTATAGGGACAGACAGAGCAGGGATTCATAGCACACATAGAATGCTGAGACTAGCAAATCTAAAAGCAAGTGTGCTGCTTTTCAAGAACCAAGGAAATTCAATGGGTCTTACTTTTGAGTAAATATCTAGGGATGGAAATGCAGCCTGTGCAAGAACTGAGTAGGGTGACCATATTTGGGAAACCAAAAAAGAGGACACCTAGTGGGGGGGGCAGGAAAATGGCTTTCTGGGGCCACCTTAAAGTCCCCAATTGGAGCGGAGGAGGGGAAAGCATGTCATTCTCACCCCACCCCACTGCTCCAATCAGGCCCTCTTCTATAATGCCTGGGAATGACACATTTTTCCCTTTTAAGGACTTGATTGGAGCAGTGGGAGAGAATGACACACCTCCAGAAAGCATGTCATTCCCCCCTGCCACGCTAATGGTGGCCTTAAAAGAGAACGTGTGTAATTCCAGGTCATTATAGACTATTGCATAAAATCCCCCTCGACACCGAGGATAGAACAAAAACCAGGAGAAATCTGGGGAAATCCTGACAGTTTTTTATTATTATTTATTATTGCATTTATATCCCACCTTTTTTCCACCAAGAAACCCAAGGCGGCATACAAAATCCTCCTCCTCTCCATTTTATCCTCACAACAGCAACCCTGTGAGATGGGTTGGGCTGAGAGTCTGCAATTGCCCCAAAGTCACCCAATGGGTTTCTATGGCTAAGTGGGGAGTAGAACCCAGATCTCCCAGCTCCAAGTCCAACACTTTAACCACTAGGCCACACCCTAGTGGTCACCCTAGAATTGAGCCATGCCAAGTTGGAAGCAGATCGGTTCGTGCCTTGATTTTTAGGATATTTTTTTTTAAAGTTTGACTTCAAATGTTTTTCTAAAATTCAAGGCATGAACCAATCTGCTTTCAACTTGGCATGGCTAAAGCCTTACTTAAGAGGTACCATCGTGTCAAGTTTCATCTCTTCATCTTTACTTTCTTTTTTTTTAATGTACTGCTCAAGGCCCTAGATCCCAAAGAGGAGAATTGGGTTTGAAGTTTTTCAAATTCCTAAAACTCAAGGCATAAACAGATCTGCTTCCAACTTGGCATGGCTCAATCCCTACTTAAGAGCTACCATGCTGTCAAGTTTCATCCCTTTATCTTCAATTTCATTTTTTAAACTTGTACTGCTCAAGGTCCTGGACCCCAAAGAGATTTCTGTTTGAACTTTAAAACATTCCTAAAAATCAAGGCATGAACGGATCTGCTTCATACTTGGCATAGCTATATCCCTACTTAAGAGCTACCATGATGCCAGGTTTCATCTCTTTATCTTTAAAAATGAGGGAGATGCAAGCATTTTGGTTGATTTATTAATGTTAAAAGTGAGTTCAACACATAACACTAGCTTTGATTTTATATTGGATGTCAAGATGGTATAACATTCTGGATGACGCTGGCTTGGTTGTCAACTGTATAATATCCAGTCATCCGTTACACAAAGCCATGAAATTCATTAAACAAAAAACCTACAGTTTACAAAAACAATGTTAAGGCTCTACAGATTCCAACCAAGCACCAAAAAGCAGGGAAATTGGGAGTTAAGGCTCACAAGCCTTAACGCCACATCCTCCCTAAGGAGGCAGAAAGTGCAAGTAAAATTCTCATTCTCCCAAAGCAGATAAACCATGAGGACAGGGTGGAGAATATGATATGCAGAGGTGACTGTGGGGTTGTGGAAAATCTGATCACGAACAACTTAGGGCCACCTACTTCTCTTTTTTTTGTTTAGAGCAGCCCTTCCCCAACCTGGTGCCCTCCAAAGGTGTTGGACTACAACTCCCATCATTGCAAGTCAGTATGTCCCATGGTCAGGAATGCTGGGACTTGTCATCTCAAACACCTAGAGGGCAGCAGGATGGGGAATGCTGTTCCATACCCTTACCAAATACAGGGTCTGCCCAATACTTTTCTCTCACACACATCTCGCATATAGCAGCACTCTTGATAACAAAAGGGGCACTATTCATTACATATCTAGAACCAGAGCATGTGCCAGGCACTTCCAACTTTTGGTCAATATACCGTTCACTCCCCACAATCCCTGCACAATACATCATCTCATCAAAGCAACAGTGGAGCAGAAGAGGTTTAGTTTGGCTGTCTTGAACACCTTTCAGATGAGATTAGTTTGCAATCCTATACCTCTTGGGAGAAAGCCCTAGCGAATTCAGTGGCACTGGCTTCTGAGAAGACATGTATAGGAGTCAACCTTCTCCAGCCTGGTGCTCTCCAGATGTGTTACACTGTAACTCTCATGTTATGTGTTATGGGGAAGACAAAAATCAATTCATACTTAATTTTAAAATAATACTTACGCATGAAAGTATTAGGTGGTAGCTCTGCCTTTGATCTCACACTGCTGAACAAGTAAGAGAAATCCTTTATCTGATATTCTAGAAACAGACATCCTATGCAATGTGCTGAAAACTAATGTTGATGTCTGAGGGCTATCTGGATTAGGTATTCAAGATTCATTCATTGTTGTTTCATTTGGTTTTGACAGTTTATTTAAAGTGATGCAGCTCTTTTGTAGTTCCTTGATTGATCACATATCTTGATTGATCACATACACTGGAAAACATCATACTTTAGTACAGATGTGGGCAGAAAATAGATCTATCCTGATGATTTGGACATCAACTCGCGGCATTCCTGATAACTGCCCATGCTGATAGGGGCTTTTACAAGTTGAATTCCAAGACATCTGGAGATCTACATTCTGCCTTCCCTTGTTCTTGAACAACATTCCCCAACCTGGTGCCTGTCAGATGTGTTGGGTTGCAACTCTCAACATAAAGAGATGCTCTAAGAAATGAGAAGTAGCTGGTCCTAAGTTGTTCATCATCATTTCTCACAACCCCACAGTCACCTCTGCATATCAAATTGCATATCTAGATTTTTGAGATGACAAGTCCCAGCATTCCTGACCATGGGACATACTGACTTGCAATGATGGGAGTTGTAGTCCAACACCTTTGGAGGGCACCAGGTTGGGGAAGGGCTGCTCTAAACAAAAAAAGAGAAGTAGGTGGCCCTAAGTTGTTCGTGATCAGTTTTCCACAACCCCACAGTCACCTCTGCATATCATATTCTCCACCCTGTCCTCATGGTTTATCTGCTTTGGGAGAATGAGAATTTTACTTGCACTTTCTGCCTCCTTAGGGAGGATGTGGCATTAAGGCTTGTGAGCCTTAACTCCCAATTTCCCTGCTTTTTGGTGCTTGATTGGAATCTGTAGAGCCTTAACATTGTTTTTGTAAACCGTAGGTTTTTTGTTTAATGAATAATGGTTCTAGAGCAGCCTTTCCCAACCAGGTGTCCTCCAGATGTATTGGACTACAACTCCCAGAATCCCTCAGCCAACACATCTGGAGGGCACCAAGTTAGTGAAGGCTAGAGTGACCCTGGGTCTAAGTAACTGATATGGTAAATCTCCCCTGTCCTTTTTGATTGCTGTATGGAATCCCAGCGCTAGTGCAAGAGATGGGACCTTGTAGATTTTCACAGTAAACTGTACTAATGCAAAACTGAAGAACAGCGCAAGCAGAGACTGGGTCAAATTCATCATTCCATTTGGCATCACTCTCGCTGCCTTAGAAAGCCATCACTGTCAGCAGCAGAGTTAGAGGCCAAAACCAGCCCATATTTGTCATCATTGTTGCTGCCACTGAAAGACAGTCAGCTTCCAGAAGCCAAAGAAGGATCCAAATCCAGCACTCTCAAGTTTCCCTCAAGAATCACTTTCCATACAAGTCTTAGAATTCTGTGCTGTAAGTCTTTTGTGCCATGGTGATCTTGCTAGCCGCCTTA
The DNA here is from genome assembly GCA_029215795.1 of Anniella stebbinsi. Taxonomy (NCBI): domain Eukaryota; kingdom Metazoa; phylum Chordata; class Lepidosauria; order Squamata; family Anniellidae; genus Anniella; species Anniella stebbinsi. The sequence goes on along the minus strand of JARDYH010000003.1, from coordinate 257,389,840 downwards.
AGCGTTAAGGAAAGTTAAGATATAAATCTATTAATGAGGATTAAATTGCAATAGGCCAAACTAGGTTGATTGCAGCAATCCTCAGCTGCACTGGATTCAATGGAATGTTATGGGTAACAAAGTAACAGCAAAATCCTATACATGTAGATTCAGAAATAAGTCCCAGCGAGCTCAATGGCACTTACTCCCAGGTAAGGGTGCACTTGATTGCAGCCTAAACTGTGGAACTGTACACAATCTTTACTTCTGTCAAGTGGTTGCTTCTCTGCTATAACTCTCCCTAAAAAGAGAATTCTCTGTGTAATGAGAAGCTCTCTTTGCCAGGTTTTATTACCAATTATCATAGCTCACATCCCAACAGATGAAGCCAATAAATAAGTAGTCACCATTTTATACGAGGTGCCAGCGCACAAACAGCTGAATGATAAAGAACATCTACAATATGTTCTCTTGAAAGCTGGTTAGGGCCATTAATCAACACAATCAGGATAATACCATGATTCCCAAGTAAGCAGACGAAGAAAATCCAGAGGCTCTGCAACATTAAAAACATCTTACATAAACAGTACAGACAGGGTGGGCAACCTGGGGACCTCCAAATGTTGTTGTACTCCAGAGCCCATCAACCCCAGTCAGCATGGCAAATGGACAGGGATGATGGAAGCTGTAGTCCAACATTATCTGGAAGGCCACAGGTTATCCACCCCTGCAGTATTTAACAAAGCCTTGCCTTGTGAGTGAAGCTAATCCAAAGAGAGAGAATGAAAACTGGATGCTACTTTTTATACAAACAGGTTATTACCACCACCAGAGTAGAACCCTCTAGAACCATTCCCAGGATACCTTTGCCCGTCAAAGAATGAAAACTTAAAACACGAAACTCACATGTTCTTATATTGATTTTATAGTTTGAGCTAATGCTGTATATTTAATACATTATTTTTGGCCTTTTAAAATAGGAATGAGAAACCCGTGGCCCTCCAGATATTAGACTATAACTCCCATAATCCCCAACTAGTGGTCATGCTGGCTGGGGCTGATGGGAATTAGAGTCCAACATCTGGAAGGCCAGAGGTTTCCCATCCCTAGTCCAGAAGAATGGGAAACAATGAGGGTTTTGGATACTCTGGTTATCAAATTGGACTTGAAGCTCTTAAACATTCTGAAGAAAGTTTGTCTTTGTTCAGAAACCAGACCTTTCAGTGTTGACCCTTGTCCTGGGTGCAGCATTGGTCCCAATAACAATAGCCTGATAACACATCTATAAGGTTTCTACCTCACATGAAGCCATAATGTGGCCATCAATGGCATGACCACTGCAAGGCACAGAGAGATAACCCTTTCCAAAGTCATAGCTATATCCAGATTTTGTTTGTGCAATATAGATCATTTCCATTAATATGTAGGAAGTTACTCCTCAAATTAAGTGCCATCCACACATTACATTTTTAGATATGCACCAAAAAAACAGGAAGTGTGAATGTAACAAACATGTATTTGCAAACATACACTCTGTGGCAAACCTTCTTTGCATCTGCATAATGTGTCAAATGGCCTAGAACAAATATCTTCACTGATCTAAGATGTGAATATTAGCCAATAGCCAGAGGTGCACAAATTTTGGCTGAACTTGGTAGCCAACCATTTTTTCTAGCAGCTAGCAAAGCTCAGCTTTCTCACACTGCTCCACAGAAGTAAAAATATCCTTTTTGTACCTGCTAATTAACTACTCCTAATTACACAACCTTGCTTGACATCACCTTAGCATATATGAGGAAAACCAAAGTTAAAGTCCTCTGAATACTGTGAACCAAAACATACACTTCTTGATTTTCTTATGGTACTTTAACCAACATTTTTTGTAAGAAATATACTATGGTACTTCAACCAAACATTTTGCAGCTTTTCAACACTCTAGAGTTTTCTTTGTGAAAGGATACATATACTTTTGGGCAATATTATTTCCATTTTAACAGAGCAAATATGTAACTCACAAGAAAGTAATTAAATAATTATAGAAAACACAAAAGTCAACTGAGATCTTTTAGCTGGGAACTTTGGAAATTAAGCAAGCAATATTTTACCTAGGTGCTTTTAAATATAGTTAGAAGTGTATGCATATGTGTGTAAAAATGTAACATGTACAGAGAAATTTAAGATGCCTTTCCAGCATACTTTTCTCCCATTTTAAAATCAGTAGGATTAGAAATACATCTGCTATTGAACTGTACTTTAACCACAGAAGTCTCACAAAATGTTATTAAAAATTATCAGTTTCCTCTCGCATGCTCTATTATTTTAAGGTTTACTGTCTCCTCTCCCCCCCCCAAGTGCTTTCTTAATTCAGCTTCAAATTCCACCGTAATAGTCTACCTGGAAGATTGCAGTCACCTCCTTAAAGGCAGCAAACTGGAACTACAAATTTCCCAGGCTACCCAATGAAGACATAACTATCAAATACTAGCCCAGCAATCTATCTGCTCACACACATACATACGTTTGCTCATGGGTAGCACTCCATCTGGCACCTAATCTGACTTCCTACTTGGAACGGCACCAGGTCACCTGCCTCTGGCATACGGGATTACAGCCTAAACAATTGATTTTTAAACTGTAGATGCAATCTCTCCAGCCAGGTTTGCCAGTAAAGACCTGCCTCTCATCTGACCTACTCTAAATCCCTCTATGTCTGTAGATCCAATTCACTCACTCCTCAGGGCCTCTCAGCCACAATCCAAACAGCCACATTCAAGAGCTTTACTCAAAGTTCTCCTGAGACTCCTTAGCCCAACTCCTGCCCATGCCACACTCCAAGCAGGTTTTTAAAACTCTGGGATGTGTACATGCACCTCTGCATCAGGGACACGGTATCAGTTATTTGAAGTTATTAAGTATTTGTAGTTGGGCTAGCTTTCTTTATCACACCAGCTTGCATGAATTGTTTTCACTACATGGAGGGGCAGATAGACAATACAGATCAAAACAGTACTCTTGTAATCTGAGCTGTTTCAGTAAAACATGCATTCTAATGTATTATCACTACAACTCGAATGAAAAGGCATGTTAGAACGTTGCTATGAACAAGCCCTAAGGACTCAGTCAAAGTAAGGTGTTGATGAATGACCAGGCAAATGCTATTTGCTGCTTCACACTGAGAAGAGAGAAGAAGGGGGAGAGGAATGCATTACACCTATTTACATGGAGTTATAAGTGTAACTCTGTAACGTCCCTCCTTTCCTGAGTGCCTAGCTGTGCCAGGACCTGTGCCCTAGTTCACCAAGAATGCTGGATAGCACCTTTTGGTTGAGACTAGGCCTCTCCACAAGACATTTCTGGCAGGAATCCGAGACTAACAACTCCACCATCAAAGGTTCATGACCTCCCAAACGCAAAAGACAAGAACCTAGACCTCATTCCTGGGAGTGGGAGGGAGATTGATCTCAGGAACCTCTGCTTTTGATAACAAATTGACAGCTCCTAGCAGGAAAGAAAAAAACTTTATGCTGAAAGGCCCAAAAGGAACAGAGATCCTAGTCGGGGAGGTAGGATCTTCGGGGAGCAACTGAAATCGATTTGGGCTGATGCTTTTGAAGAGAAATCAAGGATTGTGGCCTGAATTTGAAGGGTAGGGGAGAATGCTAATGGTGGTGATCAACATGATCACAGGCCTTGGGAGGAACATCTTGGCTGAGGAGACTTGAGAATTTAGCTGGGGTGGGTCATTCAGAGGCTGGTTTGTATTGACAAACCTGGTTGGGGAGACTATCTAGACTGAACGCGCCCTCTGGGAAAGAGACACTCAGCTGACAGGTTGGGAAAGAAGAGGACTAAACTGCATTGACAAAAGTCCAGCATTCACCACTCATTAAGTAACAAGAGGGGAATAGGGCAGGTAGGTTGGCTTGGCTTAGTTTAGCATGCAGACTAAAAGTCAAGGCCCACAATGACAGCGTCTGTCATTGCATCACAGAACCTTAGCGTCTGTCTGCATCACAAGCCAACCTCCCACCCCCACCGCCCCTCTTCCTCACATATCGGAGGAAGGAGGGAGAGGCTGCCTGTATGATTTGCTGGAGATGCCAAGTTAGTAGCAGAAGAAACATTTTTAGGATTGCGGGCTTAAAAAGAACATTGGGTCTGCGCCAAGGGGAGAGCACTGCTTGGTGGTGTCAAAATGACAGTTCAGGAGGAGGCCTGAAGTGGCAGACAGTTCCCCCCACACACCAAAAAAAAAAAAAAAAAAGTCAGGAGGGGGCAAGTATGGGGCGTGACATGCCCAGCTCCACTCACAGGGGAGGGAGAGGGAAAGATTTAGGAAAGAAGAGGTGGGACAACCCTGCAAAATAGGGAATGGGGTAGACCAGAGGGACAAGCGGGGAGTCCCCCCCCCCCCAAAAGGGTGATGAGACGGGGGACTGAAGAGCCTGTGTTGCCAGGCGGGGGTGTTTTTGGGGGGGGGGGTAAGAGGAGCTGAGCTCCACAGGCTGCCCACGGGATGCAGCCCCCTCCCGTCGCTCACCTTGTAGACGTCGCCGTAGGTGCCGCTGCCGATGCGCTGGATGAGCTCAAAGTCCTCCTGGGGGTTCCTGCGGGACAGGTCGCACACCCGCCCCCCGCCAACACTCATGATGCGCCGCCACCCGGAGCAGGGAGCGGCCCCCTCGCCCCGCTCCGCCTCAGACACCGGGAGGGCGAGGTGTGGGAGGGGGGAAGGGGAGGAAGGAAGGAGAGAGGGCGAGCAGGTGGGTGGGTGGGGGGAAAGGGGGAGGAGGGAGAAAACGACTCGGAGCGATCACTACCGACGCCACCTCCCCCCTGCCTGCTCAGCCAACATGGCGCCCGGAGTCGCCGTCTGCGCACGCGCGCGAAGCCTTCAGCCGCCCGGCGGCTCCGTAGACAAGCCTAGGTTGGGACGGAGAGAGGCGGAACGCTCGCTCAAAGGGGCGGGGCCTAGGCGCCAGCGTGAGGTCGGGCTGTCGGCCTCACGTGCGGCATGGTCGAACGCTCGGAAGGGGCGGGGCGCCACAGAGCGAGCCTGAGCGCGGGACAGAAGCGCGGCCTCGAGTCCGCGGCTCAGCGCCTAGCTTGCCAAAAGTAGCACGAATCCCTCCTGGCCTCATTGGTTGATAGCATATGGAGGCTATAAACTCAGTGTACTCACGGTTTTAGATTAGGAGGTGCAGCAAATTCAGAATAAGGAGTTTGAGGGCGCAATCCTAGGTATGTTTAGACAGTGAGGAAAAAAAAAGTACTACCATTCCCAGCATGCTGACTGGAGAATTGGGAGTTGTAAGACTGTTTTCTGACTCAACATACATACGATTATGTATTATTGTAAATATTTTCATTTATTTATTTATTTATTTATTGCATTTTTATACTGCCCAATAGCCGAAGTTTTCTGGGCGGTTTACAAAAATTAAATTTAGCAAATTTATATCCTGGCTTTCCTTCCTTTAAATCTTCAAGGCGTCTTACAAGGATATAATAAAGATGTTTACCTTGCGACTCTATGCATTTCTTTTTAAATGGAAAGTTAGAGTTCAGATAAGGTTTAATGAGACTTATCCCCAGGCTTTGTGGGTATATCGTACTATATAGAAAGGGTGAGGAACTTCTGGCCTTTTAAACTAATCTGGCCCTTGGAGGTCCCCCATCTGGCCCTTGGAGCCTCCTTGGATTTTTGGGGCAACAGGACCTTTGGTGGTGGTGAGTTCAGCCCCTCCTCCAGCCGGTTTTCGACAGGGGAGGGATGCTCTCTTCAAGCCTTTAAGGAATCGCCCCATAGGCTTGTATAAGGAGCGGGGGAGGGGGGAAGCCCTGCCCCCCAAAAAAGCTGCAGAGAGAGCCAAGTCCACCCCCTACCAAGGAGTCTTGGGGCAACAGGGTCCTTGACTGGGATGGACTTGGCCTCCCCTTCAGCCAATTTTCAGCAGGGGGTGCTTTATCTCACCCATGCAAATGAATAGAGAAATTGCTCTATTCAGAGACAGGGAGAGAGAGAGACCAGAAAAAGAAAGAAGAGGAAGGAGGGGAAAGAGGGTCCAGAAAGAGGAATGGGAAGAAAGAAAGAGGAACCAAAGGGGAGAGAGAGAGAGAGAGAGAGAAAGACCAGAGAGAGAGAGGGAGGAGCCAGAGATAGGAAGGAAGAAAAGAAAGAAAAGCACCCAGAGAGACAAAAAAGGACGAAGTGATGAAAAAAAGAGAAGCCTGAGAGAAAAAAAGGAAAGAAAAGCAGAGAGAGAGAGAGAGAGAACGAAAGAGGAACCAGAGAGAGAGAAAAGCCAGGGAGAGAGAGAGAGAGAGAGAGAGAGAGAGAAGGAACAAGAGAAAAGAGCCAAGGAGAAGGGGGGGAACCAGAGTGGGTAGCACATACATGGCATGCACATGGCATGTACACACACAGAGATAAGGGAGACATTCCTAACATTTTTCTTTGCCACTCCTCTCCTATAGCAGTCAATTTGTAGTGGTGCCCATGGCACTTTTTCAGAATTCCAAATATGCCCACAGGTCCAAAAGCTTTGGAGACCTCTGCCTGAAGGCCCTTGACAATGTCCTGGATGAAAAGTTCCCCACTGGTTTCTGAACATTTGTCATGCCTGATGTCAAATTTATTCTTTTGCATCGTGACTGTCCTGAGTTGCCAGATGGTGGGTGTTTGAGGATGTGAGTGTATTTGAGCTCTTCAAGGACTATTTAGGTGTTTCGTTATTGAACAAAGAATTTCAAAGACAGACATCAATGTGAAATTGCTGAAGTACAATTCATCAGGAAATTCGACTCTTATTTCCAATGGCTTGAATAGGTACATGGCCAGATCTACACCAAGCAAGATAAAACACTTTGAAAACATTTTGAAAACTCTGTGTGGAGTGTGTCATGGACCCCAATAGTTGTCAAACTGTTATAAACCTTTTTAAAGCAGTAGTGTAGATCCTGCCTTGGTTTGTTTTTTAATCACACTACATATTTAATCAGCTTGCCATTCCAATGATGTGTTATCACCGACAACATTCCAGGGCCAGATCTACACCAAGCAGGATATAGTGGCATGTGGTATGTGCCAACGGGCCCCAAAAGTTGTCAGTGCACTTCAATAGTGCTATAAAGCAGTAGTGTGGCTCCTGCCTTTTATATACTGCTTTCATACTGCTATGTCCTGCTTAGGGTAGATCTGGCCCAAGACGAACAGAATGTCATCATGAAGAACTTCGATGGTGGGCCTTTTCTGTAGCAGCACCCACCCTCTGGAAAACCTTCCCTTGTGCGGTTCAGAAGGTGGAAAATGTAATATCCTTCAAACGCCTCCTGAAAACGTATCTTTTTAGACAAGCTTTCCCTGGACTGTAACTTATTCTGGTTTTATATGACATTTTTAAAGTTTTAAATCTAGATTTTTGTACGCTATGGTTTTAATTGTAAACTGCCCAGAGAGCCTTGGCTGTTGGGCAGTATAAATATGTAATAAATAATAATAGTAGTAATAATAATAATAACAACAATAAACTTTTTGGTGGCTGATAACAAAACAGTTGCCATTATTAAGGTCATTAACACTGTACTTTCTGCATTTCAGTTCCTTTGACAACACAGTTTACATCTTCCCATTCCCACCCACAGCATGTGTATATGAATCTGTGGATTTGAGGTTATCACTTTGTGGATTTGATGAAGTGGACAGTGACCTAGGGCTCCATCACACTTTGTGTTTATTGCACTCCCAGAGTCCATCCTTTCTGGTTTTGGTGCTGTTGACTCGCATGACGTCGTCCCTGGCCTGCAGTGTTCTCGCTTTTTCCCTCCATTCTTGCGGCTTATTTTGTACCTGAGAAAATCTGTTTCATCTTGGAAGTGCACAATAAAAACCCAAATGTAAACCAGTAAATCCGCTTCTGTGTTTGCAGGTGTGACTTGAAGGCCATTTTCAGTGATGAAAAATAGAGCGTGCTTTTAATCGGCCAGGGCAGTTTTACAACGTACTTCCTCCTTTTTATCTTTGGACAGGTTAGGAGTTGGAAGGAAGGTTTCAGTGCTCCAACTCCCTATTTTTTTTGGCTTCCTTCCTTGTTTTGCTGAACCCCTGTCCTATTGGAATCGCAGAACTTCACCCTGGCACCTATTCACCTTAACCTTTCAAACCACTCTGATCCTGCCTCATACATCAATTTCTGTCCGCTTCCATCCCTCCTCCACCTGCCTTATAAATCTTTCTAGTGGTTCTCTTCTGTTTTGTGTAATTATTTTTCTATATTGTCCTATATTGTCCTATATTATCCTATATTATATTATTCTATAGGGCTGGAGAAAATATTTCCTGGTGCTAGTGAATTTAGTGTTCTAGTTCATTTTATTGCCTGAAATCTTAGGCAAAGCAGTTTAATACAAAATCAAGCCAACAGGATGTTTCCAAGCAGACCCGATTTGCAAGACAAAAGGCTATTCTTTCCAGTGAGTCATGACCAGTGAATTGCTAGCCCTTTCCTTGACAACAGATTAACATCAGGAAGAGAATGCAATGTAACTTTGAAGTAAAATGGAGCTATGGGGTGTGTGTGTGTGCTAATTTAGTATGACTTGGATGTCAATACAGTTGAAGTCAATGGGATTTACTTTGGAGTAAGGGAACCAGCCATCTCTATTTTATGAAATGGAGATGCTCAGCTTCACATGATGAAAGGAAACGAAAAGCAATCCTTCACAAATGCAAAGAAATGGCAGATCCCACTGGTGAACTATCAGCAAAAGGTTTAAAAAGCAGGGACATTTCAAAAAAGCTTTAAAAATCAAGGGATGAACCGATCTGATTCAAACTTGGCATGCCAAAAGCTCTCCTAGAGACCTATCACCATGCCAAGTTTCATCTCTTTATCTATATAAATCACGCAGATGTAAGCATTTTGGTTAATTTGCATTAAAAAATTCTTAAAAATCAAGGCATGGACCTATCTGATTCAAACTTGGCATGCGGAAAGCTCTACTTAAGAGCTCTCATTATCCCAATTTCTTCTCTTTATCTTTAAGAATTACACAGATGTAAGCATTTTTGTACATCCTAATAGGAGCTCCAATGAGCGAGGGGGGGGGGGGGAAGGCTGCCCTGTCCATCAAAATGTCCATCAATGACAAGAACCAATGAACTGGAAGGGGAAGGAGAAGGAGCGGGCAGGGTTGGGCAGACACAATAGCAGCAGGAGAGCAAAACCGGAGTTCACTGGTATAGCTAGGACTGTGAAAGGGAGGAGCGCTTGCAGCTCTTCTGAAATGGAGGTAAAACCCGGGGGGGGGGGAATTGGTGTGATGGAGCCCCATGAAAGCTTGTAGGCCCTAGTGTGATATAAATGGATTGTGGGTTGTCCCTACTCCATCTTTATCTTTCATCTTCTGTAACACAGATGTCCTAATTCTGTGATGCTCTTATTCCATTTGAATTAAGTTTTGCCATAAATCAAGATTCTCCCAGGTAAGCATTGTGGAATGATTTGGGACAAGAATGGTAACCTAGATAGTCATTTTTTAAAACCTCCTCCATCACTAATACCTTTAGCATTTAATCTTTTTACAATTATGGTTATTGTCAGAAACTTTGCCATACATGGTTATTTCATTCCATATGTCCAGGAAAGACATTACAATGTTCTTAGCATTCAAAGACACATCATCCACAAAGAAATTCTATTTGTGTTGTATGCTACTATTTTTTATTGCTTCTGTGTCCTGGTTACACCTACCAGCCAAGGGCGGAGGCTCTATTGCAAAATAGCAAACAGAAGAGGGGATAGAAAACAGTCTTGCCTGTGAAAACAGGGAAACGTGAGTTACATGAAGACATGAACAAAGTCTGGCAATAACAAGCTGATGAGAATATATATATATATATATATATATATATTTAAAAGTTAGATTTCACACACTGCATGGCTTAATGCAGCCTTCCCCACCTGGTGGCTTGCAGATGCATTAGATTGCAACTTCCATTGCCCATGCTATCTGGCAATGACAGAGTTGCAATCCAAAATATCTGGAGGGCATCAGGCTGGAGAAGATTAGCTGAAAGGTAGGACTCTGCAGGGACCCTTCCAACCCACTTTGGAGGTCGATTTGGAGCTTCTGAATCAGCCCTGATCTGCCTTGGCCGAATTCGGTGACGGGCAAGCCTACTTTGGATGTCCAGATCAGAAGCGAGATCCGGACATCCAAAGCAGATTGGATGTTGCAGTATCCCAGGTGTAAGGCTGCTGCCTGTATGGCCATCATAGTTCTATGGCTGCTGAAATTTGAAACATTAGATCTAGGAAAAGACAGAGCCCCCATCTTTCTTAAAAATGACGGCTTTCACGGAGGATGAACAACTGGCTAGGCACGAGCGGATGGGTCAAGTAAGTCCCACAGGCAGGCAGTGGCAGTTGCTTGGCATTGTCCTGGATTGGATTGCTTCGGCCTGATCCAGTCTTGCTCTAGATTCAGACTGGATCTGGCCAGATCGGCCCACCTTGGTTCATGATCTGAACCCAAAGCAATGCACAGTCTGAGGACTTTTGACTCCGAATCCTGACTCCATGGCTAACAGTGAAACAGAGATAGTGCTGATGGTAGCTTCAGGGGAAGTATGCTATTTGTTGTAATGTCCTCCCAGTGAGGCTCCCTCATGTCAATTTCAATAAGCAGAACAGCCTGTTCATGCCAAGGAAAAGGGAAACCAGTTAAATCTATGAATGAAAATAGTAGCGATTAACGTGATGAATGGATGAATGTCGTACACCCTGCCCTGGTTAGCAACAAAGAACCAGGGGCCATTTGGAGTGCCAAGTGATAGGCCAAGTAGTACCTACCTACCACCAAAGCTGGCAGCCTGCAGTCAAAAGGGAAGTCTGGGGGGAATGGGGCAAAGGCTTTCCCATAGGTGCTTTCACAGGCTCTTCTTTGTCCTTAAGGCAAGCAATTGGGGAGACAAGGATGATGGGCAGTTTAACATTTAATAAATAAGTAAATAAATAAAGTAAACAATCACTTACCTATTAATAAAGGTGGTTTCCAGAATAAGGATGTGCTGGGCATGCAAAGAGAGGGGGAAAGTCGAAGTGACTACCTACAGGCAGTGGAGGCTAGTGGCTCATATTTTAGTGGGGTTTCTATTTTGGGTTTCAGTCAGAACTCTAAAGGAGCTATCCAAAATGCTGAGCCCTATCCCCCAAATAGTTTCAGAACTGTGGAAGGCTGCTTTAGAGTTCTGACTGGTTCTGACTGAAACCCAGAGTGGATTCACTGCCCCACTGAAATAGGAGTCACTAGCCTCCACTGCCTACAGATGTGTACAACTGAAGTATGCAGCAAAAAGCATGGGTTTTGGAAGAATCTCTCAGCAAGCTGCCAAATTCCCCTAGCTTTCTCTACCTCGACTACAAAATACTTTGGGCCAGAACCTTCTGTTCCAAGTAGTGGCTGGTCTTCCAAATCTCAGGCAGACGGTCTTCCCCAGGCAGGGCTGGCCCAACCATTAGGCACAGTGAGACAGCCTCCTCAGGCAGCAAATGCTGAGGGATGGTGAGTGGCAGCCTGGTGAGTGGCAGAGCTGTGTATGCCATATAGCCTGCCCTGCACCCCCTAAGCTACTTTGTTGCCTTCCACTGAGGTGGAAGATGTTGTCCTTGTTTCCAGTGTTGAAGTAAGATTCAACTACCAGTATGGTTGGCTTTTATATATGGAATGGGAGAGGAGCCACCATCTTGTTGTTCACTTCAGACAGAAAAATATCTTGGGCTGGCGCAGGCTGCTGTCTCAGAAGAACATAAGAAGACTTGGCTGAGCGGAATAATTTCTCCTTTAACAGGGAGAAATGTAAGGTATTACACTTAGGGAAGGAAAATGTAGGGTACACATACAAGATGTGGGATTCATGGCTTGGAAGCACTACATCAGAGAAGGATTTGGGTGTGGTTGTTAATAGCAATCTGAACATGAGTCAGCAGTGCGAGACAGCCGCTAGAAGGGCTAATGCAGTTCTGGGCTGTATTAGAAGTATTGAATCAAAGATGTGTGAAGTCCTTATTCCTCTCGACTTGGCACGAGTGAGACCACACCTGGAGTATTGTATACGATTCTGGGCACTATATTTCCAGAAGGTCATTGACAGTTTAGAACAGATTCAGAGGAGGGCAACAAAGATGATACAGGGACTTGGGGACATGCCCTATGAGGACAGGCTGAAGGAACTTGGGATGTTCAGTCTGGAGAAAAGAAGACTGAGGGGTGACATGTTAGCAGTGTTCAGGTGCATAAAGGGATGCCACAGGAGAAATGGTCAAGAATTATTTCCCATTGCCACAGAAATTGGGACCCAAAATAATGGGTATAAGTTACAGCTACCTAGATTTTGATTAAATATAAACAAAAACTTCCTGGTGGTAAAATCTGTACAACAGTGGAACAGTCTACCTACAGAGGTTATGGGTTCATCGTCTCTCGAGGTTTTTAAGAAGAAGCTGGAAGCTACCTCTCATGGATGGTTTAACTGGTTTTCCTGCACACTGCAGAGGGTTGGACTATATGATCCTTGTGGTCCCTTCCAACTCCACAGTTCTATGATTCTACAAGACCCATGCTGGATCAGACGAAGGGCCTATCTAGTCCAGCATTCTGTTCACACAAGCAGGACATAAGTGCAACAGCACCCTCCCACCCAAGTCCCCCACAATTGGTGTACATAGGAATGCTGCCACTGATATTGGAGGTAGTACATAGCCATCAGGACTAGTAGCCATTAATTTATCCTCTATGAATTTGTCCAATCCACTTTGAAAGTCATCCAAAGTGGTGGCTGTCACTATATCCTGTGGAAGTGAATTCCATAGTTTAATTATGTGCTATGGGAATAAGTACTTCCTTTTACCTGTCTGAATCTCCCTCCAATCAGCTTCATGAGATTACCCCACTGGGTTCTAGTATTATGAGTGAGGGAGAAAAATGCCAAGGACTAAAACTGGGACCTTTTGTATATCAATCCTATGCTCTGCCACTGAACAATGCCCCCTCCAAAAGGATAGGAAATGTATACATGCTATAAGGTACTTTACTTTATGATTATTTCACAGGTACTGGGCTTAAACACTCCCTCCCCCATACACACACATAATGGAATGAGACCACATGTTATTTATAACAGCTTTTCTCAACTTGATGCCCTTCAGAAGTGTTAAATTGCAGTTCCCATCATCCAGTTAGTATACCCTGTGTTGGCTGGGGATGATGGGAGTTGAAGCCCAACATATCTGAAGGGCACCAGGTTGGGGAAGGATGATTCAGGATATTGTTTGGTGGTACATTGGATGCATGCCACTAAAACGAGCCTGAAATTTATTGCTTGGTTTCCGATTGAAGAGTTGCTGTTCTTGTCAAATTTGCTTTTTAGTGTGTAATTATATGATATTAGATTTATTATTATCATTATTATTATTATGTTGTTGTTGTTGTTGTCTTGTACACCGCTTTGGGATGCTGTGGATGAAGGGTAGTTTTTACATTTAAATAAATAAACAAATGACACTCTGCACATGTTCAAATAAGCCCTCCTCTTCCATAAAGTGTCTTCACACATCTCGCATTGCCCAGGCTCCGTCTAAGGAACAAAGGCTGCAATCCGATGCTGCACAATTTACCCGAGAATAAGTCGGTTTGGCTTCCTTCTGAGTAAACGCGCCGCCCAGCTGAGGCTGGTGGCTCCGATTTCGGTGGGGCTGTGAATCCATTCTGGGTTTCACTGGAGCAGGCAGAACTCTAAAGGAGCTATCCGAGGTTTCAAACCCTAAATGCAAAATAGGTTCAGAGCCTTGGATAGCTCCGTTAGAGTTCTGGCTGGTTCTGACTGAAACCCAGAATGGATTTACAGCCCCACCGAAATCGAAGCCACCAGCTTCCACTGGCGACAGCTAGGGTCAGGCCTTTCGGGCGCCCCAACCGTGGAAGACCTTCCTGCCGGGCGCGCAAGGTTGTGCAGCTTCATCCCTCCTCCCGTCCCCATCCGCGGGCGGCGTCCTCTTTGCGCGCCTGCTTGCGCCGCGGCGCAGTCCAGCCGGTGCCAGCCGGGGCGGTCGCTCTACCCCCCCTGGCGCCGATCGGGAGCTGCTGCAAGTACTCGAGCCGTCCTTTGTGCGGCGCGGCGCGGCCCGCCCGTGGGGAGTGGACAAGGAGCGCGGGACGGACGGACGGAGGGACGCCGCCGCCTCCGCCTTCGCAGTCCGCGGCTTGGCTGTGCGAGAGAGCGAGCGTGCGCCGGGCATGCTCCTCCGTGGCCTCCGCCGCCGCCGCCGCCGCCGCCGCCGCCTCTCGGGCCACCACGATGTGCGGCGGCTCTGACGGCGGGAGGGGCGTCCGCTGACGGGGCCGCCGCGTGCCGGGCGAGGGCGCCCCCGGAGCCAGCCATGGGCGGCGGGCGGGCGCTGGTGGGCGCGCTCAGCTTGTGCCTCAGCCTCTGCTCCTTGGCGCTGCTGGTCACGGCCCTCTTCACCGACCACTGGTACGAGACCGACCCCCGGCGCCACCGGCAAAGCTGCGACGAGCGCGCCGGCAGCGCCCACTCGCCCGAGCTGCGCCGCCGCCTGCTGCCGCTGCCGCACTTGCCCTTGCGAGACGCCAAGCTGCGGCTCCCTCGCGGCGGCGTGGGTGGCGCGGCGGCGGCGGCGGCGGCGGCGGCGGCGCCTCCGCCTCCTCTCCCCGCCGGGGACCTGCTGCTGCTGGAGGACTGGCGAGCCCTCTTGGGGCTCGGGCTGCTGCAGTCCCGTTGCGGTCGGCCGCTCTTCGCCAGCTACGCCGGCCTCTGGAGGAAATGCTACTTCCTGGGGGTCGACGGGGACCTGGACAGCCTGGTGGAGAGAGGTAAGGGGGCGAGCGGGACCGGCGGCGGCAGTTGGCGTTCTCCTCCGTTTCCTCACCGCCGCCACCAAATGCGCCTCCTTCCCCGCCCACCCGTGCCGGTGGAGTGCGATGTGCCCAGATAATGCACGTTAGAGGATCGCTTGTGCACGCCACCCCTTCGTTTCTCCTGGGCACGGTGGTTGGAGTACTTTCTCCCATTCACGCCCTCCCTCAAATCACAGCCATTGCTCAAAGCTGCCCCCCCTCAACTCCATGTGCATCCCATCCTGAGACCTCCATGCAGAGTCGAGACGGCAGTCACCTCTCATGCAGTTACTTTGTGTGCCCGTTCTCTCACCCACCCCAGTTCACAGCCACTGTGTGTGTGTGTGTGAGCATACACATAAACATTCCTTCGTCACACGCACATACACGCCTCTGTGCTACCTCTGTGCAAAGTCAGTTATTTAGCACACAAAATCGCTTAACGCTGCGTTGCCACTTCATTGTCTGATCTCACCTCTTCTTTTCACATTGGATTGTCACTTCTGGGCATTGTCCGGACGGCCTCTGGTGCATTGCCCTCTTGCAGTGCTGCCCAAAACTCTCCTGCACATTAATTGTGCCTTGTACTCTTCTTTCTCCCATGGGCCAAAAGGAATTAGGAAATTCATTAGGAATTTGCATAGTTCATGACTGATGGGTTGCATTGCACATTGACCATGGCACAGGAGGATGCTTACTACATGCCCTAAACTAGCCATGATTCTTCCAGCATATGCTCATCCATCATCAATTCAATTCATGGACCACACGCATCACACAAATAGAGTGCATCGTGAATCCGCAATATACATCTTCTCAGTGGATGGACAGTGTGCACAGCCCATTTATCCTAGTGTGCAGAACCTAGCACTCTAGACGCATTTCTCCTTATTCTCACATATTGCACATTGTTTTTTCTTATCCTCCCATGCTTAATGTGTTCTTCAGTGTATTCTGTCCCCTACATATACCAACCAGCTATTCACATCATAGTGCTTAGTTATAGTGTCTCCACACCCCATTCTCTGTCATTCTATTCAAAAGAACCACAGGCATGTCTCTAATATACATGTATTTTAGACGTGAGATTTCCCCACAAAAAACGCAAGTACCATTCATTGGTAACATTTAGCAATGCCCTAATGCATTCTACAAAGGGCAAACAGGCCAGTTTCTACACAAAATAATAAATGCACACAAATCTGACATCAGGAATGACCATGCGGTTCAACCTCCCAGAACAATCTGTCAATGACTTAAGGTGGCCATTCTTGAATAAAGTAATTTCAAAGACAGATATCAACATGAAATTGCTGAAGAACAAGTCAACACTATTTATTTCCTGTGGTGTGATCAAAGGCAAAGCTGCTTTTTTTTAAAAAAAAAAAAACTGCCTATGTTAATCGGTTCACCATTGCAATGATGTCTGTATTATCACCCAACTATCTTTTGTGAATGGCAATTGTAAAGTAACCATCACTTTCTGCATTTCAATTCTTTCTAGCAACAGTTTACATGGCCGCTCTCCCTAACCACTCCTATGTGTATATAAATCTGCCAGTGTGAGGTTAATCCTTCATGCATATGATGAAGTTAGCAGTGTTCACACAAGCTTATGCCACAATAAATTTGTGTAAGTCTTTAAATTTGTGTAAGTCTTTATTTTTGCTGCAACAGACTAAGACGGCTACCCTTCTGGAAATTCCTCCTATTGCATCTACTCACCATGCAGGTTATTTTTCACTCTCCAGGAGTGTCTTTTCGTCTTGAAAATGCACTGCAGCCACTGTGCTCTCCTCCTAATACAAAGGCACTGTGACCTTCCCTTGACAATACATAGGAACTGTTCAGTGCCCTGCCTTGCAGAGACAGCATTCACTTTCCCCCCAAGTAAACAAAACCATTCACCACCCTTCTACAAAGATGTAAGATAGGCCTCCTAGCCCAAGAAAGTAGCACTTCAACATTTGGTGTCCCTACTTAAATCCCCAGTAGGCAAAGCTCAGATATTCTTTATATTAGATGCTTAGCAGTGACACTTCATGTGAAGCACCCAGAAAATTATTCATACTGATTACCTAAAGTGCTGAGATGGAAATAACTGTTTTTCCAACTTCAGGTTTAAGAGCTTTAATTTCTCGATATAAATTATTGTTAACAACGGCAGAAGAAAAGGAGATGTGGAGGGAGGGAGGGGAAAGAAAGGATTGCCAGTGGCTAAAAATGTGTCTTCTGTCAGCGCAATCAGTCTTCACGAACCACCTACAAAATACATTTAAGCCCTAAATAGAATACCATCTTATCCTCTTCTCTGTTGCCTTAGATATTGCTGTTCCCAATTTCCTTTTGTCCTTTTTCCCAAGTCATAGAACATGTGAGCAAGAGAAGGATATTCTGATTTGTGTAATCTTGGTGAATTAGTGCTCCAAAAAAGAAAGCTACAAGTTCTCGTGAGAACTTCTTCATCTGAGAATCAGGTTACATCTTCCCGTCAGTGTATTATTCATTTGTTGGGTAGTGTTTAATACGTGGCGTGTTTTCTTTTTCTTTTGACTTAATTTTGCATTATTGCCACTTGATTTTGTAACTGTACTATTCCTCTTTCTAATCGATATAGCTTAGTGGGCAAGCTACTGGGCTTTTAAACTTGTTTGTAAATGATCTGGAGTTAGGGGTGAGCAGTGAGGTGGCCAGGTTTGCTGATGACTCCAAATTATTCATGGTGGCTCAAACAAAAAGGAATAAAAAAGAGCTGCAAAAGAGATTTTAAAAAGAGCTCCAAACTGGCCATTAAAGTGGCAGATGTGACTCCATGTAAGTAAGTGTAAAGTGATGGGTGTTGGGCCCAGAAATCCTGACTTCACATTTACACTGATAGGGTTTGAGCTTGCAGTGACTGACCAAAAAAGAGATCTTGAAGTTGTGTCAGATAGCTCAGTGAATACAGTGACCAGCTGCTGTGAAAAAGACATTTTCCATGTTAGGGATAATTAGGAAAGGAATGAAAAATAAAACTGCCAATGCAAATTTATGGTACAACTACCCTTGGAATATGTTGCTGCACCTCAAAAAGGGTATTGTAAAATGATCGAGGGGCTGGAGCAACTCCCCTATGAGGAAAGGTTATAATATTTGGGGCTTTTTAGCTTTCCTCACTTGTTTTTTTTTTGTTTTGTTTTTTGCAAAAAATATGAGTAAGGAGGGACATGATAGAATTGTAAAAAACTATACATGAAAATTGTGAAGTACATGGGAAGACAGTTTTTCTCCCTTTCTCATAATACTAGAAGTTCATGGGCATCCAATGAAGCTGAATGCTGGGAGATTCAGGACAGGCAAAAAGAAGTCCTTCTTCATGTAGTTAAACTATAGAATTCGTGACCAAGAGGGCCACCATGGACGGCTTTAAAAGGGGGTTAGATAGAGGCTCCTGCATCTTTAACAGTTGTATAGAAAAGGGAATTTCAGCAGGTGTCATTTGTACGCATGCAGCACCTGGTGAAATTCCCTCTTCACCACAACAGTTAAAGCTGCAGGAGCTATACAAGGGTGACAAGATATAAAAGAGGGCAGGGCTTCTGCCGCTGTAACTGTTGTGATGAAGAGGGAATTTCACTAGGTGCTGCCTGCATACAAATGACACCAGCTGAATTCCCTTTTCTATACAACTGTTAAAGATACAGGAGCCCTGCCCTCCTTTCCATATGGTCACCCTTGGGTTAGACAAATTCATGGAGGATAAGGTAGGCTGACCATATGAAAAGGAGGACAGGGCTCATGTAACTTTAACAGTTGTAGAGAAAAGGGAATTGCAGCCAGTGTCATTTGTATGCAATTAGTTCCTGGTGAAATTCCTTCTTCATAACAACAGTTAAAGTTGCAGGGGCCCTGCCTTCTTTTGTATATGGTCACCCTTAGGCTGACCATATGAAAAGGAGGACAGGGCTCATGTAACTAACAGTTGTAGAGAAAAGGGAATTTCAGCCAGCGTCATTTGTATGCAATTTGTACTTGGTGAAATTTCCTCTTCATTACAACACTTAAAGCTGCAGGGGCCCTGCCCTCTTTTGTATCTGGTCACTAAAGTGCATGCAACTTTAATTGCTTTGATGAAGAGGTGATTTCACCAGGTACTAATTGCATACAAATGAAGCCAGCTGAAATTCCCTTTTCTCTGCAACTGTTAAAGTTACATGAGCCCTGTCCTCCTTTTCATATGGTAAGCCTAGATAAGGCTCAAAGTTACTAGTTAGGATGGCTGTATGCTGTCTCCAATATCGGAGGCAGCATGCCTTTCAAGTCCCAGTCGCTGGCGGACACAAGTGGGAGGGCGCTGTTGCATTCTTGTTCTGCTTGTGTGACTACTGTGAGAACAAAATGCCAGACTAGATGGGCCTTTGTTCTGATCCAGCACGGCTCTCCTTCTGTTCTTAAGCTTCCTCTTAGGAATGAAATGGCACATGTACATTTATGTTTGGAACCTCCTGGGGCGGAAACATAGCTGAGGGGGGAGCTAATTTGGAATACGGAAGTGGTGAGCAGGGAAAGGTAAGCACAACCTCACTGGCTTCTCCTCTCCAAATCCCCCCTCCAACCTGTTTTTCCTGCCTTCCCTTAAGTAACATGTGGAAATCTTTATTAGCAGTGTTTTATATAGTGTCATCACTGGATATTGTGCTTCACATAAGCAATAATAATAATAATAATAATAATAATAATAATAATAATAATAATCCAATTTCCTTAGCATATTATTATTGATCCCATTTTTTATCCTGCCCTTCTTCCAAGGCATTCAGGGTAGCTTACATGGTTCCCCCAACCCTCACCCCCACTTTGTCCTCACAACAAACCTGTGAGGTACTGTATGTTCGGCTGAAAGGTAGTGACTGGCCCAAGATCACCTGGTACAAACTTCATGGGTTTCCTTTGTCCTAGTCCAGGACTGTAGCCACTACACCACACTGGAAGTGCTAAAACCAAAAATGGGTGTCCATTTTTATGAAAGGAGTAGCAATAGGTTGGATCTAAATTTACTTGTACTTAGAGCAGACCCATCAAAATCAAAGGAACTTAAGTTAGTCATTGTACTAAGTGTGAGTAAATCAGAGTCCAGCCCCATAACATTTTGTATTATTAAGTTTGAACAAGATGTAGCAGCCATTTAGGAATTGCTCTCAGACACATGAGTAGGGTGACCAGATAAAATCAAGGTCAGGGTTCATGTAACTTTAACAGTTGTAGAGAAAAGGGAATTTCAGCCAGTGTCATTTGTATGCAATTAGTTCCTGGTGAAGTTCCCTCTTCATCAGAACAGTTAAAGTTGCAGGCACTATACTAGAGTGACCATATACAAAAGAAGCCAGGGCCCCTGCAACTTTAGCTGTTGTAATGAAGAGGGAATTTCACCAGGAACTAATTGCATACAAATGACACTGGCTGAAATTCCCTTTGCTCTACAACTGTAAGCCCTGTCCTCCTTTTCATATGGTCAACCTAGTTGGACTGAAAGTCTGTGAGTGGCCCAAAGTCACCCAGTGAGCTTCCATGGCCAAGTGGGGACAAGAACCCGGGTCTCCCAGCTCCCAGTCTAACACTTTAACCACTACACCACACCAGCGGGTACATGAGAGAGGGTCTTTTCTGTAGTGGCTCTACACTTCTTGGATGAGTTGCCAGGCTCCGCTAGGCTCCATCATTGCAGGTTTTTAGGAAAGCCCTAAAAACATACTTGTTTACTTTAACTTTGGAAGGGAGTCCCAGAGCCTATTCCATTCATAGCAGGTGAATTTTTGAAAATAATTTTTGTATGTGGATTCCTTCAAGAATATCAGAGTGGGCTTGCCCAGCACTGCTAATGAACTTCACAGCTGAGTAGGGATTGACATCTGGCTTCCCTGCATCCAACTCAACTTTCTAGAGCTCCAGCGATTGGAGACCCCTGGGCCAAATTCAAGTATATGTCTCCACTTCCCCAGTTGTATACTCTTAAGTTAACAGGGTTGTACAGAGGAAGTAACGGCTGTGCCTATGGAACTTACTGGGTCTACTTTAGATGATGGAGCTGAGGTTTGGCCCATGACTTTCATTTTCCTCTCCAAAGTGGCTTTCCCATCAACTAGTTGCTGACTAAGTTTCTAGCCAGTACATGAGTGGTCTTCCAGAGATTCCCAAAAGGTGAGGTAGAGTCCATCATGGGGCCCTTGTTAATAATTTGACGCATATGTGGTCCAAGGACAACTAAGAACAAATCAGAGTTTGATTAATAGTTCCTACATGCCTAAATGATTATGGTTCTGGTTTTTCATTAAGACGATGTGTCTCATAGAATAGTGGCCAAAGCACAAGAAAACAACATTAGTCTTAATGAATTGTTTCAGTGAGGTGCCCCTAAAAGTGCAAACATGCATTCACTAGATTGTCTTGAGAATTGGGCTATAATTTTTTTTAATTGCGCTGTTGCAAACGGAAATGGTGGCGTTTATGTCAGCCTCAGTCAGGGGATGCGCTTCCCTATTAGTAGAGAAATGTAAAAATAGATATTGCTTTAAGTGCTTTCATGATCATAATCGGCAGAATCATTATGACATTTTGCTGCATGTTTCTCTTGGGAGAACATTTAATATTTATAGCCAACTGTACCATAGAGCAGAAGGAAATAACTTCCTTGCAATAGATGCAGGGGTTTCTCTGGCTTGACCTGTTCTTGACCCTTCTGTACCTCTGTTAATATTGTGAACGTCGTCTTGCATGCAGCAGCAATGATCCTTGACAGAAAAGAACGGCTAGTGTAAGCCAACATATCTCAAGGCTTAGCCCATCTATGGGACAACTGGGGTAGGCATACTAGGCACTAGTGACCAACTTGTGCTGCTATAGTTGACAGCTGGGCTCCATCCTGCAGCCACTCCGGCTGGATATAATGCTGGGTTATGCAACATGGCGGACATGCGCATCAATGTGCCTGCTTGGCACTCTCCAGGCTCCCTGGCTCTCCATTATTTCTTAAGATTTTTTTGATTAATTATTTTTAATTTGGGAGGCTGGCGTGCTGTAAAGTGAAGTTCTGACCTCCAGCATCATCTTTATCTGGGTTTGAAAGAATGGTTTTAGGTTTTGGTGCTCAGCTCCCGCCTCTGCTTTGCACTTAGGTTTTTAGGCAAGTCCTTAGGCAGGTTTTCCTTCTGGAAAATGAGTGTTTTGTAAACTGCAAAGACCACCGGGGCAACCATTTTATGAATGATCAAGCCCCTCATGGCAGCCATTTTGTGAGAGTGCCCATGATACTCCCAAAATTCAAAATGTGCCCA
Source organism: Anniella stebbinsi (assembly GCA_029215795.1). Lineage (NCBI taxonomy): Eukaryota > Metazoa > Chordata > Lepidosauria > Squamata > Anniellidae > Anniella > Anniella stebbinsi. Next base: position 257,367,635 of record JARDYH010000003.1, on the reverse strand, counting down.
CTGACCCAAGAAGGTTGGGGCCCCCGGAATAGTTGAGCAGGGAGGAGTCGGCCTTTCCTAGTTATGCCCACCAGGATACTTGGCTCAGCATCAGGGTAGACCTGAGGGCTGGGGAGGTGGGGTTTCTGTGGTCTATAGGAACTCCATCTCCCTCTGCAGGCTCCCTGTCCCTGTGACTACTGGTCTGGAGTGTTTGCACCTTGTGTTGGGTCAGCGGGACAGATTAGGGATTCTGTTGGTGTACCACCCATCCCGCTGCTCAATGGACTCCCTAGATGAGTTGATGGAGGTGGCCTCGGGTGTACTGCTGAGATCCCCCAGACTGTTGGTTCTGGGGGATGTCAACATTCACGCTGAGGGCACCTTATCTGGGGCAACTCAGGATTTCATGGTCTCCATGACAACCATGGGACTGTCCCAACATGCCATCGGCCCAATGCATATAACAGGGTATACTCTAGACCTGGTTTTCGCAACTAGACATGGAGATGGTGATCTGAAAGTAGAGGACTTTACTTCAGTCCCTTTGTCATGGTCTGATCACTGCTTGCTGAGGTTTAGACTTACAGCGGCTTTTCCCCTCTGCAAGGGTGGGGGACCTATTAAGATGGTCCACCCCCGGAGGCTAATGGATCCAGATGGTTTCCAGAGGGTTCTGGGGAGTTTTCCGGCTAATAGGGCTGGCTCTCCTGTTGAAACCCTGGTTGATCTGTGGAATGCAGAAATGACCCGGGTGGTTGACATGATTGCTCCTGAGTGCCCTGTCCTGTGTAGAGCTCGTACGGCTCCATGGTATACCCCAGAGCTGAGAGTAATGAAACAAAATAGGAGACAGCTTGAGGGCAGATGGAGACGAACTCCTGGTGGATGCAATCAAACACTGGTAAGTGCCTATTCAGGGGCAGTGAGGGCTGCAAAAAAGCAATACTTTGCTGCCACTATCAAATCATCAATCTGCCGCCCAGCGGAGCTTTTCAGAGTTGTCCAGGGGCTATTACATGCCAGCCCCAAAGATGTGGTACAACCATCTGAGGCCCGCTGTACTGAATTTGCTAGGCACTTCCAGAATAAAATCTTGGGCATCCGCCAGGACTTAGACTCCAGTGTTATAACAGGTGAATCTAGCGAGGTGTCCAGAGCACAGGCTTGTCCTGTTTTATTGGATGAGTTTCAGTTGATACAGCTCGAGGATGTTGACAAGGTGCTTGGACAGGTTTGTGCAACCACCTCTGTATTGGATCCTTGCCCCTCTTGGCTAATAAAAGCTAGCAGGGATGGAACAGCCAGCTGGGCCAGGGAGGTGATTAATGCCTCTCTACAAGAGGGAGTGGTCCCAGATCGTTTGAAGGAGGCGGTAGTGAGACCACTCCTGAAGAAATCTTCCCTAGACCCTGAAAATCTTAATAACTATAGACAGGTGGCAAACATTCCATTCCTGGGCAAGGTCAGGAATGGTTGTGGTTGTGAACCAGCTCCAGACAATCTTGGATGAGACTGATTATCTGGATCCTTTTCAGTCTGGCTTCAGGCCTGGTTTTGGCACGGAAACAGCCTTGGTCGCCCTGTATGATGACTTCTGTCGGGAGAAAGACAGGGGGAGTGTGACTCTGTTGATTCTCCTTGATCTTTCAGTGGCTTTCGATACCATCGACCATGGTATCCTTCTAGGACGATTGGCTGAGTTGGGAGTGGGAGGCACTGCATTGCAGTGGTTCCGCTCCTACTTGGCGGGTCGGCTCCAGAAGGTGGCGCTTGGGGGACATCGCTCGGCCCCGTAGATTCTCCAGTATGGGGTCCCTCAGGGGTCAGTCTTGTCCCCCATGCTGTTCAACATCTACATGAAACTGTTGGGTGTGGTCATCCGGAGTTTTGGAGTGTGTTGTCATCAGTACGCTGATGACACACAACTCTATTTCTCCTTTTCATCTTCAGCAGGTGAGGCTGTGGATGTGCTGAACCAGTGCCTGGCTGCGACAATGGACTGGATGAGGGCTAATAAACTGAAACTCAATCCAGACAAGACTGAGACGCTGTTAGTGGGTGGTTCTGCTGACCGGATGGAGGGTGTTCAACCTGTTCTGGATGGGGTTGCACTCCCCCTGAAGGAGTGGGTTCATAGCTTGGGGGTTCTCCTAGAACCATCTCTGTCACTTGAGGCTCAGGTGGCCTCGGTGGCACGGAGTGCCTTCTACCAACTTCGGTTCGTGGCCCAGCTACGCCCCTATCTGGACAGGGATAACCTGGCTTCAGGTGTCTACGCTCTGGTAATCTCTAAGTTGGATTACTGCAATGCACTCTACATGGGGCTGCCTTTGAAGACAGTTCAGAAGCAGCAGATTGATAACAGGAACCAGAGGGTTCGAGCATATAAGGCCTACTCTGGCCCACTGCATTGGCTGCCTATCCGAGCCCGATTCAAGGTGCTGGTTCTAACCTATAAAGCCTTACATGGCTTGGAACCACAATACTTGATGGAACGCCTCTCCTGACACGAACCTACCCATACACTACGATCCACATCCAAGGTCCTCCTCCGGTTGCCTACTCCGAGGGAAGCACGGAGGATGGCAACAAGGGAGGGGGCCTTTTTAGTGGTGGCCCCCCAATTATGGAATGATCTCCCCGACGAGGCTCACCTGGCGCCAACATTGTTATCTTTTCGGCGCCAGGTCAAGACTTTCCTCTTCTCCCAGGCATTTAACAGCATATGATGGGGGGTTTTGTGTTGTTGTTGTGCTTTGACCCAGAATTGTTGTTTTAAAGGATGTTGTAATTATAACTTGTTTTTATGCTTTATGGTTTTAAATTTTGTATATCGGTGTTTTTAATGTTCAGTGTTTTTAATTTTTGTAAACTGCCCAGAGAGCGGTTTACAAAATAAATAAATAAGTAAATAAATAAAATTTCTAGATGCAGTAGGTTATACAGTAACTTCTGGCTTTGAGAGCCAATTCTAATTGTATGGCCACAATGTGCTACTAAAGCGGTGGGGTCCCACATGGGATCCAAGGCATTATTTGTAAGCTGTTTATCATGTGGGTCAGCCTGATCATATTGAAACTCTCCATGCAATGCCAGCGATTGGACCATTCCAGGGGATAAACAGTATACAAACATTAAAGTCCCCTGATATGGAGGCAAACCAACACTGAAGTGTGTAAGAACTCTAAGGGGAAATCACGTTGCTTACCTGGGGCGACTGTGCTTCCTGCTTTTTGGTGCGATTGTTATGGGCTGCATTACATGGATGGAGAGGGGTGGCCATGTGGTTTGAATATTTTCCCTCTAAGCCTGCTCTGTTCACTTCCATTGAGACAGTGCCATCTAGTGGTGGATGATCCTGCTTTTTTTCAGATGTTACCTCTTTAAAAGTGGTTCTTTTCATGACGGAATTTCCAACGGATGCCGCAGGAGACATCCTGGTCATTCATGATGTCGTTTAAAAGACCCACGAACTTTAATGAGTGGCCAATCACGAGTGTGCAATAAATAGCTTGTTTAGAGGAGCTCTAATTTTGAATCGGCCATTAGTAGGGGCAAGAAAAGAGAAAGGAGAGAGTGGCTATTCAGTCTCATACAAAAAAAGAAGTGTGGCATATTCCCCCACTGCTACCTATGGCTTTGAGCAGAGGGTCTCCAAATGCCTATGACCAGCCCTGGAAAGTTTTACCAATTTTATTGGCTCTAACTTATTTATTCTAGTAGTGGGTGTGGGTGTTTCCACAGAGCAATACCAAATAAACCAGTGTATAGATACTTGCATACCTAGAGAGTGCGAAAATGATGCAGCTTGCTTTCTCCACTGAGTCCCCTGGTCAGGATCCATTTGCATGTAGCAGTAAATTGGAACCCTTTCTCATCTGCGTGCCTACTTGTGAGGAGAGGCTTTCTACTTGACGCAGCAGGCTGCGGTCCTCCCAATTCAAGGTGTTGGTTACTAAAATTCTTTTATATAAATAAATATTACTTATAAAGCTGTAAAGGGCTTGGGACCAGGATATCTGATGGACTGCCTACTCTCTTATGAACCTACCCATCAGTTGTGGTTATCGTCAGAAGGCCTGCTCTGTGTTCTGCCTCCAAGGGGGATAGCCTGACAGTGATAATAAGACAGGACTTTTTTAGTGGTGGCACCCTGAATGAGGAACTCTCCCAAGGGAAGGTTGAACCCTGTCTTTTCTGGTTAGGAAGCTAGCCAAGATATTTTTATTCCATTAAGCTTTTAATGTTTTTAAATGGTTGCTAATCCTTTTCTTTTGAGGAAGTTCTTTTAGGCATTGTTTAAAGATATTTATTACCCTCTGTCTTTATTGCACTGGGACTTATTTTTAGGGTTGTAAACCATGTTGGGGTACCCTTTTGAGGGCTGAAAGGTGGTATATACATCTTCTCAGGAATAAATCTCTTTGGGTTGCTCCATAAGGTAAGGCGTTTGACGACCACTGCATAAGAGATGCTCTGAAAATAAGCATAGTCTACAACTCATCCGTCAAAACTTTCTTCAACTCTTTTCCATTAGATATCCAACCACTTCAGGACCTCATGAGGATAGACCGGAAGCAGGATAGGGACACATTAATTGGGTTCTATGAGTGTTTTAAGGAAGCAGATGGAAACGGGGAGTATAACTTACAGTCACCATGTCATTTTAAGGGTATGCTTAATGCTCTTACGCCCTGCTCTGTGGTATGGGAGCACTAACTTTACACATCACAAGCTAAACATAGTACCTGAAACTACCCTATTAGTTTGTGATTTCTCCCCTAAGTCTCAACGTCTGTCTTTTGATTCCTCTAATAGCATTTCTTGCCTTGTTCTTGCTAGTTTTACAAGGACAGACAAAGGTTTCCAGCTTCCCTCCACCGCCTCTCAGTCGCTCTGCTACTCTTTTCATTCCATGTTGCTGTCCAAAATGGCAAGGTTGCTTGCTGTTGATTTTAGGACATTCCAACAGTCTTTAACCTTTCATCTCTCTGACACAGTAAGCTCCTTCTTTCCGTGGGAGTTATGCCAGAATGGGAACATAACAAAGACTTTTAAGGATTTATCCCTTTGATGAAAATGAGCTTTCCCCCCGTTTCTTAGTGGGTAATGGCCCAGTCAAGTTAGCTACAGAGCACTTTGCTCCTACAGACTTCCCGGAGAGCTGACGGAGCCCAGCATTATGCAAAAAAATCGGACTGAAGAATGTGATTGTTTAGTGATAGCTGGACAAAGAATATGCGTTGTGCAAATGAACCCGAGCATCATCTTGCAAAGCGAAGAGTGGCGTAATTCCTGCAGAGCCATAGCTGTGTTTAGAGAAGCATCCACTTACAGTGAGCCATTGCCATGTAATCCCATGCCAGGAGCAACTCCGGGAGGCATTTGTAGTGCTGACACAACAATGTCTCTGTGAGCGCAGGGGAGTGCGCAGAGGAACTGCAATTGCCAAACATGGGAGCCAGGTACATTACATGCTCCTTCAGGGGGTTGTGTGTTTGTAGATGAAAGGCACTTGTGGCTTGTCAGGTAATGTTAGAGATATGTCAGTGAGGAAAAAAACCTTGGAAGATCAGGGTGGGTGGGGAAGGACTGTTTCCCTACATCCATATTTTTATCCATAGCCTAAGATATTTTTGATCATTGTTTTATGAAAACTTCTCTACGAAACAAACATCCAAAATAAAAGTATTTTTTATATTGTTAGTCCCAACCACCAAACTGTCATAATATAAGATTCTAAGCATGCTGCTTTTGTTGGTTTGTTTGTAAAGCTGGGAATATTTTAAAAATGTAAACGATTTGCATAAAAAATATAGCCAAGTTATCCTAATCACATGTCTGTCTGACTCTCTTTTCACCACTCAGTCCCTGACTCTTTGTGCTTGTCTGTTGGATAGAACGAATCCTCCTTTAAAAAAACAACACAAACCTACTCTGATTAGTAGTGTCTGTCCAAGGCTTCAGGCATGGATCTTTCCACCTGAGATCCTTTTAACAGGAAGTAACAAGGGCTGAACCTGGGACTTTCTATGTGCACTTGCTGAAATATGGATCAATTATGTATTTGAGGCGTTGTCAGAGATTAACATTTAAAAGAAGAATTAAGTGATAACAAAATTACATGATCTTGCTGCACCTCCTGGATTTATGGGAGGGCACTTAACCACGTTTGGAGCTAAGAGACATAGATGGATCGTTCTTTGCCTATTTCCTCCTCCCTAGAGGTCTTGCGACAAAAACTGCGGGCTTTTCTGGAGGGACAAAATTGATGCTTATGGGTCTAAAAATTTCCTCCTTCTCCCATCTCCTCCCATGTATTGTGCTCCACCCAGAGAACTTGGGTTATGGATGGTTTAAAAGTGAAATAAATGGACAGATAAACTCCCGTTTTACCGTTATGCAGATCGAAAAAGTAAGAAGGTGGAACAAAGGATGCATGTTTAGGTAGAAAAAAGTCCTGCAACTCCCAGCATGCTGGCTGGAGAATGATGGTGTTCTAGGACTTTTTCCTGTCTAAACATGCATAAGATTACGCCTTAAAAGAAGCTAAAGGATACTACAGTCCTCTAGTTTTTCAGAATAGTCGAGGCCTTTCTGCAGTCTTGCTAAGGCGATGCGCTAATTAGGAAAGTAGAAGAACAAAAACAAGTTGAAGGCTACAATCCTATAGCCACTTCCCTGGGAGTAAGCTCGGTTGAACTCAGGGGGACTTACAAAGTTAATGTAGACATGCATAGGATTGCACTGGGAAATTATTTCAGTATGTGTCTGTTGCAACTGATGATGAGGAATCATGAGATTCCAGTCTAATGCTTTCAACAGGCACTTAGTGACTGGGTTCAGACAACACGATAACCCATGGAGTTTTAAACAGTTGATGGTAGGTTGTTTAACCCACCATGGGTTATCATGTTGTGTGGAGGGAGTTTTTAAACCAACAGTTGGTTATTTGGCTGAAATAACCAACGCTGCTGCAGAGTTGGCTATTTGAACCACCATTAGTTATCGTGTTGTGTGGAGGGCACCGTTGGTTATTTCCTCGGCCACCATTGATTATTTAGTTAGCCACAAAGTCACAAGGCAAGAGCGGTCAAAGCAGTGGCTGCCGCTCTAGTCCAGCCGGCAGGACAGATTTCCAGCAGCAATGGCTGGTGGGATACTAGCAGGAGACTGCGTGGGATGGGTCCACGGTATGTGTGTGAGAGGTTTTGTATTGCCCCTTCCTTATGCATCCCTCCCCCACCCCATTTCTCTGGCCATGAAAGGAGCTTGCAACATGCTTGCAAATCATTAAAAGCTGATTATTTCTGTTTTGGTGCTGAAGAACCCCACCACTCTTCAAAGGAATTTGTTGACCATTTCTGCTATTTCCTTTCATGAAGGTATCGCTCAGAGATGCACAGCGGTCAAGTACCACTTTGCTCCGCCTATACGCTTACGGAACATCCCGTTCAATCTCACCAAGACCATCCAGCAGGATGAATGGCACCTGCTACGTAAGTACTTCAGGTTGTGCAAGTGGCCTCCCTAAAGTTAAATATGACATTTTACTATAGTATCCAATAAGTCTGCAACAAAATATTGCACACCAGGCTAGAAAACTTTGCATGTTATCCATTCAGTTTGTTACCCAGTCTTTTAACAGCAGCAATAGTAAGCAGTTGAAAGAAGGGTGTAGGAAAATTTCCCTTCTCAATACACACTCAATTCAATAACCTACAACAAAAATACTTTTTTCTGTTTACCTTTATTGCTGCACAATTTTGCTAAATATAATTGTTACAGTAAAAGTACAATAAAAGAAAAAGGGCAGCAGGCGGAAAGGACTAACATTTCCACAGAGTAACACAGTGGTACTGAGAGATCCATAATAACTAAATGGTGATCTACAGATTAAATATTTCCTAACACATCTAGAGGAGACATTTTATCAGGCAAAACAAAAGTATGCTGCTTAATAACATTTGCTTGGGGCATTCTACCCAGGTGCACTATAGCAGAAAAAAGAGTGGTTTACTTGTGTCAGTAGTGGGTATATACAGATCTCTTACAGTGCAATTCTATGGCTGCATTTGGACAACACATTAAGCAACTGGGGGGGGGCAATCGTCAGTTGTGTTGCTTATTGTGTTGTGTGGAGGGTAACACGCTGCTCACAAACTACTGACGGTATGTTATTCCTCCCAAATAAGCAACTGAGAGAAACAACTGGCTTGCAAGTTGTTTAGCTCGAAGCCAGTTGTTTAAAGTGTTGTGTGGAGGGTGAGTGTGTTAATGGCGTGCGGTGAGTGGGTTAAAACACAAGCCCATAGAGGCAGGCGGCAAGAGCGACCAAAGCGGCGGCTGCCAGTCTGCTACAACTGGCGCAACTTGCAGAGGCCGCTGGGATAGAACTGGGAGGACTGAGGGAGGAGGGAGGGTAGGGAGAGGGGAGAGGGCTGTGTCAGTCAAATGCTGGATTGACTATTAGTCCACTCAACACCAGCCCCAACCACCCAGTTGTGTAGGAAAATGTTGTGTGGAGAGTGCCCACAAAATAAGCAACTGTGAGTTGGCTGCTCAACCCACCATTGATGAATGTGTTGTCCGAATGCAGTCTATGTATGATTATTCAGGCATATGTGCCATTGGGTTTAATCAGGGTTACTGCCAAGAACTTGTACATATGATTGCAGCCTTAATATAATTTTTAACTTGAGCTGGTAGCGTTAATTTAATCTCCTTTTTCACTTCTGGGAACAGATCTAAGAAGAATCACAGCAGGATTTCTTGGGATGGCCGCAGCTGTTCTCCTCTGCGGATGCATTGTAACTATCGTCAGTTTCTTTTGGGAGGAAAGCCTCACACAGCACGTTGCTGGTCTCCTTTTCCTTATGTCAGGTACCATTTCATCTCTGCCTACGAAGTGCATCGGACCCAAGGCTGGCCCTACCGTTAGGCAGGGTGGAGCAGATGCCCTGGGCAGTTTATTTTGGGTGTACTGAAAGGGCAGCAAACTATTCGTTATTCAATTTATTGTTATGTTATTTTTACTGCCAGGGAGGGAGAGAGGTACTTGTGGGCTTTCCTGCCTCAGGTGCCAAAATAACGTGTCCACCCTTGGATACTCTGCACCTTGACTGGGGTGGGGTGGGCATTTACTGTCCCCGCCTCAGGTAACAAAATGGCTTGGGCTGGTTGTGGTAGGACTCTGTTGAACACAAACTCTTCCTTCATAAAACTCTCTCATTTCAGATAAATCCCGTTTTCCATTGCATGATGGAACCAATTGGTTATGTACTCCCAGTATGCTGAAAGATGAACATATTTTTAGAGAAGGAAGCAAGAAGCAAACATATATTATCTGTTTTTCACTCTAATTCCCTGTACTGAGGCAGCTTCACAGTTTACATGACAAATGCATTTTTTGTGGGCACATCAGTACGATGTTGGCATTTCCATCTGCGAACAGAAAAAAATGTGAACAACGTCCATGGCTCTGTGTAAACATCCATGAAAATGCAGCAAGTAATCACAGCCTAGTCAGGATTACAGGCACACACAAATTGGCATTGAAAGTCATGTCTGTGTTGCCTATGCTTTGGGTTGACGGGGTCATTGCCTGCGATAAACCCCTCCATATATCCTTAAACAGTGGATCATTCTGAATTTAATTTTCTTAGCTACTTTCAGAGCCAATCATAGCTGAAAAGCAGGTATAAATATAATAAATAAAAATAACTGTGTTGGTATAAATATAAAAAATAAAAAGACATGTGAAGAAACTATCTCCTGGGGTGGGGGGGTGGGGGTTATGCAAGTTTTGCCCCATCACTTGTAATGGTGAGAAACCAAAAGAAAAAGAAAAAAGTATGGGGTAGAGAGGTGATATGCTGGAAGAAGAAATACTTATTGAAAAATACAATTTCCAGGAACTGGAAATGGCAAGAAAGCCTTTTAAAATATTATATTTATAAACATGTGCATTATGGGTTGGATCTAGACTTAGTCAAGCTTCAATTAAATGCATTGAAATCAATGAGAAAAATTAATCATAATTAACTTAAATCCCCATCAGTCACATTGATTTCAGTGGATCTTCTCTAAACATGAATATGTCTGGATTCAGGTTCAATCCCCAGCTGCTAGTCAATAATACTGGATTAGCTTAACCAATGGTCTGATTTACAGCATCATCAGACAAGCATTTTATCGCAAGCTCGCTACTGCCCACTTACGGATGTTCATGCATCCTTTAGACGACGTCCGCTTCCTGCGCGCCTCCCACTCCTTCTTGCCTTTTTTCAGTCACAAAATGGATCCCTTTTAATCTTTTTTTAAAAAACGGAATGTGCCGCCAATTCCTGCTGTGTGCAAGAAAAGCGGCGCAATAAAGACAGCTCCCAAATGGGCCACATGGTCTTTGTTTACTTCCTCTTTCTTCTCCAGGTAGAAAGAGGAAGTATCATCGGACAGGAGCGGGGATGGAGAAGTGATGATAGGGAACCCCCCCCCCCCCCCGTCTGATGACACTCTTAGTATAAAGCAACTTCCTACATAACTTCAGTGTACATTTGGGATGAAGGTTCTGTAACGCCCCAGTAATAGTGTTCAATAAGGAGCTCACAGCTTTCTATACTGTGCTGACTTATTTGAATCAAAGATGATCACCCCATCTCACAAGTTCAATCAAAACTGAATAGGAAGAGACCCTGGAAGAACTTATTTCCCTGCTCTGCCCAGCTCTTTAGAGCAGTGGTGTGCAATCTATGGCCCCACACCCAAGTACACCCATAGACATATTTGCAAATGCCCTCTGCAGAGCAACCCATCTCTCCTCCAGCAGCCTGTGAGGGGTGGGGATGAAGAGGGAGGGAGAGAGAGGGAGAAAGAGATGAGGGTGGCAGAGAGAAAGAGAAAAGGGATGCCCTGCTCACTTTTGGTTTTGCCCTCTCCAGTATCACCATATCACTCCTTACAGATTATTCTAGAGGGAATACAGGGCCTGAGAGAAAAGAGGTCGCCCACCCCTACTTTAGAGAGTCTGTGGTCCCACATTTTCAGAATCAGAATCTAAATCAGTTCAAGATATGCATCTTGGTTTTAATTTTGCCTAGAAGACAAAGAATTCTGCATTACAGTAAATCCAACACTGACTGTCAGAACAGCTTCTATTCTTTCTGTTTTCAGTAACTTGCAACACTATGAAACGTTTACCCCCTGAGGCTGTCCTTTTAGTTTCTGCGTGAATGCGACATTTCTTTTTAAGTGGGAGGAAAGTGGGAAGTGAAAGAAAAATATTAGGACTGTTTTCAAGAAGGAAATGCTGAAAACAATCTTACAACTCTTATTTTTCCTCAATACAAAAAAATGACAAATGTTGAAAAATGAAATGAAATCAGGCTTTCCATCAGAGTTCTTCCCTTTTGTAAGAATTTTTATTATGTTTTTTACGGTGGTTTTTAAAACAATAAATTGAAATACACAGGCAGCCTGATTCAGCTCTGCTTTAAAACAGCCTCCACCAACCTGGTGTCCTCCAGATGTTATGGACTATAACTCCCAGGATTTCTGCCGATTAGCTATGCTGGTTGGGGCTGATGGGAGTTCGTCCTAAACATCTGGAAGGCACCAGGTTTGGGAAGCCTGCTTTAAGAAGTAGTTTAGACATGGTTAGTTGTGGCAGGTATGTATGAGACTACATATCCCATTAAAAGCCATGAAATGTGAGAAGGCAGCATCAGTTGACGTGCATTTGATTTATGCATAGCTCCCAATCACTGAGCACAATCTTACCAAGGTGTGTGCTTAACTCTCCTATTGAAACCAATAGGATTTAAAAGTGTTAACTTGGGTTGGATCATGCCCGTTTTAACAAAATAAGGGTGCAATGCTATGTAGATAGTCATCAGCCTCAGAACTTGGGGACTGACGACTATCCAATGCTAGGTGGCTGTACCACGGAGGCAATTGTTGCTTCCACGCTCTGGCCACCCTGTATTTTTGGCTAGCTGGGGAGCTTCGGAGTGTGTGTGTGTGTGTGTGGGGGGGAGAAAGGTCATGCTGAGCATAGGAAGATGTGTAAAGCAGCTTCCGTGGTCTTCTCCCCTCACTTGAGACCGCCCCCCCCTTTTTGTCCTCTCCACACTCCATTGATGACTGTGGAGACATAGCCGGGGTGGCGGGAACCTCCATTCCAAGAAACCAACAGATCCTATGGCCCTCTAGAGAGCTTCTAGTGGTCATAGGATTGTGCCCTAGTTTTATCTTTGGGAAAGGTGCGTATCTAACTTCTACAGGAGTTTTGTTTTTAAAAATCCATTCAATCATGGTACTTAATAATTCTTTTAATTTCAGTAAGCGCCTCGAATGTGTCCAATGATATTCTTATAACAAAGTGGAACTTCTTTCACTCCTGCTTTTTCAAAATTATCTGCCATTCTTTAGCATTGTGTATCCAGATGATTTATCTTGGGCATTTTTGAGGCTGTTAGTAATTCCCCCATTGTATACATTTGCTAACCACAACACTGTGATTTGTCTCATTTGCAGGCATCTTTTGCACTATTTCCCTCTGCACTTATGCAGCAAGTGTCTCCTATGACCTAAACCGCTTACCCAAATTCATCTACGGTCTTCCTGACGACGTTGAACATGGATACAGCTGGTCTATATTCTGCGCTTGGTGCAGCTTAGGACTCATCGTAGCAGCAGGATGTCTTTGTACCACATATCCATTCATTAGCAGGACAAAGATTAGCCATCTAAAGTCCACCAGAGACTCTTCTGTATGATTGCTCATTGGGGGATAATCTCTCCCCTTGTGAAGCGACAGGTGATCTGAAGAGTCGTCTTCAAGGATTTATAAGGGAGCTAAATTCAGAATCCAAGCACAAAAAAACCCTGATCCCTTAAATGCCAAACATTGTGTCTTATTAGCTAGGAAACAGAGAGGAGCTCTTCTCTGCCTGCAGGATGACTGAAATAAAATATTCAGGCAACGAAAGTTCTTCGAGAACTGATGACTGCAATTCAGCACAGTTTATATGCACGTCATGAATGAGGCGGAGCTGATTCCACTTTGATAGGAAAACTGTGTTGACAATTTTTGGCTTTTTGTTTAGCAGAGGTTTGTACATAAGGTAATAACAACCAACAAAAACCACAGCTGCCAAAAATATACTCCCAAGTGGTAAGAATATTTCCTTATTATTCTTGATCAGTGTTAATTACACAAGTTTAAACATTTCATTTGTTTATTTAAGTGAAAAGTCTTCATTTCTCTGCTAAGTATTTTAGTGGTTCCCAAAATGGTATTGTGTAGAAGATTCTTTGGCGAATTCCAGTGTTAGAAGTGAATGGGCAATCTGTCTTAGAAGCAATGTAGGAAAAGGCACAGAGGGAATAACTTCCATGATGGGATAGACCCTTCAGTGAACTATATAGAATGGAAAAAGTTAAAAACGATTGATTTGACTATTCCGTGATAGCAGTGTCTTGCTTGTAAATGTATCTCCTTGAAATACCTTTTTGTATTTCATAAGGAACTAAATGCCATGTATAAATGAGATTAATTGTCTAAAACAGATTATATGACACTGGTTAGTATTGTTGGAAGTAACATCTATTGTACAACTCCAGCCTCTTTGTATAAAATGGTTTAGTGGCAGAACATCTCCCTCAGTTAATAGTGTTTGTAAAACTTCTGAGCAAGTGACTTGGATATGGGTTCCTCTTGAATAGCAATGTAAACTTAAAACAAAAATACAACCATGAGTTAAAAACATCCCTGTCTCCAGTTATATGGTTATATTAGTTTCAACCTTTCTGAAAACATTGCTGGAATTTCTCAGGGCAAGCTGCTTATATGGAAGTGGAACATGTAGAGAAGCTCATTCCTGCTTACATGCTAAATCAATGGGGTCCAAATGCTAGACAATGTTTTGTCAGATATAGAGATGTATATAGAATGTATTTCCAATAATTTCTAGCACTGTAAGGCATACACTCATCTTCTTGGCAATTGTTACTGGTATTAAGCCTCAGAAAAGTGAGCACAACTTTGTCCCAGTAGTGGCTACTCATTCAATTGCAACCATCTACACTGCAAATGTGGCTGGGGCTGATGTTGTGTCATTGCACTACCAATGTGTCTGGATAGGTTTGAGGAAAGGAGGGTGTATTGCATCCTCTCATATATTAAGTACCACCTTGCAAGAAGCATGCACTTTATAATCTTCCATTAAACCTCTTGCTTTTTAAACCCAATTACGGTGTAGGCCATTAACAAATTTCATCAAAGTGAACTCCACACATTAATTATGTGTAAATGCCTACTTCCTTTTATATAAGCTTGTTCTGTGGTAGTGACCAACACTTTGTAATGAATATGAATACTTTTCTTATACTTAACGTGACTTGTATATAGACAAAGTAAGTTTCAAACCACATAAATAAGAGAATACTGCAAGTAGGATTGTCCTGCTCTCCAAAAATAACTTTTCCACATTTATTTGAATGTTAGGAGGTGTACACAGGTCTCTCAAAGATTTGAAAATAGTCATGTTAACATAGGCATTTGAAGTGACCCATGGAATGTTTCTTACAGCCTGCTGTAGAGCCCAGTTAAGTTGAAGGCAAGTTGGAGACTTTTTGGAGACCCATTAAAATGTTGGAAGCGTAACACAAACCTATTCCTTGGCAGAAGTATGGAAGCAGGTCCTTGGATTGCCACTTCTTTTTTATTTTACTGGCCCTTCTCTTGTGCCTTTAACAGCACCCTGACACACAGAAATGAAGTAAGTGAAGCTTTTCCTGGCATGTCTATAAATGGTGAGGAAAACTTCCTCTACTCTATTTATTTATAAATTTCTCACCTGCTCTTAGTAAAAAGAAATACTCTCGGGGAGGCATTTTTTTTTTTTTAAAAAAACAGCAAAATAAAATAGGATTAAGACAGAATAGCACACAGCAGTAACAGCAAAGAAGCAAAAAACAATTTAGCTTGTATTAGAAGAGAGCTTCATCTGGCATCAAAAAGATATTAAGAGTGGGTGCCAGGAACGCCTCCCTGGGGAAAGCACTCTATCATCAGAGCACCACAGTCAAGAGGATTGCCACCCCTTTAACTGCAGAAGACATGGTCTCTTGGAGGACAGCCTCCAACAGGGCCTTCAGTGACAGACCTCTGCTATAGGTCTTTGAGGATCACTGGCGCCTTGGAAGCCAGTGCAATTCTGATGACCATGCTCAGATTCAGCAACACTCAGTTACTGTGGATCCATATGATTTTTAACACAAGTTCCAAACTGAGAGCACACTTGACTGATGCTACTACCTTCTTGCAGAAGTGGCAGTTAACTTCTTATATTTGCATATGAATGCATCTGTTTTCCCAAGGCTAACTTCAAACGATTCTACCAGCACCAGGGAGCCAAGAGCTGCCCTTTGATTGCTAACATGTTCTTTCCCAGCATCTTGAGCTGATGAGGAAACAGTCCTGGAGCTAATGTTCTTTTCTTCGGCGTCTGACTTGATTGGCATCATGGCATGTTGTGTGTCATTATTAGCATCTACAGAGATGTGATTCTCAGATCCAGGGCCATTGGCAGTGCCACTAGGCAGGCACTTATAGAGCTCTTGACTAAGTAGCAGCACGACAGTCCCTCCAGCACAAAGCACCCTGAAAAACAACAACCAGAGGGTAGTAACTAACATATCCTTGCTTAGTTTTAAAATTATTTGCCTTTCCCCTAAGAGATTTTTCCGTGTACAGAATATTCCATCTTCAGCAATTCTGTGAGGCTACAGCAAGTTACACTGGGTGGACGTTTGCCCATGTGCACTTCTTGGAAGAATGGCAATTTGAAACCAGGGCTAACATGTCTGAATTCAGTTCTCCCTCCACTGCACCACACTGGCCACCATTGGCTTATACCTATTTAGTGCATCCATTACGATGGCATACCCATCTGAAAGCCCAATGGTAGCTGTCAGGGTTCTGCAAATGCTTCTGCCAGTGACCATAAATCTCTTCCCTGCAACAGATACCCCATCCCAACACAGCGTGAAACACCCCCTCCTCTGAAGTCTCTGTACATTAGAGAGAAGCTGGAACAGGAAAGAGCCTGTAGCTTCCTGACAGATGGGGAGAGAAAGGCTTTGTCCTCGCTCTAGGTGCACTGCATTTGCCCAGAGTACTCCGGACTTAAGAATGAAAGTGGAATTCCTGCTGCTCCCAAGTGCCTGCAAAGTCCAAGCTGATCTCTTTCTTTTAATCTGTTTGAGTGTGCCCTAGGAAGGGACTCTTCACCCCCCCCTTTGCAAAATTGTGATGACTGGAAAGTTTTTTAAAAAAATCATTAATAAAAATAAGCACTATTGTATTCTAGCACTAAAACAGAATAAGACAAACATAATATAGTACTATGTTGTTACAATGCTATACTTTTGCAGGAAAAGAGGGAAGATATATAGTTTAACACCAAAATGCTATGTTATTTTTTTGTCTTATAGTATTACAGTGCTACAACACAGTGATGCAGTTGTGCTATTTTTTTAAAAAAAGGGTGAACAATATTTAAGTCACTAGCATTTTGGTGATGACTATCAAGAGGGCTTTTGATATTTATTTAAAAATTACATTATAACTATAACATGTTGTTATAGTGGTATATCTCCCTTTCATTAAAAAAAACTAAACAGGAAAAGTGTTTTAGCAATGTTTAAAAGTTTTGTTTTAAAAAGGAGATCATAAAATGGCAGCGATTGCAAAGGCTTAATGAATGAGTGGTGTGCTTAGCTTCACTGGCCCCACCCACAGCAGCTGGATGGAACAGAATGTAGGAGGATGCACATGGTGCTTCCAATAGTATGGAAAGTAAATTGCAATTCCATTACAGTTTCCAACAGAAGAACAAAGATTGCTACCTGTCTGGAAACCCAGATACCGGAATGCTCTCCAAGCCGTGTGCTGTTGTGAGAGAGAAGCTTATTCTTAGAGGATTCAAGTCTATGGTACAAAGCTCCTGGAGAAAGCAGCGGGCTTTAAAGCTACCTCTTCGTCACCCAAACAGAATGAGCTTAAACCAGGAACACCTCTTTGCACTCTAGAAGCTCTCTATGCATATCCCTGTTGCTCCTCATTCAATGCCAGTCTTAGTGGGATATATTGTCTAATCACATACACACCTGAGCTCATTACTAGCAACTTGCTTTTTTTAATTCCTGCTTGAAATTATCACCTCCATCTAGTAGGTAATATGGCAACAGTGAAATGGAATTGTTTTTACCTAGACCCCAGCACAGCATAACTAACAACACTGACTTGTTTTTATTTGGCTTGTGTACCATGGGCCAGATCCCAATCTGCTATATCAGTTCTCATGTCTTCGATATTGGAACACATTTACCTTTCAAGTTCTTGAAAAACATCCGGTAGTAACTTCATGTCTTTTGTTATTTTAAACTTTTGTCCAAAGGGGATGTCCGCCAAAACAACATCAATACATCCCGAAGGCAATGGCAATGCTATGGAGATATTACACACTTAAATAGGGCTTGAATTAATACAGAACTGTAGCATTTCACAGATCCCCATGGCAGTAAAATTCTCCCTCATTTTTCTGCTTTGTGTACAAATAGAATAGACTCCAACCACGGACTAACAGTTGAATACAATTGAACTCACGAAGTATATGAGTTCGTATTTGAGTACAGTCATCACCTGAATAAAAGTCGAAGCATTAAAAAAAGAAAATCTTTTGCTAGCTCTTGTAATGAATGTGGATGAGGCAAACAGAGTTACTTCCATGGGACTTACAGAAGGTTAAGAAAGGTAGCATAAGCATAGGGGCATGTCGGACGTATCCTAAGTGTCCAAAAAGAAGTCTACCATTGGCAATATTGTCTTAAGCCTTATGGCAGAAGCTCAGTCTTCACTGTCTTGACCCGCAGAAGAACAAGTAAAACAAGTCTCTTTCTGTGGGTCAGCTAGGTTGTCTATGTTTTTATCAATTCCAGGGGCAGACTTTCAGGTTACAAAAAAGTATTTAAAATCATTTTTTAGAGCACCTTAAGGGTGAAATATTTCTTTCTGTATTTCATTATAAACATCAATTGTGTCAACTGCTCTACAACCAATTTTGATGAAGGGTGGTATGGAAATACTTGTAGTAGAATAATAATTTCAGAACTGTATGGCACAAAGGCTTTGGTCCATATGAGGCACACTGGGCTATGTATTGTAGCCCATCCCAACTGGTGTAAGCATTACAAGTATTTGATCAAGCATCTGATGGGCTGCAATATGGGACCTAGCCTTTTGCACGTGAGCTGGGAGTTTGCACATTATGTACGGCTGATGAACATCCAGCTTTAAAGAATCTGTTCGAACCAAATATCCTCATGTTATTACCTTCTCTCTACAATTTGAAAACAAGCTGGCAGTTCATATTCAGCAAAGCAGATCTATGAGCTCTAAAAATGCATGCACTGCCCACTAAAAATTTGTACGTTGCCCAAATGATTCAATACCTAGCCCTGCATGCTTTTGATGGAATAAATAGACTTCAGTTAGTGGTTGCAATCTAGCAAACACTGATGCTCCACAATCCTATTCTCTTTCAATGACTGCCCAAATGGTGCAGGTAAGTATGCAACAAAATCCTTAGTTTACTGCTCCACTCATTGAGTTTTGTTGACCCAGGGGTTTAACATTAGGAAGACTGGCTTGTACCTTAACTAGATTTCCATGAACGCAAGGTTTTTTTTCTGTTCATAGATGGGACTGGGATGCAGCAGCGGACCCTGCTGGCAGAGCTATTTTTGCTCATTTCCCCCTCCCCCTGAAGCCCCCACCCAAATTATTCCAGAGCAACCACCAGAGCAGATTTCCAGGGGGCTCACGGGGGCTACAGAGAGAATCTGTGAAGCTCACTTCCCCCACTTCCACTGGTGGGAATATCCCATGAGCAGAACTCCACTCTGGAAGATTCTACCAGTGGCATCAAACTTAGGATCCCAGCTATTAAGAATTCAAGGATAAGAATAATGAGATAAATTCCAGGAGCCTTCTTCCTGGAATTATATGTCACCCTGTTTTCAAATGAATTACTTCTTGACAGTTAATAGGAATAGTTATATTGCTATATTAGGCTGGAAACAGACAATAGCTTTTAAGAAAGGTGAGTGATTTAAGTGAGATGTCACTTCTCACGCTTTGCACAGATATATTTTGTTCCACTGTCACTTCTGGTCAAACAGGTTTTTGAAACACTATAAAAGACTTGTTTACCAAAGCAAAAAATGGGATGTGTACATTCCACAAGCAGCAATACCTCTTTCAAACCACCTTTAACTCTCTGGAAGAACACACTGAGTATCATCAGGTGGTGGTGGTGGTGGTGGTGAAATCACATTTCCCTACCGTCACTTTGCCTCCTGCTGCTGTCCCACTATAGCGATGAACAGCTTCCTCTTTCTTCACACGGGGAAGAAAGAGGAAGCAAGCAACGACCACGTGGCCCATTCAGTGGGCGTTTTTATTGCCCTGCATTCTCCTGCACACAGCAGGAAATGGTGGCAAGTTTAGCTATAGCCCCAAGAAATCAGATTTTTCTCTTATTTTATGACGGAAAAAAGACCAGAAGAAGCAGGGGATGTGCGTCATCAAAAGGACCTGTGAAAAACCGTGAGTGGCCAGTAGCAAGCGTGTGATAAAACGCTCCTCTGATGATGCTCTCTGTCTCCAGTCTCAGTTCCAAAGAGATTACAAGTATGATTCAGAAAATAACTTTTATTAAATCAAGTTTTCGAGTTGCACAAAACAATTCTGGGAAATCTGAAGAATTGCTACCCTATTATGGTCAACACAATTAATCTACTATAAAGGAAACCATCTGTGAGCATCTGGCATCCTATCTATCCATCCAATAAAAACCTCACAGCCTTTGATGTATATTTTACAGCAAATACTCTTGCCAACTTTTACCTGTCACAGAAGCTTTCAATAATGCGATTTTATCCGCCAGGCCTGCAGTTTCAATATTTGAGTAAGCTCCTTGTAACTGTGATTCACTTATGTCAGTTCCCAAATAATGCACATTCTGAAGAGGAAACAAACATTTACATTAGGAGAAAAAATAGTCCCTATAATTTCAAAATAGTCAGTTAATAACATCTAAGTAGCCATGTTCTTCTAAAATGCAACCAACTCCAGAATCACAAGCTATCAGTTTTAATGGCTTGCATTTGAGTAAACTCCTAAACTGGAACCTAACACATTTCTAGAGAGAAATTTAGGAGCTGGGTTTTCACCACTGTGGTGAGATTGCAATGCCATGTGGCAACACATTGTACTTTTTATTTGGACAGAACTTACAGGCCATTCAGTTGCAGCTTCCAGCAGTATTGTTCCTAGACCACAGGTAGGATCCAATACAAATGCACCAGCCTGTCAAGAAAACACACACACAAACACACACCATGGCATCTGTAAGTCATACAAATTCTGTCTCCTGATACAAAGGTCCTATATAACCTAATTAAATCAAGCAAGAAACAAGAACCATCTGTGTTTTATCTAGGAAATCAAAGCTGTGGCCAGTGCTGTTCATTTTGGATGAACCCCAAGTATACAAACATAAAATAAAGCCAGTATTACTGTGTGAAGAGGATACATGGACTGAAATCCTACCTTAGCCACAGACTCAGTAGGTAGCCTTGCATCAGCAACGGGGGTGTTCAGACAATCAGGTAGGGAGAAGAAGCCATCATGACATCTCCCCCTGCCCTTATGTGCGCTTTGACTGCCACTTACATAATTACCTGCGCTGCAGGGCGGATTGGCATGTCATCCAAACCCACTGCACAGCGGGGCTGACTTCATACCCACCCTACCTTTACTGCACGTTGTGGGTTGTAGGGTGGTACACAGCCATCCCTGCTGAACATCAGGTTTGGCTTGCAGCGCAGGTTATTATGCAAATAGTGGTCGTGCATGCGTCAGGAGAAGCTATGATGGCTTCTTCTTCATATGTGATCGTCCAAACCCACTGACTATCTCCGAGCCTTATGTCCCTATCTCTGAAACTGATTTAAAATCCTCATATATTGCTAGAACCAATGAATTATCAAGAATTCTGCATGGCCACATAATGAGATTTGAATTGGAAATGTCCCGTACAGTGTGATCTTACACAAGTTTATTAGGAAATTAAGTCCAAGTGATTCAATGGAGTTTACTCTCAAGTAACTTGGCATAGGACTATAGCCTTAGACACTACGCCACACCAGCTCTCACCTGGTAACTTCCCATGATAATTGCTCAGTAGCCAGAGCAACTATTTTGCTCATTACCTTGATTTCAGCAATGGATGTCATAGCCCAAGCAATGGTAGATCGCAATCCAGCAGTTTGGATATATTCTCTGCTTGCCAAGGGAAGCCTGGAAACAATAAACACTGTTCAATACCCTGTGTAAGAACATAAGAAGAGTCCTGCTGGCTCAGACTAAGGGGTCCATCTAGTCTGCCCCTCTGTTAACACGTGGCCAACCAGCTATTGACCAGAAACCCACAAGTGGGATATCAGTGCATCACCACTTTCCTGCCCATGTTCCCCAGCAACTGGGGTACATAGGCATGTTTCAGTGTGGAGGGATCCTGTTCAAGGTTCCATCCATCCAAGCCCTTTCCCAGGAGAACTACATTCTGTCCCCTCTCCCTCAGTTTTCTCCCAATAGTCACTCAGCATCTGTGGATTCATTGAGGTGTTTTGGAGTTGCTCCCTTAGTTTTTTCTTTCTTTCCTTGTCTTTGTACTTCTGCAAACCTTGGGGATCCTCTAAGCCTGCTGATACTTTTGTCTTGAGTATGGCTGGCGCTGTTTTGGCTACATAAACAATGGCACAGCCTGAACTTTGGAAATATATATGAATTATTTAGAAATCTTGCCAACCAGTCCCTTACTAGAAGGAGCCAAATAGCACTTTTCTATTCAGGGAATTGTCACAAAAAGGACCGTATTTATGTAAAAGTGGTGAATAGTGTGAAGAGTTATGTTTAATGCAATATCTACCTGAAAACAGGGATCCCAATCACAGTGTATATATCATTTAGATGCACAAAGATCTGAAAGGCAATGAAACCTTACATTAAAGAATTACTTGCAATTTTAGTTTTACCAGATTTAAATGGGGGTGCGGGAGAGATATTAGGTGCTATCTCACAGTGACCTTTTCCATTTATTTAAGCCATTAAACAATCTGATACCCAAACAAGTGTATCATCATATTGGGGTCTGTATCTATATCGTACATTTTTGCTTCCTCTCTAGGGATGTTGCACTTAGGATACCCATGCTGAGGTCATGCCCTAGTGCCCCTCTAAAAATGGTAATATTTATATTGGTGAGCAGAAGAGGAAGAGCAGGAAAGAGCCCAAGACTGTGTTAGTTATCCCAGTTGTTTTTGTCTGGAGAGTGGCATACATGGCTTGAAGGCTAGCAGAAAATTGCTCCTAGTTATGGGCTGCAAGCCGTTTGCACTGCTTTGTGCCATCTCTACAACACATTTCCATGGAAGGTAGCAGAGTAAATGGAGAGCAAGTCCACAGGACTGGGCTGTAAAGACTACAGGATCCTCCTGCCAAAAATTTACAAAAGATAAAAGCAAAAATGAACAAAAGATACCAAGGCATCTGAAGTTCTGTCTATTAAATCAACGCAGGACCTTTTTTTCTTGGGTTGATACGAATCAACATCAATGTTCTATCCAGTCCATTTAAAAGGCCATTTGGGCTCTCAAGAAAGCAATGAGAAATGCTTCTAGTATTTAAATGCATTAAGTTTGTTCATTACCTCTATATCTGGATTTCTCAAATCTGCTTTCCATCCAAAACTCTTCATAAGAGCTATTCCAATTATTCTTCCCATCTCCTACAAAGGCAATCACAAATCAGCTGAGAGATATTTGGGTAGTTGATGAATAGATCAAGAAACGGCTGAGAAAAGAAACACTTAGACTGGACATTATCCCCCCACAAAAACACACAGCAAGCCAAATCAGTCCCATCCTTTGCTTTTTTTAAAAAAAAAAAACCTCTCAAATAATTCCCACTTTGTTTAGTGGAGATTTCTCTAAAGTCTGCACTCAGGATTAAAGCCTTGAAATGACACTATCCATAATTATCTGGATGTTTCCAGTATATGAAGCAAGGAATTATTTAATGAAATATTATTCATTATCCAATCTGAAGAGATGTTCAAAAAGAGTTTGAAAAACAGAATTGCTTCTTCCTTGATCTCTTCAATGTCTACTAACAATGTCCTGTTTTAGAACATACAATTTATTTTTGCTTGATAACCAAACCATTACAATAACAGTTTTGAAATTAAACTTGAGTATGGATAATCAAACAAGACTCTACATTCCATCCCTGCCTTTGCCAATTAAAAAGAAATCCAAAGTCAGCAAACCTTGTTTATTTTTAAAGTATTATTTAAAGTGCAAAATGCTAATGATTCCCAAACAGCACCTTCAAGCAGTGCTATTTTTTCCTTACATGTCTGCCATTCAGTAAACTTAATAGTTACTGATTATGCATAAAAAAGAAATAAAATCCATTTCCCAGATGTCTGCAAGATACTTTGGGCTAGCAGTACACAATCAAGAGTGTTTAACCTTGTCACTAGCAGCCCAAGCCTATACTGTGTTTGTATTCAGAGGAGTTAAAGGAGTTAAAGGAGCTGCACCAGATCTGGCTGTAATATAAAATAGAATCCTTTCATTATCACCAACACACCAATAGCCTCAGCTCTATGTTTTCTGTAGCCATAGCATTTAATTAAATAGATTAATGCAATTTAAAAGTGCAGTGGACTAAAAAGTTGCACTGATTAATCAACTTAAAAAAAAACCCTATACATTTTTGGAAATTATTTTTGCATATAAATTCCTCCTTGCAATTGTGTATGGTACATACATTCAAGGAGAAAGATTAATATGAATCAATCTTTACATACAGTGAGGTGGCAACCACTTCCAAGAGCGTGGATGAACTTATTGTAGCAGCCACAATCACACAGATAGCTGCTGGATTATCCAGTCAAAGTTGCAGGGAGGAACTTAGCTATATAAACTAACAGTACTTCTTGAAAAGAAAATCTGGAAAAAACATTTATGAGTGCTTTATGGACTGTGATACTTTTAAGAGATTTCATAAAATTCTGATTCCTGGCTGATTTGTAATACATACATTTGCTTACTAGGTGTTACAGTTCCATTTTCATGCATTTAAAACCTTCTGACTTTTAGATTTTTTTTATTTTTGACATACCTGTGCAGTAAAGGATTTTGCAAGTGCTCCACTACAGCGGCAAGACACTCTGAAGCTGAAGCCACTGCTGTTCTCAACAGATTCCTCTTGGATAAGCTCAGGAGTATTTTCTAGAAATGATCTGTCCTGAGACAAAACTTTATGAACTTCTGATGTGGCACATCTCTGTTGGTTTTCTATTTGACTTTCATCAGAAACTGTCTCTGATATTAGTTTTCTCTTCTGCTTTTTATTTCTGATATTTCTCTCCTCTTCAAATTTCCGTTTTTTGGGATCTGGATATTCCTGACACAAATGTTCTTGTTTCATCTCCTGACCATGAAGACTTCTCCAAAGGGTAACAATATCCAGCCAACACCTCAGATTCTTATTTACAAGTTTCTGAATGTCATGGATTACTCTACCTAAAATAAAAGCATGATTTAACTCATATTAAACTGTTAATAATATTCTTTTAATACCAGATAATTAATGAATATATATATATATATATATATATGAATTCATTTCATTGAATGTTTCTTTATGGGGTAAAAAAACCAAAACCAAAACCAAGACCTTCTCACAAGATCCATACTCTTTTCCCCTATAGCCAATCATCCAGTTGCCTAGCAAGCTAGCTTTTTCTTTCCCAGATCCATCAAATTTACTAGTATGGCCAGGCCAGGCCTTAAGCTAAGATCAGGAAAAGCAGCAAGCTAAAAGGCTTCTGTTCAATGGAAACTTCCAAATGAATTTAGGTTGCAATTCTATGTCCATTTACATGGGAGAAAGTCCTATTAAAAATCGATATCACTTATTTGTGGTAAATGTGGCTAGAATTGTGCTATTAATTTGAAGTGGCTGCTAGGTGCTAAGCTTGAACGAAGTCTATGGTAGGCTTTAGCTATTCAAGAAAAAAAAACAAATTTGGTCATTTCTCGTTTTCAATTAAAATGGGTTTTCTTACCTCTTCATTAAGCAAAAGGCTTTTAAAAACTATTGGATAGCTGTTTTTCAAATAGGAGAGTCTATTCCTCCAAAATCAACTGCATGGACACATTTGGAATGTGATCTGGTGTAGTACAAGAGCTCACACACCCTGAAGCAGCAACTTAGCCTCCAGGAACTTCATGATTCAGGGTTCCTGCATACTAGAATAAACATTTACACACGTTCTAGGGCTATAACGGAGCAAGATAAAAGAGCTACACTATGATAGTCCTTCCACATAATTTTTCTTTGAAAAGAGACTTGCTACAACAGGCACCTTGCACTGTTCTTACATGTCAAATTTATATCTTGGCTTTCTTCCAAGGAATTCAAAACAGCATTCTAGTTTCATAACCACCTGCTTAGGTAAGTAAGGCCTAGAGAAAGTTAATTGTTCAAAGTCACCAAGTGAGCTTCATAGCCCCTGGGT
Organism: Anniella stebbinsi; assembly: GCA_029215795.1. Taxonomy (NCBI): domain Eukaryota; kingdom Metazoa; phylum Chordata; class Lepidosauria; order Squamata; family Anniellidae; genus Anniella; species Anniella stebbinsi. Next base: position 257,341,935 of record JARDYH010000003.1, on the reverse strand, counting down.
TAACCTGCATCCAGCCCTGAAACAGCATTGCACTGACTCTTTTAACAAAGAGAGAGGAGGAAAGATATGGTGTAGTCCCAGTCAAGGAAGCCTAGATGAGAAAGACCTGCACCAGCCAACTAATAGGACAGCAGTAAAATGTTACCTTTATTTCTAGAGATGCAAAGTGGAGGATATTTATTCAGCAGCAAAAATAATCTCTCAGCAGACTTCAGCTTCTTCAGCATACGCAACTCAGCAGTGGTAGTGAAGAAAACTTTTCCTGATACATATTCCACCTTGACAGAGAATGTACATTGATGATACAATAAATCTGAAAAATATATTTTCCAGAACCAATTCATTTATTATTATGTATTGAATTTATTTATGTCCTCCTTTTCGTTTGGAGCCCTCAAGGTGGCTCATAACATAACATTTAAAAATGCAACAGGTACGTTAAAAACCATACACTCACAAAACAAAATAAAAGCCCCAACCCAGCTGGAGCAGGAGAAGGTGCCTGAGGTCTTCACCTCCCTCCCTTTCTCTTTTGGAATCATATCCAAAGGGCAGTTGGTGATTGATGGCCCTGATGTGCTGGAGGGATCAGTCCAGCTGGAACTGGAGCAGATGTCTGGTGGTGTCTGATTTAAACCTACCCAGCAGCATTACATTATACCAATGAACAGCTTCAAATTAAGATGGAAAAAGGTAACAGCAAAATGTGTTGCTACAGGATACTGAAAAAAAGAATGACCTCACACTCAAAGCTTGGGGATACCCAATCACCTGGTAGTGACTATCCATGGATTGTTTTAACTGTGGGTAATTGTATGTTAGATTGAACCTCCAGACTGCTTCCCTACTTTTGCTTTGCTAAACTACTCTGGAATGCCCTATTCCTGGGTTGCATGCAGTGATGTCCTAACTTGGAACTTTGTGTTGTTGAAGGAGAAACAACCCAGAGTTTTAACCCAGCAATTACTGGGTTTAGACATCATGGTGAACAACCCAGGAACAGGGCATTCTGGGGTTGTTTAGCAAGTGAAAGTGGTCAAGCAGTCAGGAGGTGGCATGCTTGCTCCCAGATAATTACAACTACCAATGCGTAGTCATTACATGCTAACCAGGTCAATATGGCAGGCCATTGCTGGGAGAAGTTAACTGCCTTGTAGAAACAGCCACTAAATTCTACAGTGATTGCTTACCATTTTTAGAACATAAAAAATCTTAAACATAAGATAAAAAGCTAACCACATATGAACTGATTTCTGGATGCATTCTTAAGTGTGATATTTATTGCAACAATGGCCTGCCAAAATGGCTCAGTTTGGACAATTGTTCAAAGTGTTATAATATATTATGAAGTATCTAAATCATGGTTTGTGAAGCTGAGAATGAGCATCTGGGCCAACTGCTCCACCCTAGTCCACCAAGTCTGGGCCATCTGCTACACCTTCCACACCATTTCAGACTTTAGTTTCTGGCTGGTATTAAATCAGAGTTCCCCAATATCTCCAAACCAGAGAGCTGTGAGTTAACATTGGTTAATTTAATGGGAGGCTAAATGATGGACATTTTTCTCTGCCTTTCAGTGTATGCTTAATAACTGGGCATGATTCTAATCCCAATTTAAGATTGTGAGGAAAGGGGGCGTATTTGTTAAATCTTATGCTATAAAGGTGCACTTATCTTCAATGTTCTCTAAGCCACAGACACAAAAGTTTAACATCTGCAGCAATAAATTCATCAGATGCCTCTACTCCATTAGAGAGCAAAAGATGGCAGCAGGGACAGCAATGGCACATGATCCTTGTCCCAACTGCCAAGTCACTCCAGCCAAATATCACAACTGAGTTAGCCTCATTATCTTTTATTCTAGCAAAGCTCCTGTGCTTTCAATAGTTACAAAACACACAAAACTACAAGTTAAGTGCAGTACTAGCGAACAGCCAAATCCCTCTCTCTAATTTACACCTGTCATACAATTGTTAAAAGGCACATTTCTTCAGCTCTGGAACATGTGCAGGAATACAGAATGAATGTGAACATGTGCAGAGCTCTTTTTCCTTTCACGTGTCATGTGAATCGAAGAACAGATTTCCAGGGCTGAAAATGAACATGAGATTGTGCTATGGGTGGCAATAATTTTAAAAATTAACAGCGCAATCCTAGGCATATCCACTCAGAACTAAGGCCTAATGTGTTCAACCATAGTTACTCACAGGTTTGTGCATAGTATTGTGCAGCAAGGCTGCAATCCTATGCACACTTACCTGGGAGAAAGCCCCACTGATCATAATGGGGCTTCCTTCTGAGTAAGCATGCACAGACTTGGGCTGCCACAACGGGTCTTCAATGCAGAGGCCCATACAGACGAGCAGCCTCCTCCTGAGGTAGTTCAGTGGTTGTCCCTATTGCCCTTTTTAGTAAGTCTTTGTTTCTGCCACTTATCAGGCGCGGCTGTGCAGTAAATACGTGGGCCGCCTGAAGGGGCATCTGGCCGCAGAAGTACGCCGGAAGAGATTCGACAATTTAGCAGTCTTCTTGAATTTAAGAGAGCCCTGAAGACTGATCTCTTCCGGCAGGCTTACCTAGTTGAATTTTAAGATGTTTTTAATAATGTATTAGTTTTATTTGTTTTTAATGTTCTAGCTATATTATAGTCTTTGCATTTATATTTATTGTTCCCCGCCTCGATCCAGAAGGAGAGGCGGGTATGAAATAAATCAACCAATATATTATTATTATTATTATTATTATTATTAATTACCCCAGCTCCCCGCGGCCCGATGGCTACGGTGCCGCTGCTCACCTGCGTGGCGCCCAGCCGAGCCTGCACCTCTCTCTGCAGGAAGGGCTCCATCCCGCGTCCCGCCGTGCAAAAGTAGCGGGCCGAGAGCCCGACGCGACAGCCGCCCTCATTTTGCGGCGCTCGCGCCTCTCCGTCAGCCATCACGGTCCCGCCGCCTGGCACAAAACCGGCGAGGCCGCCCTTCCCCGAAGCGTTCGCCGCTCTCCTTCTTCCTCCACAGGACGCGCCTCGCCGAGGTGTTGCCTCCCACAGGCGGCTCACTTCCCCGGGTACGAGGAGCGGGGGGATTCACTTGTTTTCCCTGCCCGGCTGCGGCTTCGTTTCGGAGGGGAAAGAAATCCCCGCTCCCGGAGACAGTTCGGGGTTGAAGCGGCGCCTTTCACGTCCCCTCAGGGCTTTTCCCTCAGGAAAGGCGACTTCTTCCGTCACTTCTCCGCCTTGGTACGGCACGAGCCTTAACCATTTTTACCTGGAAGTAAAGCTTACTTGGCTCAACGGGACATCCTTCCTCATCAGGGTGGCTTAGGATCGCAGCCTTTAAGGAGACAGCCCAGAAAGAGGGCTGGTGGCCACTTCTTATGACCGACAGGGGTGCCCTGTATGTTTTGGACTACGACTCCCAGCATTCCTGATCGTTGGTCATGCTGGGTGGGGCTGATGGGAGTTGAAGCCCAAAATGTATGGAAGGCATCAGATTGGGGAAAGCAGTGGTGTGGTGCAGCGGATAGGGAGATTTATGTTCAGTTTATGGACCCCTCAAGTGTATGGTTGGGTGATAATATATGTACAGAGCACTTTGCTCAATAGAAGTATAGGATAAGATAACACAGAAGTAATTACTTAAAGAAATAATGATAACGTATAAAGATGTGACTTGCGTTAGGAAACTATAATCTTACAATTGCACCACAATAAAACTGATCCACTATTGGAACTCCAAAAATTAGAAAACAGGAGTTATCCCCTCCTGCTTGTTCCACTCTTCGCTGACCAAAAGAACAAGCCCGGTTCTCGCAAACGTTTCCACTGACCAGGCGACATCTAGTAAGGTCTTGGTAACTCACACCCATGCCTACTCTGATCCCATTGTTCTGGAACAATACGCAACTGGCGCGGAAAGCTTTCCTACAAAAAATGCTTTTTAAAAATGTTTTAAATCGTTTTGCAAACGTTATCTGAAGTAACTCTCGCTCTTTCGCAATGCATCATGGGCTATGCAAATGAGCCTCCGTGACGCTAAAAGTGTAATCTCCTACCGCTCGTTTACCCGGAACTAAATTGCGCACATCTCAAAGGAACTCACTCAAGTCCAATTGTAACTATCGCGATTTACTTCTAAATCAACATGTATACAGCACTCTGTAAAAATGGAGGTTGGTCGCCTTTAGCGCAAGGATTAAGCGAATTATGAATCTGGTGCACACCAATCCGGCGCGTGCCTACTCGGAAGTAAGTCCCACTGATCAACTGGACTTACTTCCAAGTAAGTTTTATTCATTTGCTATATTGTTAATCAATCCGTCCCATAATTAATGTTCCCTGAGCGGATTCCAAACCGTGCGCATAAAGAACGCAGCTCTAGGCTATGTGGCTGGCATGTTGAAATAACATATGGCTCATTTAAACTGCAATTGAGAAAAAAGATCCAACTAAATATCACGAGAGAACTTTGCAGCACTAATAAATTAAGCTACAGTAACTTCCTAAGTGAAAAACACAGCCCAATTCGATGCATATTTACTCAAAAGTAAGTCCTGCTGAGTTCAAGCGGGTTTAATGTACCAGGGCTACAATCCTATATATTCGTAGTTGGGAATAACCATCACTGAACTTAGTGGAATTTACTTCTGAGTAAAGTATTGCACTGGAAGTCCCAGTGACGCGGAGGGGAGACTTATATCTGCGAGCCCACTCAGAACCGTGAAAAAAAATGGTTTACAGAAATTCAAAAAAACCACCCTGCCCATGCCAATATAGTCCATTTGCTCCCATATCACAGCGGGGGGGGGGGGGCAGTTGGGAGTTGGTTACGACAGTCTGGCAGTCCACTATAATATTGCTGAGGCTGGTTTGGATTTGCAGCCAAAAGGCATCGTTCATACAAAACACATGGCAGGTTGTCGTCTATTTAAATGATCCCTTCAGTCCCACCCAGCCGAAATCCAGCGCTTCATTGATTTGCGTGAACGCATGTTGTACATCCAGATGTTTAAACACTCGAATTTACCATTTTTTACCCGAAGCCCTGAGCTAGGAAGAATAGGAACCTCTTCCTTTGCTGCTTTGTGTTGTTTTGGGGGGGCGGGGGAGCTGGGTGCCTGCTGTGCTACCCAATGACATGTGCGCCAAAATCCTGGATTTCTCAATTGCTTTCTATCGCAAATTGAAACTTCCGCGCCGGTTTTGGTGGTGGTGAAATAAAAAGGGAAGTAGAACGAACCGGGAAACCAGAACCTTTGTGTCACTCTACATAATAACTCTATGTTTAATAAAATATTGGAAGAAGGAAGAGTAAAGGTGAGCTTGGTTGTATTTAGTGCAAAACTTTGGAATAAGGTAATGTGGCTAAGTATTTATAATATTCAAAATTAATAAATCAATCAAAATACCACGCCATACTCCCGCATTTATTTTGTAGCGCAACTGCCGTTAAGTCTCCAAAACTTGGGGAGAAAACCTCCAAATATTGCATTGGATCCCGCTCAGAGCGGGTTTTTTTTTTTTTTACCAAGAATAAAGAAACCGATATAGGACTCTTTTCGCTCAAAAGGGTTTAAGAATTGGCTAATTCTTTACAAATGCTCAGGATTTAACCGACGAAATGAAACGGCGGTTCCCCTGCGCAGTGCATCGTGGGTTATATGCAAATTTAGCTCTTCTAAGGCGTGGAGACTACTTATTTCTCGACGGGCAGGATTCAAGCAGATTTTAACAGCTGAACTTGTGACCTGCATTTGTACAGATCTTTGTTGTTTCTTGTGTTGTTCAGTCCCCAACTCACTTAAAAAGAAATAAATACTTATTTAAACCTAGTGTGTAGTCCTTCCTGTGCAGGTTTACTCAGAAGTATGTCCAACAGAATTCAAAGTATGCACGCAAAGGATTTCAGCATGAGCTGAAATGCAACCTTGAACTAGCCTGCTGAAGAGTCCTGGAGAACTCAAAAGCTTACACAGTTTTGTGGAATTTGCATTCATCCTAATAAAGGCTGGTGGCGAATCTGCTCTGGGTTCAGCACCTTGGATAGTGTTCTGGCTGGCTCTGACTGAAACCCGGGAGCAGATTCACAGCCCCACTGACATCAGAGCCATCAGCCTCCACTGGCTGACAGGCTGCTATGGTGAACAAGAGCAGGGCTGTTATGGGAGGTGATGCACAGTAACATTCTACTGCACACCCCTATATTCTGTCTGAGTTCCAGCCAGTCAAGACACTGTCTGGAACTCAGGCAAATGGTACAAAGTGGAAGCTCATACAGATTTGTATCTGAGGATAACATCTGGAGAGCACCAGGTTGGAAAAGGCTGCTGCACAGGCGTTCAGACATTATTTTATTATGGCCACACCAGGGAGGTGTCTAAATGAGAACGGTAAGACTGCGCCTAAACAATGTAATTGGTTAATAAAACCTAACAAGTGTATTATTAGGGGCCAGTCTGGTTCAACCCACCCTGGCTTGCACCCCAGGAAACCACCCCGAGGGTTACCTTCCTCCAAGACACTTGCAATTCAGGTCCCACATAGCCAGCACTGCTAAATATTTGCAGTTCATTCCAGCTAGATAACTGCAGCTCCAGCAATGCAACGGGCCTTATAGTTTATAGCCAGAATCTGTTCAGAAATGGCTGGGAAGGATTTGCACCTGTTCAGCCTATGGAATGTCAGAATCCATGTGAGTGTTCTTAGAGGAAAGCAGGCTACTCCTGTCCAGCTGCTAGCTTCATCCTTGACAGGGAAGGAAGCTGGCAACCTCTCTGCGAGAACCTAACAGAAGAGGGTGTTGTTGTTTTTTAGGTGTTACGTAGGTAGAAGTGTCAGCCTTCAAGGGCAGAATGGAGGCACCTGGTTGGGGCAAAGACCTTGTTGATGGGCTAAAATCCTTTGTCAGTTAGCTGTTCAGTAGGAGGGCTATTGCAGCTACACCTTTGCTTTTAAGTTGATGACCAGGCTGGGAGCCTTTGCTAGGAACATTCTCATCTCTATTGACCCAAATCCTCTCTGGACTTACTACTGTCTGAGCCTCTTGAGGCCCTCTTCACAACTTTCATCCAATTTGGGCTCTTGTCTCTTTGAACTTTGTATTGTTAAGCACCTGCCATGAAAAGTACTGCTATACTTTTCATAGACCTTGAATACTTGTTTGCTATGGAGTTGGACCCATGTTGTGTGGAGATACCAACGAGGAAGCTATGGTCGCCGAAATTGCTCTGTGTGGGATTACTCTGAATTTACTCTCGAACCTGTCTTCATGCTTGGACTTGATGGGCCTTGACTCAGGTAGTGCTGACATTCTAATGAAGTTTCAAAGATGTTCCAAACCTCTCTGTGTGTTGATTTATTTAGGCCTTTTTCTAGAACCCTTGTCTTGGATTGCCTGGGATGGATTACGCTAGGCATCATTCAAGCTCCTTGCCCTGTATTCTGAGCCGTAGAGATTACACGTGGGAAACCAAGTTGTCTGGACCTCTGACACCGTTATAGTTATTAGCTTTGGATTGTTTTGGAATTACTTATGGAGCCTATAGCTAATTCTCACTAGCTATATGATTTCTGAAGATTATTATAATAATAATAATAAAATAAATAAATAAACAAACATATACAGCCACACACTTCAAAAACCTCAGTTTCAAATATCACAATTTCTAGGTAAGTAAAAAAGAGGAGGGAAAAAGGTAGCATAAATTAAACATAAATGTTAGTAAAGGCAGACCAAATGTCTGAGTAAATGTCCATTCGTAGATGACGCCTGTATGCCACTCTTTCAAATGTTGCTAATGTTGTTACGTCTTCAATCCATTGCATTATAGTTAGTGTGGTTTTATCTTTCCAATGTTGTAAAATAATTATTTTGGCAGTCAAAAGGGCACGAAAAATCCATTTTCGTTGCCCGTGTGTTACCTTCCAAGCAGCTGGTACATAATTTAAAATGACATGTACATCTGAAAACATTAAAGAACTTTCTAATACAAAATTTATGTGACTGATAATTTCCTTCCAAAAGGCGGCAACTATTGGACAATTCCAGAACATATGAACAAAAGAAGCATTTGGTATGTAGCACTTCCAACAATTAGTTGATTTAGACAAACCTTTATTAAACAGACGCTGTCCAGTATACCTGAAACAGTAATTTTTGCTGGATAAGACGTAACCGGAGATCCATTTTCATATCTGATATGGATGCCAAAACAATGGTCTATTGTTTTCATAAAATAGGACACACCAATACCCTATTCCATTCCTGCTGAAGCCCCATTGCATCATATTTATTCACTAATAATAAGAATTTATAAACATGAATTGTGGGCCAATTTACCCGGTCAGCCTCAATCAGTGCTTCCAATAGCAAAGGAGATTCTGAAGCAGTGAACGCTGCTGGACCAAATATAGATTCTAACAAATGTTGCAGTTGCAGATACTGCCATTCCGCTGCGGCCGGTAATTTAAATTTATCACACAGAGCTAAGAATGACAGGAACTCATCATCTGCACCCACCAGTTGGTCCAGGGTAAAAACCATTCTATCTGTCCATGTCCACCATACAAACATTTTCTTTCCTATTTTTAAATCTGGATTTCCCCATATGGTCAGTTTGGCATGAGAAAATGGATCAAACTGTAATTGGTGTGACATTATATACCACACATCTCTAACTGCTAGGATTGTGGGTGGGGCTCTTTCCACTTTAATACGTCGAGAACCTAATACGATCCATTTGGAAATTTTGCTCCAAATGGGATGATTCCAAAACTGACCAAGGTGGAAAATCAAATCTAAGTGGAAAGGACCAAAATTTAGTGCAGGTGAGCAAGGAAGCCCGATGATATGTAACAAGGTCTGGAAAGCCAAACCCACCCTCTTTAATTGAAAGTTGCATCCTTTTCAGAGATATTCTTGGTGGAGAGAAACCCCAGAAGATTTATGGAACAAAGTATTACATTTTTGAAAACACTTGCTGGGTATAAGTAAGGGGATTCCATGTATAACGTAAACAATTCGAGGTATAATATTCATCTTAAGTGTATTCATCTTTTTATTATTTTCTTTTTTTATTATTTTCTTCATGGTTTTTTGTTTTGTTTACAAATTCACAATAAAAAATTGAAAAATTATTATTATTATTATTATTATTATTATTATTATTATCATTATCATCTATACTGTCCCATAGTTGAAGCTCTTAAGCATAGCCGAAGCACATTAAGCTTTTATTGTGGGATTTGCTACATTCTGTCTTGTGTCAGAATGTTAAGTGAGTGCTTGAAAGATTGGTCCCTTGACACTAATCAGCCAGTAATCCACTTCAGTCACTGCCAAAGTCAGTGTCCTTTTTGTGACTCTTCCTGGAATGTTCTTTAAAAACACCAAAACAAAACTGAAGCGTCTGTAAGAGTAACCTCTTCCATAGTGAAAAAAATATTTGGGGGATCAACAATTCCTATATAAAAAGGAAGGGACAAGGAAATGTGAACAACAATCCACAGATATTGGGTAGTCATGCTGATGGTTTTCTAGTTGCAAAGGTTAACTATCCACTATTGTTGCCATGGAGATACTCCAGGCGGAATGCAAACATGGACATTCTGATGTCATGCATGATGTCACAAGCAGAATATCTTCAAAGCCTCAGCACAGTGAGGGACTGTTAACAGACCGAATCTGCACTCTGGCAAGGTGGATCTTCATAGCATGAAGGTGATGAATTTATTTGGGAGCTGTATTTACTTTTACTATAGGGGAAGAATTTGGGAATTAAGAGGTCTCTTGACCGCCCCCAAGTATTGAATAAAGTGATTTGGGGACCAACAACTCCCACATAAAAGGAAGGGGCAAGAACGTGCGAAGAACAATTCACAAATGCTGAACATTTCAAAATTATTTTAATATTCTAAATGTTAAAATGTTATAAACAGCTGGAAGGGAAAGGGTTTTGGGGAGGTAAATTCATTCACAACAGACATTATTGAATGGCAAAGTATAGTGGATCAAGATTAATTCATAGAGATGTATTGGACTAACAAGTTTTAAAATACTGGACACATGCTTTCAAGCTACACAGAACTCATGGGTTAGATCTACACTACTGCTTTACAGCGGTGTTGAAGTGCACTAATAACTTTTAGGGCACATTTCACATTCCACTTTCATAGAGTTATTTCCTGCTTTTAATTCCACATTTGCAATGATTTGATACAGGGAGGATCATCAGACAAGTGATTTGTAGCACGCTTGTTACTGGGCATGTACAGATTTTTGCAGGTCCTTCCACGATGCCGTCCATCTTCTGTGCGTCTCCTGTTCCTTCTGGTCATTTTCCTGTTAAACAAAAAAGAACCCGGAAAATCTGTTTTTTTTCTCCTACAGCGAAATGTGCCGCCATTTCCTGTTGTGTGCAGGGAAAGCTGCACGATAAAAACGTCCACTGAATAGGCCATGTGGTCTTTGATTACTTCTTTCCTCGGCTTGTGAAGGAGGAAGACACTGCTTGTCTCTATTGTGGGACAATAACACGAGGCAAAGCGACAGGAGGGAAACATGACCCCCCCCCCCCCGGTCTGAAAAAACCCAAGGTGTATATCTGGCCTTGAGAAATTTAGGCTATGAAAACAAAAACGAACATGAAGTTTGATGGATAGTCAGGCTGATTAACTGTTTGCAGAGATTTACTGGCCAGTGCCGTTGTCATGGAGATAGCCTAGGCTGAATGCAAACATGAGATTTTGATGACATGACTGACATCACAAGCAGAATAAGCTCAAAAGTCTTGGCAGAGTGAGAGACAGTTAACAGGTCGAGTCTGAAGTCTGGCAAGATGGATCTTTGTGACGGGACAAATGTATTTGGGTTGCTATATTAACTTTTACCATTTCATAAAAGACAAGCTTCCTTTCACTCACTGCTAGCCAATGCCCCCCTCCCCCACCATTTCTCTCTCTCTGCTAGCCAATCCCAACCCCAGACCCCATGGAAAAGCAAAGAACTCCAAGTTAATACAGCAGACCAGAGTTTCAACCCCTCCGTCCCCTTTAGCCATGGAGTTCTCTGGGAACTCTGCCCTAGTCACCCCCGTACCAGAAACCTTCGCCATCCCTCTTCCTGTCTGCTTCACTCCAAAGGAACACGGACATGTATTGTCTCCCTCAACTGAAATGAATGGGGAAGCTTTTCCAGGCCTGGTCTCTCTGTGAGTGCATTGGCACACAAGATTGCAAGACTGGGGGGACCCAGCATCTAAAACAAACAATTTCATGATAATCTAACCGCTAGAGGGCAGTGTTGGCATTTGTATTATGAATTCATGTCTTCCTCTTTGCTGGTTGGCAAAACATGTGCAACAATCTCAATAGTTCCCCATTAGGTCCTCCAATCCTGCATAGAATAATCTAGCATCGCCAGTAAGAAGGATTCTTCTGATTTTTGGAGCAGGGAACTTTGAGGTTACTTGGAGCAGGGCATTTAGTACGGTGGTGTCTGCTATGTGGAACAAGCTTCTCCTTGAAATTAGACAGGCACGACAATTATTGATTTAGAAACATCGTGAAGATACATCTCATTATGCAAGCGTGTCCAGTGTTGTTTAGCTTATCATGTGTTGTATTCTTATGGATGTATTTAGATACGGTTTATTGATTCTATGCATTGGTTTTATATTTTTGTTTTTATTATTTGTGTACACCATTGGTAGTTGCAAGTGATTTAAAAATAAATGTAAGTAGATAAATAAATGCCTTTCCAATGCGTTGCAGGAAAACTGCATAAAAATGGCTAGTTGGTTCTGACTGGAATTGTGCAGGCTACTAGAACATGGTTTAATTCTCCCTGACCTTGTACCTGGGAATGTGTTTTTTGCCCTTTCATAACGGTGGACTGTGATGAGATTTCAGAGCCCCTGGTGTTTATGAACCAGTGTGTGAATTACATGAAGAATACAATTAAAAAGTATGACATCTATCAAGGGGATTTCAAGCTATAAGGCTTCCCTGAGGAGGCTAGAGAAGATAACATTACTTATTTATCTAGATTTATAATCCACTCAGTAACAGACAGTTTCCCATGGACATCTGTTTGGTCACTGTGTGAACAGAATGCTGGGCTCTTCTTATGTTCTTTTGTGGCTTGTGTTACTATTAAATCAGCCACTGTTTTGTCCCCTTTCTGTCCCTTTCACTGCCATCCCATCATTTGCTTTTTCATTGCCCCCACTGCTCCTTTATAATAACCTAAGTAATAAAGTGGAAGGAATTACTTATGTAAAAAATGCCATCTTTAAGCATTTTTGTCTGCCAACTAAGCAACAAGAAATTAATGTGTGGAATAATGATCGGATTTCTTACAAAGGGTCAAGAACAGATAGGACACCATATTACACACACACACACACACACACACACACACCTCCTACAAATCAATGTTTTGTAGATTTTGAATTTAAGGCATTATTTTTTTCTCATTTGATTTTTTAAAAACAAACCCACAATCCTTTATTTATTTGAGTTGTACCCCACTTTTATACCAAAAAATGGCACTCAAGGCAGCTGTCAAGCACAATTCAAATTGGTTAAAACAGTAAACCGATACATTAAAATACAATAAACCATGAGTAGGGATGACCAGTGCACAACAAATGCCTCTTGTAGGGTCATTATTTGTGAAAGTGAAAGAAAATGTATTTTCCTACTTGTGTAATTGCAATATTTTGCTATAGCACATTGTCACCTAGAGGTTATGTAGTGGAAAAGCAGGAAAGGAAAAGTTCTTTGTGTAAAGGTCAGATCTCAATTTTGTGAAAAACCCAAAAATAAATAACAGCCTCGTGTGGAAAAGCTCAGAGTAACTATTCCCATGCAATTATTAAAAATGAAAACAGCACCCAACCCAGCAGACTCACTTACAGGCCAACGGCCTTCTTGAATAAAGCAATGTTGCTTACCAGCAGAAGGACAGCAGAGAGGGAGCGAACCTACCCTCTTTCGGCACAGCCTGGGAGCATTCACTGAAAAGGTCTTCTTTCGGGTCGCCATCAAATGCACCTCTGAAAGTGGTGATCTTGAAAGAAAGGCCTCTCTAGGATATCTTAAGAACTAGGTAGGCTCATATGAGAGAAGGTGGTCTTCCAGGTAGCTGGTCCCAAGCTATATAGGGCTTTATAGGTCATAACCAGCATTTTGAATTTTACCTGGAATCCAATCGGTACTCAGTGTGATCAACAGTCTGGCTGCAGCATTCTGAACCAGTTGAACAGTTTTCAAAGACAGACCCACATAGGCTGAATTCGGACATACAATAAGCAACTGGGGGGGGGGGAAACAATCGTCAGTTGTATTGACTATCGTGTCATCCAAATGCTGCTATAGTCAACTCAGCACTGATCCTAATCCACACCATAGTTGATTACTATGTTGTGTGGGGAGTACCCCCTAGATGAACAACTGTAAAGTTAATTATTACCCCACCGTTGACTATCGTGTTGTCCGAATTCAGCCATAGAGTGTGTTACAGTAGTTCAGGTGGGATTTAACTAAGCTATATGTGACTGTTGCCAGATCAATTATCTCTAGGAATGGGTGCAGTTGGCGCACTAGTCTTAGCTGTGCAAATGCACTCCTGGTGACTATAAAGACTTGTTCAGAATATTGCAACCTCATCTACAAGTTACAGGAAGAGGGTAGTGTGCTCATGGGAATTTGGGCTTAGCTAGCCTTAGGATCTCTACAGCCTACCGTGTGATTTTTAGCTCCTCCCATTTCCCCTCCCCCCGACCTCCTCTGTTGCTGGGAGACGTTGTGATTTGCTCTCTTGCTCCTCCTACCTGTGTAACGGAACACAACAGGGTCTGCACAAAACCCTACCCTGTACCTGCATCTTATATGCAAGAATATTGTGAATAAACTATTTTACCTTTTCTTCACTAAAAAGAGTGTGGTCTCCATTTCATTCTAAGATAACCTTGTGTGCATGTGGGACTGGTAAATACTCATTCTGCTTTGGCTTTTTTGTGTTTCTCTGCTAATTGTCTTCCCAGCCTTGGATTAACCATTCAGCAATATAAGCACATGCTTAGGGCACCAAGGAAAGGGGGCACCACAGAGTACCAGTAACATAGCTGTAGCCATCTAATTTTAAGGAATATATAAATATAATAAAAACAGTTTATATTTAATATAGTTGTGTGTTCTGGCATGGGGGATGGCCTTGAAGAAAACGGAGTTTTTAATGTCTTATTTCGCCTTCAGCACTTATTGAGTCTTAATGTCTTGCCGGCTAAGCAATGGAAGGGCCAAGGGGGCACCATTATTGGGCTGTTCTGAGGGCATCATCTGGCCTTAATCCGGCCCTGTGCCTTCCTAACAGGAAGCATCATTACTAAATTAATCCCATCAAGACATGGGCATCCAGGTTCAGGGCAGAGTCCAGGAGTACATCCAAATTGCGATCCTGAATCTTCATGGAGAGTGTAACCCCATCCAACACAGTATGTATCTCTGTTACCCAATCTGCCTTTTGACTGACCTGTCTGGATTAAGCTTTAATTTATTTTCTCTCATCCAATCCACTGTCAACATTAGGCACTGATTTAGAACAGCTAAAATGGAAAGGAGAGATAAAATTGGGTGTCATCAGCATACTGGTGGCACTGAACCTCCAAACCCCAGACAATCTCTCTGAGAGGTTTCATGTATATATTAAGTAGTACGGGGGAGAAGATGGAACTCTGAGGAATATCACAGGCCAATGGTCCTGGCATCAAACAGGAATCCTCCAGCACCACATTTTGAGATCGCACCTCCAAGAAGGAATGGAGTCACTGTATAACAGTGCTTCCCAGTCTCACCACAGACAGATGTGTCAGAAGGATACCTTGGTTGATGTTATCAAAAGCCAAGAAAAGGTCCAGCAGAATTAATAGGGATACACTTCTCCTATCCAGTTCCTAGCATAGATTGTCCACCAAGATGACCAAAACAGTCTCTGTCCCATAACCAGGCCTGAAACCAGATTGAAGTGGATCTAGATAATCTTTTGCGACATTAATTTCCCATTATTGTTGATGCCCTTTCTTTTCCCCCATGTTGTATTGCATTTTCAGTGCTCTGGGGGCACAAAGATTTTATTGCCCATTATTTTGATGAATCTAAATGAAATGAATGGTGATCCTTGTTTTGCTTTGCTTTTCAACATGTCCAGGAATCAACATTTCATCAGTTACCCTACTGCAGATTGTACATCAAAGCATGTTGAAGAAAAGCTCTAAATCATTTAACAATGGCAAGCATTCTTGGTTGCTGTTTCCAGATTTGCTTCCTTCCCTCTCCCTGCTTTTGGCAGGATATTTTCCCTTGAGTGGAGCTAAAGTCACTCTGCTTTCTGCAGACTCTGCCTTCTGTAATATCTTTGGCAGGAGGCATGACGGTTTTATCTTTATGCTGTAGCACGGATAGGATGAGAACACTCATGCTAGGAAGGACTTAAAAATGAAAAATTAAAGCAACCACCCCTAAAAAATGTTGAAACTTGCATGGGCATAGTCTCTTTGAGCTTTTCTACATGAGGCTATTAATCTGCTGTTATCTACTTTCGGTTTTGTCGCAAAATTGAGATCCGAAATCTACACAAAGAACTTTTTCTTTCCTGCTTTTCCACTACATAACCTCTAGGTGGTGATGTGCTATAGCAGAATGTTGTTGTTACACAAGTAGGAAAATACATTTTCGTACGCTTTAAGAAATAGGCATTTATTGTGCGCTGGGCATTCCCTTCTCACGGTTGTTTACAGGTTGTTTAGAGGATGTTGCAAACCTCCAGTTTTGCTTCTGTTTTTAAACAGCACTTTGGGTGAGGGTTTTTTTTAGAGCAGGGTAAATGTGGTATGATTACTGAAAGTGAAAGGAAGTGCTTTTTCCACTTGTGTAATTGTTGCTACTCCACTATACCACAGTGCCACCTATAGGTTATATAGCAGAAAAAAACAGGGAAGGAAACACTCCTCGGGTAGTGCTCATATTTCAATTCTATGATGAACTGAAACTATGAAACAGCAGATTAACAGCCTAATGAAGAAAAGCCCAATACTCCAGTTTTCCCGCTCTAAACCTCTTCCGAGAAAGTGCTCATAAAAAAACAGAAGTGAAAATGGAGGGTTTCATTGTCGTCTAAAGAACCTGTAAACAATTGTGGGTAAGGAATGATGAGCATTTAATAAATGCATCATGAAGAAAATGCCCCCCCCCTCTCTGTATATATGTATGTATATGAACCAACTTTTTGTCTGACTATCAGCCTGATGGGGAGGGGACTGTCCTTTGTCATCAATGATGTCACAGTCACACAACCATGCATCATATACTCATCTTACCATACAGACCGAGATGAAATTGAGGTGGCGAAATGTGTTCTATCACTTGAGAGCGCAGATGAGGGCTCAATTTTTTAAAAATGCTCCCTTATACGAGAATCTTCTTCCAAGTGGACACCTAGCAAAGCAAGGAGTTTGCCGAGTTTCGCCCTTTCACCCTAATACACTAGCTTTTTACTTGCATGAAATGTTGAACATACTGGGTATTCAAAAATGGCACCCCCTCATCTACAGCTTGAACTGGTACAGTTGACTACTAGATCAGGATTCTACTACCTTATTCTGTGTGATTTGGGCCTAAAGCAAAATGATGCACTAGTATGCTGAGGAGGCAGAGTGGACTATTTCAAACTAAAGGAATCGCACACTTTCAAGTGATTCCCCCAGTTTTAAAATGACGTCTGGAGGTTGACAACGTCATGTAAAGGACCCGCAAATGTCCGTGAGTGACCAATCATGAGCATGCAATAAAAACCTCATGTAGACATGCTCACTAGCTCCCAAAATGCACTGAAGTCATAGTAAGGGGGAAATCTGTCACAAAAGGACTTTTCAAAATTGCAGGTTTTATGGCAAGAAAACTAAGGATAGATACTGATGGGGGGGGGGAATGTCATGTGACGTGCCTGTGTTTGAAGTGCAGTGACACTGCAGGAAATTTCCTATGTAGATTACTCTCACATCTCTGCCATTTCCAGGGTCTGCTACTTTGTCTACTTTGCCCTGTGGTTGATGCTCTGTGCTATTGACCCTTGGACTGTTTATTGACCCTGTTTCTGGACTGTGTAATGTAACTAACGGCCTAACTGTGTTTTGAACTCTGCCTCCTATCCTGACCATCTGGCTTAGCCCAAACCTTATTGGACTGAAACCTGTATGCATGATCATTTCCTTGCTAAATGGACTACTCTCTTGTACACCGCTCTGTATTTGCTTTGCAAAAAGCCAGGACTTGTTCTAGAGCAGAACAATGAGCTTCTTTAAATTAGTGTTTTATAGCATGCTCATGACTGGCCACTCATGGATGTTTGTGAGTCATTTTGATGACAATGTCAGCCTCTTGCACATCTCCCTCTCCATGCCCCAGTTTTAGAGGTAAAAAATAAACCCCAGAAAAGCCGACTCTTCTCAGATTTATCAGTATTTGTTGGCTTTTCCTGCCGTGTACTGGCGAAGTTGTGCTATAAAGCACCCACTAGAGGGTGCTGTCCCATTGAATTGTATGGGCCACGGGGTCGCTGCTCTCTTCCTCTTGTAATTTCAGCACACTGCAAATGTGGAAGAGAAGCAGGAAGCAGAGCCATGGTAAGGGAAAATGATCCTCCCAGCCTGTCTGAAGGAGCTCAATGTGTGTAGGCCAGACCTTACACAATAATGATGGAGGGGAAAGGGCTCAAAGGGAACCACATTCTGGGATTCTTGTCTGGTGCAGAGTACCCAGTCCTAGCACACTTACATTTCAGCTCTGAGATACCAGTGCTGACTTGATGACTTTAGGGGATCTGTGAGCAAGTGGGCCCCCTTAAAGTGGAAGCGGCAGGGCATTCACACTGCAAATTTTCTCACACTGTCTCTGACCTTCTTTGATATGCTCCAAGTGCCATGAGAAGGCAGTGCTATTGAGGTGGGACCCACTCAACACTATGCGGCCCATTTTGCAAGTCTAAGGCTGCTAGCAAATTATTTACTTTCGCACAATCTGAAACTGGTGTTGGAATGTTTCCCCTTGAACGCCACACACAGTTAATAGTCCTTAGTCCCCTTCACAGAACTACAGTTCCCAGGTTTCTGTGGGAATGGCTGTTGAACTATTGTATTGTTTTATTGACTTTTTATTGTTATGGTTGTTTTTACTCCGATATAAGCCCCGCTAAGAGTAGGGTATTAAAGAATCTAAATACATAAAATTAGTTAATTTCTATCTCTTCTGAAGATATGCCCTAGTAGAGTCTTGTGACTATGTATGGGTGGAATACTCTGTGTGTCCATATATATGTGTGAGTAGTCTGGGTGTATTGTTGTGGTGTGTGTGTGTACATGCACACCTGTGAATGGACTGATGTGTGTGTGTGTGTGTGTGTGTGTGTGAGAGAGAGAGAGAGAGAATCCTTTCTGTGAATTCTCTCTTTCTCTTTGAGCCTATCTCTACTACTGCTTTAAAATGGTTTATAACAGTTTTAAACCGGTTATTAACCAGTTTAAAACTGTTATAAACTGTTTTAAAGCAGTAGTGCAGATAGGCTCTTTCTGTGTGTGTATGTGAATGTGTGCACTTGTGATTCGTAATAATAAATGATATGCCTCTAACGAATGATGGATCAAGGGGTTCTTCTCCTGGCCTGAATGACATGGTAGGTAAAACTGACTGAAATTTTATTTGGACTGAGGGGGTCATGCAGGAACATTATTCAATGGGAAGAATTTCCTCCATCCAGAATGGATACATAAAGGATAGATTGTAGTACTAGTTTGCTATACATATCCTTTCCCATGGTAGTTGTCATGGTTACAACAAAATGTCACCATCCCCCCCTCCCCAGCCAATGGAATGGCAGTGATTAAGCTCTCAGTCCCAGCTGATGGGGGAGAGAATATGTAGGCAGAGATTTTAAAATCTATGGTATAGTTTACATGCTGAAATATTTATGTTGTGTGTGTTGTAAGATGAGGTGGCAAATAGGATAATGCTCAACTGATTATTATGTGAAATCCCACCCCCTTGGGGAAAAAAAAATCTAAGGGTCAACTCACACTGCAAAATTGCTCCAAATGTTTGTGTACCTAATCCATGCAGCACAGATTCGGAGCCACCCTGGAGCAAAGATGACATTAAGACAGCCCCCTGGTCCTCCTCCTTTCCATTTTATCCTCACAATAACCCTGTGAGGTAGGTTAGGCTGAAAGTCAGTGACTGACGCAAAGTCACCCTGTGAGCTTCATGACCAAGTGGAGACTTGAATCTGGTTGGCTGCCTTGACGCCTCCGCATTGGCACTGCACTTCCTCCAAGTCCCACTGTTTTCCTCCTGCGGGGCTGCATTTGCTAATCCCCATGCCAAGGAGGGAGCATGGGGTTTCCAGCAGTCATCTGGGTACTGGTGCCACCCCTGCCCTCTTCCTGGCTTCTGCGACCGATCGCTGGTCGGCATTGTGAAGAACATGGAAAATGGCTGTGGCCTTCTTGTCAGGGTTGCTCTGGGAAGCCAGTGGCCTGTTTTGGACGACATGATAACTCACGGAGGGGGGGGGCAAACAACCGTCCATTTTGTTGCTTATTGTGTCATGTGGAGGGCAACACAGAACGGACACACAACTCACAGTATGGTATTTTAGTGAATTAACCAACACGGAAAAATAACGGGCTTGCACATTGTTTATCCAGGGCCCCACTGATTAACATGTCGTGTGGAGGGTATTCCCCCTCCATTGAGTGGGTTATTCCATTTTCAAAAGAGTTCTCAGGCAGGAGTGACCGGAAGTACCCCGGCTGCTCTTACACAGCCAGCAGAACTCTATGGCTGATGGGGTGGTGCCAGGAGGACTAATGGTGGAGGGAGGTAGGAGCACCAGCCATCCAGATGGACGCCGGGACTTTCAGCCGCTCAACGGACGGCGGAGCAACATGTAGTGTGGGGAGTACCCCCTGCTTAGTGTACTGTGAGTACGTTATCCCCCCCCTCCTTTGCCTAAAGTGTCATCCGAATGCTGCCAGTTAGTTTAACGGAATCAACACCACCTGGGCGTTAGCAGTGGCTGCTTGGCACAGCCAATATTTATTTATTTATTTATTTATTTATTTATTTATTTATTTATTGCATTTGTATACCGCCTAGGCTGACCATATAAAAAGGAGGACAGGGCTCATGTAACTTTAACAGTTGTAGAGAAAAGGGAATTTCAGCCAGTGTCAGTTCTATGCAATTAGTTCCTGGTGAAATTCCCTCTTCATCACAACAGTTAAAGTTGCAGGCACTATACTACAGTGACCATATACAAAAGAAGGCAGGGCCCCTGCACCTTTAACTGTTGTGATGAAGAGGGAATTTCACCAGGAACTAATTGCATACAAATGACACTGGCTGAAATTCCCTTTTCTCTACAACTGTTAAAGTTACATGAGCACTATCCTCCTTTTCATATGGTCAGCCTAATACCGCCCCATAGCCGAAGCTCTCTGGGTGGTTAACATACCGCCAAGGTCAATTAATTGGGCTCCAGCTGTGGGAATTTGGTCTTCTTGCTGAGCTGGTGGGAAAGTACTTTCCTCCTTAGGGAGGGGGGAAGGTTCAGGAGCAGCCTGACCTAATTGTCTGGACATGATTGCTCCACCTGTTGGAGCTGGGGGGAAAATGAGTTAGTATTCTGGTGTTCTCTTGGGGATCCCAGGGTTCAGGTTAAGAGTGTAGATTGTGGAACTCTTTTCCAACTGCTGTCCTCTAGGCCCCATCAATACAGGCTTTCAAGAAGGCTGTAAGACATACCTGTTTACTTTGGCCTGCAATTGGCTCCTGTGGTGTCTATAGTGCTATTTGTCTTTAATTGTTGTTTTTGTTTAATCATCCTTTTTATGATTTTTTTCTATAATTGTTTTACTGTGTTTTATGGTTTTAATTTTTGGTAATATGCCACCTTGGAAGGGTTTACTCTAAAAGGCTACTGATACATCTTTCAAAGAAAGAAAGAAAGAAAGAAAGAAAGAAAGAAAGAAAGAAAGAAAGAAAGAAAGAAAGTGTTCTTTGGGTTAAAGGCATAGTGGACAAGCACAATTGTCCTTCAACATGTTATCAACACAAGAGCTCAAAATAAACCTTATGTAGCATGTGACATGATGGCTCTGTGGGACTTCATTGTTCATGTGCATGCATTTGGATGCATGTGTACTAGAGACATAAGATGCACCAGCCTTCCCCCAATCCTACTGGAGTCCCAAGGAAGGGGGTTGAAACATGAAGAAAAAAGCCAACGCGACCAACTCACTTTTATAAATGTAAGAAGGCATTCTTCCAAACACAAAAGATAAAGACTGAATTGAGATGAGATTTACTAGAGGCAGGTCTCAGAAAACAGCTGCTGCCTGTCCCTGATAAATAGGGACAGTTGAAATGTATCTTATTGTTAGTTAAAGCTTTTCCACACTAGGCATTTGTTGTGTCTGTGTCATTCCACTACTCATGGTTGTTTATGAGTTCTTTAGATGATGTCATACCCCCCTTCTCAGTTTTGCTTCTGTTTGTAAACAGTATTTTCCACAAGTTCTTTTAGGACAGGGAAATGGGTTATTATTTCTGATGGCAAAAGAAGGTGTGATTTCCTCTTGTATATTTGTGCTATTCTGCTATACCACAGTGCCACCTAGAGTTTATGTAGTAGAAAAGCAGGAAAGGAAATGCTCCTCATGTAGTCTTTACATCTCAATTCTGAGACGCAACCGAAATAAATGCAGCAGATTAACAGCCTCGTATAGAGAAGCCTTTATTATGAAAATAATTTCTTTAAATCAGGGCTTCCCTACCTATGTGGCCCTGCAGATTTTGTTGGACTCCATCTCCCATCAGCTCCAGCCAATATGGCCAGTGGTCAGGGATTATAGGAATTGCAGTCCAGCAACATGTGGAGGGCCATTGGTTCCCCACCTCTGCTGTAAATTGTTAATCTCCTATCCTTAAGAATTCTCTCTTCTACTATTATTCCTCCATTTTTATTTCTGTACTTGTCTTTATTAACACTTTGCAACATCATTTCAAAACCACACTGCTTTTTCAGAGGGCCACCCTTGCCATTTGGGCAGAATGAGAAGGTATTCTCAGACAGTTGTTTTTAGCCAGTTCTTGCTGAGGCTAAAATAGTCAGAGCACTTACCTATGGTACTGAAGTAATGGCAAGCTTCTCCGATTAACATCACCACTGTAAAAGTGTGGGCTGCTTTTGTATTATTAATTGGTAAGTATTATTGCGTATGTCCTTAAAAAGGTCATGAAGAGCATGAGTGGGAAGCAGGGAAGTAGAATACAAATATTGTACAAAGAGCATGTTAGATCGGACCACAGAAGGAAGTGAAATATTTTCATAATTCTATGTAGAATGGAACTTGAGTTGACATATATTGTGAAGAGACAACGATGTTTTAGAAAGTTGTTAAATGCAATGGAAGGTTGTTGCTTCCTTCATGAAATAAAAGCCTGGTTTGAAATACATAAGAGGAGACAAAATGAATGAAGAATTTACAAACATCTATATTTTAGTGTTAGGAAATGTGTTAAGATTAAGAAACAACGGGTTGGAGACACTGAATTATACAGCTCTGACTATTTCAGGCAAATGAGAACT
Source organism: Anniella stebbinsi (assembly GCA_029215795.1). NCBI lineage: Eukaryota > Metazoa > Chordata > Lepidosauria > Squamata > Anniellidae > Anniella > Anniella stebbinsi. Next base: position 257,319,235 of record JARDYH010000003.1, on the reverse strand, counting down.
TTACATAGTACAGCTTTAACAAGGTAAAAGGTCTCCCACAAGATACACAGGATGACAGACAACTTGCCCGAATTTTGACATAACACAACATCAAATACACATGTAATGTGATGAAACAATGTCCAAGCATTTCTGGGTAATGTTATAACATACAACCCTTTTGTTTGTTTGTTTTGTTTTGCATAAGGCAATTCAAATCACAACATACCTCAGGCAAGCATGCAGGAAAAAAGTCATTTATTTTTGTACGTTGGTATGACACACCTTGCAACATGTTTCATTATAATGTATTAGACAAAGATGATATAAACCATCCAACTAATAATATACATATAATTTTGTTTCTTTTTAAATCAGCAATTGCATTTACACTGGAATAAAGATTATCAGTTTTGGTAAAAATAAAACTATTTGAATTCACTTGTTAACAAAATGCACAGTGATCATAAACCCATTTCCCCCCTCTTTTTCTTCAAGCCAACTTTCATGAATCTTTTTTATTGATCTGTCACATTGCAGTTGGGTTTTAGCGGACACATAGAGATGATTGTACATAGTACTAGGCATTCATCTTCATGTAGTTCCCATGGCTACAAAAATTGCTAACCATTTTTAAAATCACATGATATAACAACAATGCTATGTGAACATCATGTTCATTAATGTCCAGCTTCTTGACATATACAGTATTATTATATTAGGTTTACTCTTTTTTTTTTAAAGACGGACCAGCTTGGGCATCTTTAGTCACAAACACAAACATTAAAACTTAGAAAATACACTTTATACATTATAATATTTAGTAGGCTCCTGATCCAGCTTAAAACAAAGCACATACTTTAGTGCTTTGGTGGATTAGGTACACTAATGCCTTTACTACCCAATGAATTCTTATAAAGTTCCTTTTATTATTTTAAATAAGAAACTATGGCTCTGCTCAGAAATAAAATACCTGAGCCTGAAATGTTGCATTTTCCCATTCTGAAAAGATTACATCAGAGTTTACCTTAATCAAAGAAACAAGTTTAAAAAAATCACAATGGATCAGAAAAGCCAATCGCTTCCCATTTGTGTTATTTTAAGTTTTAAAAAAATCAGTTTTGTGAATAAATGCTCCTTTTCTCCCCTACCTTGCAAAGCCACTAGGTTATGTGGGTTTAATTTGGCATATTCCCTCCAGATTTCCCTGCTCTATAGCTGTAATAAACTTTAATACAAGCACATCTGGGCAGGATCAACACCACTGCTTTATAACGGTATTGAAGTGTACTGACAACTGTTGGGGCCCATGACACATTCCATATACCATTTTCAAACCACTTTCATAGTGTTATATCCTGCTTGGTGTAGATCTGGCCCTGTAGTGACCTATCTTGTTTGTAGCATTCAGCACCACTCCGTTTCCTATCCATGACCATTAGCTTGGAACCAGTGAGCGTCATCACACGGGGGGAAATTGCATTGCCTTACTGTCTCTCCTCCGCCCGCGTGTTTGTCCCTCATTACTTCCTCATTTTCAAGGGAGAGGAAAGAGGAAGTAAACAATGTGCCCATGGCCCATTCAGTGGGTTGTTTTGATTGCACTGCTTCTCCTGCATACAGCAGGAGATAGCGGCAAGTTCCGTCTCAAAAAATAAGTCGGACTTACTGGAGTGTTTTTTTGTCGCGTGAAGGCCAGAAGGGGCGGGAGGGGCACGGGGGGCAGATGGCATTGTGAGAGGGACCCACAAAAATCCGTGAGTGTCCAGTAATGAGCGTGCAATAAAACCCTCGCCTGATGGAGCTCTGTGTTTCAGGGACTGCATAGCTATTTTGAATCACATCTCATTGTGGGATATTTAATGCCATCGTCTCCTCAGCAGAGTCCTGTGCTCATTCCGATGCACACTTGGGTTTATTGTATTCATTTAGTGTGATGGAAGGAGCTGGTGTTGTTTCGGGCAGGGGAGCTGCATGTATATGCTGGGATGTTAGACTGGGGAGCCTTGATTTTAGAGGTTCTCCATCCAGGTAGTCCCAGGGAATTCAGGACATAAAGATCCTGCTCCGGCAGTGCTTTGCCTTATGTGATTGTTGTAGCACACCTTTTGTTGTCTGTCACAGGCCGTAAGCCATGTCAAGATTCAGAGGCCCCGTACCATAAGAATAAAGAGAAAAAAGTGCATTACTTTATAATAGAAAGGATAATGAAAGGGTACCACCGAGCATTAAGGGGTGCTTGTAGTTAAACAGTGTTAGATAGACGTCTTTGAAGATGTGTATAAAAGCACTAATAAAGTCAGTTGATTTGAACTTCTTTTAGACTGGTTCTAGTCTGCACTTATTGCCTCCAAAACTAAATGTTGTGTTGCCACACTTTCTTTCTATATAAAGCAACTCTGCTGTAAGTCACACTACACTTTCCAACATATTTAAGCCAAAACGATTTTAATTAGAATACATCTTAGTTATCTCCAACATATTTAGAGGCTCCATATGAGACCCTAAGCTATGGCTTACTTGGCTTGTTCCTAAAGTTATAGATGTCCCCTTGGTGTCTCATGCCATTGACAAGTTACATAAATGGGAGGATTTTTCTCTTTTTGTGATTGACCGGTTTAGATAACACTTGGATAACAGGACTTATATAGCCAGGTTTTTGCTACAGAGGGAGGCATTCTAGCTATCCATTCTCAAATCATTAGCCCCTGAAGGTCTAAATGAATGGGCTGATCCATCAGCGTTTCTGTATACCCTCTTTGATGAGTACTGTGCCTTTAAATTGTGAGCTGTGTTTTTCTATATATGCTGTTGCGCTCACTTCCTGATTTATGACTGCTGTGGCTGCCACTGGTTGTGGGAATAGGGTGAGCTGGAAAATTCAGGTGAAAATTAACTGTAATTTTTGATATGGTTTTGTTAGCTAAATTTGGGGAAACATTTAACATTATAAATGCAATTATTTTTCCTTTTCAGAGGGATTATTTCAACCCACAAATTTAGTGGACTATTTTGCCTTTACCGACCGGTAGACCACTGAAAGAATTCAGTCACTCAGGGAAGTGAAACTACTTCTCAACATTATCAGTCTCTGTAAACTGTTATGTCTACAGGAGCATCTGAGGTAGGCTTTTCATAGTCGAAAGGGAATCACACCCAGGGTCTGTAGACTGCCAGATATAGCTGCAATTGTTGTGTTTGAAAAAAATGACATACTGACTCTATAATTGATGTGGTTGAAAAACCATTTAGCATAATTGTACCATCAAGTATTATTAACTTTGCAAAAAATAAAATAAAAATTAACTGGTCCAGTGCAGTGTTGTCAGGTTTCTTACGCTTGGGAATGTTTGTTTTGAATTTGTTCCTAAATATGGCACTGGCTTTGGGGTAATTGGTTTGGGGCTGAAGCCAGCAGTTGGCTGGGCCAGAGCCAAAGCAAAAACCTCTCCTGACTCTCATCTTTATGCCACACCTCCCCTCCCTCGCTCCCTCCCCCCCCCCATTCTGCCCAGAGGGATTCATGGGAAACTCTTGCCAGAGTTTTGAAATGATTACTTGAAGAGGGCTCTTGAAATGAGGGCCACCTGTTACAAGGCAAACTTGCCAACTTCACCTGTTTAGGTTGAAATCCAATACTAGCTCCCACTGCAGTATATCATCATGCTATAGGGAAAAAGGCCTATATCAACTTCTTTGGTGGGAGATTTAAATATCCAATCTGCTCTGTGATGTCACAAAGAACAAGTAAACTTCCTAGAGGTGTTCATGGGAAATTCAGCAGCAGAAGCTAGAGCCTCCCACTTTGCTTTAAAGCAACCACAGTTGCCAGTAGGAAGATATTAGCATACTTTTAAAATAAAACTGGGGAGGAGTAGGGTGTCAAGGAAAGTATCTGGGGAACACTGTTGCCCATGGAACCACATTGCCTACCCCTGATTTACGGAATCAACTAATTAAAGCTATTCATCCGTCCACATAACATGTTCAGGCAGCAAGGAGGCACAGAGAAACATTCTTGGTGGATATCCAGTAACTATGGAATTTCATCTCGTTATAGCATGGCTGGTGCGATTTGAAGGCATTATCTACCTTAGAAATTTGAACTTGTTTGAATCTGGATTAACTGTCATATCTTCCCCCAAAGAATCTTGGGAATTATAGTTTTGTGAATCTTCTGAAAATTCTTTGCTAGAGCCTGCTAGCTCTCCTACAGAGGACTACAGTTCCTAGTTTATGAGCCATGACAGGTTTGAAACAGGCTTCCTTAACTAATAAAGTGAAGCTACACCAGTTACAAGATATTTGTGTTAGACCTTTCTGGTTTGGTGTCTGGGCATACACAAGAATAGTATTGGCGATTTGTTTTATTTTTAGTAGTTTGGTTCCAAATAAATTTTAGCAGGATATTAGTTTGTAATCCATTGTTATTTGTCTTGAGATAATCAGCCATATATGTGAAATAAATAAACAAAATATGCAAGTGTTTGTATGATCAAAGTCACAACTGGTGCCTTTAAATCTCCTGTTCTCCTTGAGGATTTAGGGTGCTTGGGGGAGGTTTCTTTGTTAAATATTAAACTGCAGAAGTAGTTGGCAACGATACAATACAAAGACATCATGTGCCTGCATGGGCAAAATCTGTGCACATACTCAGAAGATACTTTGCCACTTCTGCTTTGGCATTTCTGAAGGTTGAAAAGGCAAGCCACTTTTTAAACTGAGCAGCTGCTAGACTTTTCAGCATTGGGGACTGCCGCAGCAAAAATGTCAATGAAAGCTCCAGTTATGGGCATTAGTTATTGATACTTTGGATTGCAGCCAAATGCCTTGATCCTTAGATTGATGGTTGTCATAGCCCACACAGATCCCCCACTTGTTTCCATTAAACCAACGATTGGTAGAAGGGGGTGACTGGACTCCTTTTCTCCAATGGGGAAAGGCAGGACGTGACTTCAGTAAGTACGGCAGTAGGCATGCAACCATTGTGCTTGTTGGACTCTTGATCGGGATCTCATTGGCATGTGCAAAGTGGGTTGCTGAATAGGACAGATTTTGTGCTCCTGCAGCAACCCTTTGTGTATGGATCACCTCTGCTGGATCAGGGCTAGAGTGTGCAACTTTGCAACATTAGTTGATTTGAACCTACCTCATAAGTGCAAGGCAGGCCTCCTTGCCACGAAACAATAGTTGAGGCTCCTTCCAACCCTACTGTCTTGTGATGCACTAACAAATTAAAATGTATGCATTCTCAGTTAATATCAGCCAATACATAGCTATCCTCTGTCCTAAAAAAATGGCTGACCATCTTCATCCTTCAATATACAAAGCAAAAAGCAGGTAATAAAATAGCCATACATCCTTAATGACATCCTTAGCAAAAGAGAGAAAATACACATTATAGATCTTTAGCGAATGATCTTTGGCAGACTATTTTCAAGAAATCATCAGAATTGTTAATATTACAATAGTCATACTTGTAATATTGACTCTGGATATTTCACTCTTTTAAGTCAGCTACATGGATATTCATTTACTACTCTAATAAGCAAACGCCACAAATATAAAAATATATGAGGTTAACACATTTTCTTTTGATAACACAACTCCGCTCAGTGATTTCAAAATTTGCAGATTAATAACATATACAATATTAATGATTTTAAAAACAACAACAACACAGTGGGTGCCACTTGAGAAGATTATAGAGTTGCTTAAACCTCAAAATATATTCAGAAAGACTCTGCCTCTTAGGGTACGTTCATATGAAGAGCAGTAGTTTATTTGAGCTTTAGCTTCAGCATAAACGTTCTTGATCTTATTAGGTGTGAATGCACCAAAGTGAGTAGCAGTTTACTCCCCACTGAGTTGGCAGTGTGGACAGTATGAAAGTCAAGTACTTTATTGCTGAAGATACTTCTTGAGTAAAATACTGCTGCTCTGGGTTGCATAACTAGCACTAAAATCTGCAAAGTGAGCAAAACATTTGTCATCCCTGGCTACCTTTGCTGCATGTTCTGTGTTCAACTTATATCTAGCCACTTTCTTTGAATCTCTAATGTTTCTAATGTTTGGGGACACACGCACAGTTTTTGTTTGTTAAAGAGAATACGTAGAAGCCCAGAGCAAACCTTAGTTTGCTGAAAAATTCTCGAAACATAAACAGATAAGTCCGGTTAATCTGTTGCTCCTGTTTTCTTTTGTCAAGGGAATTGTCTTTGATCAGATTTCTTCTGAATGGTTTTAGCAAGTCCCTTCTTCATGCCATCAGTTCCGTGTAGTGCCACAGTTTGGCGGTTTCACACTTTACATGGCAGCCAGGTTACACTGGTGTTTCCTGTAATAAATGTATGAAGCAGGAGGGGCAAATAAGTGCCTGTTCCTGGGCACACTGGATATGAGACAAGGAACTGCCCACCCTTCATATTAAAAACGTGATGTGTTTGCTAGAGGTAAGCGATGGGCGATGCTAGTGGTACCTGGTTGCCACATAAGGTGTGACTTGCCTGTAATATGATGAAACTGAAAGGTCTATGCAGTTTTAGTGTGATTTCCAAAGGAAATGTTTCACTCCCCAAATAATACTTTCAAGAAGCAAGGTGCAAAACTAAGATTTGGGGGGAGGAGGAGGGTGGTTTTGTGTTTTGCCTATAGCAAATCTACACCCCCCCCCCCCCGTGATCTTCCATTCAGCATAAATCACAGATTACATCAAATGTGGAGGTCTTTATACACAACTGTACAGAATATACAGCATTACACAGTTATTTCCCAATAAATGAAATAGTTCTCAAATATGACTTCGGTTTTATCCACAAATATTTATAATTAACATGTGGGAAATTTCCCGTTCCTTCTAATAATCATTCTACCAACAAATATTATGGCTTTCTCGTTAGTGTAGTTGCATTGTGCCATTAGATGTAGGACAATAATCACAAACGATATTAGAAAGGTTGTCGGGAAGTGAGAAGTCCTCTTTCAAGAAAAAACAAAACAATAATGCCCAGGCTTTGCCCATAAGAAGCAGGGTGCATCCGCCCACCAACTGTCTTGCCTGTCTGTGATCTTGGTTTTCAATGGCAGTAGCTTTCCTTCTGATTGCAGGAATAAAGGAATCAAACACTTTTTGCTTATGCCAGTTAGTGACGAGACAACAGAAACAGTGCTTTGGCTTCTAGAGGAAATGTACATAAGATGATATATGCATATCTGTGTAATGTAAAAAAACATTAGTGAATGGATGACAGATGGACCGATGTGCAAAACAGGTACATGTGCGGGTTCGACCTAATTGACTGTTTTAAGTTTTGCTGTTCGCCAGCCTGGATTTTGTTTTACTGCGTGGCTTTGAGTGAGATAAGAATTGCTTTAAGTAAGCAATTTAAATGGGAATAGAATTGCTTTATACAAACGAGCCTCTTCCTGCAGAGATGGGATGTCTCTTGTAAATCATTTGTTTGCCAGCAGATGCATTCTCAAGATGAATGATATGCAAAACTGGCTCTTCTGGGGTCTCCAATATGGCTCCCTCTCTGGGCACCTTCCAGGATCCATGCCCCTCCTGGTTTTTATTTTATTTCTCATTTTTTAATTAATTATTTTTAAATTGGGAAGCTGCATGCTATAAAGTGAAGTTCTACCCTCCAGCGCCATGTTTATTTGCCTTCGAAAGAGTGTTTTTGTGTTTGGAGCTCTTGGATAAGTTACTTTTCTTTTCATCTCATCAGTTTGCCTTCAGGGAAATGAGTGTATTTTTGACCCGCCATGCCCACCATGCCAACCATTTTGTGAGAGCACCCACAGCACACTCCCAAAATTCCAAATGTGCTGACCGGTTCCTGCATTCATACTGGTTACTGCATTTAGATTCGGGGCAGCATTTATATACTCCAATTGTTGTTCAGAGAATACATTTGAGCTTGTATGCATGCTTGGTAGTGGCTGGTGGAAGTTATCCAGTGTATGAAAATACAGTGAGTGAGTGTATGAAAATACAGTGGGTGAAGTGGCCCAGCAGTTGTGTGGATAGAGAGATGGTCATAGCGCTTCTTGCTCTCTTGCAGATTCCTTTTGGTTTTGGACCAGGTGAGAATGCACCTTGCTTTTTGAACTGTCCTAGGCTGAAACAGACCAGCAGCTGCAATGGGCAGCCTAGTCGGAAAACAGGAGGCGGGGAGGGGGGGGGAAGGCTGTGTCATTTTTTGGCAGTAGTTCCTAACGAATAAAAGGTTCATAGTGGTATAAAATGATCTTTCAAGAGCAGCTGGCAGGCTTGGCACTGATGCCCATATGGCTCAGTTTATCAGAGCCAAAGGTGTTTCAGTTCCAGCATGTGGCTGACAGATCAATGCCAGGAGTGTTTGGGGTCATAGGTTTTTTTCTCCACTAACTCATCCTTCCCCAACCTGGTGTTCTCCAGATCTGTTAGACTACAAAATGTTGCAAGGAGTTAATTCCTCCCCCCACTCTGCAGCTCTGATCCAATCCCCCCATTCCATGGCTTCTTTCAACATTAGGACATAAGGAAGGATATACAGTCATAGATAGCCCACCACGTCATGGTCCGATTGGAGTCCACCAGGATAAGAGCCTTCAGTGTGGTGGCCCCCTTCCTATGGAATTCCCTGGAGGTCAAGCAAGTGCCAACTTTGTATTCCTTCCTCCTGGCACCGCCTGAAAACGTTGTTGTTCCAGGAAGCCTTCCCTTAATGACCAGCTGTGATTTAATTTGCATTTTGTTTCTTTTAAACGTGTATTTTTATGTGTTTTTATTCTGTTTTTATGCTACTTGTTCACTGCTCTGAAATTCTTGAATGGGGAGTGGTATATAAATATTTTAAATAAATAGATTACCTCTGCTTTGCCCCTTACATGTTGGAATAAGGTTGCTGACACATGAAAGGCTTCCTAATGATTAAACTACCATGTTTTTAGTGGCTTGCATATCAGCCCTAAATGTGTGTTGTGCTGGTACATCTACGCGCAATGTCAGAGTTACATCACAGAGTACAATCCTGCATGGAGCTGATGCAGAAGCACAACTCGAGGACTGAGCTCAGGGTCTAAACCATTATGTGTGTCCATTGCCTGGTTTATCCCAAGGTTGCCTGCCAGGATCCCTGCTCCTCCTGATTTTTATTATATTTCTTAATTTTTAAAAAGTGAAGTTCTGCTCTCCAGGGCCATCTGTATTTGGATTAACAAAGGTTGGGGATCCGTGGATCCCATCTCAAGCATATTTTGTTTTGCTATCCCAAGAACAGTTTTATGATGTAAATAAATATAATCACAAAAAACACTGATGTTATTTGAAGGTTCTCATCAGATAATGCAATTAAAAAAAAACTTTTAAAAGGCCTGAAACAAGAGACATGCTAAATAGTTGAAAACAGCTCCATCAGTGTTAATGAAGGGCCATATTAAACTCTGATTAATGATTTGCATTTTCAATTTATGCTTAATGAATGAGTGAATGAGTTGTACCAATTAATCAATTAGAGTAAAATCTGCATCCCTATTGAAGTCAGTGGGTCCAATCGCCTCCTGTGCAACCCACCTTTTGAAATGAATCAGCTTTGCAAACCAAAAGTAGGACTCAGACTTTGAGAAAATCCTGACTTTAAAATGGAATGTAGAAATGGCGAGAGTGAAAAGGCAATTTATTTTGGCTTCCATCCTACTTTGTTTTTCTTTACTGATTATGTCAGAAGACCTTTTGTTACGACTTGTGTGTGCGCTTGGTTTTTTTTTTTTTAAAAAAAATTGTGCTTGTTTTATGGTTTGTGCATCAGTGCAGGACCTTGGCAAAGCGGAATGGCGAGGTATAAACTATAAAAATAATAAAGTACCTGGAGGACAACATGCTACCCATGGCTGCCCTAACCCCCCCGCCCCAACTGCTCGCTTTATCGTCCTATGTGCTCCAGCAGGCCTTCTATTGAGTTGTCAACCACTTCGTATTAAAAATAGACCTCAAACAATCTCAAGTGGTGCTTGAGACTTAACTACAGTCAAGGACAGGTAGGAGAGGGGAAATGCATGCCAGGCTCCCTCATTGGCTAAAAGCACTGGTACAGTGGCGGTGCTTTTGTCCACTTGGGCTGCTAAAATTAGTGGAGAATTTCCCAATTAAGGGGCCTTCTCTCTACTCATGCATGGCCCCATCTTGTGATTCCTTGAATGAAGGGAATGTTAAATACAAAACAAACAAACAAACAACCCCTCAATGTGAAGCGAACAGAGGGAAGTTCCCTTCACATTGGTAACCCCCCCTCCCCCGTGTTACCAAGGCATTTCATTACAGATCTGTGTATCTTTGATTGATAGGCTAGCAGAGCTCAGCAGATCAGACACAGCTGAAGAAGAAAGCTTAAAGACTGTTTTCTTCCGGCAGGCATATCCAGTGGAATTTTAGAACGTTTTAAAGATGTTTTTGGCATGTTTTAGGATGTTTTAATGCAGTTTTAATAATATGTGTCATGTTTTAATCAGTTTTATGTATTTTATAATATTGTTGTTCCCTGCCTCGATTTACGGAGAGGCAGGTAAGAAATAAATTATTATTATTATTATTATTATTATAAAGAAAGGCAAAATTAGTTTGCTCCCATGATAAAGAGTAAGCAACAAGCAACACAGTTCATTTGTTCACAGTATTTCTATTTAAGAGCTTTTCTACACAAGGGTGTTAATATCCTGTATCTAGTTTTGGATTTGTCACAGAATTGAGATCCGAATTCTATACAAAGGGCTTTTCATCTCTTGCTTTTCCACTACATAACCTCTAGGGGGCACTGTACTATACCTGAATAGCACAATTTAACAAGTAGGGAAAATGTTTTATTTTGCTTTCAGAAGCAATACTCCATTTTCCCTGCTCTCGAAAAAATGTGGAACATGCTTTTAAAAACCAAAGCAAAATGGGATGGTCCTGATATCTAAAGAACTTGTGCAAAACTGTAAGGAATGATCAATGCCCAATAAATGCTTCGTGTACAAAAAGCTCTAAATTATGGCGGTATTTCTGAATTTGCCTCTATACATCTCACATTTTATGCAAACTGGCCCCCTCTTTTGTTGGTGATGCATTTCCACTTTCTTGATGATGTGTAAGTGGCATAGCTGGCATAACTCTTGATGTACCCCATTCTAAACCCGTGTATACTGACAGCACCAAGTCTTAGGAGTGGCCTTTAGCTCAATATATGAATCCATGGAAAGTGGATCATTTCTCCCCATTAGAAAGTGGCCAATTTAAAATAGGTTGACCTGCCAGCATCCATTAATACAACCATCTATACTTATCTATCTTCCAATATCCACTGGCACTTCTGATTGTCTGTTGGATAATAGCCATGCTGTCTGGGGGTGAGGGGAGTGTGGTCCAATACTGAGAGCACCAAGTCAGGGAAGGCTGATCCAGAGCTATGCATTGTTTGCAGTGTAGTTTAGTCGCATTTTATATGTGAGTCTATTATTGTTTGGCCTAATTTTTTTTTGCGGGGGTGGGGTGGGGAGGAAGGCTTCAAATGTAAATGTCACCAAATAAATATAAATGCCAACAAATGAACTATTAGCACCTGATACTTGCTGAGCAGAAACTTAGCAGAAATTGGCCCCAAACACAATGACTTCAGTGTTTGATGATTCAAATCTAAGGAGATTGGAGATGATGGAGGCACTCCATGCTTTTGGTATGGAATCCACCCCAATGACACAGTGGAATGTTGTTATAAACAACAGTGTGTGCTTCGCTCACCAAGCTCCATGTAGATTTATCTTTGTGGTGATGTTTTCTCAAGTGGCAAAGACATGGAGAAACAGCACGTGGCATTTCTATAACCATGCACTGCTTTCAAGCATGTGGGTGAAACAAGGATATCTAAAGAAGTCTCTTCCTACCCATACACAGAACAGGAAACTGGGCAGCTATGAGTAAGCTCTCAGAATAGAGAAACGGAACTAACAAACTATTGGATAGCTCTATATATTAAGATATAAGAGGGTGACTGTATGAAACGGAGGACAAGGCTTCTGTTTCTTGAACAGTTGTATAGAAAAGGGAATTCCAACAAGTGTCATTTGTATGCATGCAGCACCCGGTGAAATTCCCTCTTCATCACAACAGTTAAAGCTGCAGGAGCCCTGCCCTCTTGACCAGAGACAAAAGAGGGCAGGGCTCCTGCAGCTTTAACTATTGTGATGGAGAGAGAATTTCACCAGGTACTGCATGCATACAAATGACGCCTGTTGGAATTCCCTTTTCTATACAACTGTTAAAGATACAGGAGCCCTGTCCTCTTTTCCATTTGGTCACCCTAGATATATAATCAAAGAGGCCACGCTTATCGACCAGTCTGATCAGTGCTGTGCCCAACCATTTCTTCTAGGTTTGGGGTATGGAAACTCTGGTGTGTGCATAAACCTTCTTCACATGCAAAGGTTTCCCCTTTAATTTCAATGGAAGAAACAGATCGGTGTGTGCATTCTGAGGAACCTTATGTCTGCTCAAAGGACTGGGCTGTTAATGTATAGATAAGGGCCCTTATCTGTGTTAGTCAGGCTAAAATCTCATTGAAATCAACGAGGTTTAATTAGCCACAACTAATTGGCCTCATTGATTTCATTGGGACCTAAGCATAGCTCACTTTCTCTGGATTAGGGCTAAAGAGGCTGGCGGCCTTTTAATTTTGATTTAGGGGCACCTTAGTTTCTCATCTATTGTGGCATATAGAGACTAATTATTTAGGTACGAAGGATCCTGCTTAGCAGATGGCATTTGGATTAATGGGCTCTTCCACCCCTGTAATTAATATTACCCCCAAACCAAAAGAATTCAGCTTTAATTTCCTTTGATATTTTTAAATGTATTAAGGCGGATGTGGAAGATCTCAGATCATTCTGACTTCTTTTCTGTCTCCAGCAGGATTTGCATTCAAATAGGGGCATTGTTTTAGCAATAAATCCTAATCCTCCTTCAAAGAGATGTTGTTTTGCCCTTGCTCCTTTCCCCCACCCCTTAAAAGAGAATAATGCATCAAATAAATTATTCTTAGGCATACTATATCTTTTTTAGAGGATACATTTCCCTCTATTTCCCCCCACAGTCTGGGTATTGCACGGACATGGGCCATTGAACTAAATAATATTTTTAAATTACAAACAGCAATGCTGAGTAATAGCAGCATTAGCTTTGTTGGCATTATTAAGGAAAAGATAGTGTGTGTGTGATTCAAAGCCTCGCTCTGGAGTCACAGTGGAGGCATGGATGGGCGGCGCCCAGTGGAAAGCGACCTACGATTGGTCACCTTCCACCAGGAAGCGGTCAAGGGGCAGCTCCGGTCCCTGGATGGCTATCTAGAAACCCTGTGCTCCCTCCTCAGCGTTGGGATTACCCGACATCACCCCAGGGGAGGGAAAGTGCAAGGTTTTCAAGGGACGCAGCGCCAACCCGGCACTGTGAAGATGCCCCACAGGGCTGTTTACTGCTTTATTTTGGGTGCAATGCAATGGTCCCTGGGAGGGCATCTCAGAATCAATAGAGGGAGGCCTGTAGTGGTAAATTTGGAAGCACAGGGTCTCATTATGACAGCCCCCATAGCCACACCCCCAGGGAGAGCCCCCAAACTCAGGCAGCTGTGTGGAACCATCCCAGTAAACCAGTTCTAGCTGTTTTCATCTCCACCAAGGTCTTTTGTAAAGATCATGGGTCTTAATTGCCCCATTCAAGACAAAGCACTCCCAAAATACTTTACATCGCAACAGGGAACAATATATTGTTACTGGGAAATTCATCCCCCCTCCCCAGCGAATGTGAAAACTGCAGCTAAGGTCACAGCGAAAAGGGCATTCTGAGGGTGGTGGCACCATGACGCCAGCATCCCTGCCTCTGCTGCTATATCTCCAGAGGTCTGCCACCGGAAGCTTCCTTGTTGCAATGAAGGAACCGTCCTCCGCCATTGCTCCTCTGCCATTTGTGCTCTGACACTGGTAAGGGTTGAAAAGGGGCATCCCAGGGGTGTGTCAGGAGTGAATCAAAGGAGGCCTTGGAGCTACAGAATCCAAGCCCTCCTGTTCCCCCAATATGCAGCTGAAAAAGTTGCAGAAGCCCAGGAGCCGGAGTAGTTCACCCTGTCCCTGCCCTGTTTTTGGTCAACGGGACGGAAATCAGAAGATACCTATCTGTGGTAGGAAAATAAAGAAGCAACCTGTCCCCCCACCCTCTACCCGCCTTCCACAAGCCAGAAGAGCTTAGGAATTGGCATTTTTCTCTGGCAAGGTATCTTCCCCACCCACCCACCTCTATTTCGTTGCTCGGTTACAGTATTATGTGCCTCTTTGGCCCATTGTGATGTTCTTAGCAGCGAGTTGCTGCATTGTCAAACGAAAAGGCAGGATTACAGTGCCAAAGCTTGTGCTGTCATGTAACCATTGCCATCCTGTCTGGAATATCGTCCCAGTACAGTAGTATGAGTCAGTGCTACAACATTGACAATAGCTGCCTGGAAATGTTGTACCGGAATTGGACAAATCCATGGTGGATGGCTCTCTCAGTGGAACATCCACGTTGAAAAGCAGTCGTTCTCTGGGTAATGAATGCTTGGGACAAGCAACAGAAGAAGGTAATCACCTTCACATTCCCTGTTTGCAAAATTCACGGATTCGTCTGGTTGGCTGCTATTATGGGCTCTTGCCCTGACCCAGCAGAACAGCTCTTGTGCAAAATGGCACGTGGTTGCAAGAAGTGGAGATGCCATCAGCATAGGACTTTGGGGTCAACATCCTCCCCCCTTTCAGCAGAATGCTCAGGAAAGACCCCGAACCCAGCAGTAAGTGAAGTGACACATTTTGAAGTAAGGGAAGCAATACACATTACTATCTGAAGAGGGCTCCCTATGTAGGACCATTAATTCCAGGGTCTAACATTATCTAACTAGGACTGTCCTAGGACCATATATTGGCACCCTAGGCAAGGTAGTATTTTTTTGCACCCCACAGGCAGTGACACTGCATGCCTCCTCCTCTTTCTCTTTCCCATGGTCCCCCCTAACTCCTCAATGTCCTTTCTCTTAGTGAGTGAGAGGCATTCTGGGTGAGGTGGCCCTGGAAATCACCCCACCCCGAAGGACCTGTTGCAGTGAGGCATTTGGGCCGCCTGGGCTCTTTGGAGAGTCATGTTTGCAGCTTTTTCTACTAGGGCATTTGCTGCAGCAGGAAAGCAGCCAGAAGGGCTTCTCAGAGAGTCTGCCCACCACATGCTTATCTCTGAGGGCTTCTCAGGCATTGGGTGGGTGGGTGGTACTCCACAGAATTGTGCCAGGTGCTCCCCTGCTGCGGCATTTGCAGCAACAGGAGAGTGCCCAGGGCAGCTCTCCAGAGCAATGGGCAAGCTGATGTCTACCCCTGAGATCCCCTCAGAGCTAAGTTTCGGACCGCTCCTCCAGAGAGCTCAAGTGGCAGGACTGGCTCTACCATTAGGCAAAGTGAAGCAATTGCTTCAGGCAGTAGGTACTGGGGGGGATGGCAGCAAAGTGTTGGAGGTGAGAAATGTGGGGCAAATGGCCTGCTCTGCACCCCCTAAGTTAGACTGCTTCCTTCAGGTGTGCTGGAAGACACTGTCTTCAGCATTGAAGACAGATTCATCTGCCAATCCATTTGGCTTGTGTAGGGTGACCTTATGGAAAGGAGGACAGGGCTCCTGTATCTTTAACAGTTGTATTGAAAGGGGGAATTTCAGCAGGTGTCATTTGTATGCATGCAGCACCTGGTGAAATTCCCTCTTCATTACAACAGTTAAAGCTGCAGGAGCTATACTAGAGTGACCAGATACCACAGACAGCAGGGCTCCTGCAGCTTTAACTGTTGTAATGAAGAGGGAATTTCATCAGGTGCTGCATGCATACAAATGACACCAGCTGAAATTCCCTTTTCTATGCAACTGTTAAAGATACAGGAGCCCTGTCCTCCTTTTCATGTGGTCACCCTAGGCTTGTGGGCATGAGATGGGAGGGGGCGCCATTTGATTTGCTGCCTCAGGCAGAGAAATATCTTCCACCAGTCCTATAGAGTGGTGGTGTATGAAACACTCCCAGCAGCAGCAGCAATGGGTATGCAGCTGTGGCGGAGGAGCAGCTGGAGCTCATCACCCCACCCCCACCATACAGCAGCAGCTGCTGCTGCCACCACCTTCAAGGAGTCATTTAGTGCTCCTTGAATCTGCTGCTCAAGGAGGCCACCTGATTCACCCCCCACCCAGCAATGGTCTTGTACCTAACTACATGACTGCCAATAAGGTAGCTTTCCTCAGAAGTGCCTATCGTAGCTGCAGCTGGCGTTTACCTCTTCCAGCAATCTGTGAGTTTTGTTTGTCTCTATTTAAGGCCATCCATAGTCTTCATCACTGCACACGGCGCCTTCTCAATATTTAAAAATAGAAGTAACAATAACAATAACAGACGTAGGCATTCTCTCTCTCTCCCCCACAGCCTTGACTGTAGCTGAAATTGCCTGATTAGTTTATAGAAAGCATCCATAGCCCAGACACATTCAAGAAATGCACCTAATGCAACTGCTAAAGAAATAAGAACATTCAATAGGAAGGAAGCCTTGGAAGACTCTTCCACTAACTAGAAATCAATGCAGCTACATGTATAGATGAACAAAAATAGAGGAAAAGTGAATGTCGTAGTGTACAAAATAGTCCACCCATCAAAAATGAACATATCAATACAAAATGGTATAAAATTGCAGAAATGGGCTATGCCTTGCGTAAGAAGAATGGCCCTTCCACTCATTTAAGGCAGTCTTGGATTCAAGCCTAGACTCGTGCCAATGTTACCAGCAAATTCTCAAAACATCTTCTGACGGCTGTGACGTGCTGGCATTCTTAATTGTTTGTTCCTGGTTGATTTCACAAACTTCACGATTATCAGCTGTCAGAAAACACTTCCAACATGTCGCATTAGTAGTATACTCCAGCTCGCATTTTTCAGGCCCCATGTTTCAACTGTAGCCCATTGTCAGGACTTTGGGAGTGGGGCAGGATGTGACTGCAGAGAAAGAACTGCACAAGGGGGTGTGTGGGTTGCTAAATTCAGCTTTTTGAGAATCTCGGCTTTTATTTTTTAATTTTTTTTAAAAGGAGCAAGTTTCTAGCCCTCCTCAGTTTTAGGATAGGTATTTGGCCAATGCCTGCTGAAAGCTCAGAAGCCAAAATGGTGGCTGAATAATATTTGAAATGGTTGGGGCATGTATGCCCTCCATGGTTTCTTGCCCTTACCTATGATTAGTAAAAGATCAGGCTAAGTTTTGCAAAGTAAGAAACAGAGGCAAGTTAACTCTGAAAAATAAATAAATTATGTTGAGGTCCTCCTCTGTGTGAAGACCTCCAGTGAGGGAGATCCCACCATCCCAGTAAATGGTACCATTGTCGAACTGCATTTACAGTGAAGATATTTCTCCTAATTGTCAACCGAAAACTATCTTGGGTCTTAAACCCATCAGATCTAGCCCTGCTGTCTGAGACGGTCGAGAATACATTCTTCATGCATTGTCATCGCTGAAATGGACAGTGGTGGTACAACTCTTGTGTAATGTGTACTAACCAAATCTCTTCTCTGGGTTGGTGAGGATGTTTTTCTCTGGCTTGGTACTATTACTCTGGCTCAGATGGCTTCTCTAATTAGTAGCTATTTCCATCCCTCCAGCAAACTATGTATATGTACACATCTTATTTCTCTCTCTATATATAATCGCAGAAGAAGATACGACTGTTACATCAGTTTAAATCTGTGATGTAGAAATACCCTATATGTTTTTCTGTTTTGAACAACTGGGGCACTGGAGGTGGATTGGAGAGAATGATTATGTATGTATGTATGTATGCATGCATTTATTTATTTAATGACAGGAGATTTATGCCTGATCTTTAGTCATTATGTTCAATGGAGCCAAAATGTGAAAGGGTAGCTTTTATTAATAACACCACAGTGCACTGGAGCCTTTTAACTGAGACAAAGATTCTTGTACAAAATAAATTAACTGTGGTCACAGCATCTACTAGCTTCAAACCTTCAACAGAAAGGGAACCTTTCAAGATAAAACAACCAAATAGAGACACCTACAAAGGTCCTGATGTTACTTAAAATAACCACATACAACCGTATACTACACTATACTTCACTAGATGAAAAGGCACTTTATTTCAGAACTCTAATTTTGCTAAAGACATGCTAAAATCAAGGGTTGGAAAGGGGAAAATCTTCCACTGCACCATGTTTGTCAAGCTTCAGAGATACACATTTTAGAGGGCTGCAGTAGCTTGGCAAATAGAAATCCCTCTGGAATGATCTTCAAGTCAAATAATTCTTTTGAAGCTTGTTTAGTTCAGAAAGTAGCAGAGTTCCATCTGATTTATGGATGACTTCTGCGAAAGAACAATTGGTTCTAAAAGGGAGAATAACAATTCTATTAAAATTGTATTGTATATTCAAATATGTAAGTATCAGTTAATTATTCTGTACCGCTTTCTGGACACATGAAGTGGGAAAATACAGCTTTAACAAACAACTTTTTCTCTTTTCTTTTTTTAGCACTGTTTGGCTTCTTTAGAAGTGTTGTGTAAGGAATGACGAAGAGGAGAAAAGAAAAGCATAATGTTTATAAAGTGGGGAGATGGTGTCAGTTTGGAGGCGTTTTCTGTATGTTCAGTATGGATGTACGTTTTTCCTCTCCAAGGCTGAGCTCTGACCCAAAAATGGTTCAGAAAGTTTGCAGTACAAATTGACAGCGGAAGATACCGATTGGCCAACAACTGTGATGCCACCAAGATATCCGCCTCCAAACCTCATGGTAGTTCTGCAAACTATTATTTTTTAAAATGCTTCCATCTTTTTTTAAAATAACGCAAAGGAAGAACATATCAATGGAAAAATGCACATGTGGTTCATACAATTTTTTTAAAAAGCAGGAGGATAGCTTATCCAAAGAAGGGGGGCAGGGAAAGACTGATGGGTCAACCAGTGTTTGGGTTGCTGGCACATCCATCCACCATGCAAATTGAAAAGCTGGGTAAAGGACATGCACTGCCTTCTT
Source organism: Anniella stebbinsi (assembly GCA_029215795.1). NCBI lineage: Eukaryota > Metazoa > Chordata > Lepidosauria > Squamata > Anniellidae > Anniella > Anniella stebbinsi. The sequence continues at coordinate 257,300,161 of JARDYH010000003.1, read as the reverse complement.
TTGAAACATTACAGTAACCTTTGCCCTATAAAGCTTTGGGTTCAATATATCGGGGAAGTCTCCTGCACAAGCCCCACTGAAATGAATAGGAATTTGTTGCCATTAATTTAGGAAATGTGCCTTTTGCTTTCAAAGTAGTGAGGGATCTGATGATCATTTTTGATGACTTGTCCTAGGCCTGCTGAAAAAAGGGTTTCTTTCTCCTCTTTCCCACGCCCTGTTTCCATTCAATCTCTGTTTCTCTCCTTCAGTCTCTTTCCTTTTATTTTCTTTCATTTCCCATCTCCGCTTAATGTATCATACTCTTGTTGCTTGCTATAGGACCATTTCAGATATAACAACAAATCATGGTTTCTTGTTGTGAGCATAAATAAGGTGCTCTGAGCCTTGAGAATGCACACTCTCCCCTCCCCTTTATGCGTGAGGGAGATTTAAAGTGTCTGTTCCTAGTTTAGAAGAAATGATGGCTTAGTCAAACAAATGTTTGTTAATAAGTCAGGATCATGGCTTGTGGTTGGCCAAGTCTGAATTCAACAGCAAATACTTCTTTATGGCTTTACCAAACTGAGAAGGACCATTTCTCAGCTGTTTTATCCATTTCAAATCCAGCTGTTTTGTTTCAGCTATATTTTGGGGGGTAAGGTGATGTTTTTGGAGAGGGGAAAGAGAATTGGAGCAGCGAACATTTTGTTTCCCTCACGAAACCCTGTTTTGAGATGCTTTTTGGTTTGGGGGAAATCCAAAATGGCTGCCACTATAAAATAAAATGGCTGTCTCCTTTGACACTTAGTGGGTCAAAGTGAGTGTCTGAATTACCTACAGAAAACACTCACACTTTTACAGAAGTTCATTTTTTATTCGAGAGGCGTGGTGTTGAAACCTAAATTCCCTTCTGTTAGCCAAAGCGTAGCCATCTTTGCTTACACGTACAGAATGCTGGGAACCTTGCTCAAGGTTGAAGGAAAATTTAAAGTGCGTAGGCAGCTGAAAAGGCCTTGCCACAAGCCCAGTTTCATCTGGTTGTAGCATTTGTCCTAATGCAAGGCCGTCAGCGCATCTTATCAGAAGCTACAGAGTCTACCCCAGTAACAATTGAAACATGCGCAGTAGCTTTCAACAGTGTGTCAAAGGGCAGTGACTCTCGTTGGAATGCAGGGGGTTTTGCTTGCGCTTGTGCTGTATAAAGCAATGACGTAGATCTTATGCTGTATAGTATAAAAGGGGGGCTTGCGTGGCTCTAGTGAGCTGAGAGCTTGCTAGAGTGCACCTGCTCAGGTGAACATAATAAAAGTGCGTTGGACCAGATCTTTGGAGTCTGTGCTTCTTAGTGGGAATTGGCATATCTCCTAGGAAAACGAGCCTGTCACTTTTGGGCAACACTTCCAAAGAAATGGCAGTGACTGAAGCAGGCATCTTAAAAATGTAAAGTCACAATGTGCTGTTTCGTGTGACCCCATTTTTAAACCAGAAGTACTAGGGAAAACATTTTTTTTAGATTTAGATTTCTTTTGTTTCCTCCTTTTTCTTTTTAAATAAGAATGTCTTGCCAAAAAACCCCAAATGCTATATTTGAAAGCAGACACAAAAGGCATCCCCTGAGTTTTTTTGGGAGGGCAAAAAGGAATTAGATATTAATAGTGCAAACCTATGCATGTATAATCTGAAGTTAGCTCCATTGCGTTAAATGGGACTTACTCTCAAATAAACATGCTGAAGAATAAGCAAAATGATTTGGAGAAACAAAGTTGGGGAAGGGGCTATATTATGCAGTCATTTCTCCTTGAATTACTGGGTCAATTTTATTTTATTACCTTTCTACACTACCCAATAGTCAAATCTCGCTGGGCAGTTAACAAAGTTTTGGTTGACTCACTGTTTTCTTGTAACTTTAAATCTCCTCCCTTTCTGTGCGAAGAGGAGGGTAAGACACAAAACATTGGACGGCAGCAAGGGAGATGGCCTTCTCAGTAGTGGCCCCCCAATTATGGAATTATCTCCCTGATGAGGCGTGCCTGTCACCAACACTGTTATCTTTTCCGCACCAGGCTAAGGCCTTTCTCTTCTCTCAGACGTTTGACAGCCTATGATGAAGTTAACCAGGTCCTGGATTTATTTGTCTTATTGTTGATTTTTAAAATTATTTTAGTTATATGTTGTCTGTGTCTGTATATGTTTGTCTGTAAATGGTTGTACAATTTACATATTTTAAATGGTTTTTATTCTGATCAGGGCTGGGAGTCTTTGAGAATTTTTGGTCCATCTTGGAACATGTTTCAGCAAAACGACAGCTTGTGCTGAACACTGCTAGATCTGTTGCTAGGCTCTGCTCCCTTTTGACAGCCACATTTATGCAGTCGTTTTGTGCTGCCACAGCCCTGGTTTGAGAAGAGCCAAACAAACATATCATTAATTTCTCAATCAAGGAGGCAACTTTTGTCCTAGATCCAAAGGCAAAAGGGAAGGGCTATTTATTTATTTATAAACCTTGAATCCAAAATAAATTAAACACTCCTCCCCACAAAACTTTTGGGCATTCAGTGTACTTGAATAATTCCAGCAAACTTCAGCGCAGCTTACATAATTGAACGGCGAAGCCTTTTAACCCAGATAATAAAGGCCGCAGCCCCCTCTTTGCGTACCTCCTCAGCCTTTTCAGACTATTCCCATGGGCAGCAGTTATTCTGCACCACTGAGTTCAGTTAATTGATGGAACAAAGAACCTCTTAGGTTTGTTTGTGATAATTTATAAGTAAATTGCATCCATTTTGAGTCGTGGCAGGAGGGGGATGGAACAAGATTACAGGGGGAAAATATTACCTTACAATTTGTAAAAGGCATGTTACTTTCAAATACTTCCAAACAGAGATTCTCACAATAGAATCACGTGGGAACAGGCAATGGAGGCAGTGACCTTTGGGTGGTTACTTCTCCCGATGACCAGCTTGCCCTACCTTAATCCTTCATCCAAATTTCCGGGGTAAGGCAAGAGATCTGGCCATGGGGAAATAGCAACCATGCCATGCTATTAGGATGTAATCTTACACATCTTTAGATAGAAAAAGGCCCTACAACTCCCAGCATACCCAGCCAGGCAGACATTTTGTGAGTTGTAGGCCTTGGTTTTGTTGAAACATACATAGGATTGTACCTTTAATATCTGAATCAGGCATGTGTCACTCAAACAGCACTTCTCAGGAGTAAGTCCCATTGAATTCAAAAGGGCTTACTCCCAGGTAAGCTGTATAGGACTGCAGCCTCAGTTTCCCATCTGTAAGATGGAAATAAGAGTGATTTCACAAAGTCACAGTTGTGTGCTGTTAGGACAGGGTGATTCGGTGTGATTCAAGCAGCAGATTTTGGAGTACTATTGTAGGGCAACAATCTGCCAGCTATTTATCATTACACTTTTTACTGCCAAGTGGATGCTGTTTAGACTTCTTTGGACCTAGGCATCAAACATCTTGGGTTGGCTTTGCACAAATGATCTTGCAAAGATTAACGCAACAAAGACCGTTGAGAACTTTTCAAATTAAAAAATTTGTATAAATGAAAAATAGGAAGAGCATCCGTTCCAAACCATTCCTGCGGACACTGAACTAAATCTTAATGGATTTTCACTCTAGCACTGATAATGGACAACAGATGATTTTAAAGCAGTGGTGGCCAATGTTTTTGGCAATTCGGTCACACAAGTCAAGTCCAATCTAAGGTAGAGAGACTCTAGTGTGAACGATAGTACGTAATGCGGATTGCTGTGCCTTGGTATGATTTTGTCCCTAGTCTACCCAGCTAGAGGAATGGCAACAGGGAAGTTTGGGAGAGGCCCATGAGCTTCGGCTATGGGGCGGTATATAAATGGAATAAAATAAATAAAAATAAATAAATGAAGGCCTGACTACCTCATGACTATACACAGAGCCCTCATTATCCAATCATGAAATACCACAAGCTGCAGTACCATTTTTATTTGTGGCACCCATGCTGTGGGCTGCCCTGCCCCCTCAATGTGGGGTAATGGTAAGTTTCCCATTCAGTTTAACAGGCAAAGATTACATTGTCAATGCTTAGAAGGTTTCCAGGCTAATTCTAGTAAGGTTTTCATAGCAGAAGAACCTGTTCACATGTTGATTAATTAACAATGAACTTTCCTTCTGTGAAGAATCATTTCTTGCATGCTTTGAAAAGGCTATCGTGGGAGAAGCAGCGGGCATCTCAAATAAGCAAACCAGGATGGGAGAAATGCAATTAACCTCTGGATAGGGGGAATGGGATGTGTGAATCCATCCTTACATAAATCCCTTGAATGTTAGTAGCATGTGGCCCGCTGGTTTCTGAGCCATGAGCAAAACATTGTCCACAATTTATAAAGCTTTACACTGCAGCCATGAATTAAGCTAATATTAACACTAACAATTCTTCAATTTTCTATGTTTTATGTGCCAGTGAATCCTAGACAAGACTGCTGGACTACATGCCTTCAGGCAAGGTCACTGTAAAGTTTTCTAAACATCACTTGCGTGCATATGTAATATTTAAGCCCTAATCCCATTCCAGTTGGGCACCACGAGTCGGGTGGGAATGAGAATGCCCATCTGTAGCAGAATCCAATGTAATGGGGCATTCTAGTTTTGTATCAGATTCTGGTAGTTTTATTGTTCATTGTTTTTAACTTGTTTTCAAAGTGCTTTAAGTTCTTGAATATTAAAGGTTTTATATTATGTTTTCTCATGCTGTGGAACACCCAGAGAGTTTTGGCTATTGGGCTGTATAGAAATGGAATGAATGAATGAATAATGGGATTAATGCTTGCTTTATAGTGAAGATGTTGGAAATACAAGTGGTCTTGGATCAAGGCTCTTGCAGCTTACTTTCCATGCCACCAGCATTTTGGCCCCACTGCAAGCACAACAGACGTAGCTCTGTGGTTTGAGGGCACCATGTAGGTTTCAGTACCAGCCTGGCTGAGCATTCCATCAGCTGATCCTAAGGGCCAATCCCTGCCTGCCAGGCCCTATAAAATCCTAAACTCAGAACTTGCTTCTCAGTCGGAATGTGTCGCTGGTGTGTGAGGAAGCTGCTTAAGGATCTGCTCCATTTTCCCAATTGCTGCCATGGATCTTGAACTCTTCTTGCCTTTGCCTGTCAGCTTTGTTTGCCTGGTCTGGCCTTTACTGCTCTTCTGGACTACTTGGACTGAAACCTTGGGTCCTGGAACCTGGCCTGACCCCATTCATCATGGCTGCTGGACCCTATTTTTGCATGCTTATCTCCTTTACTTAATTGGGATTTTGGTGGTTGAAAACATGGTAGAGCAGCGGCCACTGAAGATGGGGAAATAAAATATGTGAAACTAGAACTGAAAAAAGATGGCTTAATATTTAAAGTTGCAACAATTTGACACTGTGACATATTGAAGAAAAATAAACAGAACGCTAATTTCACATTTTGTCCATGAAAGCAAGAACTTTGCATTGCTTTGGAACAAATCCCAAGGTTTTTTTTTCACAAAAAGAAGCTCACGTTTTGAAACTCCAGAATCAAAGCTTTTCAGCCAAGATCTCAATTTTGCAGTCAAAACTCCCAAATTTTGAGGGACAAAATATTATTTACTGATCATTCCAAATGTAGAAAAGTTGACACATTTTGATTGTGTGATTTCTTTGCGGGGTGTAGCTAGGAAGAAGAAGAGTGTGTACATTGTGGGAAAATAGACAAATGTATATCTGTTTTCGCTGAGATTGTTTTGCACCTGGAGTTGCTGAGTGGGAAAAGCAGGGTCAATACGTTTCAGAGACACCTTGAACACCTTGTTAACAAAAAACCCGTAACTACCGTGATTTAATGTGTCTTTGAAACAGGGCCAATATCTTTCATGTAAGAGCTAGACTTTGCAGGGGTCCCATTATGTTCCTAGTCGATGGAAGGCATACATCAATTAACAATAAAATTAAAATGAATGAGAGGAGTCAGTGGATGAAGAAATGAGACACTGTACAGGGAAAATGCGGCAGTACTAATCTTCAAATTGGAACCAATTATAAATTTTATTTTCTGTGCCTCAGTGTACCATTGTTCACAATTAAGTGTACTCACTGCCTCTCTGTTACTGTGCACAATACACGCAAATAAAAATGAAGGAAAACAAACAGATGAAATGAAATAATTTTACACAAACACAATAATATTAATAATAATAATAATAATAATAATAATAATCCCTGAACAACCCAAATCATTGCTTAATTTTCTCTCTCCCCCCCCAATAACAAACAAATCAAATGAAACCAAACAGGAAAAAAAATCCTTCAAAAGTGAAAACTGATTTACAGGGGGAGGGAAAATTATGATGCATTCCATTTTTAAAAGAAAAACTCACAATTCAAGCATCCCACAGATGGTTCAAAATGAGTGAAAGCCAAGCCAAACCTCCACACATTTTACTATGCAATGAAGATTTCATTCATGACTCCTCAGCTGGTCCAGAATGAGTGACTCAGGATCAGAGCCAGCTGTGGTTAATTTCTGCAATCACAGCTAATGAAGAATAGGCTCAATGAAGCATTCTGTGTGCACAGGGTCCCTCATTCATTTCAAGAGGTGACATGGCTCCACATGCGCCATGTGTGTGCATGCACAGATAGCCTTTCCATTGAAATGAGTGGAGAAGCTCTTGAGCATGGCCTCAGGGTTCCTATTGCTGCCCCCAACGATGTTTCTGGAGAGGAAGTGAGCAGCCATTCTCCAGTTTTCATTCATTACACTGGCAAAATTAGCATTGATATTAATGGAGCTGGACTGTAGATAGAGACCATACATCTAGCAAGACAACTACTAGCATTAGCGGAACATTTAACCTGCTGTAATTTTTTAATCTGCTACATCATCCTTATACAGTAATGATAGGATTAGATTTTCCACGGTAGCAAACATGCATCACTTCTCTGATGTTTGCAAAATGGTTCTTTTCTGCAGCAGATGATGTTCTGGCCCAGCTGAACCACATAGATAGATAGGTCCCTATTTTCTGTTTCTTTAAAAGATGGAAATAGTATTTGACACCTCCCCTCCCCCCACTTTCTTAAAATGGATTCACACAGCCATTATGTGATTATTATAATATTTTTAGAAGAACCAAACATTATCCCATGATCAAGATCTGTGTGCAACTGGGTTATGGTGGCAGAAGAGCAATGTACCGGTCAATCTAGTATAGCAGGAATAATGAGGGTCAAAGGATGCTCCAGGATACTGCCATGAGTTGCTTTGGTAGAAGAAATACGTGTGTGTGTGTGTATAATTTCCATCATTTTCTCTTGGACACCAAGCAGCACCACTGAAGTGGCAAATGCCACACACACTCTTCCCAGCAACGGTCAGGGGCAGAACAACCTCCGGCAGCCGGACTGGGAAAGACGCTAGCGCAGCCTTCCCCAACCTGGTTCTCCAGAAGTGTCGGACTGCTGCTCCACGAATCTGGGGAGCACCAGGTTGTGGAAGTCTGCTCTAGAACAGAGGTGGGGAACCTGTGGCCTTCCAGATGATGGACTATCACTCTCACCATTCCTGACCAATGGTCATGCTGGCTGGGGCTGATGGGAACTGGAGTCCAACAACATCTGGAGGGCCATTGGTTCCCTATCCCTGCTCTTGAGAATCGATGCCTGTCAGAGTTGATGGCACTGGGCTAGACGAGACAACTGTCTCACTTGGCAGTTCCTGAACGCTCCGAAGCGTGGCTAACGTTTGAACGGATCTGTCCTTCCTTTAACCTGCAATGATTCCATTCTGTAACTACCCTCTTAGGATCCTCTCTCTGAAGGCAGACCGACTGCATGCTTTCGACTGAGAAAGGTGACTGCATCCTGCCATCCATAGTGCTCCCTTTCATGTGGCCAGAGAAGAAGCAGCCTCAGCATGCTGTTGGTACAAACAGGATGTATTTCAGGTTCCCTTCAAATGGACCGCTCCTTTGATGAGGACCGCAATAGCGATGCCCTCTTGTGAATCTCATTACTCGGGGCACCCACAGATGGACGCTGTTGCTTTGCTAGGCCAGAAAAGCCAACAGTTTCACAGTTTCCTTTTCCCTAACTCCCCCTTTCTATCGGGCCAGTTCACTTGCTTTCCTGACCTGTTCCTCTTGCCTGGCCCTGGATAACTATTTCATCTGCATCCCATGGCTCCAGACTGCGACAGTCAGAATTCTCTTTTCCTGGTCTTCTACTTCTACATAGCACCATCTCCACGTGTTTCATGGCTCTGCCTCACAGCTCCTTCCATGCTGCCCTGAGTGTATTTCAAGAGCGGACAGCTTTCCTTATTTTGACTCCTTTCTAATGGTTTGATTCTTCCGTGAGCACCAGAGGTGGTGGGGGGAATAACAATCTGATTAATGAAAAATGTATGTATGTGTGAGGGAGGGAGGGAGGGAGGGAAGGAGGATGGAAACATGGATAAATTAACAAATGGGCTACGAAAGAAGCATCCTCTGATAGTTCAGTCGCACTGTACCTGTGTGCTGATGGTGGCATTTCCAAAGCAAAGTGCTGGATTTGGTACCTCTCTGTGCATCGTACAGGGCTGAGCACATTGTTGACGACAAACAAATAATAAATAACAGTAGTTAACCTCTTACTTCCTTGGGACAAACGCATTCCCTGCTGGACAATGCAAGACCTGCCACTTTGCCTCGCTAGGGCACTTGGCTGCTCTGAAGGCCAGTATGGGGTGGAATGCTTTTAAAAAAAAAAAAACCACCCAAAGGGGACTAAACTGGAATTGTTCTGTCTTCAAGGTGCCCTTTGAGAAGAACAGATCAGCCTAAAGGTTTCCATAGAGTATATATCCATATATATACAGATATCATAAGTGCAGAGACCAAGGATTTGGTGCCAGCAAATGCACTGTGGGAGGAAAACTGATGTTTCAAAAAGCTCAAGGTTATTCTGCTTATTTAGGGCTCCTACTAAGCATGAACAGCGCTAAGCCCCACTTAGTTCAGACAGACTAGTCACAAAGCAGGGCTTTGCTCATCCATAGCGCAGCAGCAGAGCACCCTTTTGGTACGCAGAGAGTGTCAGGTTCAGTCCACCGAATCTCCCATCATAGTGGCTGCAGGACAAGTAAAGGCTACTATCTTGGGAGTGCTACTGCTGCCAGTCGGAGTGGAAAATACTGGGTTATACAGGCCATTGGCCTGACTCCCTGTAAGCAGCTTCCCATGTCCATCCTGAGCTTGGCTGGCAGATAGGCCCTTTTTAAAACAGCCTAAGGTCCCCTCTACAAGAATTCGGTTTGACGCCTAGTTGTCCGATTATGCGCATCTTCTCGCAAGCGCTTTTACGGCAAATCACTATACGCAGGAGGCAGTTAAGCGCACAACTGGTTGACTTACCGGTTGTATGAAATGCGCTTCAAAGGTGTTTAATGCGAAGTATCGCTTCTTTACATGGTCAAGAGGCGCTTTAACGGCTGCGGTAAATTAAAACTTCCTATTTAACACGCATTCAATAATGCGCATAACTGCATAGAAAAAGCGCCTCGACCCCCGATTTGCTTGTAGATCTCTTGTAGAGATCAAAATTTTAATGCGCCTTGAAAGAGCTTTAAATCGCTCTTGTAGAGGCACCCCAAGTCTCTCGCATGAATCCCTTCTCCACAGCTCTTGGTTATTGCTTCTTAAGAACCTTATGCAGGGTAACAGAATGCCAATTGTTTACTGCCTCTCGTCCTGTTCATTGAAAAGAAAAGAAAAAGGTGTGGAAAGGAAACACGCTCGCATCGTCAATGTTCAATCGGCATCACTGACCGGACTATCGCTATTCAATGCTATATTACAGATTATGGTTTGCTTCATTCATGCAAAGTGTTACAACAAGTACCATGAAAGCATTCCCAAACTGGAGTATGAGAAGGACCACAGCAGCAAAGATTGGCGGGATGGGAAGGGCACGGGAGGCAATTGAAATTAATCTGGCAAGATACGCCAGAGCAACGACAAAAAAATAAAGCAGGAGGTGGACATTAGGGCTTTGGGCACAGGTCTGTAATCCACAGTTTTGGAGCGAATGGAGTGCTGGTTAAATATTGTTTGAGAAGGTTGTTTTTCTTTTAAAGAGGAATTGGACGTGCCGATCACAAATACAGTTCTGAAAGCAGGGGGAAGTGGTTTGTGTTATATTTCAATGAAAGGTACTCTTAATAGCTGGACAGTAAAAGGGGATGTGGGGGTGGGGGAGAATAAAGGCAAAAACAAAACAAAACAAACCCAAAAAACAAAACAGCATGGGTTTAGAAAACCCCCTGGACCTTGTATGTCACTCCAGACTCACATGTTTCTTTGAGGGTGACGATTCGGCTCGTTCTTGAGTTACGAAGAAGGCAACAAAGATATTGGTAAGAAAGTCAAGAACTCCCCTTTGAGTCATCCGCCCAATATGATACAGCTAAAACCGGCCTTTTGTCATTCCAATCAGCCCCCATTGAAACCAGATCGATTCTTATATAGGGAGGGGGGGGATATAGAATAACTCCGTCACGATCTTGTAGGTTGAGTTGCAAAGATGGCCCTGCATCCATGCCTCCATTTCTATGACGCTGCCCCTGGTGAAAAATCCTGCAGATTTCAAACTCCTACCGCAAAGCTACATTCCATCAGTAGATAAGTGAACATGGCAAATGTCTTTTCTTCCTCTGTTCAATAATATTAGATCTATATCTATATACCTATATTTCTTTCTCTCTTTCTATAGATATACATATAGATACTATTTCCAAGAGTTCCTTTAGAAGCCCTGTATGTGGCAGTAGGCTTCCAGAGATGAGAAAAATATATACAAGAGCCAAAGGAGAACAAAGAGGCTTGAGGTCACCATCTTGGCAGTCCGCGGCCCGCCCAGCTCACCTCCAATCTCCGGTCTCCGCCGGTACATGAGCACACTGACACTGATGAAAGCAAATATCGTGAAGAGGGTGACGGAGAAAGCCAAGGTGCCCGGTGCGACTTTAAACGGTCTGCCGTTGGCTGCGTGGTAGATGGCGGCGATGGACCATGCTACGCCGATCCCCAGAAAAACATTCACAGCGTTGCTACCGGTGACGTTACCTATGGAGGCATCTGCATATTGATCTTGCATTGCTGCTACTTTGCTGGCAAATGTATCTGCAAAGTGAAAAAACAACAACAGGATGATTGGTCTTAGACGTCGTGTCCCTCCCCACCGCTCCAAGACGCTCACTGTCGTGAAGGGATATGTAGCCTCCTTAAGGGCAGTCACGGCGGGTTCTTCAACTGCACTGTGAAGCCGGCTTTGCAACTTGCCATACACACATACAACAACCTGTTAGGTAGGTCAGTATTGTTATACCCCTTACTGCAGAGGGTGGAGCGGGGCGGGGAAATTGAGACCGAGCAGCTTGCTTAAGGCCATCTGGAGAGTTCATGGCAGAGATGAGAACTGAACCAGAGATTTGTAGTTCAGTTCTTCTGGATTCGTAGCTCAGTTCTTAAGTCACTTTGCCACTCCATCTCAGATATAGTGCAAAGCCATAGTTAACACTAGGAAGGGAAGAGAGAAAGAACATTATGTGTTCCTGAGCATAGCCCCTGCATTGCAAACCGTGGCTGGGAGGGAGCCAGAATTACATCAGCACTGGGGTCCCCTCTTTCTGGCTGGACATCAGGAAAAACTTCCTGACAGTTAGAGCAGTACGACAATGGAGCCAATTACCTAGGGAGGTTAGGCTGACCATATGAAAAGGAGGACAGGGCTCATGTAACTTTAACAGTTGTAGAGAAAAGGGAATTTCAGCCAGTGTCATTTGTATGCAATTAGTTCCTGGTGAAATTCCCTCTTCATCACAACAGTTAAAGTTGCAGGGGCCCTGCCTTCTTTTGTATATGGTCACTCTAGTATAGTGCCCTTTCCAACTCAACTATTCTATGATTCTCTCTCTCTCTCTCCCTCTCTCTCTCTCTCTTTCTCTCTCTCTGTATTTCAAATATTGTTGGTTATTCCCATCTCCGCAACCACATCTCATTATTCTACTTTTCAGAAGCATTTGTTGACCTTGTGATGCCTTGTGATGCTCCGACAAAAAATACCTATTCCCATTTCACTGCCATGAAAGGAAAACAAGTATCCTTAAAACCCATAGTTGGCTCTATTTTGTAGAAAGGTTTAAAGGTGATCCAAGTCAGAGGGCCACTTTGCACATCACGATAAGCCACCCTGATTGTAAGCTTTGGTGAGTTGGTTGTTCACTCGCTAACTCACATTACTCCCAACAGATGTTCAGCTGCTTTGCAGCTTGATGTAGCTTGTTTCCCCCTTAGTCCTTCGGTAGGCTGACCAGATAAAATCCAGGTCAGGGCTCATGTAACTTTAACAGTTGTAGAGAAAAGGGAATTTCAACCAGTGTCATTTGTATGCAATTAGTTCCTGGTGAAATTCCCTCTTCATCACAACAGTTAAAGTTGCAGGGGCCCTGCCTTCTTTTGTATATGGTCACTCTAGTATAGTGCCTGCACCTTTAACTGTTGTGATGAAGAGGGAATATCACCAGGAACTAATTGCATACAAATGACACTGGCTGAAATTCCCTTTTCTCTACAACTGTTAAAGTTACATGAGCCCTGACCTGGATTTTATCTGGTCACCCTACCTTCGGCCCACACTCGACATGTATCACGTGAGCCTTTGCAGCATAATCTCAGCAGCCTACTCTACCAATGTGCACATTTGTGCTCATTAGTGGAATAAAGGTTTTTTGGTAGCTTTCCCCCCCCAACTTTGGGGAGATTTGTGCTTATTTAACATTATTTTTTCACCTTTGGGGAGATTTCTGCAAATTTAGCTTCATGTAAAGTGGAGTAATCATTGCACTAGCGGATTTGCACACATCTCCTTGGAAGTTAAATAAATAAAGTCAACTTTGCGCAAATCTCCCCAAAGATGAAGAAAAAAGTCAAATATGTGCAAATCTCCCCAAAGGTTTTAAAAATGTTAAATTTGCATACATCTCCCTAAAGGTGTAACACACATGTTAAGCTTGTGCAAATCTCCCTAAAGTTGGGAAAAAATAATGTTAAATCTGCACAAATCTTCCCGAAGGTGGGAAAAAATGTTGCTGTCTAGGAAGGTTATACAGTGGAGGAGTAAATTGAATAGTGTCATTTCAAGTAATAGAGAGAGGATATTGTAAGCGAATTGTGAGGAACAGCTGGCAGGGTTTTTGGTCGCTCTTGTTAGGTGTTTCTCTCACATTGAAGTTGACTCTGCTGGGTTTGGATGTCACAAGAAGCCACCCTGAGAACAAGTCACCCTAACCAACCCTACTACAAGCCATGGGTCCTCAGGGTGGCTTGTTTGCAAAGAGCAACCCACGATGGAAAAGCCGGGCTGGGTTTGAACGTCATGCTATGTCACCCTGCAACCACCCATGGTGACAACCCACCGTGGCTTAGCGTGACATGTGAACCAGGTCAATGCCACGCGCTGTTCAAGAAAATGAATACTTGATGCACTTCAGCACTCCCCCCCCCGGTCACCTTGGATAAAAGGAGATACAGAGCTGTTCAGAATAAAATAGTAGTTCTTTAAAATTTAATTCCTTCTGTACAAGGAATTTTAGGAACGCGCTCTTCCCATGGAGCTTTGAATGCAGAATTATGAAACCCTAACTGGCGGCTCAACTCGTCTTTCCTGTGCAAAGAAAAGGCCAAATAAACATACCAAGGAAGTTAATTTACAGTGAAATTCAAAAGCTGCTTTTACCAATAAAAACAGCGCTATGGAAATTTCTGCAATTGCTGCCAAAAGAAGGCAATTTCACGGCACTTTTGTCTCCACAGCTCCACAACAACTTTGTAATTATGCTTCACAATAATTGATGTCAAAATGACAAGGGCTTCTAGGTGGCGATCTATGTGACAGCCACAGGGGTGCCTGACAGACGCTGCATCACAATGTCAGACCTACTGCCCAGGGAATATTTTTCAACCACATAGATTATTCCCTACAAAAATATCACATTAAGGCTGGCGTTTGCCTTGCTTAGGAAAGGGTTGGGCTTTATTTGACCTCTGCAAAAAGCTGGAGAACAGACACCAAGAATGCAACCAAGTATGCCTTTGCCATTTGAATTGGTTTATAGATCAATGCAACTGCTCTCAAGTAGTCCTAGTGAATTGATATAGTGCCATACCTAAGGGCATATCTGCACTCCCAGCCTGTCAATTTTAAAACCAGTTTAACTTTCACCGCACCTTTAAAGGATCCTGGGAGTTGTCATGTGAGGATGCTAAGAATTTTGTTAGAGATCCCTAGCTTCCCTATTAGAACTGCAACTCCCATGATTCCCTGGGGAGAGGGAATGACACTTATTCCAGTTCTCGTGTGTTGCAGAGATGCAGCCATCAAGTGCAAGAAGCTGTGAGCCAAGAGGGTTCTGGTTCACAGTTCAGCTCAGCCCCTGAAATCACTATATGGCCTTAGCTAGCCTTCCCCAACCTGGCACGCATTGGACTACAACTCCCATAATTCTCAGCCAGCAGCATTATGAGAAGTATGGGAGTTGTAGGCTGAGGAAGGCTGGCCTTAAGCAATCAACTGTCTCTCAGCTTCTACCTCTTTCTGAACGTTCAAGGCAATTCACATACATTATTTCTGTAATCCTTACAGCAGGGATGGAGAAACTTTTTCAGTCCAAGGGCTGGATTCCACTCTGGGAAAGGTGTCAGTGACTGCATTCCACTTGTGGCCAAAGATAAAGTGGGCAAGGCCAAATGCAGAGTGAGCAGGGCCAAAATGTGTTTCTTACTGATTTTAAACCTACTCAGAAGTTAAGCAGGACTGAATTACTCAGCAGCACTTTCAAATAGCAGCCCCAGTACTAAGCCTCTGCATGTCTGCTCACAAGTAAGCATGACAACCCCCTTAGTATCTATTCAGAAGTAAGCAGGAACGAATCATTCAGCAGCACTTTCAAATAGCATCCAAATACCAAGCCTTTGCATGTCTACTCATAAGTAAGCATGAGTGACAACCTAGGCTTACAGCAACCCAATAAAGTAGACCAGCACTATTGGCCCCATACCACAGATGGGTTCTCTAGTTTAGGGCAGAGGGAAAATTTGAACCAAGGACATCCTGGTTCACAATTTAATTTCATAGTCACACTATATTACTTTAGCTCTTGTGCGTGATGTCATGGAAGACTATATCAGGGTGAAGCGACCAATAGGCTGCACTGTACATGCAAAGGAAAAGGAAAAGAAGGTGTTAAATAAAAGGGACAGGAGAGTGGAATTGTACAACTGATTTACCCAACCACAGGAAAACGTCCAGTGAGATCCTGGAGTTGTAAAAATAACTCTGGAGGTTTGTAAAAGGAGAGTCTCTACATCAGGGGTAGGGAACCACATTCAGGCCAAGGGCCAAATTCAATTTTAGAGTAGTTCTCGGGGGGGAGGGGCAAAGCCAGGGAGTGCAGGATCAGAAATACAAAAAAATACCAGCATAGTGTAACTTTATTCTCCTACTGCCAGTAACTAAGCCCTAGGAGAGATATTTCAACCTTTTAGCATGGGGGAAAATCTGCACAAACACTGGGAAAGCCACCAAAGGAGATGTGGCCATCTGGGGGATCCTGGTGGGCTTGGTTGGGACTCCAGGAAGGCTGGATTTGGCTTCTGGGCCTGCAATTCCACACCCCTGCGCTAGATAAATATCTGCCATGAAACCTGCCACAGAATCTAGCCACTCTGCAGGCACCTTAAGGGTGCAATCCTATGCAGGTTTACACAGAAAAAAGCCCTACAACTCCCAGCATTCCCCAGCTGGGGAATGCTGGGAGTTGTAGGACTTTTTTCTGCCTAAACTTGCATAGGATTGGGCCCTCAGTCGGTAATCATGGAGGGTCCTTTCAGCTATTTGATTCTATGTCAACTTTGTATTCAGATCCTTCCAGCTATGTATCATATAATCTTTAAACCCTGGCTGTTTTTCCAAAGTATGGGATACTAGAGTGACCATATGGAAAGGAGGACAGGGCTACTGAATCTTTAACAGTTGTGATGAAGAGGGAATTTCAGCAGGTGTCATTTGTCTGCATGCAACACCTGGTGAAATTCCCTCTTCATCACAACAGTTAAAGCTTCAGCAGCTATACTAGAGTGACCAGATACAAAAGAGGGCAGGGCTCCTGCAGCTTTCACTGTTGTGATGAAGAGGGAATTTCACCAGGTGCTGCCTGCATACAAATGACACCTGCTGAAATTCCCTTTTCTACACAACTGCTAAACATACAGGAGACCTGCCCTCCTTTTCATATGGTCCCCCTAGGGATGCTGTACTTCACACTGTCATTGGTGCACTTCCTGTTTACACCACGTTCGTTTTGATGGTAATAAACCTCTACCCACAATTTAAGCATCACCTCATTATTCAATGAGGCCAATGGAATTAAATTAGATTGCTGATAAAATGTTACTGCAATTGGCTAAGGGATCCAGTTTCTAGAACAGGAGGTTGACAACATATTATATAAGCACTTGGTGTTGCGCTCGGATGATTCATTTAGATAGTTCAATTACCCTACCTATTAATGCATTTAATTCAAATACCAGCAATGCCGTTTCAACATGATGAGATGACTGCAGTTCATTGGGCGATGTACGCAACTACTGCTGTGCTTGCTTAAAAAAAGAAAGCGACTCACAGCCCAATTCTATACATGTTTACTGAGAAGTAAATCCCATTGAATTCAATAGGGCATACTCCCAGGTAAATGTACAGCCCTAATCCAGCCCAAAACATGTTACCATTTGGTATAATTACATCCTCCATCTAATAATCAACTCAAATAATGAGTGCCAACAAGGCTGGAGTTGAAAGGGGCCACTGAGGAACAAGAGAGAGATACCAAGCTTCTCTACATTAAGGGAAAACCCCACTGCCTTACCAGGGCTTCATCTTTCCAGGTTCACAATGGGGACAATACTCACGCTTCCTCACACCCTTTGTTTCCCCCAGTTCCTTTGTGAGCATGTTCTACATTTGTCATTGATATGGCCAGCAGATGGTGCTGCACAATTTCTAAAATATCACGGGATTCTTGAATTACATAGTTTTTAATGGTGGTTTTCGGCACTTTTTTTTACTACTGCATTTTTGCTGATTTATAAAATCGCAAAATAAGCTTAAAATAACGCAAGAGAGGCCCCGAAGATTGACAATGTCATGAAAAGGACCCACGAACTTCTATGAGTGAACCATTACGAGTGCACGATAAATTCATGATGTAAAAAGCTTCAGCAACATCTCCAAGGTTTCCAGAAATACAAACAAACAAAACAAAAACAAATAAACCAAAAACAAAAACAAAAAAAGAATCTTAAAAAAAAAAAAACAACCCAAGGGGGTATTTATTTACTATTACATTTCTATCCCACCTTTTTTCCTATGGAAAGAAACTCAAGGTGGCTTGTACGGTCCACTCCTCTCCATTTTATGCTCACAACAAATGTGTGATGTAGCTTAAGCTGAGAGTAAGTGACTGGCCCAAAGTCACCCAAGTGAGCTTCATGGCCAAGAGTGGGCTAAAACCCGGGTTTCCCCAGTCCAAGTCCAACACATTAACCACTACACCACACTGGGTCATTTCCCACAGAAGCCATGGAATGCTGAGTGACGGATGGAAAAGAAAATCAGGCTGTGCTGTGAATATATGTGCGTGTTGGGAATGCCCTGCTTGAATTCTTTAGAGCTTATCACATCCTGGAAGAGGACGTGGCTGGTTGGTTAGAACTCTGAACAGCAGCCCTCCTGTTTGGGTGGGTGGGTCATAATACATGGCCACATTTTGTAGCTGATCCCACATTATTGTTAATTTATTTATCTCGCACCATCAGTGCGCATCTCCCTACTACCCACTTTTTGTACCTAGCATTTTTTTAAAAGCAATATTTGAAGAGATGCTTCTAAAAACATGAATCTTACATGTTCCTGTCCTGCACCTTGTTTCATCCCTTCCTCCGTTGCAGCGAAGTGAGGAACATGTCAAATTCATGTTCCTAAAGGAGCTCTTCTGCTGTCAGTAAAAAACATCAAAGTTGGGTAGCTCAAAATGGTTGCAGGCAGAGCAAGGGGTGAAAGTTTAAGAAAGTGAAATAGTCAGAATGTCCATCCCATGTTAAACTGCTTTAATTTGCCAACTGAGAGGGAACCTCCACGTTCAGAGGCCGGTCATTATAGAGCAGGGGTGTCCCTCCAGTTGTTTTCGTCTGACAATGGTTAACGATGTATTATTGCAACAGATGTTTTGTATTGCTGTTTTTGTGTTGTGGACTGCTTTAGGCACATTGCATGGAAAAGTGGCATTCAAATTAAACGTGATGGTGATGACAATGATCTTACTGCTGGATTTTGTGGGATCTGCAACAAAATGCTGCAGAGTATCCAACAGGGTTCTTGCCAGCAGCCATGCTCTCCTCCAAGATACTATAAGATGCAAGGTCGTCCCCCTTCTGCAACTTTTCCTTTCCCAGATGACACAATATTCTGTGGCTACTGAGAATACTCAGTCTCCATTGGGCTATTTCTGGGAGGGTTTTTTTTTGCTTGCCTGAGTATTTTTGTTTGATTTTGTTTTTAAATGCTGCGCTGTTGCAAACCTCGAGGCTCCCCAAAGCACGCTGACACCTCTCTCCTGTTTCTTAACGTTTTGGCTCTTATTTCTGTTGGGACTCAGTAGCTGAGCTTGCTATCAGAAGGAGTGATCTTGCAAGCTGCTTATATGAATAGAAAAGACAAACAAACAAACAAGAATTTCACGAGATCATAGCTCACAGAGGACTAAAACAATGGCTGAGCTATGTCAGCCTAGGAAAAAGCCAAAGAAGAAGAGCATTCTTCAGGGCAGGAGTGGGCAGACTTCGGGTTTGCTAGATCAACTAGGGTTTTTTTTACTAGAATGCTGAGGTCCACCCCAATAGTGGCTTGGGGTGTGTGTATGGGGGATGGGAGGATGTAAGAAAGGACATATGCTTAGGATTAGGGAAGAGGTTCCTTTGAGCTCCTTCAGATGGGGGGGGGGGAAATTGTGTTCCCTTACCGTTGGGTCTGAAGCGGCATCTCTTTTCCCAGTTACACGGAGGGGGAGAGCCGGAAGAAAAGCGACCACGTGGCTTGTACAGCTTCAATGCAATTTAATAGGACAGCACCCTCTAGTAGGCGTTATATAGCGGGACTTCTCCTGCACACAGCAGCACACGGCGACATATATCAGAAGAGTTGGCTTTTCTTTACCTTTTTCTAATTGTTAAAAACCAGGCAATGGGAGCAGGAGACGCGCAGGAGGATCACTGCGTCCTCAAAATGACCTGCGAAGATCTGTGAGTGGCCAGTCGCGAGCGTGTGATGAAACGCTCGTCTGAAGAAGCTCTGTGTTACTGCTGTCGTTAAGCAACAGGGGAGTCAGAGCCCCTTGCCAGGCTATTGCACCCAGGGATCTACCAGTGAACCCAAGTCTACTTTCTGTCCACCCCCTGCCTTAGGGAAGGGCCATAACCCAGTGGCAGAGCACTTGCTTCATATGTCCAAAGGCCCTGGTTCAAGCCCCAACATCTCCTTGTAGGGTTAGAAAAACACCTGCCTGAAACCCTAGAAAGCCTCTGCCAGTCAGTGTCAACAATCCTGGGCTAGATGGACTCATGGTCTGACTCAGTGTAAGACATCTTTCTATGTTCAGAAGAAGAATATTTCTGTAGCGTGGGAGCTGACAACCCAGAAATCTGCGTTTCAACTCTCAACTTAGCATTGAACTCCGTAAGTGGTCATAGGCAAACCGCAGTTACTGAGACCCCACACCTGCCCAATGGGGATAATAACACTAACCTACCTTATATGGTTGTTGTAAGGATTAAAGAGGTAATGCATCGTATTGCTTGTGCTATATAAATACGGAAGCATTATCACTGTGCAAATGGACAATGCTATAGAAATAAAGAGCAATTAAAAATGAGTCTACATGGCAAATTCAGTATAAGGATGCGATAGGACATGTCATTTATAAACTGCATGCCGTTGCAGAGGCCGGGAATGTTTACAGATGCCTTTTCAAGGATTAAGCTGTCATTTTCAACGTGGGAAAGGTTATTGTTGGGCAGATGATTTATAATCTGCATTTCCCCCTCAAGATATCTGATGACTGCTGGGGGTGGGGGAAACCCTCCACGGCTGAGCTTTTTATTGCCAACCGTTCGATTTTGATGAGGAGCTGCGCATTTGCAATTCACTCGCATGTCACAATAATAATAATAATAATAATAATAATAATAATAATAATAATAATTTATTTCTCACCCGCCTCTCCATCTGGATCGAGGCGGGGAACAATATGATAAAATACATAAAACTGATTAAAACATGACACATATTATTAAAACTGCATTAAAACATCCTAAAACATCCTGCCACAGAGGGGTCCTCTTCCCTGCTAAAAGCATCTCAGCCTTCAACAGGCCTACAGGAGTGTAAGTAATTTTGAGAGAATGCAACGTGTTTCATAACAAGTTTGCTCTTTCAAAGGAATGTGGACCGAGAGACCAACAAGAAAAGAAAAAAAGAAAAGAAAAAAAGGAGCTTTCTATTTCAATACTCATTAAAACAGAGTTTCATTAGCTGTTTGTGCAGCAAACGATGGGCACGGCTGCTAAATGCCACTGTTTCCAGGAACTAACAACGTGCACTGAGTGTACTCAAAAAAGATACATCAGCTGAAGCTGTTTTAGAGGGGGGGAAATAAAATTGCTTAACGTGCTTGCTGTGGGAAGGAGTTTTGTGTGTATTAACCATCTTGTTTCCAGCAAATGAGGGAGACAAAACACATATTGTTTAAACATGTATTCTGGGGGAAAGGTACGGAACCTATGAGAAAGTATAAAACCAGTAAGAAACTCCGGAAGAATGAAAGACTGCTCTGTTCTGCCATATTTGGTCGTATAGACTGGAACCATAAATCAGAGCTATGCCACTGGGATGGTTTGGAGAGTGAGGGAAGCCAGAACAGCGTCACCTCAATGGCCATGTTGCCTGGGGATGCTCGGAGTTGTAGCCCATAAGGATGGAGAAGGCTGCTCTAGAACCTAGTAGTGCAATCCCACCCATGTCTACTGAGAATTAAGTTCCATTGAGTTCAATGGGGCTTAGTCCCACGTAAGTAGGTGTAGGATTGCAGCCTTAGTATGTATACAAACAAAATTAAGTAGTGACAAATGCAGTGGTGGAAGGAAAAGGCTGAGTCCAGTATGCAGTAAAAGCACAACACAATTATCTGAACAGGGTATGGGATGCCAAGGACATTCCAATAAATCAAAGTCTGGGCAAATGAGAGTGATGCTTCAAAGGAACATAGGGACCTGTCTTATACTAAGTCATACCACTGAGCCATCACACTCAGTTATTGCCTGCAGAATGACTGGGAGCGGCTTCTCCTGGGTCATAGGGGTGGTCGTGGTGGTGGTCGTCTTTCCCAACTCTACCTGAAGATGCTAGGGATGAACCTGGGGCCATCTGCATGCAGGGGTGTTGCTAGGCCCCGGCCTTGATTCTATTTCCAGGCCCCTCGGATCTATTTCACAGAGCCCTGAGTATTCATTGATGCCAATGGAAGATTATATTTTAAGCTAAATTGCATGGGGTGGGGGGACAATATTCCTACAGGAGGGAAATGGGGAGGTGGGTGCGGGGAGAGAGAAGTGATGATGGGGACCATGAGAGATTGCAAATTAATTATAACTGAAGAGGAACCACTGATTCGGGATGACCTGGGGTGTGGCAAAAATTAATTAAATAATTTATTTAATTTGAGCTCATGTGGACAAATAATTACCTACTTCTAGATTACCTACACCTACTTCTAGATTTGCCTATGCATATTCTATGCAGATTTGAATCCATTGGGCCCCGGCCCCAATATGCCTATGCATATTCTATGCAGATTTGAATCCATTGGGCCCCGGCCCCAAATCTTTTAAGTGCTTAGCAACACCCCTTGCGACGTACAGGTGCTCTAGGACTGTGCTGCAGCCCTGACTGCCACAGGCCTGCTTGGAATTTGCCATTCTAGGGCTCCTGGTTGGAGAGAGGAACGGCTGCAGGTCTTTCTGCCACTGCTTAGGGTGACCAGATAAAATCCAGGTCAGGGCTCATGTAACTTTAACAGTTGTAGAGAAAAGGGAATTTCAGCCAGTGTCATTTGTATGCAATTAGTTCCTGGTGATATTCCCTCTTCATCACAACAGTTAAAGTTGCAGGGCCCCTGCCTTCTTTTGTATATGGTCATTCTAGTATAGTGCATGCACCTTTAACCGTTGTGATGAAGAGGGAATTTCACCAGGAACTAATTGCATACAAATGATCCTGGCTTAAATTCCCTTTTCTCTACAACTGTTAAAGTTACATGAGCCCTGACCTGGATTTTATCTGGTCAGCCTACTACTGCTGCTTGGCCAGAACCTTCCTGATCCCGCTCAAAACACAGTCTGGGCAGGGAAGTCAATGGGCAGCGCCTCTGCTTACCTAGGGTGACCATATGGAAAGGAGAACAGAGCTCCTGTATCTTTTAACAGTTGCATAGAAAAGGGAAATTCAGCAGGTGTCATTTGTATGCATGCAGCACCTGGAGAAATTCCCTCTTCATCACAACAGTTAAAGCTGCAGGAGCCCTGCCCTTTAGCTTTAACTGTTGTGATGAAGAGGGAATTTCACCAGGTGCTGCATGCATACAAATGACACCTGCTGAATTTCCCTTTTCTATGCAATTGTTAAAAAGATACAGGAGCCCTGTCCTCCTTTCCATATGGTCACCCAAAAGGCTTACTAATGTCACCAAGCTCTTTCTCTTTCTTTGCCTCCTGTACTTCCTTTAGTGCCTCCTGGCTTGTCCAGCTTCAGTCCTTCTTTACCCCCTGTCTTTTGGGCTTTGTGACCTTGGCTGTGGTTCCTCAGCTGTCCCATGACTAGGCTGGTCAGCCCTTTCTAAAAACTTGCTTTTGTCCTGTAACTGCAGTTTGATGTGCAGACATCAGAGGCTGATAACCTTATCTCCATGCCATTAAAAGCTCCTGATCCCTGCATGCCAAGTGGCTCTCAAATTAAAAATTCCAGAGCAGGCAAGCCAGATTATTCCCCAACACCGCCCCTGGCCAGTGGGCTGTGGCTTTCATGCCTGCCCACTTTCTCTGCTCAGGACCTTGAATGCCTGAAAGAAAGGTGGGGGAGAAGTACTTTAAAGATCTAAAAATAAACGTAGCTGCGAAGTGTTATTATTATCACCATGATGGGGATTTCTTCATTCCCCTCTCTATATTTATCCCTCCCTCCCAAATCGCACAGAAAGGTGGCAACGCTCTATGAATGTGATTATCAGAAAAGCTCACTGTAAGGCAAAGCAAAATGGACAAGATTTGTAGCAGATTCACTGCTTGTCTCACATCTCTCCTTCGTGGTCTTGGCTAACAATCACTGCCTTACAGTCATTCTAACAAAATGACCTGAGAATTTGCCATCAAGTATGTGTTTCAGAGAACACTTTGCATGTTGAACTAGGAGGTGAAAAAATAATATCTGTGCAGCTTTTCAGAAACAGCAAAATCTCTTTTTTTGCTGTTATCAAAGATTAACCTGATGTTATGAAAAGGTGAAAGTTGTAAAAAGGGAGAAAATGCTTAATTGCTAGGTTGGTGGTGGGCCGAGGCAAAATGCTGATGTGGTGAGACAAAAAAAGACAAGTTCAAAATGAGGGATGAGTACGAGACAAGTTGGGGTGACGGGGCTACAACCCACCAGGAATGTCACGTGGGAAAACCTCATTCATTTCAATGAAGGCTGTCCAAGAAAAGCCGGTCAAGTCATTCTCAAAACCCCTCATTCACTAAGAGCTGCTAGTTTAGGTTGCTTTCAGGGCATCTTTTTATGTTTCACTGCAGCTGTTTGGAGGGCCTGTTGTGGGGAGGGTCCATAGCTTAGGGGTAGAACACAACCCTGGGCATCTCCAGTTAAAACAATCAGGTGATGCAAAACACCTTTTTTTAAGACCCCGGAGAGCCTCTGCAAGTTCAAGAGGACAATACTGGATTAGATGAACAAATAGTCTTGACTGGTATGAGGCAGCTTCCTATGTTATACTGAAGAGGCAATCCTGAGTTTTTAACTGTTAAGTTGGAAAGTGGCTTGCCTCTTTAGAATGTAGAGAAATCTCAAGCTCAGCCAGTGTCCAGATGTTTTAGGCTACAACTCCCATCATCCCTGACCACTGGCCATGCTGGGCTGGAGTGATAAGAGTCCAGATTGAGTAAGGGTCCAGATTGAGTAAGGCTGCTCTTCAGAGTTATTCTCTTTTATTTCCATTGTTGGGGACAACCTAGAAGTGTACCAGGTACCAATGGGGACCCCTGGATTACAGTTTAAGAACCACTGATGTTGTGGATTGTGCCCAGTGAGTTTTTACACCAGGGGTGAGCAGTCTGTGGCCTTCCAGATGTTTTGACCTACAATTCCCATCAACCTTAGCCAGCATAGCCAATGGTGAAATGTAGGCCAAAACATCTGGAGGGCCACAAGTTGCCAAGTCCTGTTGTACATGGAGAAACCTAGGATCTGACGGACCTATATATTTTCTCAGTACGTGATTAACATACTTTGCATATAATTTCTTTGAATGTCATGGATTTCAACACGTGCCTGACAGATAAGAGCTGTTTTGAGAGCAGCACTAGTCCACCGCTCCCAGCAACGTCAACGGGGCTTGAACAAGAGAACTTCTGGATTGAGTGACCCCTAACAAACCAAACAAAAGGGCATTCATGCTGAAGGATAATGTGAAGCACATATAGTTTGCTTGACAATCCAATTCAATATAACCTAGAATAAGTTTGCTGACTGGATCTGACACCACAAACTCACAATCACACCCCTTCTACCTTGTGGCAATTAACCCAGAGGAACTATCACCCTCCTGCTCCTGACCTGTAATCACTAAAGTGGGCTAGAACCCCCACTCTGCCTAAAAGCATGCATTGAATGGGTCAGGAAAATACACATTTCCACAAGGTTGAGAGTACAATGTTGTGGTTGGGTGGTGTTAAGGTGAAATTAACCCAGGGTTAATGATCTTATTCAACTGCCTTTGTTATTCTGAATGGCATTAACGCAAAGAACAGCAAACATTTCTTTGGAATGCCCTTAAAAGAGACACGGAGAGAGAGTTATTTCGGAATCAATATGGTTCACTGGCTTGACAGACTTGAAGCTGGGTTCCAGTATGGACAGAGTGACTTCCTGGCATGCACATTCATGGTTAACAAGACACTCATATCAATGTAACACACCCTTTCCAACATAAAGATTGTTCCTATATGGAACGTGGATCTGGATCTAGACCCCCTTTACTATCTATATATATCAAACGCTAAGGCAATGTGTGGCACGCTGGAGGTTCCGAGCTATGAGAACTTTGTACTCTGGATGTTCTGAGCTATGAGAAGAACTTTGTGTTGCTAAGCAACAGGATCTATAAACACAGATGGAAGTGGGGGTAGTAGCTGGGAGGGAGCAGTGGCATTGAAACAAATAACTGCCAAAGCAGTTCGTGAGGAGGCTTCAGGTGAGTTCCATGGGTCGGTGGGCAGGCGAGCAGCGGGAGCAGCTGGGAGGGAATGTGGAAGGGATGGCTGGGAGGGGGGAGCTCAAGGGACTCCTGGTTGGCCTCATACCCAGCTTTTCTGGGCGCCCATGGAAGAGCCAGGAAAGTATGATACTGGACAATAAAGCAATAGCCTTTACTATATATTCATATTACATTTGATGTTAAAGGCCTATGTGAACTGTTGATGTAGAAGTCCGAGGTTAAAGATAGGATGAGTTTCTCTGAGAAGGCTGAAGGGGGTTGCATCCTATTGTCTGTATGAGGGAGGGAAGCCTTTTTCTGTAGAGTGTGGGGTTGGGGGAGAAATTCGTTTGGTTCACATATTAATATGAATTAACTGAATCTGTACTTCCTGAAGTAATAGGCAGGAATGAAATTATCGTTTCATTTTCACACTTCCTTGCATTTTGTGATGTAGTTCTCCAGTCCAAAAATGTATGTAAAAATGCATACAGCAGGGGAAATAGGGTATTTTCTCGCAAATATATTTGTGGGGATATTCCTCACAAACATGTGCGTATCGGGAAAAAATGCACGCACATTTCTGTGCATACAAAAACATGCATGAAAATAGATATGACTTCTCGTGCATTTGAAAAAAAAACTATTTGAAAACTAATATGGAAATGGAATGGAGCGTATTTGGGATGACAAAAGTGTGGATGTTATAGAAAGGATGTTATATACAGATTTGTCCATCCTACATTCCCTCAAGCCACATACCCTCAAGCGTAGTCTATTGAGCTGGAGCCAAACAGGGATGGTACCAATGCCAAAGATGGGAGGGCCTCCCCTTCTCTCGCTCCCTTCTTGCTGGGGGAGAGACAGAATGCTCTGACCAAACTCTGAATGGATCACTTCCAGCATTCTCCCTGCTCTTCCACTCCTCCCTCCATTATGGCTTCTGGCCCCGCCATTTTCCCCTTCCTTCTCTACCTTTGGGCTCCCCGCACTTGCAAGAAATTAGGCCAAAGACCTAATTTGCCTTTAGCTAAGGATACTGTTTACTAAAGAGAGATTGTTCTAGCTGTTCTTGCAGAAGGGAAGAGCTAAATCTCAATGGCAAATCTCATGCCTTGCATGCAAAGTGTCCCAGGTTCAATCCCCTCCAACTCCATATAGGACTGGGGAAGATCCCCTGTCCGAAACCCCAGAGAGCTGCTGCCAGTCAGTGCAGGCAATGCCAAGGTAGATGAACTAAGGGTCTGACTTAATATAAGAATATTTTGAACATTCTTTTGTTTCTCCTGCCCCCTGCCCATTTATTTTTGATCAACATCCAGCCTGATTAAGAGTTCTGATGAGCTCAAAATCTTGCTCACTTCTTTGTGGCCTTTTAAATTGGCCCTAATAAAGTCATCACCCTTCTGCTATGCTTGCATAAGCTGGTGAAAAATGTGTAAAATTCATCTGTCGTTTGGTCCTCTGCAGTTCATTAAAATGAACTGAGCTTTATCTGAATCATCAAGAGATGATGATCCAAGCAGGATCATGGGCCCCAACAGTTGTCAGTGCACTTCAATACCTCTATAAAGCAGTAGTGTGGCTCCTGCCTTTTATATACCGCTTTCATACCACTATATCCTGCTTGGTGTAGATATGGCCAGAGTCTGTCTACTTGTCTGTATATGGGTCAAACTGCATGAAATGCTTGTAGTTTGATGAATCTCTTAAAAACTGCAAATAGCAGCCTCTGGGCTCCCCGAGCATAATCTGCTTAAGGGAGCTTAACCCTTCATCCTGCCGCAGTCCTTCCAGCCTGCTCCACAAGCCACTCTTTGCATCAGGAGGGAAGCTCTTATTGGCCAACTTCCTGACGCAAAGAGCAGTTTCTGGGGGGGGGGGCAGGGGAGGAATTTTTCTTGGGACCGTGGAAGGGGGAATATGGTGAAATCCCTTCCCCTGCCATTCATCCACCTGATACTGATTAGAATATGGTGGTGCTGATTTACACGTTAAAGACGAATCACAAAACTACAAGTTACAGTTGGGCACCATACATGCCCTTTCATAAGGAGAGAATCTCATGGGGCTCTAAGATGGGCAGCCGGAAGGCTGCTCTATTTTGAGAATGTGCCACTTTTTGATAACTGTGAAGGGACCTAAATCAGTGCTGTTAAAAAAGAAAAGAAAAAGTAATTCAAGTGAAATGTAGTCCTGAAAGTCAAGTACAATGAAGGTCAAGATGCAGTTTTCTGGACACATGCTCAGGAATAATCTTTCCGGTTCAACTAAGGCTATTTGGCAGTACATTGATTAAGGTGTTACAGCCTAAGGCTGCAATCAACAACATCTTGTTCCTTTGGAATAATCCACTGGATTCTAATGGAACTGTTATGGAATAGACGGGTTGAAGATGGTTACACTTTAATTGTCCACATAAAACTGTGTTACAAATTGCATAAACACCCAGTCCAGATGGCGAATCCTGGATGGTAGCCAGGTCTCTTGGGATCTCTCATGTATAGCATAGTGTGATGACATGAAAAACATGGGCAGAGAATGAAATTATTGTGACTATATTTGTTTTCAGTTTTGTTTTTTTTTTTTACCTGGCACTGAAGTTCCCAATGCAACAAATACAACTGCGGTTACTGAATCCTTCAAGCCAATGGTACAGCCAAAGTGGGACGCCAAGTCCCCGATGAATGCTGTCAGAAGGCCGATCATTAAGATGGATACAACAAAACAAGCCCAACCATTCCAGTAGTCCGTTGGGGGGACAAAGGCAAAAAGGACTTTCCAGAAGACGGTCAGAAAGTGCATCACATAATCAAAGCAGGACGGCAGCTTCTCTTCCCCACATTCATCATCATCGTCATCCTCTCCTAGAATATGAACATCAGAGAGAGAGAGAGAGAGAGAGAGAGAATATGTCAGTGAAAAATCAGTTATTCTAAACATGTAAAGCTGGTGCATAGAAGCATCCCATTTGAGGTGGATTCTTCCCAGATAGTAAGGCTTGAAAAGAACTTGCTGATACTCATGAGGGGTAGATGGAACTGGCCTAGCTGGGACCAATGACTTGATTCCATATAAAGTGATTTCATATGAACTTATATTTTATTACAACCTTTCCCAACTTGGTGCCTTCCAGATGTGTTGGACCGCAACTCCCATAATTCCCATCCAGGATGGGAATTATGGGAGTTGCGGTCCAACACATCTGGAAGGCACCAAGTTGGGGAAGGATAGTTTATTATTTCTGCCCACGGCAGCTTTCAGCACTGGCTCAGGCCATTTTGGCAACTATGGCAAGAAATCTAAATGGTTTCTCACCACCCACAATGCACACCTAACCCTTCGCAAAAGCTGCTGATGCACGAAAATCCACATGCTGTTTCTGTAACAAAGCACACTATTAAAGTGGTTTGTTTATATGGCACTGCTCTCCCCATCTATCATTTCAACACTGCACAAATCCAGGATTATAACCCCAAATCATTACCTTTTAAAGGGCATTGTGTAAAGGCACGTATATGCAAGGTCAATTTTTTTTTAAAAAAGGGCCTGTCAATCTATTACATAATTTTAAGTGATTAATCATCTGCTGTTGACCAATTCATTGATTAACTAACTAACTAACTATATATATATATATATATATATATATATATATAATTACCACAGTCTTAATATAGGTGCCTTTTGAGAAGCAGAAGTAAGTACAAGAGAGCATGCATCTTAATAAACAGAAGTTTATTATTCTAAAAGGTTGAAATGCCTCTTCTAAGGGTTAGGGTGTCATCAGACAAGCGTTTTATCGCACACTCATTATTGCCCACTGGCACTTTTTCATGCGTCCTTCTGACGCTGCTGTCCACCTCCCGCCCCTTCTGGTCTTTTTTCCGCGACAAAATAGACCCCCGTAAATCTGATTTATTTTTTAAAAGTGAAACTTGCTGCCATTTCCTGCTCTGTGCAGGAAAATTAGCGCAATAAAAACGCCCACTGAATGGGCCACGTGGTCGTTGCTGCTCCCTTTCTTTCCCCGTGTAAAGAAATCGTCATTATTGTGAGACACTAGCAGGAGGCCATAGCGACAGTAGGGAAATGCGACCCCCCCGTCTGATGACGCTCTTAGTTACCATTAGGAAGAGCTTTATGCTATGATAGACTGGTAATTTGGGCAATGTTGCATTTGTCTTTGTCCCATCCCCATTTGCCCTTGGCACTGCCCACCACAGAAATATGGTCCCCGAAAACTTATCCAAGAGGTTCTGTACTCCTGGTTTTGTACACCTGGTCTAAAGTAACCCCCCTAAACATTGTCAGCCTTTGTCATTGGAGACCTGCACCAGCTTCCTGATCATTTTTGCTCCCCTATTTTGTCCCTTTTCCAGCTCCAAAAAGCTTGTCTACTTTCTAACTTTCATTTTTGTTCTTAGCCGCTTTTATGCATCTCATATCAAACGGTAGATCAACAATGAAACATAAACCGACACGTCTTCCCACACGCAGAGCCTTCCCTCCCTAGCCAGAAATCACAGCCCCCCAATTACCCAGCTGAAGAAAGTAAAAATGGAGGAGAGAGAGAGAGAGAGAGAGAGGAAATAAAACCAAACCAAACACACCCACAAGCTACTCACTTTTCTTAGATGGTTCTGCATTGGAGAAATGGGTAGAATTCCACAGTTAATCTCCCCCAAAGTAATTTTTGACAAAAGTTTTGCATTTCTCAGCACTGTCCCAACACGATTTCCCAACATTACTTCCCTCTCCTTACTGGTTAGTCTAAAACAGAACGGACCCAGCACACCTGCTTCGCCTTTTAAAAAGTGCCACATGGGAGTTCAGAGTGTGGGAAGAAAAGGTTTTCCCTTGCTCTGGAGACACAGGGATGTGTCCTAGCCAGCTGGGGCTGCACCCAGTAGCTTCTGTTTCAGACTTGCAGGACTCCTTCCCCACCTCCTGAGCTCTCACCTGACACCCCGGAGAGGAAAGGCACATTTGTATGGCATGCGGTGGAGGTGTTTCCAGAGCATCCCCTGTGTTTTGAAGAAATGTTACCCTGGCCTTCGCCCTTAGGGCCAAACTACCTCCTGGGGCCACTGTTGGGCTCCTGGCCTAGCCATGCATGCAATAAGGCTGTGATCAGCCACCTCCATGATGGCACTATTGGGCCAAAGTAGACGAGACAGCGTGCAACTTACACGTGAGAGTGTCAGGCCCGCATCTTTAAAAGTGGAAATGCCCACATCACTCATACAGTGGGAAGTGGCCCCCTCATTTAAAGTTCAAAAGGTGCGCATCATGGGTGGGTTTTTCTGTACAGGGCCTGTGTCAAAGGTAGGCATGATTGGGCACAGCTGAGGGCCCACACTTCTGCAGGGGGCCCATCGACAAGTCCTCCCCCCCGGAGTTGGTCTTCCTTTCCCCCATTGCAACCCGCTTGTTCACCTGCCTCTCGCTCTGGCCCAGATGACAGTGGCCATGAGGAGGCGATGCAGTAGGATGCCACGGCCTACTTGCTCCCTGGCTCTCTGCCTGTCAAGCAAGCAAGATGCAGCAATGATGAGGAAGAGGGTGAAGAGCAATAGCAGCTGGTGATAATGGTACTGAGAAGATAGGCTTACTGAGGGAGGGGGGCCTTGAGGGGGCCTTGCCCAGGGGCCTTCAGAAATCTGGAGCCTCCACATACCTGCCACTTGTCCCCACCCTAGGCTGACCATCTGAAAAGGAGGACAGGGCTCATGTAACTTTAACAGTTGTAGAGAAAAGGGAATTTCAGCCAGTGTCATTTGTATGCAATTAGTTCCTGGAGAAATTCCCTCTTCTTCACAACAGTTAAAGTTGCAGAGGCCCTGCCTTCTTTTGTATATGGTCACTCTGGTATAGTGCCTGCACCTTTAACTGTTGTGATGAAGAGGGAATTTCACCAGGAACTGATTCCATACAAATGACACTGGCTGAAATTCCCTTTTCTCTACAACTGTTAAAGTTACAGGAGCCCTGTCCTCCTTTTCATATGGTCAGCCTACCCCACCTCCACCCCAGTCCCTTGCACACCCTCAGCAGACTTCTCCTAGCTGAGCACTCTTTGGTAATGGAGCTTAGCTGTTGCCATAACATCTCAATCGGCTCCCAGAGGCTTTTCCTACAGCGACTGCTATTTCTTTCTGTCGCTGAACATTTCTCAAGCCTAAACGCCTAACCCCTCGAGACCCCTCTGCGGGTCTTCTCCACCTGCAATAACACTATGGTGAGTTGACCTTAAATAAAATGAGTTTTTACTGCAGAACATTTTGACTTTTTGTTTGTTTGGACCAGCAGATGCACTCCTTGTTCCTGATGCATTGTGGGGCACAAAGAACTGATCTCATCATCGAAAAAGCGAGCAGCAGCAAGAGAAAGCACCGGACAGCTGTTAAAGCCTGAAGCGCTCAGTTGCCCTTGCTGTGTGGCTGCCACATTTTCTCAGTGAGGCAATGATCCATGTTATTATGAAGCAAGGAAAATGCTGTGATGGTGTTTTCTCCTTTGTACACGGTGGTCTGCAGCACTGAAAGAAGCCTGCCCCTCGCCAAATACACCGACATTAATGCGTCCCTCCTGCATGGCTGCAATAACCAACAGATCTCCAATAGTTTGCTCTCATGCCTTCTTAGAGTAGGAAAACAAAACTTGGCAGCAGGCCCGGAATAGCCAGAAATATTTTGGTGTCACATTGTGAATTGGGAAGGCTTTGTAAGTCAATAGAAAATGGCAAAATCCTCTATACAAGTAGTCTTTTTGGGTGGCCTGGTGACCTATTTTATAGAGGACAGACCTCTATTTGATGGTGTCCTCTGTTTGAAGGACTGTCCAGTCCAAGTCCTGTTAATGATAAAGAGCCTTTAGAAGGCAGAGCACCGACAGCCTTGAAGTGGCCTTCAACAGCACCTGGGAAGCAGAGTGGGCAGGCACAAGAGCCACCTGGTTAGTCTTGACCATTATGCATTTCTATTTAAATTACAGTGATTATTTTTAAATTGGCATATTTATTAGTGATTGTAAGCTGTCTTGTGCCATGTTTTGGTAGAAAGGTGGCCTGCAAGTAAAATAAAATACATACATACATACATAATACATACATAGGGTGACCATATGGAAAGGAGGACAGGAGCCCTGATATAAAAGAAGGCAGGGCTCCTGCAGCTTTAACTATTGTGATGAAGAGGGAATTTCACCAGGTGCTGCATGCATACAAATGACACCTGCTGAAATTCCCTTTTCTAAACAACTGTTAAAGATATAGGAGTCCTGTCCTCCTTTCCAAATGGTCACCCTACATAATGTACAGTTCTACCCTTAACAGGTTGAAGTTCAAGTTGTTTAATGTATTGAATAATTTTAACAACTGAAAAATTAATGTTAATAAAAAAACTATATAAAGAGACATCAATCGTTCTTGTTAAGAAAATCGATGCCTATCCCAGCCAGGAAAATAAGGCAGTTCAGGCATGGCCAGCTGGAATAAAATTACTGCTCCAATCATCAAAGTAAGGACATATAAAAATCCTGTTCATCCATCTTCTTGCTTGCTTGGTACATACAACAGAAGATATAGCAGGGCATCACTGCTTTCCTTGTTGGTCAATCATTCCAAGGCTTTTGACCAAATCACAGCAAGCAAGTAAAAACACAGCCCGTATGGCTTTTTTGGGGTGGGGGGTGGGGAGGGTTATTTATCTATTTGTGTACACATGTATTCCAAGTTTTGGTTCCAGCAAACTCAAAGGGGCCAACAAAAATTAAACATATAATACACATAACACCAACCAAATACAATAAAAACAATAGTTAAAACATTAACTAAACGTGGCAGAGAAGAATCCGAAAATGAAACCAGCAGAACAAACAAGGAACATAAGCAGCTTCAAACTGGTTCTCTACCCTCCAACCCCAAAGGCCTCTGAAGTTAATTATATAAAACAGCCTTCCCAGTCTAGTGCCCATGCTGGCTGGGAATTATGGGAATTGTAGTCCAACACATCTGGAGGGCACCAGGTTGGGAAAGGCTGATGTAAACATTAACAAATAGAGGTAAGCATTGAGAGACAGGTAGGATTTGCTTTGATTAAGCAAACGTAGCACGTGGGAAGCTCCCCTTACATGCTAATATTACTATTTAGGGCATCTCAGTGAAGGGAACCTCATATCAAACCATCCGCCATGCAATTGTCTTGCGTGGGCCTCTGGAGAAGCTGTGTTTGCACAGAGGTACCTTGGGGGTGAACCAACATATCTGCAATGGCATTATATATGCAGACACAACCATTTCCACAAAGCCAGGCACAGCTGTAACTGGAACCAGAATGACCACGTGTTCCCATCATCATCTCCCCATGAGTACATCCTGCCCACAAGCCCAATGGTGGATCCATGTGGTAACCCTAAATAGGGTGATTCTGAAGGGTGTTGCCAGACCATTTCCATTTTTATCCTCATTCCTACATTTTGTCTGTTTCATGCTGCAAAGACTAGCAGGTAATGGTGTCAAGGCTTGAGTCTCAGGACCACCCACTCTTGAGATCCTAGCTCCTGAATATTCCAATCCATGGTAATCTCAGTTGTGCTGAGTCAGTCTCCCCTGCACCCTACATGCAACCAGGGCAAGAACCTGCCCCGCAATAATTGCCAAGACCAAGACCCTGTGCACTGTTGCAACCGTTCCGCCGAACTTTCCATCACGTTTCCAGAAGGTAGCCCTGGCATCTCCCTGGCAAACTCCTTTCCAGTAGACACTCTTGTTTTTTGTTTCATTAGAAGTATAATCACCTTATACTTCTATAAGGAAGTATAGAAGTATACTTCTCTATACTTGGTGTATAACTGTCCCTGTGCTTGGTGTCCCTGTGGGAGAATATAATGGTCCCTGTGCTTGGTGTTTTTCAAGAGCAGAGCCTGCCTACCTTGAACTCCCAAATGGGTGCCCATCCTCATGCTCCATCACCCCAAATTCCTGCCTGGTAGAAGGTTTACTTTGGCATGGGAATGCTTGATCTCCCTTGTGGTTCTGCCTGATAGATCACCTACTGTGGCCTGGGAACACTGGATTCCCCTGCTTTTGGATTCATCTAGTAATGAATCTAATGATAGGTAATCACTCCTTCCTTCTTTCCTATTACTATTGGAAGGGTGGATGGAACCATGGCTCACTGGTAGAGAACATGCTTTGCATGCAGAAGGTCCCAGGATCAATTCCCGGCATCACCAGGTAGCGCTGGAAAAATTCCTGGCTGAAATCTTGGAGAGCTGCTGCCCTGATGTCTTGGCTCTGCTTTCCCTTCCTGGAAACCTAATGGTTTCCTATCTAGGCCAAACTTCCTAAAGTTACCTCCTGTTTATTTGGCAAATGTGCTAGATTCTGAACCAGCTCACCAGGCAGGAGTTGGTCCTCCTGCAGGAATAGAGCCATGGCCTGTGGCGGGAAGAGGGGGCCCTTATATCAGCCCAATTCCCCCAATCATCCATTGTTTCTCAAACAAAGAAATAGGTTGAGACGTACTCTTGGAAACACGTGTCCTGAGCAAACACGGTAACGAGGAGTGCAAGCAGACAGAACACGACAAAATGAAATGAAAAGAGATGGGACAACTTTGTAGCAAACTCCCAAACTATGTGGCTTGGCACATTGTAATATTGTGCATAGGAGTGCTACAATTTTGAATGAAGGCAATTGCTTACAAGCATAGTTTCAATTTTGCCCATTTCTGTATGTTCTGGGATTATGGAGCATTGGGGCCTCAGAACAGAGAGCTATCTGCGGGTGGAAGTGGTAAGAACTCCTTCAAAGTGCTTTAAATAGCTCTAAAACACTACCATTGAAAGTACTTTAAAAAGGAACACCCTGCAGGAACGCAAACTTTGTATGAATAAGGGTAGAGTCACCCTCTTAGCTTGGAAGCCTTTTGATGTTACATTCTCTCAAAGCACATTATGGCGAGACAGGAAAGCAGGACAAATATCCATTAGGAGAATCAAACAACATGCCGTTATGAGTAATTTATTGTATAGGCAAACATTAAAAGATCTTAGCTCAATAGCTCCCTGGGCATTAAAAAGCTAAAGCTTGGTGCAAATGGTTGGAGATATAATTAAACCCAATTCTCCTTCCTTTGAAGTGAATTCCACAAGCACAAGAAGCTGTTGAGGATACTATAAATGTAAAGGTTTGTTCCAACCTTCTCCAGTCTGGCACTCTTCATATGGGTTGGACTACAACTACAACTCCCATCATCCCCAGCCAGGATGCAGTTACATGAAGAAGATCAACAGGTCAGGTAATTTTTACTTAAGAGCCCCCTGAGCTCATTTTAATCACTGTGGGGCCAGATGTTTCACCCGTACAACTCAACATCCCGCTAATGGAATGAACTTCACTGCAAATCAAGTCTGTGAAAAAGGAGAATAAGGCTGAAATTGATTTATTACTGTCATGATTACCAAAGAGTTTATATTTCTACCATACTGTTTTAGGTCCTATGATCCCCTAAGGCAGCTCACAAGTTCATAAAAACCCCAAACAAACCGCAAACCCTAAAAAGAAACACAATGGAAAGAATTAGGGTGACCATATGAAAAGGAAGACAGGGCTCCTGTATCTTTAACAGTTGCATAGAAAAGGGAATTTGAGCAGGTGCCATTTGTATGCATGCAGCACCTAGTGAAATTCCCTCTTCATCACAACAGTTAAAGCTGCAGGAGCCCTGCCCTCTTTAATATCTGTTCACTGTAGTATAGCTCCTCAGCTTTAACTGTTGCGACCTGCCCAGAGAGCCTCGACATTTGAGCAGTATAGAATTGCAATAAACAAATAAATAAATTTCACCAGGTGCTGCATGCATACAAATTACAAAAGCTGGAATTCCCTTTTCAATACATCCATTAAAGATACAGGAGCCCTGTCCTCCTTTTCATATGGTCACCCTAGGCAGAATCCAATGATGTACTTGCGCGTGCGGCCAGCCCCACCATTTCTGATCTGCAAGCAGGTCCAACTGCTTGCGGAATGGAGGCTTAGGACTCCCAGAGGCAAGCCCCAAAATGAGTGTTTTCTCTTGTTTTGGATCTTGCCCCTGAAAGCACTACATCGCCGTTTCACAAGGAGTAGGGTACGTTTATTGACTGGGAATGGTGGGGCTGCCGCATGCAGACCAAAATCAGAGGGGCTAGCCGCATACACAAGGATACAATTGGATTCTGCCCAATAAAGCCCCAGAGCAAACAGTAAAATCCCAAACAGTAAAAGCAGTACCCAAATACTCCAGTGGAGGCCTTACAAAATTATGTTTTTACCAGACTCCTAATTGTCATCTGGAAGGGAGCTTGGGCGTCTTCCCTGGGAAGGGCATTCCACTATCTTGTCCTTTGCTAATTAGGAAACTATTGGGACTTGCAACAAAATGTCCTCCCCATCTCCATTCCGAATTTCCTCCTACACCACACTGGAGAGCCAGTGTGGTGAAGTGGCTAAAGTGTTTGACTGGGAGTCGGGAGATCCAGGTTCTAGTCCCCACTTGGCCATGGAAACCCACTGGATGATTTTGGGCCAGTCACAGACTCTCAGCCCAACCTACCTCACAGGGTTGTTGTTGTGAGGATAAAATGGAGAGGAGGAGGATTATGTATGCCACCTTGGGTTTTTTGGAGGAAAAATGTGGGATATAAATGCAATAATAAATAAATAAATAACTTCCCCTTTTCTGCAGGGTTCTGGACATGTTTGGAGAGGCAACCGTAAGAAAAAACAACAACCATTGGGCTTCTGTTACACGGTGAGGTGCAACATCTAAGCCCTAATGAGGGGGAAAGTAAACACTAATATGTGGCTGCTAAGGGGAGTTGCTAAAGAGACTAGGTAAGGGAAGAAATTCATTTGGCTCACATTTTAATACAAACCGATCCATTGGCACTTTCCGATTCAATACACAAATCAGATCACAATTATCCTTCAGTCTGCACACTTCTCTGAATTTTACAATGGAGTTCTCCGATCAAAAATTGTGTACATTAGGGATGATTGTCCACAAAAAATGCATTCATTTGGTGAATGCACACAACAATTTATATATTAGAAGAAATGTGTACAAATTTACACCAAGCAGGAAATTGCACTATGAAAGCAGTATATAAAAGGCAGGAGCCACACTATGGCTTATAGTGGTATTGAAGTGCACTGACAACTATTGGGGCCCATAGATACATACCATATACCGCTTTCATAGTGCTGCCAGTCCAGATCCAGGCCCGATTCAAAGTGCTGGTATTAACATTCAAAGCCCTAAACAGCTTGGGGCCAGGTTATCTGAAGGAACGCCTCCTTCCAAATGTACCTGCCCAGACCCTAAGATCATCCTCGGGGGTCCTTCTCCGTGAGCCCCTGCCAAAGGAAGTAAGACAGGTGGCTACTAGGAGGAGGGTCTTCTCTGCTGTGGCACCCCGGCTGTGGAATGAGCTCCCCAGAGAGGTTCGCCTGGCATCTACATTATACTCATTTAGATGCCAGGTGAAGACCTTTTTATTTTCACAGTATTTTCACAGTTGTTCAGTTTGATTTTTAACCTTGCTGTTTAAATTTGTATTTTAGATCCCTAACGATTTCTGCATGGCTGCTCTGTTTTTATCCTGGTTGCGCTTTTATACTGTATTTTAAGTTATGTTTTTATACTGTTGTTGTTTTATATTTTGAATGTTTTTTATGGTTTTAATTTTTGTAAACCGCCCAAAGAGCTTCAGCTATTGGGCGGTATAGAAATGCAAATAAAAATAAATATCCTGCTTGGTGTGGCTCCTGCCTTTTATATACCACTTTCATACCACTTTCATAGTGCAATATCCTGCTTGGTGTAGATCTGGCCCCAGATTCAAAGTTGTTAGGCTCACTGAGTAGCCTTGAGCAAGTTACTCCCCTCTACCTAACCATGTAGAGCTGGTATAAGGGAAAATGTGCAAGCAGCTGCTGAAAAGTGCAACAGAAATGATAAAAATTATACTTTCGTAGTCAGCAGTTCAGTGAGGTCTGCTTTTGTTATACAATGCTCAACACAATCCCTCCAATGAAAAATCAATGGGCATTGAAATTAAGCAGATCCACGCTTACATCTTTCAGCAGACAGTGAGAAAAGCATCACAGAGAGTATGTCACAACCTGGCAATGGTTGAGAGAGCCCTGAATATAGCATTATCTACCTGTGCTCAGGTGCATCGGCATCTGGCTTAACAACAGCGTGTTACTTCTGTGAGAGACTGATGCACCTATTAGGTGTAGGAACTTTTTATTGTTTGCTTTTCTGTTATTATTATAGTGCTGGGGCACAGAGGGCATGTTAGTGAATGCTGGGGTGGGGGAGCAAGGGGGCAAGTAGGCAAACACACATAGAACATTGTATCAGGGATTAGATGCTTCAGCTTGGATAGGATCTGAAAGAGAATGATTTGGAAATATGATTTG
Organism: Anniella stebbinsi; assembly: GCA_029215795.1. Lineage (NCBI taxonomy): Eukaryota > Metazoa > Chordata > Lepidosauria > Squamata > Anniellidae > Anniella > Anniella stebbinsi. The sequence continues at coordinate 257,261,019 of JARDYH010000003.1, read as the reverse complement.
AAGTTGCTCAAAGATGTTACTCATGAGGACTTGTAACAACTACGTTGCTTAAGGACATTACTCATGAATTATTATTATTATTATTATTATTATTATTATTATTATTTATTACACTTATATACTGCCCTATAGTCGAAGCTCTCTGGGCGGTTTACAAGACTTGTACCAACAGTATCGCTCAAAGATATTAGTCGTATAAATTTGTGACTTATATCAACCATATATATTCCTTTTAAGGGAATGAGGTGAAGGGCCAGGGTTAAGAACAGGTGAGGTTGAGGTTAGAAAATCCCAGGGTCCATAAGAACAGAGAAGTAAACCAGACAGTTAACCACAAGGAAAAGGGAATTTGACCTTTTGTTGTCGTGAACAACTACGTCAGGGGAGGGGCTTATATTCTCAGGTCTAAATTATGACATGGACCAATCGGTTTGGCCATTTCAGAACAAATTAATATATATTAAGAGGGAGATCTCTGTCTTTGGGGAAAAAGTATTTAAGTCTGGGTAACAAGGACCAAGGGGTCTTTCCTTTCCCTCAAGCATGACACCCAGGATGTTGCTCTGAGCCTAGCATGTAGGCCTCAGTGACTCCTTGGTTACCTGGAAGTCCCTCTGTGGAGAAGAGCTCCTTCACAGAGTTGTATGAGTGTCAGTGTGTTTGTCTACATTCTCCAGAAATCTGCCAGACTTGTGAGTATATTCTTTTAATTTGCTTTGCTGAATGGAGAGGTTCATGTGTTTGTGGAATTTTAACTTCTGAAATTGTTTAATAAATGTTTTAAAGCAATAAAAGTTTCATTGAGCTCATGAGTATGGGTAAAACCAATCATTCTGAGTGTCTATCTTCGTATCTTCCTTTTTTACCTACTATAGTGGGGAATTTGGGGAGCATTGATGCAAGGTACCTGTATTCAGTGTCCCTTAAAATAAAAGTCACCTGAAAAATCTCCCTACATAGGAAAGCTTGAACTATGATGAATTTTCCCTTGTCTATGTGTTGAGAGACCCTTTGGATTCTTTATAACTCTATGGTTTGAGAATTCTATCAAGTTAAATTTGTATGGAACTGGATTTTCTTATATTTTCATGTTTGTCTTTTCCTCCCTTCGCTCCCTCTAACTGCTTTTGCTTTTCTTTGTTTTCGGGTTTCAAGATTTCAGCAGGGATGTTTGACTTAATCTTGAAAAATGCCATCATCCATAATAGAACAATGTGCCACAAGTGCACCATTGAAACACAGAAACATTAAGAAGATGGCAAATGGTGCAGGGCTGTATGCAACTCAGAAAATAATAGATTTCAAGCTGGTTCACTGAGATCTAAACTGTTTCAAAAATATTCATATTAGGGTGACCATATGGAAAAAAGGACAGGGCTCCTGTATATTTACAGTTGCACAGAAAAGGGAATTTGAGCAGGTGCCATTTGTATGCATGCAGCACCTGGTGAAATTCCCTCTTCATCACAACAGTGAAAGCTGCAGGAGCCCTGTCCTCTTTAACAGATACTTACCAGGCCCACTCTCTCCCCCTCCCATGGCTTCCGGTGTCTGATGGTAGGTTGCCCTCCCCGGAGCAGCGCCCAAGCGAGGACAGATGAGGAAGAGACATGCTGACCTCGTTTGGGCAGGAAACATCGGGGTAAATCCCAACTTTTCTGCTCCGCATCTTTGGCTCTTTACCTCAGGGTGGTTCCGAATCAGTGGCTGCACCAAAGCAGCACGGATTCGGAGCCACCCCCAGGCAAAGACAATGTATAGACAGACAGCAACTAGTCTGTGTCTCAGTACAGTTACAGATTCCAAGGGGCAACCTTTTCAGAACCAAGACCCAAAGTTTAGATTGTAAAATCTGTGGGTTCTTTTCCTTAGGAAACTCTGTAATGTGTCATGTAAATTGATGGGGCTGGATTAATAAATCACAGTAATAAGCTTTCGCTATATTTTCCTTCTTCCTGCTTCTCTTTTTAGTCCCCACTTTCTCCTCCATGCTCTTCCTCTTCAAAGTAAAGAAGAAAAAGGAAAGTGACGCCTCTAATCAAACTTGGTCATAGTGTAACGTTCTAACTGAAGATCAATGGAGCACAGCAACATCTACAAGGGAAAAAGATCAGTGAGTTGGCTAAGAATCCAATTCCTCCATATAGGTTTCTGGATGCCCTGTGTTGACAGAATCAGCTCTGGCATATTTTTTATCCTCCTCTGTTCCAGGTGACTCCAACTCATCTAAACTCTCCTTTGAACAGCCTGAAGATTAGTCACTCTAATGGAACCAAAGGCAGGATTTTAACATGTTGTGCTAATGAACATCAGCCGCTTGGGAGTCAGGGATGCAGGTACATCACTCTTCTCTGTCGCCATATGCCGCATGGCATAAGCATTTGTTTTAGCTGATCACTTGAAACACTCATTTGACAAGCACACTCAGTAAGATTCCCCTACAGAACACGTTGATGTTTCTAGTGAAGCTCCAGGGACCAATAACACCGATTTTCACAAGGTAGCCCTGACAGAACGCTTCTCTAAAGCCCCCTCCACAAGGATGTGCTTTTGCGCCCGGTTCGGGGATTATGCGCATTATCGCGGAGGCGCATTTACTCCTAATCCCTCTGCACGGGAGGCGGCGAGAGGCGGCGAAGCGCATTAATTGATGTCCAAAAAGCGCTTTACATGTAGTTAATGTGCATAATCGCTTGTTCACACGGTGAAAATGCGCTTTAACGGCCGGAGCAAAATAAAAGTCGCTATTTAACGTGCATTTGATAATGCGCATAATCCGGGAGATAACGCGCCTCTGCGCCCGTTTTGCGCTCCGCTGGTGTGAAGGTAAAATTTATAATGAGCCTTCAAAGAGCATTAAAGCGCCCTTGTGGAGGTAGCCTAAGTTTTCCAGAGAAGCATCCTAAGCTACCCAGACTGTAAAGTCGTTCTAGAAAACGTCCTCCAGACAACAGAACTTCACTACCCAGTGTGAGAGAAAAAAAGCACAGGGTTACAATGAAAAACTTGAGACAAGACATGATAGTTGAGACTATTCCTGTGGTAACACTGCATTTATTTACATCTCTTCCGGCAGGCCTATCCAGTTGAATTTTAAGAGTTTTATTGGTATTTTATTAATGTATTCATTTTATGTGCTTTTAATCAGTTTTATGTATTTTATATTTGATGTTGTTCCCTGCCTTGATCCAGAGGGAGAGGCGGGTAATAAATAAATAAATAAATAAATTATTATTATTATTATTATTATTATTATTATTATTATTATTATTTAGAGCCTTCCCCTTGATTTGCAGGAGTGAGACATTTAAAAAACCAATGTACAGATTTTTGGTTATGGGTTGCCTGTCTGTTAGGAGGAATAAACAGCGGTGGATGAGAGAATTCAGGAATTCCGAATTACAGGAGTTTGAAACCAATGCCACGCTGCAAGCCAAGCTCCGCCCCCACCAGATTTGAGCCCCATTCAAAATGGGTTTTGACAGTGGTGCCACCATACCAGTTCCCTCCAAGGGGCTGCCTATACAGCGCCACATTGCTGCTGCCTTAAGCAAAGCCGCACGCTTTCTCTGCAGTTGGCGGTGGCTAATTCTGATGCAGGAGGACACGGAGTTTACGGCGGCCATTGGCCCGCCAGGCCCGCCTCCTGCCCAGATGGATGGCAACCCAACAGGTGTCGCCATCCTACCGGGAATGCTCCACTGTGACTCTGGAGCAAGGATAGACGGCGGATGTGCCGTGCTTGCCTTGCTATGGGGAAAAAAGTCAAGGTAAATCCCCAACTTTTTGAAGTCACAGCTTCAGGGGAAAGCCTGCAATGGCTGCAAGATGGCTGCTGCATCGTATAACTGACGCAGTGCCACCGTGCACCCACCTTAGGGCTTTCAGTCCATCTAGGGAGACCCAGGTCTCAAGCAAAGGTATCCTTGCAAAGCGGAGAGGAGAATCCGAAGGAGAGAGGATTCAGCAGAGGGACCTCGCAGACCTCCTGAACATGCTCCGGAGATGCATGAGATCTCCTGAGTTCAATAAACTCATCCTGTTGTGCTCCCGATAATGCGATTGACTGTAAACCGGGTCCAACGTTTGGAATTGGACTCGGAAAAAGCAATACTACGTTATGGTTTCCTTTTAAAAAGGTTGGTTTGCCAAGTCTGATTCGGAAGGAAGCCAATGGCAGTTTGCCCATCACTACTTATGGATGGGGTCAGGTGCAACGATTAGGTAAGAAGGTCTTCTTCAAATGTGTAGTTTGGCCCTAAAGCGTTGCCTTTTTCAAGGAACGGCGTGAAGTGACTCTGGATCTAAGACTTCCTCTTTCTTGTTAAGGATATTCTATTTTCTTCAATTCTGCGGCTTGTTTCTGCGAGCCTTTTATCCATACCCCCAACATATTACTTTGATATAATGACATCACTTGTTTTAATTTAAAAGCAGCTATATAAAGTCTCCCACAGGGAGAGAGAAATAATCTCTGCTGTATAGTTCAAATTGATTGGTGAGTATCATCTCCGTCTGGTGCTTGGATAAATGGCTGAGAACTGTAAGGTTACTGGGAATTCACTACTGTTTTATTATCTGTTCTGCTGTTAAGGGATTAAAAAAAGAAAAGAAAAAAAGAATTCCAGTTTTAGCAATGGGCGGTATCCAACCCTGTCCATCCACTAGGGGATACCACTGAATGGACACCATTGTCGGGTCAGATTCCACTTTTTACCACGCATCTCCAATTTTTCTTTGAAGGCTTGGGGAACCCTCCAGATCAGATTTTTTTTGGGGGGGGGACACGGGGGGAGAGGAAGGGGAAGTAATATTGCACAAACAGAGGTCCACTTGCACAACTTTGGACTGAACCCAATGATTGCAATTGTGTCTTCCTGGCTCCAGCGACGCAACACATTTTAAAATGATGCGTATGGTTGATTGTTTTTTACACTAATCTTATTGCTATTTTGTTTTGTGCTTCTTCTGTGTTATTGTTTTCATTCTCATGTTTACTGGGAAGATGACCATTGATCTTGTTATGATCTATGATCTAGACAAATAAACTCATTCATTCAAACACTGATTGCAATTATTGTAGCTTTGCAGATTCTTAAAAATCTCAGCTGTTTCGTATTTTAAAATGATGATGTTTCTAGTTTTCATGCGCACAAACTTTGCTGGGATTTGGGTAAAGCTATAAACTCTACCCAAGGTGTATGAGATAAAATGTACTACTGTTCATTCTTTGTTTCAGTTCAGATGAACACATTAAACTGTTATCGTTTCTTGGGCACCAAAATTGAGATCTGCCCAGGAAGCCAAGACAGCTAGTTCTGGCATGGTATTTTGTAATTCTCCTGTTCTAAGAAGAAAAGTTTGGAAAAAACCCACAGTGGGGCAGTGGGCCTGAACGGGAAGACAAATAAAACAAACCCTTCAATATGTTAGGTAATCAGATCTCTTCCTTTAGAAGCACATCTCATGCAACTTAGCCAACCTCCCAGCACAATTTTGGTACGGATTTCAGAAAAAAAAAATCAATAATAATAATAATAATAATAATAATAATAATAATAATTTATAACCCGCCTCTCCCTCCGGATCGAGGCGGGGAACAACAACAATATAAAACACAAGAATCACAAACAGTTAAAATTTTTAAAACAAGAAAAAATACATCATTAAAAACATCTTAAAATTCTTCTGGATAGGCCTGCCAGAAGAGAGCAGTCTTCATGACTCTCTTAAATTCATGAAGACTGCTAATTTGTCTAATCTCCTCCGGCAGACCATTCCACAGTCTGGGAGCGATGGAAGAGAAGGTCCTCTGGGTAACACTCGTCAGCCTAGTTCTGGTTGATTTGAGTAAGTTCTTCCCAGAGGACCTAAGTGTGCGGGGTGGTTGTACGGGAGAAGGCGATCCCGCAGGTCCCTGGACCCAAACCATGTAGGGCTTTAAAGGTAATAACCAACACTTTATACTTCGCCCGGAAACTGATTGGCAGCCAATGAAGCGATTTTAAAACTGGTGTAATGTGGTCATCCCTAGGTGTACCGGTGACCAACCTGGCTGCCATATTTTGAACAAGTTGAAGTTTCCGGACTAGGCACAAAGGTAGCCCTATGTACAGCGTATTGCAGAAGTCGAGCCTCGAAGTTACCAGCGCGTGCACTACCGTCTTTAGGTTTTCCAACTCTAGGAAGGGGTGCAGCTGGCGTATCAGCCGAAGCTGATAGTAGGCACTCCTGGCCGTCGCATCTATCTGAGCTGTCATTTGGAGCGACGGATCCAGCAGTACCCCCAAGCTGCGAACACAATCTTTCAGGGGGGGGGGTGTAACCCCATCCAGAACTGGTTGACACACCTCCAAACCCAGGTTGGGGCCTTTGACAGCGAGCAAAATAAATAAACTTTGAAAAATAAATTGAAAGTAGCTATGTGTTAAAATAGCCATTGCTGGGCATCTGCGAAATATAATTTGTTCATGAAAATATGAAAAACAGTGCCTGCAGCAGCCTTCCCCCACTGGGTCCTCTCCAGATGTGTTGGATTAGGGTTCCCATCACTCCCAGCCAGCATAGGACATGTAGTTCAACACATCTGGAGAACACCAGGTTGGGGAAGGCTAGTCAACATTTTCATCACAGAGGAACTTGGGACTGAACAAGTACTAGATTAAAGCAGCTCACCTTTAAAACTCTACATAGCCTGGGTCTTTTGTAGGCAGAGATCTTTTCCTCCTGCATGTTAGGAACATTGGGTTCTGCCTTATGTCCACCTGGAGATGTCAGAGATTGAGCTTGGAACCTTTTGCATGCAAAGCATCTGTTCTACACCCAGTTACAGTCTTGCCCTGAACAGAGACATACATTAGATAGAAACCTATTTCATAACAAGTCCCACCATTGTGGTCTGCTCAGCATGACTGGCAATGGCTCTCCAGGGTTTCAGATGGGAGTCTTTCCCATCCTTATTTGGAGATGCTGGGGGTTCAACCTGGGCCTTCTGCATGCAAAACAGCAGCTCTTCCACTGTGTTACAGCCCTTCCTTTCCTGAGCCTTAAGAGCTATGGATGCAGCCCTGCTCTGTGTCCCACCCTTCACTGAGTTTTGCTCACAGTTCAGAGCCTTTTCTGTGGTGGCATCGAAACTGTGCAAAGCTCTTCCCAAAGAGTGTTTGTTTGGCCTCTTCTCTTGCGCTATTCCCCTGGTAAACCACGACATTTCTATTCCAGAAGGCTTTTGCAACTGGATGACATCTTTTTCTCCGAATTCTTAAAAAATATTTGGCTGATAATTTTAGCTTTTTCTAAGTTGATTTTAATGCTGTTGCATTTCCATGTTTTAATTGATTTTATTTTGTTCAATTGTTTTATTGTGATTTTCATTCGTGTACATCACCTGAAATACTTCACGGAAAGGCAGCTCGCATATCTAGATATATATTGGCTACTTCTGATGTAGAGGGCATCTTTCTCAATCCATCCAAAGAGCATCAGATCGCTTTTTACATTTCATTCTGAACTCAGAGCTTAACAGAAACCAATCACTGTGTGCTAGAGAAGAGCCCACAATTGCAAACATCCTTTTTTTAGGAGGATTTAGAGGGGAATTCTCTTTAGGTTTGTAAAAATAGTTTGGCATCCAAAGATGTTTGCTTAATGGCTAGTGGCTATTAGCTACCGGATGCACCTCACTTCCTTGGATGGATGCTGAAGGAAGCAACTGATGAGTTGGACTATAGCCAGCAAAGGAGAAACATTGAATTTAGCAGCTGGCTGACAATATGGCAGTCTTTGGGGGCTAAACACTGGTTTGCTTTTGGGGAACTGGCACTGATATGAGGACTAACTAGCACGGTGTCTGTGTGCTTGCCTGCTTCCCTATTCTCATCTTGTCTATTTATAAAAGAGATGACAAAAACAGCAAAAGGCTCTAGTACTTTGTCCTTACAAGGAAGCTAATCTTGTAGTAGTTGTCCCTGGAGTTCCCTGCTGCTCAGGGAATTGTGAAGCAAGGAATACACCAGTAAGAAAGCCTGGGAGGCAGACAGAAAATGAAACGAATTGTTGTAAACAAGCGCCACTGCCTGAAATCGTAGAGGGACTGTGTTGGCTTGCACGTAGTGTGATCCCTCTTTGACTAATTTCCAGTTGTATGGAGAACCTGTCTTTACATTAGGGAAATGTCCCTATGGTGCTAAACAATTTAAACCACATTATCAACATGAGATGAAGTAACAGAGCCTTCCCCAAGCTCACTCCCTCTGCCATATGTTTGGGACGATGAGTTTTCTACATGAGGTATTTACTGTTCATTCGTCATTCACTACTCATGGTTGTTTACAGGTCCTTCAGAAAATGTTATGACCCTCCAGTTTAAATTCTGGTTTAAAACAGCGCTTTTGGTGAGGGGTTTTTTAGAGCAAGCAAAATGCAGTATTATTTGTGAAAGCTAAAGGAAACACCTTTTCCACTTGTGTAATTGCATTATTCTGCTATACCACGGTGACACCTTGAGGTTATGTAGTGGAAAAGCAGGAAAGGAAATGCTCTCTGTGTAGTGCTTGGATCTCCATTCCACTATGAAATCCAAAGTAGATACATCAGATTAACAGCCTCTTGTAGGAAAGCTCTACAACTCTTAAAATTTCTGACCCTTCGCCCTGCTGGTTGGGGCTGATGGGAGTTGAACTACAAAATATATGGAGGACATCAGGTTGGGAATAGCTGAAGTAACAGATAAACAGCTTCCACTCCCATGCCATGATGTATGAAGGGTGCTATACTGGCAAACTGGTGTTTAGAGAGCTTTCACTCAAGCAGGGGGAACTTTTTTTAGGGGAGGGTTGCTGTTGCAGTGTAGACTCCTTTCTTCTTAGAACAGAGTTGAGTGATTTCATCTGAACAATTCATATATGTGAGCCTTTGAAACAGAAAGACCAGCTTTCCGTTTAAATAAATAAATAAATTGCAAACTTTTATCAAGATTATTTAAATCATATTTAACATAGAGACTAGATAAAGGGCAAATAAAATAGTTGCCATTCTGACACATACTTCTTGCTTTGAAAGAAAGGAAAGCTATTAGCTCAGAACCCTCAGCTGTCACTTTAGCACAAAGGAGGCGGTGAGATATAGTTATTTCTGCAGGGCTTTCAGGCATTGATGAAAAATGGCTGAGTAACTAACTTCTACAAGATTAGAAAATCCCATTTCCTCCTTTAAAGTCTCACTTCCAGTTCTTTGTAACTGAGATCCAAGGACCTACAGCCTAATCTTATAGGACCACCCATATATTATGGGTTGTGAAAAGTCTGGAAATAGTGACTAATGAGCAGTTCAGTACAGTAATAGACTACAAGCTGCTGTTCGGCTTTATACAGGGCATATCCTTTGGATTCTGCAGCTCTCTGAATTCGCGATGCAGTTCTCAGCTCAGAAATCTCATACATAAATGCATATGTTAGGTAGGCTGACCATATGAAAAGGAGGACAGGGCTCATATAACTTTAACTGTTGTAGAGAAAAGGGAATTTCAGCCAGTGTCATTTGTATGCAATTAGTTCCTGGTGAAATTCCCTCTTCATCACAACAGTTAAAGGTGCATGCACTATACTAGAGTGACCATATACAAAAGAAGGCAGGGCCCCTGCAACTTTAACTGTTGTGATGAAGAGGGGATTTCACCAGGAACTAATTGCATACAAATGACACTGGCTGAAATTCCCTTTTCTCTACAACTGTTAAAGTTACATGAGCCCTGTCCTCCTTTTCATATGGTCAGCCTATGTTAGGATAAGATCCATACAAAATGTATATATTAGGGAAAGATGAATACAAAAAAAGAAATGCTGATTTTTATGCATTTAAAAAAGTTGCAGAATGATGCAGAAATTTGTGATTGAATACACGCAAAACTGACACAAACTGGATACAGACTGATTTGTACATCACATTGTCCGGGTCCTCCCAAAAGGCAGCATCTGAGTAGTTCAGCTCACTGCTGCTCAAAGTTAAATAAGACACAACCATTTCTTTTAGAATTGTGCACAGTGGGGCTGCAGCATTGACCGCCTGGCTGCCACAGTGCTTTCTGTTGTTTACCCGATGCAGGTCATGCAATAAATTCTCCAAATGGAGCCCAAGTTAAACTAAATGAAGTTATTTCCCACCCATTCCATTCTGCTAGATGCAATCCAGTCACCCCCCCCCCCCCCCATCACACACACACACGGCAATCTCAAATGAAGAAGGCAGCTGCTGCTAACAAGGAAGGAGGTTGTTATGTACTCTCAGATCCTCGCCTGGGAAAGTTTCTGACACTCACTTTGTCTTTGTGCTTGACTGGTTTTGGAATGAACATTGGAAAAGTGACAGAAGATAAAATGTTGTCATATGATTTATCACTCTCTTATCTCCACGGTCAAATGATCGCTGAGCCGTCCTGTCTACTTCTGGAAAGGCAGGAACAGGGCCTCTAGGAACACAGTGAGGCTGCCCACGGGGGGTTCCTCTATGATGCGTGTGGGATCTTCGGAGAGAGCCAGCTTCTGCCTTTGACCATAGCAGGCCTTGATGCGGGCAGGAAGGCAACTCCAGAAGCCCCTGCTGATGGCACACATCTCCTTAGAGCAGTGGTTCCCAAACTTGGCCTACAACTCCCATCACCCCCAACCGCTGGCCACACTGACAGTGGATGATGGGAGTTATAGTCCAACAACCTCTGGGGACAAAATAATTGGACTCCAAACCATGTCCCAAATTGTGTGCCATGGGAAAGCCGCAAGCATGTCACGAGAAATAAATTGATTTCTTTAAAAAAAAATAATCAAAGTTCTTCAGTGAGCCTGAAGTAACCAGCAATGGAACAGACTACCAGCTGTGCCTCTGCATGATCCCCTGCTCTGGCCTTGCCTCTTTCCAATCAGCCATGATATGGTGGGGGATTGTGCTGAGTCTCTGCCTTGTGTGTGATTGGATCATTTAGCTGCTTCCAATGAGGAATTGTATTTCTTTATTGCTTTGCGATCATGGATACTATATATTCTCAAGTGCCTTTTTTCTACAATGGAACTCAAGGTCAAGTGCATGTGGTTTCCAGGTAATCAATGAACCAGGGTTTAACCATGGGTTCCAACTCTGGGCTGTCTCTCCTCCCCCAACAACCCAGATTGGGCTACCAGGAAACAGCCTTCTTGCTCTTTCCCAAGTTGTCTTGATGTGCAACTGCAGCCCCTGAATTACTTAGGAATTCTGGAATTAAAAGTCTGGAGTTCACTGCTTAACTCACCGGAGTCTGACCAATGTGCTTAGCTGCTTATGTCTATTTATTTATTTATTACATTTTTAGACTGCCCATTAGCCATGCACAATTAAAACCATAAAATACAACAAGTATTCAAATAAATGTAAAACATTAAAAGTTTAAAAAGGCAATATAAATCCAGATAAGTTACACTCTAGGTAAAGTCTGTATGAAAGCAACCTGGTTAGTTTAAAGCAACCTGGTTAGTTTAAGGGAGCTGGCTAAAGTCTGTCCCTTCTCCCTAAGCCAAGGATGTCGCTGAGGTTTCCCCATGCCTAGTTTAACATGGGTGATGGCAGCTGTTAGTTACTTAACCTGTCTGACCTCACAAGCAAGTCAACTTCCAGCAGCTTATGAATAGGCACGCTTGTTCCCTTCATCACAGCTCCCAAAGCCAGTGTAGGCTAGGTGTATTTGGCTAGGGTGACCATATGGACAGGACTCCTGTATCTTTAACAGTTGTATGGAAAAGGGGATTTCAGCAACTATCATTTGTATGTGTGCAGAACCTGGAGAAATTCCCTCTCCATCAGAGCAGTTAAAGCTGCAGGAACCCTGACCAGATAAAATAGAAGGCAGGGCTCCTGCAGCTTTAACTGTTGTGATGGAGAGGGAATTCCACCGGGTGCTGCATGCATACAAATGACACCTGCTGAAATCCCCGTTTTTATACAACTGCTTAAGATACAGGAGCCCTGTCCTCCTTTCCATATGGTCGCCTGATATTTGGGTCAGGGTAACCTGATGCCCTCAAGCCATGAGAATGGCTTCTCATAATTCACGGCAGATGTAGAAATAAAAACTTACCAGCACTGACGGTGATAGCTTCAATGAATTGTTCTCTCCAGCTGTTTGTTCCAACTACAAGAGCGAGGTTTGTCTTCTTAATGAGCTTGTCCACCGTGTTCTGCAGATGGATAGACAAGTGTTAGGAAGCTGAGCACATGATCAGTTCAGAAGCTTTTGCTCACAGACGGAAGTGTAAAGCCCCTGGCGAGTGATGCTGGCTGGCTTCAGAACATTAACACCAATGTTAAAAAAACGGCTGCTAAGGTAGACCCCTGCAAAAACAGTTTTGCTTTGAAAAGGCTTGAAATGTATGTGCAAAGTATTTGTTACTACATCCTTGTAAACAAGTCAACAAAGTCACTAGCTTGCACATTTGTTTTTACTAGCCTATGAAGAAGCTAACAGCTTGAGTTTAGGGAGACCATATGAAAAGAAGGGCAATGCTCCTGCAGCTTTAACTGTTGTGATGAAGAGGAAATTTCACCAGGTGCTGCCTGCATACCAATGACACCTGGTGAAATTCCCTCTTCATCACAACAGTTAAAGCTGCAGGAGCCCTGCTTATCATGACCAGATACAAAAGAGGGCAGGGCCTCCTCTTCCACAGATACCATGGAAATGCACCCTGGTCACACACTTGTAGGCTGAGAGCCCCCCTTCATCTGGCCCCCTGGACTCAGGTACTCCCAACACAAGCATGGACCCCCACCTGAGTGCTGGCAATGCCCCAGCAAGTGCTCAGCAGCCAGCCACCCGTCCACTGAAATCGCGCACTTCCCCTTCCTACATCAATGATGGCTGCCATTGACTCTATGGGGGGAGGAATTGTGCAATCCTCCCCCTGCCAATGGCAGCCTTAAAGGCCCATTGATGCAAGGATAAAGGGACGAATCATTCACACTTTTACCCTTGTGTCAATGGGGCCTTTAAGGCCACCATTGCCGCAGGGGAGGGGAGAGTGCAATTACAGAGACAATTTACGGAGGAAAGGGATGTGCGTGATTTCGGTGCATGGGCGGGTGATTGCTGAACACTCATTGAAGCCTTGTGAGCCAGGCAGGCAGCCGTGGTAGCGGGGCAAACACCCGCTGAGGGAAGTGCAGATGAGTTTGCCCACCCCTACTCACCTGCATGGAATTCCTGGTCACCTATGGCAACTAGGTGAGTTTCTAAATACAAGGCTGTGCTACTGTATTAGTTGTATAACATGCCTGTTTTTAAATCTTCATTTTGCATTAGAAAGGCTTGAGACCTTTTACACTTAAGTCATTTCTATAAACATTTTACAGCCCAACCCTATCGATGGAAACAAAGGAAGCAGCATCACACCAGGTCACACTACTCATGCATCTATCCCATTAATTTCCCCTCCATGATGAGCAGTGGCTCCTCGGAGCTCAGGCCGAGGTTGTTCAATTCTTCCTATACTGGATCCATTTTAACTGGAAAAGTCAGAGATAGGGATAAAAAAGATGGTAGCTACACAATCCCAATATGCTATGAGGAAACTCTTGAAAAATGGATATTTTGCCTCCCTTCCCCAGCAAATATGCCAATATGTCAGAATACTTTTTTTTTTTACTGACACACTTGCTTTATTATAAGTCAAACTAGACATTTGTCTGCATCTTCTATTGATCCTCTTCATTTGTATTGCACCTGGGAGCCCCTTCTGAGGCAGAGTGGCTGTGGAACTTTTTTCCCCCAGAATGCACCTGAGTAAAATGCAGTAAAATCAATATGAAATACATATTGGAGACCTGTAGCTTCTTTTTCGTACAAATGCAATCTAGAGGTTTTTTTTTTTAAAAAGCCATACTATTATTAAACTTCACTCAGGCTGTCTGGGGCCAGATAAAATTGCTTTGGGGGCTAGTTGCCCATCCCTGATTTAAGTGATTTGCGGAATATTTGGGGGTGAGTGGCACAAAAAGGTTGGAAAGAGTGGGATTTTTTTTTGTTTTTTTTGCCAGCAATAGTGGCTCTTATTCATGTGTGGATAGGAAATTTGGCCTGATGGAGACCAGCAGGTAGTGTATAAAGCTTTACTAGTTGATTTCCTTAAGATATCTTCAGGGAATGCAACTGGAAAAAAGCGTCATTTGGAAAATAAATATGATACAATGATTAATCCTGTAGACCAGGTTGTACTAAAATAGCTAGTATGGTACAGTGGCTATTGAACTAGACTAGAGATGTAAAATTTCTGGAAATTTTTAGGCCGTGGAAAAAAACTGTTTTGTTTTTCTGGAAAAATGAGAGATTTTGGGAAAAATTGAAAAATTAGTAGCACTTATTTTTTTTAGCACTCTTTACAGATCTAAAGTCACTTTGTTGCTTTAAGACAGCCTTCCCCAACCTGGTGCCCTTGAGATATTTTGGACTTTAGCTCCCATCAACCTCAGGCAGCATACCTAATGGTGAGGAATGCTGGGCACTGTAGTCCAAAACAGCCTGAGGGAACCAGTTTGGGGAGGGCTGCTTTATGTTCTTAAAGCAGCCCTTCTGTTCCTAAAGTTATTTTATTTATAACTTAGTTTCCTCTTAAAATTATCATTATATTTTAAAACTTTTAAAAGTAAACTCAGTAAATTTGTAATTACTGTCTAAATAGATTAGAACTACATTATGAGACTTACACAGGACTATATAGAACAAAACCCAAACTATCAATATAAATATCTATCAGGAAAATATACTTTAGATCAACAATTTCAAGAGGGAATGAAAGAACTAACTATGATGGGAATCTTTCAGAGAGGATTAAAAAAACATTTCCTCCCATGGCTTCATTATTTCCAGACATTTTACATCTCTAGCCTCTGCCTATAAAGCGGAACGTATGTGTGCGTCACGTATGTCCGGAAATGTTTACCCACTTCTAGATGAGTTAGAAACTTGACACGGTGACACAGTGATAGGTCTGAATGTACAATGTACCAGAAAAGCCTAAAAACACGAATTTGGATTTTTAAAAGTATTTTTAAAGAATTTAATAAAAACCTAGGATTACGCTTACAACTCCCAGCATGCCTTGGGTGGAACTCCCAGCATACTTTGGGCAGGAGGCCAGACTTACTGGCCTTTGGCGGCCATTGTGAGTGGCTGTTGTATGTCTTTTACAACCCCGACTCCTAAGGTCGGTCTCAAGAAGTCAACCCAATTCCACATAAAAGGAAACAACCCACATAAATGGGCTGCATCCATTTGCGGTGCCTCTTCCCACCCGCTGCATGGTTTTAAAATGTAACTAGATACAACAGCATGACTTTGAGGGACCAAACATGCTCAAAGGCACTTCAACCTGATATCGCTGTTTTCTCAGAATCTGGGGGAAGCAAGTGTGTAGCCTTTGTCCTTAAGAGGGAGGAGGTTGGGGAGGCACTTTGTGCATGCCCAGAAACAGACCCGACAAAGGGGGGAAATGCCCGGCCCAGCCCCGGCCCTTCAGTATAGGCTCCTGATGTAGCACTTGGTGGGTGAGAAGCACAGGCTAAGGCAGTCCCAACCGGATTGGCTGGAGCTGGGTGCGTCCACTGATAGCCGCTTACCTCCCCTCATTGGCGATTCTACTCCTTCCTCTACCGAAGGAACAGGATCGGCAACAAGAGGATGTCTCAGAGGATGCGGGCACCTGCGGGCTGCCAAAGGCATGCTGGGAGGTGTAGTACTGGCATGTAGAGTGGTTGATTTAAAATAAAGTATCGATGAGCAAACTCTGACCTCTCACTGTCTTGGTTCTCCTCTCTGACTTTCTCCAACTGCCACTAACCCTGCCCACCATTCCATTCTAGTCTCAGCTATATCAGTTAATCCTTCATTCACTCTGCTGTCTCAATGGTATAGTTAGGCTTTTACATAAAGCCTAATGCCCTATTCACACTTTACATGGGTGAATGTCCCTGACATCCATGCTTTGAACATTGTCATTGGTAAAAGAAATCCATACAAGGAGCTACTCACGCATAGAGTTTAGTTCATACATGGCCATGCTCAATGTTTGGATGCTATGGGTGGAGGTGATGGGAGTAGCAGTTTAGGAATATAACAGCAGGGGCAGAGCTACAACTTCAACATGAGAGCTTGCTACATTCATGTTAATATGCGAATAGGGCTTAATTTATGCTAATTACGTCCGTTAGCCGCTGTTGTTCAGTGTCTTGATCAGGCCTGATCCCGGGGAAAGGAGTTTCAGGCTATCAATCGGAATCAGATTCTGAACCAGAAGAAACTGGACTAGAAATGTACCAGCCAACACAGGAAGTGGGGGAAGGAGATTCTCCCAGGCTCTTCAGGAGCCAGGGATGAATCTTCACCAGACTTCATCAGAAAAAACACTAACAACTCAGAGTCTGTGGGAACTCAGCTTAACTCAGAGGGGGAAGGAACTTCAGAGTTGACTGTTTCTAGAGTCCGCCGCAGACTCAAATGGGAGGAGCTAAAAGAAGGTGAGAGGTGATCAGCTCTCTCCAAAGGCTTCTTCAGAGGAATCCTCCCTGAAGTTAAGGGACTCAGGGGGAAAAACTTCCCTTTTGTTGAAAGGACAATTGTCTTGCTTAGTTAGCCAAGTTTTAGCCTAGAGGAAAGTTCCTAGTGTTTAAACTCTCTTCAGGTGCGAAGAGATGTTTATTTGCTGAATAAAGTTTTGTGGATTACTTGGCAGACCTCTTTACTGTCTCACATTGCAGTGAGAGAGCTTGGAAATGCCACAGTCCAGTATATTTTCTTCCTCCAACAATTCTCTCTATTAAGGCTGTAATTCTGAGTTCCCCATGTCAATTTTGGATAGTAACTGTTTAAAAAAGTATCTTGGCTTCTGATGAATTGATTTAAAGTTTGCTTAACTTATTGCAAGAGACCTTTCAATTTTTAAGTTTGAGGCTGGCATGAGAAGCCAGAATTTCTTAATGCATATGTCTGACGCCCCTTGAGTAGGTCTGCATGTCTGCATGCCTTGAATTCCCACAAATAGAGGGGAAAAGGTATGTGGTTTTGTGTGCCTAATTCAGCTTCCAGAGTCTCTTTGCTTTCTTATATATAAAAATTTTAGACCTCATGATTACTTGAAAGTCAGCAGGCAATGTCTGGTGAAATCTCAGAAGACAGAAGAGTTGCAGAATAAGGTTTCCCACAGCATAATTACCCTCCTTATGACAAACAGAAATGGAAATGTTATGAAAAAAGTAAAAATGGCAGACTAAATGTGCAAATTTGCTTAATCTGCCAAAATTTACACAATCTGCCTTTTCTTGGCACCGAATTTTGATTACCTGGGCACAAAACCTTTATTTTATTTTTATTTTTTGTTGCTGCAGAGAAACCCCGTCCTGGCCTTGAGCTACCTCATTTTTCATAAAAATTGATCCTGATTGGAAAACCGGGCTGTAATAATGCAACAATAATAAACAGGCATGATGTCGACATATTGTACCTTGAACTCATAGGACTCTTCAATAATCACTTCGATCTTGGTATGCTCTCCCAGGATGGGGCGCCCCATTTCTGCAATGCGACGCTCTTCCTCCTCTTTGCTTGTCAGCGGCTCCTTCTCTCTATTCTCTTCTGCAAAAAGGAAAGAAGAAAAGAAATTTGTAGACTTTGAGCCAGAGTTTTCACTTCTCTGCAGCCAGCTTCTGTCAAGTGGAGCTATGATCTACTATTTATATTTAAATGCACCCTCCATTGCAATGGCAAGAGCAGCCAGACATCTGTTGCAGAAATGGGAAAGGCCATTCACCGAGGGGCTCGCACCTGTGCGATCTGGGCCGGAACTTGTGGCTGCAGATGGCCTGCCTGGAAGCATGAAGAAATGAGGTCACGGGCTCATAATTTCTCCAAATTTCAAATGATGGCTTCCTCTACACAGTTGTCTTCTTAAATGTAAGCTACACTTTTGGCAAATGGTCTGTCAGAGCTGGACTTTGCAACTCGCACAGATTGTGGTAGAAGTACTACCTTTTATTTGTCCTGAATCTCCCACCAATCAGCTTCATGGCATGACCTCCATTGGGTTCTAGTATTATGTGAGAGGGAGAAAAAGTCTCCCTATCCACATTCTCCACACCATGCATAATTTTGAACACCTCTATCAGCTCTCCCCTCAGCCTCCTTTTCCCCAAGCTAAAAAATCCTAGCCGTTGTAACCTTCCCTCATAGGGGAGATGCTTCTGCCCCTTAATGACTTTAGTTGCCCTTTTCTGCACTTTTCCCAGCTCTATAATACCTTCTTTTAGGTGTGGTGACCAGAACTGTACACGGTATTCTAAGTGTGGTCGCACCATAGATTTGTATAAAGGCAGTATGATACTGGCAGTTTTATTCTCAATTCCTTTTGTAATAATGCTTAACATGGAGTTTGCCTTCTTTGCAGCGGCTGCACCCCGGGTTGACATGTTCATCGATCTGTCCATCACAATCCCAAGATCTTTTTCTTGTTCCGTCGCCACCAGCTCAGATCCCATTAGGTTATACTTGAAGTTGGGTGTTTTTGCCCCAACATGCATCACCTTACACTTTGCCACTACATATTCACAGAAGTACGGTTTTTATATTGTGTACACCTAAAAATTAAATGGGACAAATAGGTGCCAAAAACATGTATCATATACATACTCTTGCCAGAGCATTGGGTGGAATACTAATGTGATTAATACAATCATGTTTGCCACACACTCAGAGCCGGGTTTTCATCATGTCCCAGCTCTTGTATGGACAAGAGAGCCATAACTTAAACATGTCTTATGGGGGAACTCTAACCTTGTTGATTGTCTGTATCCTCCAGACATGTGACTAACTGAGAGGTACCATTCTCCGAAAAGACAGGGTTAGAGTTGCTAATACATGGACCATTTTCCAGCAGCAATCTGTTTTTCACTCATTGGTGAATGTGCTCGACTCAGAGCTAGTTTAGCTTCAGGCAGGACAGATGTTCTGGCAAGAAATGTTCAGGGTTCCTGTGTTTTAAAAGGGCCTCTCAACTGCCAGATCTAAATTTTAAAGGACAGAGACTATGATTATTTGGAGCTGTTTTTTGGTCTATAAAGGCCTCTGTACTGTACATCTAAGGAACATCCCTTACATTCTACGGTGGTTCTGTTTTGGAACGTGGAACTCTGAATGAAACAAATGGCACCTCCCCTTTTTTTAAAAAAGACATCTGGCAACCATATTCATGTCTGAGAATGGGAAGTTCCTCTGGCTAGGAAGGAATTTAATTCTTTGCTCTGAGCCAGCCCCTTGCATTTTCTTTTCCTTTCCCCTCTCCTTTCCCTTTTGTTCTTGGGAAGAAGTGAATTTGGAAGGTGCTAATACTACTTGATTGGTGTTTAAAAACAATGGGAAGTAATTTGCTAATTTGATGCTACCCAAGACAATGGCAATGGAGGGGAGGGTGGGAGGAAACAATGTGATTTTTGTTTTTCTGGAAGAGCGTCAGCCAGATGCTTTAGAGAGAGACAACAAAGGGGAACGCAGCGTGGGCTGCAGTTACCATGCAGTGGCTGCCTAGGGCAGTGCTTTGCAAAGGGCAGCACTGTTGATACAGATGCAGACCGGAGAAAGAAGAAGCCCCAGATTACCCACTGGGACTGACCGATTAGATCACGTAATGCCACGTAATGTCAGCTACACTGGCTTGCAGTCTACTTCCGAGTCCAGGTCAACGTGTTGGTGTTGTTGACCTCTAAAGTCCCAAATGGCTTGGGATCAGAGTATCTAAAGGCATGTCCCCTCCCGCATGTATCTGGTCGGACCCTTAGGTCATTCTCAGGGGCCTTTCTCCTGGTGACCCCACCAAAGGGAGATAGGCGGGTAGCTGCAAGAAAGAAGGCCTCCTTAGTGGTGGCACCTCCCATGGAATAAACTCCCCAAAGAGGTTCCCCTGGCACCTACGTTGTTGTCTTTTCAGCACCAGGCAAAGACTTTTCTTTTCTCCCAGGCATTTTAGAGACCTAGTTCTAGGTTGTTATGGCTGTTTTTGCTGATTCTTGTGCTGTTTGTTGTTTTGCATTATATTGTATGTTATTCGTTTAAATATTTGCATTGTATTTTATATTTTTAACTGTTATATGGCATTTTTGTTTTTTAACTGTTTGTAATCCGCGTAGAGAACATTAGTTAAGGGCAGATTAGAAATACAATAAATAAGTAATAAATCATCCTCCCCCAACCCGGTGCCCTCTAGATGTGCTGGGACTGCAAATCCCAGCCAGGGAATAATGGCTTTTGCACTACAACACATCTGGAGGGCAACAGGTTGAGGAAGCCCGGCAAATATGACGAGGTATCACTGCCCTGAGAGGTGCGGTAAGTACATGCTGGGCCAAAGGATGCAGAACAAGGCAGATGTAGATATAAAGGACCAGGTCAGGTTTAGCTTTGAGGGGTCACTGGAGGCTGGGCTACAACTCCCAGTATCCACAGCCATTGTTGAGCAAACAGCATGTCTAGCTGGGGGATGCTAGGTGTTGTAGTCCAACCCTGGGGAAAGCTGTCAGAGCTGATGAGAATAGGAGTATTGAGTCAAGCGGCCTTTTGTTGATTTTTGTTTGCCAACTGCCTCCCTTGGCTCGAAATGTTTAAGTCCATAATGATGTTTTTTTTTTAAAGTCAAGGCTTGACAGAGATCTGACTCAGCCTGGCAAGCTTAGGTGAAGCAGGTAAGGCCAGGCAGGAGATATTGGGGCCCCATCAAACAGCAGCAATTTCTCACGTTATTTAATCTGTGGCCTCATTTTTCACTGGAACCCACCCGTCTTCCCTGCATCACCATAAATAAACATGTATCTGTTGAAGAAGGATCCCAGCGAACCGGAATACCTTGAATGTTGATTACGGTAGAAGGGAAGGGACGGTCTCTAGCATGGACCTTCCTGAAGACACGTTGGCCTAACAAAACGATTGGCAAAGAAGTAAAGATCAATGGGGCTGGGTTGGGTTTTGGTAGCGGATTTAACACTTGGTGCAGTTAGATCCTGTTAGCGGTGAGGAATCGGCTGAGTTAGTAAACTGCTAGTTTTATTCCACACAAGGTTATTGTTGTTATAAAGCCCCACAGCGGACAGTTTCCAGATGTTGTTTGGACTCCACCGGCCCCAGCCAGCATGACCAATGGTCAGGGATGATGGGATCTGTAGTCCAACAACACCTGGAGGGCCACATGTTGCTGAGCCCTAAGCACACTCTGTTTTCTTATTTTACAGGAGTAAACTGAGCCATGAATGAGGTTCTGTCCCATTCAAATGCTTCAGAAAATTAGACGGATACCCATCACCTTTTGAGCAGTGTCCTCCTAATGAAAACCTATTTTCAAATTACAATTTTGCAGCTTCTGTCCAGGTTAGATTATAAGGAGAAAATGATTAAAATTAATAGAAAATTCTACATTTTTATGCAGTCTTTATCATTCCGCTTTCTTTGCTATGTGGTTCTAATTTTCTTTTGGGTTCCATGGCTATGCTGTATGCATTCTTAAGAGAAATTAACTGGAGCGACTAGAAATATATGAAGTATAAACTATTCCTTCAGCCCTATAGTAAAGGGCTGCATCTAATAACCTGGTCAGCACTGACGAGGAATGATTGAATAAACGTCAGGTGAAGAATAAAAGAGCTTTGTTGAGTCTGTTTCGCAAGTCTTGCAAAACAGCAGGCAGTAAGAAAAAAAGGGGGGTATACAAGATCTATCATTGATGGGTCTGTTTGATAAGGCTACGATTGAGAAGAAAGTGTCCTCTTTCTTTGTCAAAGATACCAGTACGTTATTGTAAAACAGCTTTCGGGTCTTACAGCCCTCTACTTTGCATAGTCTCTGCTGTTGGATGGTACATTTTGGGGAAAGCAATGGGGCAAGCCTAGACAGAGGCTGAGGTAATTTAAGAACCATACTCTTTTCGATCATCCCAGAGTGCAGGACATGGAACAATGGGCTTGATATACAGTTAAAGTTGCAGGCACTATACTAGAGTGACCATATACAAAAGGAGGCAGGGCCCCTGCAACTTTAACTTTTGTGATGAAGAGGGAATTTCACCAGGAACTAATTACATACAAATGACACTGGCTGAAATTCCCTTTTCTCTACAACTGTTAAAGTTACATGAGCCCTGACCTGGATTTTATCTGGTCAGCCTAACTCACACTGAGTTTGGTATTCCCAAACCAGTATATGCATGCGTTTCCAAACCCCATGCTCAGTATTTCTGAAATTCTTCTCCATTTGTACTTGATATATGTACTGGTCATTGGCTATTTGACAGAAAGAAGATTTTGTATGGCAACCTTATATAAGTGTTTCATATTAAAATAAGGATTGTCATTATTATGAGTTCTGCAACTGGCTTTGGACACTGGAATTGGTTTTTCCTTCTCCTCAGTCCTAAGAGCAGGATTTCCAAATACAAAGGTGATGCTTGAAGAGGCAAGAATATGAACTGATGTGCTTCAATTGGCACATTCATATTTTCTTTACAAAGCAATTAGTTTATGAATACTAGCAATATTTTTATATAAAAATGTCATTAACATAGAGCTCAGCCTAGTGCCTGCATGCAAATGACTACCCATAGGTCTCAACAGAGCCCCATTTCCCCTGATCAGAATTAGTAACATTATTATCAAGTGCGTTGTCAAGGACTGCTCATTTATAAGGTGAATGGGAACCTGCATCACTGGCTATTTATTCCATTTTTAACCCACCCTTCCTTTAACAAGCTCAAAACGGTGCTCACAGCTTCTCCCTAACTGTTTTATCCTTACAACAACCTTGTGAGGTAGGTTTGGCTGGGAGATGGTGAATGGCCCAAGGTCACCCAGTGGTCTGCATGGCTAAGCTGCAGGTTTAAATCCCTCTTCTGCTACACCACATGGGCTCCCGGCTAATTCCTGACCATATCTTACAACTAAGAACATAAGAAGAGCCCTGGTGGATCAGATCAAGGATCCATCTAGTCCAGCATTCTGTTCCCACAGTGGCCAATCAACTGTTGACCAGGAACCTACAAGCAGGACACTGGTGCACCTGCCAATGACCATATATATATATATATATATATATATATCACTCGCCCATGTTCCCCACTAACTGGTGAATATAGGCATACTGCCTCTGATACTGGAGGTAGCACACAGCCACCAGGATTCGTAGCTATTGATAACCTTCTCCTAAATCTAAATTCTTTGGTAGCTGTGATGGGTAGAAATTCTGAGTGGTGGTAGTTGTGTGTGCGGGGACATAATTAGGGTAGGAGAAAAGATCTGAGCAATGTAAGGCTTAAAACACCCATGGCTTTTTTTAAAGTGGTAAAATGCAAATAAAAAGAGAGCTATAGTTAAGTTAGCGCAGATGTCCTTGAACATGTTTTGGAAATTCAGCCAGAGGCATGAGCTTGATCTATGAGGTTCCCTGGTTATTATGCCAGGGGCCATGTTGCCAGCAGAATTACTGAAAGAGGGCAAAAGAAGCTTAAATCCACATCACCCAGAGATTTCTCGGGTCCTGTATTATGCCTTCGGATCATTTCCAGTGAATCACCGCAGCTTTTGAATTTTCTTTTAGTGTTAGCTTGTTATTCTGAAACATGTGATGCTAAGTTTGTGAGACTGAAACATCGCACCCAATGATCAAACTGTGTACAAACTACAGTCTTAGTATGTGGGTTTAATGTTAATCTGAGCGTGCTTCAAAGAGATCAAGATGTCTTACCATTCAAACATTTCCCTTCATTACAAAAGCAAAAACAAGAAGAAGCCAAGAGGTTAGCAAACTGAACATATAGTGCCATCTTCTTCACATCTCTCTCTCTCTCTCTCTCTCTGTCTCATTCTAAGCTGGATTCATTTTTGGTGAATGTTCTATATGACAGCTCTGCATGTTTGATCTGCAAAAGGTGGTTTTCAGACCTTTTACCTCTGGCTTTTCTCCATGGCTGGGGGCTCAGCGCATGCAATCCTACTGTGCAATTCATGAGCCGTGACCTCAGATTCCTTTGCAACGTTGTTGTAGAGCAAGCGAACCTCTTTTTTTTTTTAGTCCATGGGCTGAATTTAATTTCAGAGAAGGTCTCAATTGCTGTGTTCCAGTGGTAGGCAGGACTGAAGTCAAAGGGGGCGGGGCAAAAGTCAAAAGGGTTGGGTGGGTGGGATCGAAATACGAACAACCAATCCAGCGAAGTTTAAAGCTCTTATTGCCAGGAACAAAGCCTTAGAAGAGGCATTTCAACCTTTTAGAATAAGGAAAAAGCTGCACAAATCCGGGATCCTTGGATTTAGTTCTACTTCTCCTCAAAATATTGGCTCCCCATGCAATGGCTTGGGTGATTTGTGCAGTCAAGCTGGCTTTGCTTTTTTAAGCAAGGGCATGGGGGATTTCCTGAACTCAACTACACCTCTCCTGCTCCACAAAGTCCATTCCAGTCCTGCAGCCTCTATCACAAAACCTGCCTTAAGCTCATTATATTTTAAAAGCTACGAGAGACTTGTATGGGCAGAAAGGCAACATACAAACCTATATATTTTTTCCCATTCAGAGTACAAAAGGGAACAAATTCATTGAGGAACAACTTCATGCAAGCCTCAATTCAATGAATGGAAGCGGATTGTAAAAAGAAGAATCAGGAGGACATGCATTTAAACGGGGCCAGTGAAAAAGATGGGTTGTGTCTGGTTTCCTTCTAGTGTGATGGGTTTGCCTGTCTTATGTCAAAGAATGTAGAAAAATAATTCATATGTTTACCATAATAATTCATCTTTAACCCCCCCCCCCTTTTTTTTTTTAACTGAAGTTAGAGAGAGCCTTTGATTGACTGGAATGGGAGTACTCAACAGCACGATTTGGTTTTGCAATAATGTTGGAGGTCCTTGTCTCTGTGAATTTATCTTTGAAAGATTTAAGGTTAAACTAGCTTTTATAACATAAGAACACAAGCGCACAAGAAGAGACATGAGGGTAATTGCCTTATCCCATAACCAGCAACTGGTATTGATCTTAGAGGTAGCATATAGCCATTATTACTAGTAGCTATTGATAAACTTCTTGATTGTGAGTGGATATGGAATGATGTATGATAATGCTAATATTCTGCTGTGAGTCTTCCTTAATAATCTTAAGGAGGAGAGCAAAGAAGCTGCAGAGGAAACGCTTAATCTTTAACACTGGAAACATATATTGGAACAAAAAGATAGTTAAAAATCCATACCTGTAATTGTGAAGCCACCTAAAAGAATTGCCAAAAAAAGAGAGAGAGAAAAGGGAAGTAAATTAACGTCTGTTTTGGTACATTGCACATGTCACCAATTCAAGTTTCTCCTGTAAAACTGAATTATATACTTCCTAAGAAGAGAATTTACCCAAGTGGAGCAGGCAAGAATGTCAAATATTGTGTGTGTGTTTGTGTGTGAAAGAAATATTTATTATCAACAAGAAATACTTGTTATCGAAATTTAATAAAAATTAGGAAGCCTCCAAAAATCCCCCAGGCTTAGTTGAAAAATTTAGGCTGCAATTCAATATACACTTACCTGGGAAGAATCCCATTGAACTTAATGGAACCTATGTTTGAGTAGCATGCATAGGGTTTGTTTATTTATTAATTTACTTCATCTCTATACTGCCCAATAGCCAAAGCTCTTTGCGTTGCATTGTGAGTTCCCTGTACAGTTAAAGCCAAGAGGAGACGTTACAGAGAGTGCAGCCCCCATCTTCTCCCGCCTCCTTCGCTAAGTTCTAGAATGCCAAAATGTGTGACATGACATCACTGTGCTGCCATATTCCCTGCCCCTTTCCACCTCATTGGCTGGGCAGAAAAGGTCACAACCCAATGCCGTCACTTCACACATGTTGATTTCCTAGATGTTTCTGGGGGAGAAAATACGAGACGATTTGGGGCTGCTACTCTGGCGACTGACTGCCACAGGTCACTATAATTCTAGTTCCGGCCTAGGAAATGGGAAAACTCTCAGCTGTGTATAATCTTTCAAAAATACTTCCTTTCTTTTTAATTCTTGGTTGTTTTAAAAGCTCATGGAGAAGCCATAGCACAGAGACCACACTTTGCATGCATAAGGTCCTAGTTTCAGTTCCTAGCAACTCTGTTTAAAAGGATGCCAATAAACAGGGCTGGGAAAGACATCAGACCATCTAGCCCAGTATTGTTGACACGGACTGGAAGCAATGGCTTTCCAGGGTTTCAGCAGGATTTCTTCCAAGTTTTACCTGGAGATGGATTGAATATGGGACCTTCTGCATATAAAGCATGTGCTCTACCACGGAGCTGCTGTCCGTCCCAGCTATGGCCCCCTCCTAAACAGGGCTGACCAGTGGTCTGATTCAGTATAAGGCAGCTTCCTATGTTCATTTGTAAGACACTCACTCTAACACTACAATATCCCCCCTCATTTCTGCCTCAATGTTCCTCCTGTGTGCAGAAATAGACAAAAGCTTTTAGTAGATGGTATACTATCTGTTACGTAGTCTATTTTTCCCTAAAGCGCTGTGCTGAACTTCCGAGATTCCTTCATACCCTGTTGTCATGGTGCCCATTCAACTGAATGAAGCAACTCCTTTTGGGAGCAGCATGTATGTGCAAGCTGTACTTTTGTTCTGTTCTATTATGGGCCTGAATAAGTGATCTGATTTCAATACACTCAACCAACTAGACAACAAGATACTAACCTGACTCCACAGTGCAGTCCCTTGTGATTGCAACAAGGTTATGCACTGCGAAAGATACAACCCAAGGTACTTAGTGAATGGGATTAGATCTCCGAATGAATCTCTGGTTATCCCTTGAATGTCATTAAAACTATTAATAAAGAGGGACTCAACCTAATGGTAACCTCTCCTGCAGGATGAATGGAAGCTGCTTGAGGGCTCCTTGCAGC